>CM035142.1:77565769-78794769 GCA_020205605.1 Panax ginseng | reverse complement strand
AACGAGGCCTCACACTACTTCCAAATAATGACACATTGACCCACACACACACATTCAGATAATAGTTTCTTGAAAAGAGGAGGTCACCATGGTAACACGGATGTCTGGGGTGCTTAACACCTTCCCCTCGCATAACCAAGTCCCGGAGGACCGTAATGAATCTCGGTTTCACCGAGCCGTTTAGCGATGTGACATCACTAGGTTAATGTGCAAACCTTTTTCGGTTGTGTTGGTACAACCATTTAAAAAAACCAATGGCGACTCTTAATAGTCAATCGTCGACATTATACATGTCGGACCTTTTTCACATATTTTTTCAAACAAATCTCACCTAAAATGAGAACACCAAAGAACAAGTAACGAAAAGGGACAATTAAAAAATCCTGACGTCGACAGGTGGCGACTCTGCTGGGGACTCCAATAAGAGGACTTAAGCCGTTATTACAATCTTTTCAAAATTGTTATCTGCTTGTGTGTGGATGTTGCATTTACATTTATGATGAATGTGTATGAATGCATTTTTTTTATTGCACTTAGTGCCTCGCACCATAACTGCTTGTGATATTAGTGCTTCGCACATGTCTTCATTTTCATATGGTGAGACGCGATGTATGTGAATGTATGTTGTGTGGTCCCTCCACCAGGAGGCTATCCGTCGGTGTTTGATTCATTGGACTCGTGGGAAGACTGAATCCCCGAGGCTCAGGAAAGGCACCACCCAAATTCGCTCCAGTTGAAAGATCGGATTAATTTCCCGTTGAGTAAATTGCGATAATTTGGGAACCTTCATGCCAAAAAGCCGTGAGAGTAACCTAAGATAGGTCAGCCTCTGATAAACCCAAAACGGAGGAAAGTCTCTTCAATGTCTCTCATTTTAATTACTTGTAAACATAATTACTTGTAATTACATTCCATATATAACTCCATGTAATGAGAAATATGAAGAAATGTGTACACATACATGCTACAAACAGCTGACATCCGTTTTGTAGGATAAAATTCCTAAAATGGGCACATCACATAGCATGTTATTATACGCATTCCCTAAGGACTAAACTATGCAAGTCTTTTGCAAGAAACCAATCGGACCTACTACCCGGTCAAAATCCAAAAAGGCTACAGGCCTACAATCAATCATGTCATCATCCGACCAGACTGAACTTAATCCAGTTTCTCGCAAAGAATTCGATGGATTAAGCAAACAAATTACAGATTTGGTTGTTCTATTCAAAGAACTACACCAGTCTACTCAGGGTCCAAAAATACACGTGCATGCTCAGTCCTCCACATAAGAGGGAACCCAGGTCATTACAATACCTGAACTGCAGTTGGATACGACCAACAAAACTCATGATGTTGCCCATCCCACTGGAGATCTAGACACTGGTGACATCAAAAAAAAAGTCCTCCAAATGGAAGAGACCCTTCGTGCTATCAAAGGAATTGGAACACACGGGAGTGTTTCATATGCCGATCTTTGCATTTTTCCTGGTGTTCATTACCCAAAAAAGTTTAAAACTCCTGACTTTATGATGGGTTAGGAGATCCTTACACACATTTAAAGGTGTTTATTGGATAACTTGGATCTTATGCAGAGGAATAAAAGCTCATAATGCAATTATTCCAGAAAAGTCTAACTGGAGAAGCCCATTCGTGGTACACAAGATTAGACAACGCAAAGATCCATAGCTAGGAAGAGCTAGCACACGCTTTCCTCACTCAATACAGCTTTCAGTCTCAGATGTCTCCTAATCGGTATCAAATTACCAAGATCAAGAAACAATCTAACGAGTCTTTCAGAGAGTATGCTCAAAGGTGGAGACGCCTGGCTACCCAAGTTATTCCTTCCATGACGGAATCAGAGCTGGTCATGACTTTCACAGACATACAAGAAGCGCATTTCTATGAAAGAGTTTTAGCCGGCATCGGCAAACCATTTTCTGAAATGGTCAAACATGGGGAGATGGCTGAGATGGGATTGAAGTCCGAAAAAATTCAAGACCTAGTTGCACTCAAAGTTGTTGCTGATCACATCCAATCCGGAAATTATGGAAACAACCCCCGGAGGGTCCATAAAAAGAAAGAGGAAGATGTTTCCACGATACTACTGAGGTCAAAAAGGCGATCGAACATGCCTATTCAAAGGAGAAACTACACTCCCTTTCAAGCACAGTCTGCGAACCCTCCAATACCCAAAGGTGGAGAAGTCAAACGCCCTCGAGTGTTCACACCCTTAGGGGACACCCTGGAGAACATTCTCAATCTTCTGACAACCCGGAAGAAAATTACATCTTCTTCCACCACATTGACCCTAATGGGCGGGGTTTCAATCTTTGCTCGAAATGTGCTTATCATGCGAGCACTGGACATGATACTCAAGATTGTTGGGCCTTGAAAGCACAAAATCCAAGACACGATGAACAACGGTGAGATCATGGTCACCAAACCGGATCAACCTCATGTTCAAGACAACCCTATTCCTCAACACAGAAGAGAAGAGGTCAACATGATAAATTGGAGCAATGGGACGAATTCCAATTTCAAGCTGTGAATCCTCCAGACCCTCAAAAAGGCGGGGTTGACAAATGGGATTATGCGAGTTCGAGTTCACAATGGAGCGAAAAATGAAAGCTCTATGCAAGCAAATTGAACAATTGGCAGAATTGGTGACTTATCAACATCAAGTGACTCGTCAATTAATCAGCCAGGAGCATGCCAGTCTTATACCTCTTGTCATGAATATTCCCTCATCACTTTCGAGGAAAATGAAATCTTTGGAAGACAAAGTGACAAAGAGAGCAAATGCCAAAGCCGTCGGGATTTTGCCAACAAAGGAATTCACCTATTTAGGCCAACCTATGGAGGAAATCCTTGAGATGTTAATCAATGAAGGAAGGATCAGTTCCTTCTACCTCCAATCAACCCCGTTCGGGACGGTACAATTCTAAATGGGTATGTCAATATCACTCCCATTCTCAGCGGTCACAAACGGAAGAATGTTGGGCACTCGCCACCTCATCAAAATCTAATTGGCGGTGGTGTCCACACACCTAGTGGATGATGATCTTGTGTTACGTGCAAGTGAGAATACAGGTCCTACTAAGTGGAAGAGTGTGGTAGCGGTCATATCCTTTGGCCGATGGGGCTAACAAATTACTCACAATGCCAACAATTCAACTCAAGGGAAGCAACAATCCTTTGAAAGTGGCGCTCCGAGGCAATCAACTTGTCGTGCAGAGCACAATATCCTATTGTTAGCTTGCATAAAGTTCCGTGGAATTATGGAGAAGGTGAAGGATCCACCTCACATACAACCGCTACTGATTGTGAAGGAAAATCCACTCGTATCTTCCCCAACGGGTGATGAAGTCTACCATCAAATCAAAGGGAAAATACCCATGGAAGATTGAAAAATTCCTCGCACTATGGGTCATAACATGAAGCAAGGTGGTTTTAAGCTTAAAAGAAGCTCACAACAAATATCAATTTTGGACTTGGTCCTAACTTTCGAGGATCACCGGACGATCTTACTGAAGGTTTTAGAAGAAGCCTATCTACCAACATCAGTTGATACGGAAAAATTTCAACATCTAGTTGATCACATTTTCAACAACAATGTGATATCCTTCACTGATGATGACATCTCTGCGCCCGAAGGACCGATCATTCAAAGCCGTTGTACATTGCGGTCTTGTCCTCCGAATACATGTTAGCTGGAGTTTTGATAGATGGAGGTTCATCTCTAAATATCTGTCCATACGCTACCTTGGTGAAGATGAATATCAATCTCAACCGACTTTGGAGTAGACATACCGTCATCAAAGCTTTTGATGGAGCCCACCGGAATTCGGTCGGAGTAATTGAACTGCAAATCGAAATTGGTCCCCATACATTCTACGTATCTTTCCATGTACTCAAGATAGATTTGGGATACAACCTGCTCTTGGGACGACCATGGATCCATATGGCTGGGGAAGTCCCCTCCACTCTTCATCAACAGTTGAAATACATTATCAACAATAGCCTAGTCACGGTCAATGCTGAACCAGAGTGTCCTCAACACGGGGACATGCCACTCATCAATGCCAACGCAGATGTTGAGCCAGTCAGTTTTCATGCCTTGGAAGTAAGCAATACCCAATACCATGCTATTGGAATGCCATTACCCGAACCCAAGATTTCTGCCGAGGTAATGTCGGCTACTCAAGAAATGATGTCATTAGGTCATAAACCGGGACAAGGGATGGGTAAAGATTGCTAGGGTATCAAATACCCAATTCGATTAACCAAGCAAACTGGAACAACTGGACTAGGCTATTCTGCCATTTCTAGTCATAGGAATCCTCATAAGCATTAGCAGATCCCTTCAGCTTCATCCATGCGGCGTTTATCTTCGCCTTCAATCTCTAAGTCCGCACAACCTCCTGTAAAGGTGCCAACCAATGTAATGGCTATGTTATTTCCCAAGTCGGTACCGGTGAAGGAGAAAGAAGTCTTTGTTCCAAATCCCACAGTGGAAGAGGAGGAACGAAGAATCAAGCAAGACGTCATCCGAATGATGTCAGGCATACGCATCATCATTCATGATGAACATACAAACAGATACACCCCAGACGATGATTGCCCAGACGTAATGGCCATCATTCGGGACAGGGAGGATGATGATAGGGAGGATGATGACAATCCCTCCATCACTGCAGTCCAGCCGGACTTTGCCCTTGCCAATTGGAACAGCACTCCTTGCATTGGTCGTCAAGGGTAAAGTGGGTAGAAACTCTTTCTGCCCTGTAGATATAATAACTGCTTACTTTTCTGTACAGTATTAGTAGTTTATTTTATCAGTATATGCTAACGCTGTGTATGATCAAAACATTTCATATATACTAAGTGAAAGCATATTTTGTTTCAGGACCCTGAATTTAGATGTGCATGTACTTGCTGATACAGTGCCTCTTCTCCACAAGGATTGTACCTTTGATGTAGAGATGAATTCAGCCTTGATGGATATACAGGATGACATTGAGCTGCCTCTAGAAATTCAAGAATGGGTCAAAGACAAATCAAAACCCAACCTTGATCAAACCACTTCTTTCAATCTCGGAACTTAGAAAGCCCTAAGTTAATCCAGATTAGTTCAGACCTTACCCCAAACCAAAGGAATGATATGGTTATATTATTAACCCAATTCCAGGATGTGTTTGCCTGGTCTCATGAAGACATGGTGGGTTTATCCACTGACATTGTCCTTCATCGCCTTCCCATTAAAGAGGGATTTAAGCCAGTCAAGCAAAAACTCAGGCGATTGAAACCTGAGTGGAGTTTAAAGGTGAAAGAAGAAATTGTGAAACAATTTCAAGCTGACATCATCATGGTGTCTACATATCCTGAGTGGATATCCAACATTGTGCCCGTACCTAAACCCGGAGGGAAGGTGTGAGTTTGCGTGGATTACCGGGACTTGAACAAAGCTTGCTTAAAAGATATCTTTCCCATGCCATTTATCCACATTCGTATTGACAATATTGCGCAATACGACATGTACTCCTTTGCTGATTACTTTGCGGGATATCATCAGATCATGATTGCTGAGGAAGATCGTGAGAAAACTGCTTTCATCACGCCTTGGGGAACTTTTTGTTATAAACGGTTGTCAATTGGCCTCATCAATGCCGGAGCCACCTATCAGTGAGCTATGATGGCTCTTTTCCATGACTTAATGCACAAAGAGATCAAAATCTACGTGGATGACATCATTGTCAAGTCCCGGAAGAAGGATGACCATCTAGACCATCTCAGAAAGTTGTTCAACAAGTTGCGTAAGTACAACTTGAAGTTGAATCCAGCCAAATGCGCCTTTAGCGTTAAATCAGGCAAGTTGCTAGAATTTCTAGTAAGCTACAAAGGGATTGAGCTGGATCCTGCCAAAATCCAGGCCATCACGGAAATGCCCAGTCCTCATACAAAAAAGGAAATACGGGGATTTTTGGAAAGAATCAACTTCATTAGCAGGTTTATCTCTCAACTCACAACAACCTGTGAGCCAATCTTCAAGCTATTAAGGAAGAACTCCTCCATGAAATGGAATGATGAGTGTCAAAATGCCTTCCTCACAATCAAGCTTGACTAGTCAAAGCTCCGTGTTGGTACCACCCGAGGATGATGTTCCCCTGTTCATGTATCCATCCATAAGTGACAATGCCATGAAATTTGCATGTTGAGACGAGAAAGACGATAGAGGCCAAGAACGAGCTATCTATTACCTCAGCAAAAGGTTCAACAGCAGTGAACAAAAGTACACCCTGATCGAAAAGATGTGTTGTGCTTTAGCATGGGCTTCCATGAGGTTACAGCATTACCTCCATGGTCACACAACCCATCTCATATCCCGCGTGGATCTTCTCAAATACGTGTTCAATAAACCCATGTTAAATTGACGGCTGTCCAGATGACAGTTGATTCTACAACAATTTGACATCGTATATATGACTCAAATGTCCATCATAGGTCAATGAATTGCGGATCAACTAGCCACCGCACCATCAGGGGATTTCAAACCCTTGGAGACATATTTCCCCGATGAAGGAGTAATGATAGTTCAGCAACACCATCAGTATGATACACGCCAAGCATGGAAGATGTATTTCGATGGAGCTGTTAATATGGAAGGTTTTGGAGCTGGAGCAGTTCTAGTATCTGGTATGGGGGGAAGCGATATCCGTCGTAGTCAAATTGCGGTTTGTCAACACCAACAACACGGTGAGTATGAAGGTCGTCTCTCATGGGGCTAAAACTTGCACATTCAATGGGCATCGGTGGTTAAGCGTCTTTGGAGATTCGAGTTGGTAATCGGACAATCCACGGAATCTATCAAACCAAGGAACTACTTTTGCTGCCCTACCATCGGTAAGTTTTACGGCTTGTTGTGGAGTTCGAAGAAATCTCCGTTCTTCATATTCCTCGTAATAGGAATGACTTTGCGAACGCGTTAGAAACTTTGGCCTCCTCGATTCACATATCAAATAAGGAACATTTGCCAAGCGTCACAATTTCCCTGCACAAGGCCCCAGCCTATGGGAATTACATTGGAGAAGTATCGGATGAGCTACCTCCCATCCAACATCCTTGGTATCAGAATATCAAGGAATATCTACGAGATGGATTAAACCCATGGAAGCGAGCCCGACTGAGAAAAGGCGGATCCATCGACTTGCTATGAAATTCTACCTAAGTGGAGATGTGCTCTACAAAAGAGATGCAGGACTAGGTCTCCTCAGATGTTTAGACAAAGATCAAGCCCAAAGGTTTATGGATGAAATCCATGGTGGAATCTATTTCCCCCACATGAGTGGCCCCCTCCTTATCAAGAAAGTCCCCAGGACAGGACATTATTGGCTATCTCTCAAAGCTGATTGCAATGACCACGTTAGGAGATGCTATCAGTGCCAGATTCATGGGAATTTTATACACGCCCCTCCACGGAAACTCCATAATATGAGTTCACCTTGGCCCTTCTCAATGTGGGGAATGGACGTTATCGGGCCCATTGAGCCTAAAGCCAGTAATGGACATCGATTTATCATCACCATGATCGACTACTTCACCAAGTGGGTAGAGGCATCCTCCTTCCCCAAGGTTACTAAAGAAGTCATCATTTCTTTCATCAGAAACAATGTTGTTTGTCGATATGGACATCTAGAGGTGATTGTGTTAGACAATGCTAAGAACCTCAACAACAAAATGATGGAGAAATTATGCAGTAAATTCCACATCAAACATCTTAACTCATCATCTATAAATGCGAAGATGAATGGTGTTGTTGAAGCGGCTAACAAAAACATCAAGAAGATTATGCAAAAGATGTCCGCCAACCACAAAGAATGGCCTTACCTATTGCCTCTTACTCTGTTAGCCTATAAAACCTCAATGCGTACTTCCACTGGGGCAACCCCCTAAGCATTAACCTATGGGATGGAGGCAGTGCTCCCCATAGAAGTTGAAATGGAATCCCTCAGAGTGTTGATAGACGCTCAGCTGGATGAAGACTAATGGGTACAAGACAGGTATCACCAATTGTCTCTAATAGACGAAAGGCGAACCGCGGCTATCTTCCATGGTCAGTTATATCAGCAAAGGATCGCCAGATCTTACAACAAAAAAGTCCGGCTAAGGCAGTTTAAACAACATGACTTGGTTTTGAAGAAGATCATTGGAAACCAAGATCAATCTAAGGGAAAATTCGCTCCGAACTGGGAAGACCCGTTTGTTATCAAGGAAGTATTGACAGGAGGCACTCTCAGATTGCAAGAAATGGACGGCGATGAATTTCCACAACTCATCAATTCGGACGCCGTGAAACGGTACTATGTCTGAAGTTGCCCTCAAGCAAGCATCCTAGTGTTGGATTATCAGATCACCAGTCATCCCGGTTCTTTGACCCTTTATCACATACAACTCTTCCACACTTTGCCCCTACGGATTGAACCTCTTGCGTTTGCAGTTTGGCTACCCATACATGGGATCAAACTTCTCCTACCTGCAGTTTATCCTCAACCTAGGATTAAACTTTCCCAACCCCGCAATCTGACCTGCACATGGGATCACGTTTTTCATCTCGCCTTGAGGGGCGAACTACGTCGACCTAATCTCCTCTTCAATAGAAGTACGTAGGAAACCATTTCATATGGCCTGGTCGCAATAAAAAAAACAACAAAAACATTTCCACCCTTTTCCTTACAAAAAACAACAAAAACATTCCTACACCATTTACGCCATATCTGGCGTTGAACCTCTTACACCGAGGGTTGAGGCTGGCATGAGACTGATCTCTCTTCAATAGGAGTGCGTGGCGACCATTCATGGTGCGGTCTCACCCCTACCAAAACACAAACCCTTGTGGGTTGATCTTTGGTATCAAACGTCAATCCACTACATTTCATTGGGCTTCAGACCAAAGGGATGGAATTACCTGAACTCCTCCCAAATAGGAGATTCAGCGACCATCTAAGCTGCGGTCATACCTTGAAGTGCAACACCAATCCATAAGAGATGGAATTAACTAGGCTTCTCCTAAATAGAAGTACTGGCGACCATCTGTGGTGCGGTCCATCTCAGAGAGGAAAGCCACACTCCTCTCCACATTTCCATCCGAAACCAGTCCCAAGACACCAAAGATGGTAGGGATACATAGATCTATGATCCATTCGAACTATCGAGAGACAACTCAATGTCCATCCACCCAAGAGGAATTGAGAATACATCAAGACCACAAGCCACAAGCGGAAAGGCAAAATATCAAACAAATAGCAAGGCATATCTAAAAGGAAGTGATCCAAAAAATATATTTCCATCATATATATAATGTTGTTTGATCTATACAATGTAAAGCATACATGACAAAATGGCTAAGCTAGTCATGCGGTGTAAATACAAGCTCATCTACAAGTTGGGGTATATGCGAGCTAACAAGCCCAACATGGCGTCCCTCTCGAGAAGATGGGAGGCTAAGCTGTGGTCTCCTGTCGAGAATATCCACACGACCAACAAGTCTACAGCCATCTGCATGGTGACCATATGATCATCAATATATGCGCTCATCTCTGCGATCATGCCGATTGGTAAGGGACCTCATCCGCTTGGTACTATCTGTGATGGCTACACATCCCGCAGATATAGCACTATCCCGCTCAACTATCACTGCATCTCTGGCTGATATGGACTCATCCCGCTCAACAACAGTGGCATCTCTGCGATCTAATGCCGCGTCTCTCTCTAACAGAGCTACATCCCTCCCATCAAGGGCAATCAACATCATAGATCGAGCCTGATCTCTCTCAAAGGTCATCAGATGAAGACTCTGCTCTAAGTACTATGCCGAGTGCTGAATCACAACAGTACTGGTACTAGGAGAATCCGGAAGAAATGCTGGCAACCCAGCAGCGGGCTCCTCCTCGATGTAGGTATTGATGTCCTCCATGGGCTCTACATCATCTGCGTCGCTATCCGGTACTGCAGATACTTCTGCAGCCGATAAAACCTCTGTCTCCATCCATGCGGAATACTCTGCGGAACAACCTGGACGGCTCACAGAAAAAGTAGCTATCTTACCCTGATCCCAGCAAGCGTACACACGAGATCGGTCCTCTGCTGAGAGATATCGAGAAGTTGAACGCTGACCTATCGCCCCCTCGAAAGGATGAAAATCTCGAACCGGGTCGACTCGCGACATCACGGCCAATGGGTGATAATTGATCATGCCCCTCAAGCCAGCCAGAGGGAGGAAGTCCATGCCCGGAGCGTGCGTAATGAAGCTGTATGGTGAGCAAAGCCCCAAGCACAGCAATATGCTAAATGGATCTCTGATATCTGCCAAAAATGCGGACCAAGACAGAGCATCTGTACACTCCGACGGCTGAAAGTAGTATGACATGGCTACATCATGGGTGAACCAATACCCATGCCGTCTAAGGGTACCAACCGGTCTCAAGTGTGACATAAACCACACATACAACATGACCAAACTCCCAGTGAACACTCCTGACGGGTAAGTACAGCAGTAGGATGCTGACCGCAAGGTCTCTGCTACAATCATTGGTACAATGGTGCGACCCTCTCTAAGAGCTCTCACGGCCATGATAACACCAATGTCTATCTCGTCCATATATCGTGGCATATAGACATATGATAATACGAATAGCATCAGTACATTGACTCTGGCCAAACGCCAATAATCCTCCGGTGCGGTGAAATCCCCGGAATATCGTGAGTAGCTATCCTCCGAGCCAAATCTGTCATACGAAAATCTTTGGGATATCACGTGGCTAGATGTCACCGTCCCCGCACTACTGCTACCGCAATCCCGTGAGAGTAGATGAATCGTCTACTCATGTTTCCCAAAGCCGGATGCACGCAAGGTCTGCATGCTAAAGCGCAAGATCGTTAAACGTGCGTACTCCTCCAAAGTAGGAGTCAACTCATGGGTACCAAATCGGAATACCCTGCTATCCGGTAGCCAATGCTCTAGCATCCCATCTACAAACCCTGCAGGAACCTGAAACATCAATAAAGTCATGGTATCTCGCAACAATCGATCTGATAAACACACCATGCGGTGGTGAAATGCTATCATACCACGATCGCATACCCAATACCACCACTAACGGTGGGGTATGATCTACACGGCTAACTGTCGAAAAAGACATCTATACGGGCCGTGTTATAAGACCATCCAGGTCAATCTTTGAATATCTCTGTATATATATATATGCATAACATAATACATGCATAACAGATAATAGATGGCAATATGATATAGGGAATGAAAAACGGTGCATACATTCCCCAGTATATCATTATCTAATACATCATCTCTGTACAGCTATAAATACAGGGAAATAGGGCACATACGTCCTACTACTAACAGAGGCCTATCAAAAGATATAGCGAGAATGGGGAACAGCCACCCAATATCTAACAGAGGCCTATCAAAAGATATAACGAGAATATACATCAGAAGAAGGCCAAGGTCTCGATGTCCACGTCCTCAATCCTGTCCACATGATGTAACTCCTCATGAGTCACTGGATCTCTATCAACAGGGATGTCATGCCTATAAAGAGGAGGATATGCGCCGAAAAAACCAAATGGGTCGTCTGAGGGGCCAGTGCCTGAGCTAGAAAGAACAAATGACTCCGCCTCTGCTGGATCTCTACCCAAGTGCCGGATAAATATATGTGCTTGGTCCAACTGTCGGGTCAAACTATCAATCTGGGTCATATGAGTTGGAGCTCGGACACAAGCTACCTAGTCCGTCATAATCAAAGATCCTGGAACCATATCCCCCATAAACTGTGTGGCGCGGAACTGGGCTCTAGTAGTGCGAGGGGACCACCACCGCTGGAAAGTCTCCTGAGTACATGGGCCCTCTGATAATGCAAAACTGTCATCCCCCATCAATGGGATATCAGTGACGGGTGACTGTGATACGAGCCAATAACGCCTAGCAGGAGGCAAGATCGGTATACGGATCTCCCCTGTGGTGCTCCTAATAGCACGCTCTCCTAAATAGAGCTCCCAGCCTCCATCTGTGAAGAAAGGAAATCTCCTTGTGGAAATCAAATACTCGACTCCAGTCGGGTGTCCATCCTCAAAGCCGATGGTCAAATGTTCCCCTGAGTAGGGTATCCATGTGATGGCCTCAGCTGTCAGCAACTCCAACTGCATACGGTAGTGAGTGAATCCCTCAGCTACATGGACCTCCGGCAAAATAGAATGGTGCCATCGTCGTCCTTGTGGATAGGTATCTAAACCTAACACACTCACAGGGCGCAAGCATGGGAGCCCCTCATAGGCCCAAAATTGCCAACACAATGGCAAAACATCTACTATCAGTAAACACTCTTAACTTATGAATGGGAAAAGATAAGAGAAATACTCATCAGCAGAAATGCATAAAATCCTAGCCAAGCCTCGGTCAAACCCTATGAGCGCATGCGCGTGCCCCGGAGGAAATAGGCAAAGGTATAAGAGCCCCAGTCATACTCTCCTATACGGTCCACATCGCGTGTGGCGCTGACCAAAGCGAAAGATACCGTGGAAGAGTTATCTGCTATGAAGCAGCCTCGAATGATCATCAGGAACAATCGCCGCAGAATGCGATCCCTGACCCTGACATCATCAGGCATGGGCTCACTCAAAAGCCCACTCATAGCATCTACGCTCAAAGGACCTGAACAGATAGTCCTGCCTTTGAGCGCCTCCGCCGGAACTCCTAAAAAGGACCTGACGGCAATAGGGGTAATGTTCGCCATGCAAGGCACTAGCTCCCCTCCAAACTCCATACCTATGATAAATCGCTAATCCATAGGCGTCATCATCACCTCGCAATCTAGCAGATGGAGTGACTAAGTCTGATGAAACCATCGCTCAGACAATGCCCTGAGGTAACCCCAGGGACAACGACGGGGGAGGATGGAGAAGAATGCCCCGAATTCCCACTCATGTACTACTGCTCTATAGTCAGGATGAAGCGCCTGGTACATGGAGTGAATGCTGAACTAGTTCCCTCGAGGCTGTATAAAACCAAGAACCTACATGAAATGCAGATCAACATCAGAACCCTTTAATCCTCATCAATAGGAAAGAAGGAAGATCAAAGTCTAATGCCATACCTCGTTAGCATGCAAGTACATCGATGGATGTCTGCTCAAATCACCCAGCAACTCTGGGTTTACCACCTGAGTACTCGAAAGCTCCCTACGAGGGACATGCGTAGCAGGAGCGGGATCCTCAATCGAAATATCCGCCTCTTCGTCCTCAACATCTGGTACATCTACCCGAACAGGATGAATCACGGCCTCCACCAACCGACGAGGATATCTAACAGAACGGGGACGAGGAACTTCGGAAGTCCTCCACCGTATGCCAGAAGTGGTCCTGTGAGAACTGCTCAGCTGATCCGGATCCATCAATATCTGGACAACAAGTCTCCAAATCACCTCAGAAAGGGTGTGGTATTTCCTTACCTGGAGCTTTCTAGAATGCATTTATGACTATATGCATGCATGTATTTACTTTAACATATAATAGAGTTAAAATGCATGACTATCCAATGCCTACATTTGGAAAAATTTTGCCATAGTCCCCTTTGAAAATAGGACTATCCACATGCACACATGCATGTCTAGGTGGCCATTCAGTAGCACACCTGCCCCAAAGTCATATACATAATATATGCATTAAAAATCAAAATCATCATGCATAAGGCCAACCTCAAATACTAGGAGTACTTTGCCTTGCTACCTTTTGCTCATTGGACCTCAAAAAGAACAAAAAATAGCAGAAAAAGGTGCCAATTTGACTGTCTCAAAAGTTAAATTTTTTTACATCATTATGTTCAGCATGGTTTAATACTAACATTTACTATCTTTAATATTTTTTATCAAGTCATTTGTGCATACATAATCACTACTATGTGTTTAGATGCATTTCATGTGATAACTCACAATCCAACGGATAAAAACTGGAAAAAATACATGCATACATTACCAGGATAGTGTAGAACACTTGTACGGTGACAGAATTTGCAGAAAGCAGCCCGAACTCAGCAGATCTGAAGATGGCTCGCGGTTTTCCATGTATGAAGCTAGTTGAAAGTGACTTGTGAAGACCAACTTGCAGGATTTATGATCCACGATTGGTCATGAGGCTCATCTGCTAGCGAGTGCGGCGGCAGTGCACCTGGCGGCCCTATATGGGTCCCACCCCTCCGGCTTAGTCCAGTTTGAGTTGCAAAGGAGTTCTCACAGACTAGAAAGGTCAAATCGAGAATAAAAATGCCACGCGATTGAGCAAAACAGCATACGATCCTGGTCTTCTCAGATTAAACTTTGAGTCTATACATCACTCATTGGTAGTCACCCGAGCACAAGGTATACCCTGCCAATGATCTCATTTGCTACAAATCACATCCGGTAATACCTCGTACAGGTCCGATGCCGCCAACCCCGTGTCGTTACCCTAAATGCATCCTCGACGGGGGTTACAACGTATATCCCCGATGGGGGTTACAACCTGAGTCCCTGACGGGGGTTACAACCTGAGTCCCCGATGGCGGTTACAACGTAGATCCCCGGTGGGGGTTACAACACACGTTCATTCGTTGACACGTCTATCAATGAAGTTCAAGCAACCTTGACGTTACTTTAGCCGATGGAAAGTAAACCCATCGAAGCATTGAGAACTGTTCGATAATTGAGTACGTACTCATAAGTCCCCAGTAGATCCCCGACGGGGATTACAACGTGAAGTCACGGCATGGGATTTCAATGTACATTCAAACCGTTGACACACATACCAACGAAGGTCAAGCAGCCTTAACGTCATTTCAGCGGATAGCGATTAAACCTATCAGAGCTCTAGAGTTATTCGAGGTTTTCATACCCAACTGCTCGTATTCCCCAGCATATTCCCGGCAAGGGTCACAACGCAATGCTCCGTTGATCTACATGACAGCGGAGGTCAAGCAACCTTGACAATCTACCCATAGAGTTTCAACCGTTGATTCACGTCAGCGAAGGTCAACCAGCCTTGACAGTATATCCCACATGATTTTTCAGCCGTTGATTCACACGTCAACGAAGGTCAGGCATCCCTGACAACATTTGTTGTTGGCATTAAATCCAACAGGATCTTGACATATTCTGGCAATACCAACCAGGAAAAGGTCAATGTTATCAAAGAGGATAGATGATGGAATATGTTATACACATCCTCAAACAGATCAAGCTTTATCCCTACGGATCTCTTACACATAAGAGGTACATCTTCAGGATCAAATCGTTATCAAAGACACAGGAATTTGGTGATAACTCCAACATCAACATCCTAACAGATTTGGATCACACGTCAAATCCGGTCATCATTGCCAACCCCCAGTTGAAGCAACAGGGAGCCAACAATCATCCCCAGCGTGTTGGGCTACAACCCCGTACACACGCATCATACAATTGCATCATGTTGCTATCAATAGTACCATGTTCGTCTTGTTACGTTTCAAGTGTCTAGGATTCTTTATCCTACCCATGCATCGCCATGCATGAGTATGATAAAGAGAGGCATCTGTAGACACTAGAAATTTTCTGTACTACTGTTACTAACATTGCAGGAGGACAAATTCGTCTTTTAAGAGGGAACCCTGAAAGACAATCCAAAGCCATACCGGATACTACCGGAAGTTCAGCATCAACCCTGGATCGCAATCTGGGAGTAACAATTCTAACCTCAGATGTAACCCTGAGGCCTACAGATACAATACCGGAACACACACCGGAGAAGACCGATTAATCTCGGAGATGACCCCGAGGTATCCAGTCTCAGTCCCAACCATAGGAATAGCCACCAACCTTGGTGATAACCCCAAGGAATGTAGTTTCGGCGATAACCCAGGAAATTCTTATTTCAAATGCAACGACTTCAATCTAAGGCCTCAACGGTGAGATACACCGTACCAACCAAATGATAACATCGGGAAGGCAGGCACACCTCAAAGATGACAATGAGGACCTTCAACAAATTGCGGTTAGTCCAATCTCGGTGAAGCTTTCGAGCAACGTCGCTTTATCATTTAATCCGGCGCTAACACCGGTGAGGGGCAACATCGTCATCTCGTCAACACGATACCACGTCACGTCTCTACGCAACAATGTCCCACAAGACTAACCAATCCCGAGTGACTATTGTGCGGGATAACGGATGAAAGTTGAAGCTTGAAGACCGGAGGGCATCGTCCCATCTTCAATGACTTTGCACAAACTCTAATCCCATGCCATCGTACAACTCTCAACAACGGAGGTCCGAAATAGGTCCTATATACCTCAAAAGGATGGCCGGATTGCACTTCTGAAAGTTCGAGTGGACATTACAGTGCCTGAGTGCACGTACTTCGAGATGACCTGACCCAAAAAAACCTGGGCCCACCCGGGTTGCCTCTGGTACACCTGCGGCTAAAATGCCTATAAATAGAGGGCTTGGGGTGCTGATTTTAGAGAAGAAAAAGGCGAGGAAGCCCTGCCCAATTTACTCTGTACTCACCCCATGCAGTGTACTTTCCCCTTTTAAACACCTGTGAGCTCATATATAGCCATTTTGTACCTACAAAAGTCTGTGTTTACCCACTCTAAAGATATAGAAGTCTTCTTTGGCAATCAGCTGTAAGCCTTCTCACACACTTTAGAGTCCTTCTCTTCATCTTTTCACACACCCTTCTTCACGTTGAGAGTTGTGTTGCTTGCTTTTGCTCGGACTTTGATTAGTGGTTTCATTTCATGTCATGTATATATATATATATATATATATATATATATATATATATATATATATATATATATATATATATATATATATATTGACTAACATTATCGAGTTATGCCTCGATTGAGCCTGAACTTGATCACTGGAGCATTTATTTGCTTTATATATATATATATATATATATATATATATATATATATATATATATATATATATTAAGCGTGTGTGTAAACTACATTCGATGAGCCTAGACTTGATGCAGGCGTTTATTTGCTTTAATATATATATATATATACATTTATATATATTAACTGTGTGTCAAACTACATTCGATGAGTCTAGACTTAGGTGGAGCATTTACTGCTTTTGTATATATATATATATATATATATATATATATATATATATATATATATATTTATATATATGAAGTGTGTAATTAGGACTCTCATTCGATGAGCCCTAATTTTATATACGTGCGTTTACTACTGCTTTTATATATATATATATATATATATATATATTTATATATATATATTTGTTAGTGGGACCTCATTCGATGAGCCTTGATTTTATATAAAGTGCGTTTACTCTGCTTTTTATATATATATATATATATATATATATATATAAGCAATAACGCATTACCGGATATAAAATCGTGCTCATGTAAACGTAGTTAAATAATAGTTCATATATATATATATATATATATATATATATATATATATATATATATATATATATATATATATATATATATATATATATATATTTCACTTCCCACACAGAGTTTACTTACGTGGTGGTTGATTGCTTACTGACTTTTTTACGTTTCGTCGCCTCGGAGTTACCGTGGCGATTGATCGCTTTGTACATCTTTATTTACATTTTGTCCCTTTGGATTATCTTTCGTGACGGTTGGACCGTATATTCTGACTTTTATTTACGTTTACGTCACTTTGGAGTTTCCTCCATGGCGGTTGATAGCTTTAACATCTTTATTTACATTTCTGGTCCCCATGGAGGTGCTTACGTGGTTGGTGATCATGTCAATATATATATATATATATATATATATATATATATATATATATATATATATATATATATATATATATATATCTGCCACTTTTTTCATACAAATTGCAGATGATTCGTGCGCTTAGGAATCATGTGATCACAGATTCATCCCATTGAATCTAGATTCGGTTCCCGTGATGGATATTTTTTTTTACCGTAAGCGGCTTTGTAAATTATTATGCGGTGTCTGAATTTCCTCAGATGGTTTCCATACCCACGAGGAAGTCGGCATTATTTTGTACATTATTTTTTTCATACGGATGCCTCGCATTCGTAAAATAAAATCAATCAAGCCGCACAATTAATAAAATGGGAGTGTAAAAGGTCTCAATTACTATTGAGCATCAGGGTTTGAAAAACCTCTTTTATAAAACATCACTGCCATATCTTGCTTAAAATTGAATTTTTACATAAATTCAAACCCAGTGTATATAGGTGCTAAACGAGGCCTCGCATTACTTCCAAATAACAAAGACATTGACCCACACACACACATATTCGATATGATTTCTTGAAAAGAGGCGGTCACCGTAGTAACACGGATGTCGTGGGGTGCCTAACACCTTCCCCCCGCATAACTAAGTCCCCGGACCCTAATGAATCTCGGTTTCACCCAATTCGTATAGCAAGATGTCATATCACTAGGTCAATGTGAAAACCTTTTCTCGGTTTTGTTAGTACAACCATTTAAAAAACCAACTGGCGACTCTTAACAGTCCATCGTCGACATTATACATGTCGGACCTTTTTCACTTATTTTTTCAAACAAATCTCACCTAAAATGAGAACACCAAAGAACAAGTAACGGAAAGGGACATCCAAAAATCCCGACGTCGACACTCATTACAATTATTATCACACTATTTCACAGAATAGCGAGGACTACTAATGCAAACATCTAGGATCATCACTCTGTTCCCCGACTAGTCCCAGCTACGTTCTCATTTCCTGAAGAGAACAGTGAAAGAAATGGATAGCTCAACTAGCCCAGTAAGAAATATTATGACTAAGATAATGCAGAATAATTTATCGTTAGCCTTCAACAGTGTTAAACTGATAAAATATAATAACTATCAAGTTTAACTGCATCGGAACAAGCAATCCATTAGAAGAGTCAAGTAGGGAATAAAATCTACTATCTTCTATGATTTAAAAGGTTTTTCTTCACTTTTATCGCTGGGACTCAGCTTAATAAATAATCCACATCATCGAATCACCCCTACACTACGGCCAAGGATATTCTTTAGTATCATGACCACGAATTATCCATGCACTACGGTTTAAGATAATCATGTTTTCATCAATGGTCTTGATCATGCCATAAAATAATTCATCTTTGCACTACGGCCAAAGAGAATCCATAGCCATAATCATACCAAAAACTGTCCATCAATGCGCTACGGGCCAATGAGGACTTTTTCCACATCATTTGTAACATTACGGTTATGATTATACCGAATAATCCCTGGTCATAATCATACCAAGTCCATCTATGCACTACAGGCCACAGATGACTTTCAATATAATATAAGCATGAGGATGATGACAATGATATAAGAATTAAAGAAAACAAGTTCAAGAATTAATTTATCCAGGAACTAATAACGTCCACATTGTCAACATGATACTTCTTTGTAGAGTAAAATTCAAGAATGCTCAGAAGAATGCTCGAATACCAACTCTGTAACACCCCCTTTCCGAAATAGAAAGAGAGGTTACTTTAAACATAACAAAATTGAAAAGATACTGGATGAAGCCCAAATATCAAGGATATTCCAATAATTTCATGGATATAGAAGTCAAAGTTTTAACCAACTGAGTATAATAAAGAATGTAATAACAAAAGAAATCACCATGCATGCGATAGATCGCACAGGCAGGTTATTCCAACAGAATAATAAATAACGGAACCAGGTCCGGCGTAAAACGCATGCATGTGATATTCCAGCGTAATAATAACGAATGGAACTGAAGTCCCGTAAACGCACAGATAGGATATTCCGACAAAATAATAAATAATGGAACTAGGTCCGACGTAAACGCTATGATGTGATATTCGACGTAATAATAAATAATGGAACCAGTCCCGCAGAACGTTACGTATATGATATATTCGATGTAATAATAAATAATGAAATAATGTAAGAATTTCACCAAGTATAGGTAGTTCACAGATACAAAAGTTATTCCAATGTAATAATAAATAATGGAATAACTGAAGTTCCCTTCATGAATACAAAAGAAATAATACCCCTTACGAGTACAACAAATAATATCCCTTACGAGTACAACAAATAATATTTCCTACGAGTACAACAAATAATATTGAAAGAAAATAACTCTCTTCATGAATACGAAAGAATAATATCCCTTAGGAGTACAACAAATAATATCCCTTACTTTTGAAAGAAGAGAATTCTGACTGGTAGGGCGAGGATATACTCGAAGAAAGTTGTACTATGCTCAAAACTTTCTTAAACTCTAAAGAAATACGCTCAAGATTATAGAAGAAGAATTCTCTCTCAAGAGTTTTAGTGAATTCGTAAGAAATAATGAAGGAATGAGCTTCTATTTATAGAAGAATGAACTGCATAGTAACTAATTCATGAACGGTCCAGATTGATTTACTTTTAATCGGACGGTCCATATTTAAAGCAAAATCTTTTAAATAAAATATTATATATTCTATTTATAATCTAATAAAACGAATAACTTTATAAAAGTATTCTGTTTTATATAAAAAAAATTTACTATGTAAAACACTATGCAGGCACTATGCAACACTATGCATAATAAAATATAATATATTCTATTTATAGAATAACTTTATAAAAGTATTCTGTTTTATATAAAAAGATTTTACTATGCAAAACACTATGCATAACAGAATATAATATATTCTATTTATAGAATAACTTTATAAAAGTATTCTGCTTTTATATAAAAGATTTTACTATTAAAACTTTAAACCAACGATCCATATTGATTTACTATTATAATTTCAACTAACTGATTCGAAAAATTAGCACATCTCCTCATAGAATAATATTGTACCCAAAAATGATTTAGACCGAAAAGAAATATATTTTTCAGGTGAATAGTACCCCGTGAATAGTACTTTGGGAATAGTACCCTGACACAAAAAGTGTCCCAAATACTCGAGTGAACAATACTAGAGTGAATAGTACCCGGGTATTTTATGACAACTTGTCTACTTTGAAAAATTTTCACATATCACCCTTAACTTTAAACTTTTATCAATTTAACTATTTACCTAAATAGAAAAATTGAATACTTTTATTTCATAAAATTCGGGGTCTCACATCAATGATCCTCCAGTGCGGTGAAATCCCCGGAATGTCGTGAATAACTATCCTCAGAGCCAAATCTGTCGAACAGAAAATGCTTGGATATGACGTGGCTCAAGGTAAACTCATCCTGCACCACTCTGCACCGCAATCCAATGAGAGTCATGAACCGTTGACTCATGTCTCCTAGAGCCATATGCACGCAAGGTCTGTCAAGCGGCAGCATCGTCAATCGTGCATACTCCTCCAGAGTAGGAGTCAACTCATGGGTCCCGAATCGAAAAACCTACCTATCCGATACCCAATGCTCTAGCATGTCATCCACAAATCCTGCGGGAACCTGAAACATCAATAAGGTCATGGTATGCTGTAGCAAATGATCTACGGTCACCCTGTCTGATGGTGACATGCTATCATACCACGATCGCATACCCGATACCACCAATGATGGTGGGGTATGATCAATACGGCTAACTGTTGAAGAAGACATATGTACGGGCCGTGTCATAAGACCATCCAGGGGTCAATGCTGAATATCTCTGGACATATATACATATGCATAACATAATACATGCATAGCAGATAATAGATGGCAATATGATATAGGGAATGAAAAATGGTGCATACATTCCTAAGTATATCAACATCTAAAACATCATCTCTGTACAGCTACAAATACAGGGAAATGGGGCACAGACGCCTTACTACTAACAGAGGCCTATCAAAAGATATAGCGAGAATGGGGTACAGCCACCCAATATCTAACAGAGGTCTATCAAAAGATATAACCAGAATACACATCAGAAGAAGACAATGGTGTCAATATCTACATCATCAATCCTATTTACCTGATGTAACTCCTCTTGAGTCACTGGATCTCTATCAATCGGGGATGTCGGCCTATATATAGAGGAGGATCTGGCACCGGAAAAAAGCGAATGGGTTATCGAGGGGCCAAAGACTGAGTGGAAGGATCAAAATGAAGTCCTCCATCGGATCTCTGCCCAAATGCCGGATAAATATATGTTCCTAGTCCAACTGTCGGGTCAAACTATCAATCTATTGCATATGAGTTGGATCTCGGACACAAGCTATCCAATCCATCATCACGGATCTTGGAACCATAACCCCCATAAACTGTGCGGCGCGGGACTGGGCTCCGATAGTATGAGGGAACCACCAACGCTGGAACGTCTCCTGAGTGCAAGGACCCTTTGATAATGTAAAGCCATCGAACCCCAACAATGGGATATCGGTGACAGGTGACTGTGATACAGGCCAATAACGCCTGGCATGAGGCAAGATCGACATACGAATCTCCCTTGTGGTGCTCCTAATAGCACGCTCTCCTAAATAGAGCTCCCAGCCTCCATCTGTGAAGAGAGGAACTCTCCTAGTGGAAATCACGTACTCGACTCCTGTCGGGTATCCATCTTCAAAACTGATGGTCAAGTGTTCCCCTGATAGGGAATCCATGTGATGGTATCGGCTATCAACAACTTCAACTGCATACGACAGTGAGTGAAACCCTCAGCTATAGGGACCTCCGACAAAATAGAATGATGTCATCGTTGTCCTCGTGGATAGGTATCTAAACCTAACACACTCACAGGACGTAAGCATGGGAGCCTCTCGTAGGCCCAAAACTGCCAACACAATGGCAAAACATCTGTGATCAGTAAACACTCTTAACCTATAAATGGGAAATGACAAGAGAAATATTCACCCGCCAGAAATGGGTAGAAGCTTCAGCCAAGCCTCTCCAAAACTCGTGAGCGCATACGCATGCCCCGAAGGAAATAGGCAAAGGTGTAGGAACCCCAATCATACTCTCTAATACGGTCCACATGACGTGTGGCGCTGATCAAAGCGAACGACACCGTAGAAGAGTTATCTGCTATGAAGCAGCCTCTAATGATCATCAGGAACAATCGTCGAAGAATGCGATCCTTGACTCTGACATCATCAGGCATGGACTCACTCAAAAGCCCGCTCATAGCATCTACACTCAAAGGACCTGAACAGACAGTCCTGCCTTTGAGCGCCTCCGTCGGAACTCCTAACAAGGATCTTACGGTAGTAGGGGTAATATTCGTCATGCAAGGCACTGGCTCCCCTCCAAACTCCATACCTGTGATAAATCGCCAATCCATCGGTGTCATCATCACCTCGTAATCCAACAGATGGAGTGACTGAGTCTGATGAAACCATCGCTCAGACAATGCCCTGAGGTAACCCCAAGGACAACGACGGGGAAGGATGGAGAAGAATGCCTCGAATCCCCAATCATGCACTGCTGTTCTGTAATCAGGATGAAGAGTCTGATACATGGAGTGTATACTAAACCAATTCCCTCGAGGTCGTGAAGTTTGAGAACCCGCATGAAATGCGAGATCAACATCAAAGCCCTTTAATCCTCATCAATAGGAAGAAGGAAGATCAAGATCTAACGTCATACCTCGTTAAGATGCAAGTACATCGAGGGATGTCTCGCTCAAATCACCTAGAAGCTCCGGGTTTTACACGAATACAAGGAGCTCTTCCTACGGGGAACATGTGTATGGAAGGAGCGGGATCCTCAATCGGAATATCCTCATCCTCGTCCTCAACGTGCGGAACATCAAATTGCATTAGATGAATCACGGCTCCACCAATCGGCGAGGGGCATGTCTCGGATGTAACAGGTCGAGGTACTTCGAAGCCCTTCTCCAGATACCGTAAGTGGTCCTACGGGAATTACTCGGCTGATCCGGATCCATAATATCTGGACAACAAGTCTCCAAATCACCTCAGAAAGGGTGTGGTATTTCCTTACCCGGAGCTTTCTAGAATGCATTTTATGACTATATGCATGCATGCATTTACTTTAACATATAATAGAGTTAAAATGCATGACTACCCAATGCCTATATTTTGGAAAATTTTGCCATAGTCCCCTTTGAAAATAGGACTATCCACATGCACATAGGCATGTCTAGGTGGCCATTCAGTAGCACACCTGCCCCAAAGTCATATACATAATATATGATGCATTAAAAATCAAAATCATCCATGCATAAGGTTAACCTCAATATTAGGAGTACTTTGCCTTTCTACTTTTTTCTCATTGGACCTCAAATAAGACAAAAAATAGTAGAAAATGTGCCAATTTGACTGTCTCAAAAGTCAAATTTTTTCACATCATTATGTTCAGCATGGTTTAATACTAACATTTACTATGTTGAATATTTTTTATCAAGTCATTTGTGCATACATAATCACTACTATGTGTTTAGATGCATTTCATGCGATAACTCAAATTCTAACGGATAAAAACTGGAAAAAATACATGCATACATTACCAGGATAGTGCAAAACACTTGTACGGTGATGTAAATTCTGTAAAATAGCTTCGAACTCAGCAGATCCAAGGAGGCTCTCGGATTTTCCTTGGCGAAACAAGTTGAAAGTGACTTGTGTTACCAACCTGCTGGATTATATCATCCACGGTTGGTCGTAGGCTCATCTGTGCTGAAGTAGGTGCACCTGCGGCACCCCTATATGGGCCCCACCCCTCCGACTCGGTCCAGTTTGAGTTGCAAAGGAGTTATTACGGACTAGAAAGGTCAAATCGGGAATAAAAACACCACGCTATTGAGAAAAACAACATGAAATCTTGGTCTTCTTAGATGAAACTTTGAGTCTGTATATCGCTCATTGGTAGTCACCTAAACACGAGGTACACCCTGCCAATGATCTCATTTGTTACAAATCACATCCGACAATACCTTGTGCAGGTCCAATGCCGCCAACTCCGGGGGTTACAATGTGGATCCCCGACGGGGGTTACAACGTAGATCCCCGACGGGTTCTAACGTGGATCCGACGGGGATTTAACGTAGAACCTCGACGGGTTACAACGTGAAGCCCCGACAGGGGATTACAATGCACACACAATCGTTGACACATATATCAATGAAGGTCAAGCAGCCTTGACGTTATCTCAGCCGATGGCGATTAAACCTATCAGAGCTCCAGAGTTATTCGAGGGTTTCATGCTCGATTGCTCATATTCCCCAGCGCATCCCCGACGGGATCACAACGCAATGTTCCGTTGATTCACACGTCAGTAAAGGTCAAGCAACCTTGACAATCTACCCACAGAGCATCAGCCATTGATTCACACGTCAACGAAGGTCAAGCAACCTTGACGGTCTATCCCACAGGGTTTTTCAGCCATTGATTCACTTGTCGGTGAAGTACACATCAATGAAGGTCAGACATCCCTGACAGCATTTGATGTTCTCAGTAAATCCAACAGAATCTTGACATGTCCTGGCAATACCAACCAGGAAAGGTCAATGTTATCAAAGAAGATCAATGATGGAATATGTTATACACATCCTCAAACAGACCAAGCTTTATCCCAACAGATCTCTTACGCATGAGAGGCACATCTCCAGGATCAAGTCGTTATCAAGGACCCAAGAATTTGGTGATAACCCCAACATCAACATCCTAACATATTCGGATTACACATCAAATCTGGTCATCATTGCCAATCCCCAGTTGAACCAATAGGGAGCCAACAATCATCCCCAGCATGTTGGGCTACAACCCCGTACACATGTATCATACATTTGCATCATGTTGCTACATATAGTACCATGTTTGTCTTGTTGCATTTTAAGTGTCTAGGATTCTTTATCCTACCCATGCATTGCCATGCATGAGTATGATAAAGAGGGGCATCTGTAGACACTCGAAATTTTTTGTACTGCTGACACTAACATTGCAGGAGAACAGATTCATCTTTTAAGAGGGAACCCTGAAAGACAATCCATATCCATTCCGAATACTACCGGAAGTTCAGCATCAACCCTAGAACACACACTGGGAGTAACAATTCCAACCTCGGATATAACCCCGAGGCGTGTAGATCCAATACCGGAACACACACCAGAGTAGACCGATTAATCTCGAAGATAACCCCGAGGTATCCAGTCTCAGTTCCAATCATGGGAATAGCCACCAACCTTGGTGATTACCCCAAAGAATGCAGTTTCGGCGATAACCCCGAAAATGCTTGTTTCAAATGCAACCAGCTTCAATCTCGGATCTCACAACGACATACTCCATACCAACCCGGAGATAACACCGGGAGGACAGGCACACCTCAGAGATGACACTGAGGACCTTCAACAATTGCAGCAGTCTAATCTCAGTGAAGCCCTGCGCAACGTCTGCTTTATCAGCCCAAACCGGCGATAACACCGGTGAGGGGCAACATCATCATCTCGCTAACGCTATGCCATGCCACATCGTCTCGAACATTTCATACACACATCTCTACACAACGATGGCCCACAAGAATCAAGGAAAACCAATCTCGAGTGACTATTGTGCGGGGTAACGGATGGAATTTGAAGCTTGAAGACCGGAGGGCATCGTCCCATCTTCAATAACTTCGTACAAACTCTAATCCCATGCCATTGAACTACTCTCGACAACGGCGGTCCGAAATAGGTCCTGTATACCACAATCGGATGCCCGAATTGCACTTTTGAAAGTTTAAGCGGACATTACTGAGGTCTTTGAAAGTGCACGTGACACGAGACGCGACTTGAAACCGAGAAACCCGGGCAACCCGGTAGCCTCTGGTACACCTACTACCATTAAGCAGTCCACCCTCTATAAATAGAGGGCTTGGGGTGGCCATTTTGAAAGAAAAAACGGCGAGGAAGCCCTGCCCAATTTTCTCTGTACTCACCCCATACGGAGTACTTTCTCATTTTAAACACCTGTGAGCTCATATATAGCTACTTTTCTACCTACAAAAGCCAGTGTTTACCCACTTTAAATATATAGAAGTCTTCTTTGGCAGCAAACTGTAAGCCTTCTCATACACTTTAAAGCCTTTCTCTTTATCTTTGCACACACCCTTCTTCACGTTGAGAGTCGTGTTGCGTGTGTTTGCCTGGATTTTGGTCCGTGGTTTTATTTTAGTTTGTATATATATATATATATATATATATGGACTAACATTATCGAGTTATGTCTCGATTGAGCCTAGACTTCGGTCTGGAGCATTTATTTGCTTTTATATATTTATATATATGGACTGTGTGTCAAACTTTGTTCGATGAGCCTAGACTTTGGACTGGAGCGTTTACTGCTTTAATATATATATACTTATATATATTAACTGTGTGTCGAACTCTGTTCGATGAGCCTGGATTTTACATCCGGAGCGTTTACTTGGTTTTATATATATATATATATATATATATATATATAACTGTTGTCGAACTCTATTCGATGAGCCTAGATTTTACATCCGGTGCGTTTACTCGCTTTTATATATATATACTTATATATATGAACTTTTATCGAACTCTATTCGATGAGCCTGGATTTTACATCCATTTGTGTTTATCGCTATATATATATATATATATATATATATATATATATATATATATATATATATATCGTCCCACCTGAAGTTTACTTCGTGGTGGTTGATCGTTTTTACAGCTTTCTTTATGTTTCGTCCTACCTGGAGTTCACTTGGTGGCAGTCGATTGCTTTGTACGACTTTATTTACGTTTCGTCCCACCTAGAGTTTCCTCCGTGGCGGTTGATAGCTTTTACAGCTTTATTTATATTTCTAATCCCCCATGGAGGTGCTTTGTGGTTGGTGATCATGTCTGTATGTATATATATTTACAGCTTTTATATATATATCTGCTTATTGCTTTCATACAAATTGGGGTATCATATTCACCTAGGAATCATGTGATCACAGATTCAGCCTATTGGATCTAGATTCGATTCCCGTGATGGACATTTTCACCGTAGAAGCGGCTTTGTAAAATATTCTCATGCATGTCTCGAATTTCCTCGGATGGTTTTCATACCCACGAGGAAGTCGGCATTATTTTGCACATTATTTTTAAATACGGATGCTTCGCATCTGTAAAATAAAATCAATCAAGCCGAACACTTAATAAAATGGGAGTGTAAAAGGTCTCAATTACTATTGAGCATCAGGGTTTGAAAAAACCTTTTTTTATAAAACCTCATTGCTATATCTTGTTAAAACTGAATTTTTACATAAATTCAAACCCTGTGTATATAGGTGCGAACGAGGCCTCGCACTACTTCCAAACAACAGCACATTGACCCACACACACACATTCAGATAATAGTTTCTTGAAAAGAGGCGGTCACTGTGGTAACACGGATGTTGGGGGGTGCCTAACACCTTCCCTCCGCATAACCAAGTCCCCGGACACTAATGAATCTCGGTTTCACCGACCCGTTTAGCAGTGTCACATCACTGGGTCAATGTGTAAACTTTTTCTCGGCTGTGTTGGTACAACCAATTAAAAAACCAACTGGAAACTCTTAACAGTCCATCGTCGACATTATACATGTCGGACCTTTTTCACTTGTTTTTTCAAACAAATCTCACCTAAAATGAAACACCAAAGAACAAGTAATGGAAAGGGATAATTAAAAAATCCCGACGTCGACACTAACGATTCTGACTTGAAGCATAGAATCATGATGGAGACACACAATACACCGTTTGCAATCCATCCTGGGAGTACCAAAATGTATCATGATCTTCGACATATATTTTGGTGAAGTAATATGAAGAGAGAGATCGCGGAGTTTATCTTGAGGTATTTAACTTGTCAACGTGTAAAAGCGAAGCATCAAGTGCCAAAGGGTCCATTGCAACTACTTGATATTCTGAAATGGAAGTGGGAACACATTACTATAGATTTCGTTACGGTTCTTCCCAAGGTTTCTCAAGGCATAGATGCGATTTGGGTCATTGTTGATAGATTAACCAAGTTTGCTCATTTCTTGCCTATACGGGAGACTTATTCCCTTGAACGTCTTGCTAGTATGTATGTAAATGAGATTGTGAGATTGCATGGCATGCCAGTATCCATAATTTCGGATCATGACCCAAGATTCACTTCACGATTTTGGGTTACCCTTAAAGCTATGGGCATGATTTATGATTCGATCAAGATACCATCCTCAAAGCGGACGGACAATCGAGAAGGACTATTCAAACTCTTGAAGATCTATTAAGACTCTGTGTCCTAGATTTCAAAGGGAGTTGGGATAAGTACCTACCATTAGTGGAATTCTCCTACAACAACAGTTATCAGAAAAGTATAGGTGTGGCTTCATTTGAAGCATTGTATGGACGAAAGTGTCGCTCTTCAGTATGTTGGGATGAGGTGGGAGAAGCAACGTTGTTGGGACCAGAGTTGGTACCCATAACTACAGAGAAGATCCAAATAATCCGACAACGTATACAAACGGCACAGGATCGACAAAAGAGTTATGCGGATCTTCATCGAAAGGATGTGGAATTTAATATTGGGGATCATGTATTGTTACGTATTGCTCCATGGAAAGGAGTTAAAAGATTTGGGAAGAGAGGAAAGCTCAATCCACGATTTGTTGGTCCATTTGAGATTCTTGACCGAATAGGAAATGTGGCCTATAGACTCGCATTACCTCCAAGCATGTCTCGTGTTCATAATGTTTTTCATATATCTATGCTTCGTAAATATGTGAAAGACCCGAACCACATTATTGAGTTAGAACCAAACGACATAGCCGAAGATTTAACGTACGAGGAGGTACCTGTTAAGATCTTGGATATGAAAGAGCATGTCCTACGCACCAAGGTTATAACACAAGTAAAGCTTTTGTGGAGGAACCATGCTATTGAAGAAATGACCTGGGAGTTGGAATCAGAAATGAAAACGAGGTATCCTCACCTTTTTGAAACACCAGGTACGTACGTCAATTTCGAGAACGAAATTTCATAAGAAGGGAAGGTTGTAAGACCCCAACTTCTTATAAATAAAATCAAATTTTCTCTAATTATAATTGTGAATAATAAGGTGTTAATTTGATATAATACTTTGGTTATGGGTGAAATATGCAAATTTTACAAAATATACAAGTGGTTATAAAATATTCATTGTTGTCGTAGAATATTCGTTCTGTCGTGGAATATTCCTGTTGTCGGGGAATATTCGTACGATGGCGTAGCCATTTGTGGGCCCCTTAATGGATAACTGTCGGATGAAAAAAATGACAAGTTTGAGTTTTTTTAAATAACGGCATAATTGTTACCGTTAACACTGTTGGATTACCTGGTGGTTAAAATATAGTAATACGCGTGATTGCATAGTAGCACACGGTATTGCACAATATTATCGAATTATTGATTCTTACGTAAGAAGGCACTACTCAATAATTGTTACAGTAATTACTGTTCAGTATTTTATTTTATTGATTCAATAATTGCTGCAGTCATTATTGTGATTCTGTAATTGCTGCACTACTCAATAATTGTTACAGTCATTATTGTGATTCTGTAATATTATTTATGAATAATTAATTATTGATTTATATGATAAGAAAATATTTATTTTATGTGGATATAAATGATGGATGTATTTATTGTGGTTATACATGAAGGAATTAATGTTGAGGTGTTTTATCAGTATTTTGTCGGAATAGAGGTTTTGAAAATCGTCCGTATGTGAATTTCGGTCATTTTTTGTTTGGAATTTGGAAAAACTTAAACTTACAAAGTTGTGGAGAATTTAATTTCCTATGGAATAGACATGAGATTCGAATTTTTTTTGATAAAAGGGCTATTTATTATGAATTATTGAAGTTTCAGAAATTAATATTTTTATTAAAAATATGGTGGGCCCCACTTTTGGTTGGTGAGAAATGAAATGTGCTGGAATTTATTCTCAAAAGTGGTGGGCTTGAATAGTAACAGGTAAAACCATTAGGTAGCTGGTTAGTCTGCTATGGCGTTCTAAGCATTTTCCTATAAATATGGTGCTTAGTTAGAATTGAAAATCACACTAGAAACAAGTTTTCTCTCTTTCTCTCTCTATATTATCAATCGTATTTTGTGAGTATTTAGATACTTTGTGAGTTGCTATTCATCAGTGCAAGTTTCCTTCAGCCTTATACCTGATATTTCAGCCGGAAGTACTATTCTTTTGAGGTAAGGGATGTTTTTTTCTTCCTAATGATGTAATTCTTTCAATATCATTATACCGAAATATTGGTATGGATTTTATTATGGAATTTCTACCTTTTTGTGTCGGGGTTACTATTCACGTATACGATACTATTCACGAATATGGCACTATTCACCGAAAAATGAAATTTTCTCCTTTTTGTCCAAGATGTCTATTATGGTTTACTTTCTTTGATTGTATCCATGTTTTGATCTTTATTTTTGAATTCTGCTTCACAATTGGTTATTACGGAGTATTTTTGAACTCGGATAAACTAAAGTACGAATCCCTAATCTTTGATCTTTTATCTCACTGAATCCCTAATCTTTGATCTTTTATTTCACTGTATTCGTTTTCTTTAAGATATTTTTCATCATCCTTAGTCCTAAATGATGATATTACTGAATATCTTTGGCCTGTAGTGCAAAGATGAATGATTCCCTAATGAATATCTTTGGCCCGTAGTGCAAAGATGAACAGGTGTTGAGATGAACATGACCAACTGGTGATACAAATGAATATCTTTGGCCTGTAGTGCAAAGATGAATATTTGATTCAAGATGTATATTGATTGATGTTACAAGGATAAAATTGATGATGGACTTTTAAATCTTAGAAGATAGTAGAATTCATTCTCTACTTGACTCTTCTAATGGATTGATGTTTCCGCTGCAGTTGTTGATCTAAAACTTGTTGTTTATTATATTTTATCAGATTTTTCCCTGTTGAAGACTAATGATAAATTGTTGTATATTATCTTAGTCATAATATTCTTTACTGGGATAGTTGAGCTCACTCTTTTCCTTTTTGTTCTATTTTTCTTCTCAGGAGGTGAGAACATAACAGGAACTAGCCGGGGTTTGGAGTGATGGTTCAGAATAGTTGTTTTAGTAGTCCTCACTATTTTTTAAAATAGTGTATCAATAATTGTAATGAGGGCTCCTTTGAGTTTGTATACTATCTATTAGATAATATTTGTATTCAAACTCATAATATATGTGTTGTCGTATTTTGCACGACAATTATATTACTGAAGTTGTATTTGTTTCTGTACCATGTATTTGGCGACTCAGAATGGGTGATGTATACCTAGGGCGTCATAAAGTGGTTATAAAATATACATTGTTGTCGGAGAATATTCGTTTGGTCGTGGAATATTCTTGTTGTCAAGGAATATTCGTACGACGGTGTAGCCATTTGTGGGCCCCATAACAGAATAACGGTCGGATGAAGAAAATGACAAGTTGAGTTTTTATAAATAACGGCGTAATGGTTACCGTTAACACTGTTGGAATACCCGGTGGTTAAAATACAAAGAATATGCATGGCATGGTTGCATTAAAGAAGACACCGTATCGCACAATATTTTTGAATTATTGATTCTTACGTAAGAAGGCACTACTCAATAATTTTTTAGTAATTACTGTTCAATATTTTATTTTATTGATTCAATAATTGCTACGTTGATATTTTATATTATTGTTGTTTCAATAATTATCACTGCACAGTATTTCCCATTATTAGATCAATAATAATATTATTTGAATAATATTATTAGATATCATTATTGGCAATGTCTAAGGAATTTCTGTCTAGGAAAGGGGTTTGGTCATCTAATTGCGCGCCAGTAAGGAGAAATTCTTATCGGAAAGCTCCATCTTTCCTAGGAACGACCTGGTTGTCATAATTGTGATTCTGTAATATTATTTGTGAATAATTAATTGTTGATTTATATGATAAGAAAATATTTATTTTATGTGGATATAAATGATGGATAGGGAAATATTTATTTTGTGTGGATATAAATGAAGGAATTAATGCTAAGGTGTTTTATCAGTATTTTATCGGAATGGAGGAATTCTTAGAAAAGTGTCAATTGTTGAAAATTGATATTTTATCTTACATTATAAATGTATAATGTGGTTATATAATAATATCATAATGGTGATATTTTCAAACTAAATTCACGGTGCATGAATCAAATGAGAGAAATCTAAAAATAAAAAGAAGAACCAAATATGGGATTTTCATAAAAATTAGTTTATTACTTGATTTTGTAAAATCCATAACTTTTTGTGTATAATGAGTTAGGAGATGAGCCATATATCAAAAGAAAGCCCTGAAAGTAAGCTAAGCACATAAATTTGAATCACCCAAATATTTTTTGTGGATTTTACGTGGTGATTGTTTGAGTGAAATTGGTACGAGGGACTTATAGTCCGAAAATCAAATCAGTGTTCTTAAAGCTCTATTGCGTGAGTTATAATTTTAATCCAATCGTTGGATCGTTGTGATTTTTGGATATGTTATACATATATAAGTTGAGTATATGTCCACAAATTTTGAACCATTAAAAACTAATGTATGATTTGTTATGAATTTTAAGAGGTGTTGAAAATCGTTCATATGTGGATTTAGGTCATTTTTTGTTTGGAATTTGGAAAAACTTACACTTACAAAGTTGTAGAGAATTTAATTTCCTATGAAATGAACATAAATGTCATATTTTTCTGATAAAAGGACTATTTATTATGTATTATTGAAATTTCGGAAAATAAAATGTTTTTTTAAAATTATGGGTGAGACCCACTTTTGTCCTTTTGTTAATAAAATGTGCTGAATTGGTTCTTCAAAAGTGGTGGGCTGAAAATTAATCAAAGTGGCGTGCTTGAAATTGTATTAAAATATTAATATTTTATTATTTAGTCTTCTTTGGCGTTCTAAGCATTTTCCTATAAATAGGGTGCTTAGTTAGAATTGAAAATCACACCAGAATCATAAGTTTTCTCTCTATATATATTATCGAGCGTATTTTGTGAGTATTTAGATACTTTGAGAGTTGCTATTCAGTGCAAGTTTCCTTCGGCATTACATTCGAAATTCCAGCTAGAAGTACTATTCTTTTGAGGTAAGGGATGTTATTTTCTTCATAATGATGTTATTCTTTCAATATCATTATATTGAAATATTGGTATATATTTTATTGTGGAATTTCTACCTTTTTCATGTCGGGGTTACTATTCACGTATACGGCACTATTCATGTATATGGCACTATTTACGTATATGATATTATTTACGTATACGGTACTATGTATGAATATAGAGTACTATTCACGAGTTACTATTCACGACAAACTTGGTTTCTTTTTCCGACCAAATTATCGTTGATTTATGAATATTGCTCTTGAAATAAAATTCATGTTTTGATCATATTGTTTTTATTATCATATATAACATTTTTATAACCCTGGTGATGTAATTTCTCTTTCACTGGAGTGTAAAGATGGGTAGATTATTGGTATGATCGTGACTATGGGTTCTCTTTGGCCAGTAGTGCAAAGATGAATTGTTGATTGGTAATATCATGACCATTGAATTTATAAACGATTATCTTTAGCTTAAGTGCAAAGGTGAATTGATCAACATGGTTATAATTATTGTTTATATAAATTCTGAAATGATTATATATTCTTTGAGATATTAATATCTTTGGCCCGTAGTGCAAAAATAACATGTTGATGAATATCTTTGGCCCGTAGTGCAAAGATAAAATTATTAGTATGATTATGAATAGGAACTGTGATTTGGTATAACCATAACCTTTGATGTTTCAGGTAAAGATAGGTGATGAAAATTATCTTCGTCCTGGATGAGAAGAGGAATTTAGAACCACAATTATGATTATGAGTTATTCATATGATTGTGGACCAGAACTGGTGATTGATGTTACAGTGATAAAATATTGTTGGTGGACTTTTAACAAGGAGAAGATAATAGACTTTATGGTCTATTTGACTCTTCTAATGGATTGCTCGTTCCGCTGCAACTATGGTTGAAAATTTTTATTATCTACCATATGTTCTAAATCTCTGATTTATTATTGACGAAGGCTATTGATAATTTAATTATCTTTAGTCATGATATTCTTTACTGGGCTAGTTGTGTTTACCCTTCTGCTTCACAATTCCTTTCAGGTAATAAGAGTGTAGCTGGGTCGAGCGGGGGTAACAGGGGAATAAAACAGTGGTCTCAAGCTATGGAGGTTCTCCCTAAACAGTATGGAAATAATTTTATTGAGAACTTTAGAATAGTGTATTGTATTTTATACATCATTTAGTAGTTATATTTGGTGAATCAAATAGGGTGAGGCGAACCCAACGTTGGAAGGGTGTTTTGCCACTATCATACAAGATGTCTAATGACATACGACTTCGTGTTATCATAAGACATGGTTGTGCACATCCACTTGCTGAGTATATCTAAGAACACTACCTATATAATCTTGGAGTTTGGTTGAAATATAATTCTCAATTGGAGATAATAGAGATAATTATATGTCAAGAGAAGACTCACCATTGGAAAGAGCATGATTGCAATCTTCTCGTTTTTCTTTGGGGTCTATTGGGTCAACCAAGGATAATTCTCGAGTCATATGATATCTATTATTACTTATATGCATGGCCTCCCATGTACGAAGGTTTCCTTTAGCATTTTCCAAAGATTTTAATTTCTAAAACAGTTATTGGTTGTACCTTTATGTAAGGTACCACTGTCCGGTATAATTGTGAGGTGATATCCAGGTAAAGGGATGAGTGTCACCGTTGGTATCTATTTGTATTAAAACTCATAACATATGTGTTGTCGTATGTTGCATGAGAATTGTAATAATGAAGTTTGTATTTGGAAATTGCATTGAGTGTATTTCGTGGCGACTCAAAATAGGTTGGGTGGAATGGACCTATTTTGGGGGCGTTACAAAACTTCTTTCCTAGACAGAACTTCCTTAGACATTTCCAATAATGCTATCTAACAATATTATTTAAATAATATGAATTATTGATCTGATAATGGAGATATTGTGCAGTGACAATTATTGAAACTTCAATAATATAAAATATCAACGTAGCAATTATTGAATTAATAAAATAAAATATTGAATAATAATTACTGTAACAATTATTGAGTAGTGCATTCTTACGTAAGAATCAATAATCTAAAAATACTGTGCAATATCGTGTGCCCTTTGCAACAAATGCCAGACATTCTTGTATTTTAACTAACCGAGTATTCCAACATTGTTAATCTATAACAACTACGCAGAGTTATTTATAAAAATTCAAACTTGTCGTTCTCTTCATCCGACTATTTTCCGTTATGGGACCCTGAATAAATGGTCGCTACTGTCGTATTTAATATTCCCGGAAACAACAAGAATATTTCACGACCAAACGAATATTCCCCGACAACAATGAATATTTTATAACCACTTACTTATTTTTCAAAATTTGCACATTTTACCCTTAACCAAAGCATTATATCAAATTAACACCTTATTATTCACAATAATAATTAGAGTAAATTTGATTTTATTTATATACATTGACTATAATGCTATCTAATAATATTGTTCAAATAATATGAATTATTGATATGGTAATGGGGAATATTGTGGAGTGATAATTATTAAAACAACAATAATATAAAATATCAACGTAACAATTATTGAATCAATAAAATAAAATATGAAGCAAGAATTATCGTAATAATTATTGAGTAAGTGCATTCTTACGTAAGAATCAATAATTCAAAAATACTATGCAATACAATTGTCTCTACTTTGTGTAACCACGCCAGACATCGTATTTTAACCCAAGGTATTCCAACGATTGTTAAGCGGTAACAACTACGTCGTTATTTATAAACTCAAACTTGTCGTCACTACAAGAAATCACACATTTTATGACGAATTTTTTGCTACGCACAAATTTTTGTCACAATTTGTTAATTAATAATTACGAAATTCATAATCGTCACTAAAACTTTTGTTTTTGTGACGACCTTTAATTTTGTTCCTATTAATCATTTATATCGTCACTAATTTATACATTTGATGACGATTAAGAAAATTTCGTCACAAATTATTTTGGAGGTAGAATTTCACACCAAAATTTTGGAGGAAAACCTTTTAGTGACATTTTGTAATAATTGATGATAGTATTTGTGAGGGCCCCGAATCCGAGGTCCCGAATCACCGCGGATCCGGTTCGATCATTCTAACACTATTACTATATTTGCGGAAGATATAAACATAAATTATTTATACATTATACTTTTACACATCATTCCCAAGGTCTACAACCTTAACTTAATACATACCTTCAATATCTTAGAAGATTTACAATGTTATTTTCATCAGAAGATTTACAATGTTATTTTCATCAGAAAATTTAATAGATCTAACTGCAACATAATTTAATCTTGCACTTTGACTTTGCTTCTGTCTTTGTTCGAGCTTTCATCTAAATCTGAAAATGTTATCATGATATAGCAAGGGTGAGCATCAAATTTGTCCAGCAAGTTTTAAATACAATGAAGATATATCATGATTGAAAAGAATGAATAAGCTTTCAAGTTTTCAACAATATAATAATTGTGAAATAACATGAATCAAGTTTCAATAATTTCATGACTGAATCAATAATGTTTGAAGGTCAACAATGACCATAAACAATTTAACTGAACCTTATAGTAATGAAGGTGATCAGCCTTTCATACCTGGTGAACATATACAACATGCATTAAGTATGAATCAATAATCAATATAGACGTGAATAATTAACAACAATTATTCACTAACATGCTTTGAACATACAACTCAAGTTTGAGTTAAAGAAACTTGCACGATTAGATTTGACTCATCGCTCACATAATTTAAGTTAACTTCTTTTGGTAAGACCTATCATTAATAAGATTGGTCTTTCAATCAGCATATTCTACTTTGTATCATAATACAATTACTTTATCAATCAATTATCTAACACTTCATCAAATATTAGATAACATCTTAACACATTAGCAATATTATCATCCTTAGATAATTCTTTAATCACTATATCATATCCATTATGATTTAACACTCGCTTTTTCATTTCATAAGCTCCTTTCTATAATCCAGTAGAACAAATACTAATATTATAATCTGGATTATTTAAATATAACAATCCAGCAACCTGTACTGAAACTATTCTTCAATTCCAGCAACCTGACATCAAACTAATTTACAATCCAGCAAACTGTTTATAATTTAGCAAACTGTTTTCTCTAATTCAGCAAGTTGTTTTCTCTAATTCAGCTAGTTATTCTCTCTAATTCACCAAGCTGTTTTCTCTAATTCAGCAAGTTGTTTTCGTTCTCAATATATCAAATTTCCAAATCATTATACTATACATTCAATATGACCTATTGAATGTCAAATTAACTTAACTCCTCTTTTAAACTCCATTTAATAACATTAAATTCATTTACTAATATTATTAATCATTAAATAATATTTTAAATCAATGATTTCATAACACTTTAATTCAAATGTTATTAATCACTCAATAATCTCATAACCTAATATTATTAATATTATAACAATATTTTAATCATTTACTAAACTTATAAATAATTTATTTTAATTGTTTACACTTTACCAAATAATACATTTAATCATTCTAAAATGCCATAAACATCACAATACTTCACACCCGACCCAAAACTTCAACAAAAATCTGCATAAGCTATGCTCAAAGGTCTCAAGTCATAAATCGTATTTTTTTTCATATTTTTAGACATCATAAATTTAATTAAATCCTGTTATCCATTTATCATCATTTAGATGAAAAATACCAAATCATTTCCAAAAATATTTTTTTTCTATAAATCAACAGTATATGATCCCCTTATGAAAATATATTTTTCTTTGAATTTTAAAACTCATTTATTATTTTTCAAAAGTCCGTTTTTAGTTTGTAACTTAAGAAAATTAGCTACATCATGCTCAACTCCGAAAATTTCCAACTCTTGGCAGAACTTTACACGTACTAACATGAACTTCCAATTTAAATTTCGTGGCCATCGGAGTTATAGAACTTCGGTTATAGTCGTTTTCGTCGAAAAATCCCAAAAATTAAAATGGCCATAACTCGATCGATTTAAGTCGAAATAATCTCATCTTTGGACAGGACCTACCTTATATTATGTATTTTCATGTCACAAAAGGCCTGATTTTATTTCAATAATCAAATGTTCGAAAATGCCCCTGCAAATCTTTTGGACAGTTTGTAGTTCGATATTTCTAGATTTTACTCTGTCTCGCTAAAACAGTCATAACTCTCCCGTTTTAAAACATTTTTGAGCGATTCTTGAGCCCACGTGAATCCAACTTCTAGGACTACAACTTTTATCTAATGGTGTTTTTCTAAAATCCGAACACATCAGTCCAAAATATTTTTAAAAGGAGACTATTCGGAATTTGGTTGGACAGTTTTTTTTGATTATGCCTCTTCCGAACGTCATAACTACCTCCTCCGGAGTCGGAATTAGTCCGTTTCGGAGTCTATGGAAAGCTTATTCAGTCTACTATAACATACGAAAAGCCCAGAATTTTCTGAACAACTTAGCAAATCCCGAATTTTCCTTTTAGGGACAACAGTCTATTAACTTTTCTAAAATTTGTTCTTCGCGAAAATTTTGAACTCTTTATCGTTCAAATCTTCATAAATCAAGTTTTACACACCCAAATCAGTTCATTTTAGATTCTATGGACTCATAACTCATAGAATCACAACATATCCAACAATCAACAATTTACATACACATTTACTTAATAGATCTGAAGATTTAAGAAGGAAAATATAAATTTAATATTTCAAGAACATACTTCTTTGATTCTTCCTTTAGATGCTAGATGATGATCTAGATCTTGCTAGAATTAGATTTTCTTCCTCCTTGAGTTCTCCCGTAGCCTTATCCATGCTTAAATCTTCAAACCCATTTCTTTTCTCTCTTGCTTTCTTGGAGATTTTGATGGAGGAGAATGGAGAAGATGGTTAGGGAGATTTGTAGGAGATTGTTTTGCTAATTAGGATTTCTCTTCCTTCTTCTCCTCCCTTCCTTCTCCCATGGCTTCCACTCCCCTTCTCTCTCCCTCCCTCACGGTTTTCCCGTTTTCTTATTTCCCTTTCACGGTCTTCTCTCTCTTTTGATAGCTAAGAAGGGAAATGAGATGAAATAAGAGATATTAAAATATCTCCTTACCTCCTCTCCTTTTTCCACCTCTAATTGCCGACCCATGTGGACTTATAATCACCCACATATATTTTAATTGGCCATGTTACCTTCTATCTCCCTCATATCTTTTCTTCTTTGCTTTATTGAATGTCCAAAATGCCCATTTTTAATTTGGGATTTCAAAAATTGGGCCACTTATTTAATCTTTTGGCTTTCAATTAATCCTTTGGATAATTATAATACTTGTCCCACATACAATATATTGGGCTAGATTAATAATTTAATCACCCTTAATCACTTTATTCACAAGTCACATGCTTAATTACTTAATTGGGCTTGTTTAAATAATATTACCTCCTTAGCCCATTAAATCCAATTATCTTGAACTGTAAATAATTTATTGGGCTATGACATTATTATAGTCTAATACTTTTAATTATATTTTACCCTAATCATTTAATTAGGATTTTTATTTCTCACACTAGAAAATAAATTCCTTACTTATGTCATTTTAATGTTATAACTCAATTAGACTTGGTTATAAAATTAATTATTTTGAAATATATAAAATAAATCTCTTAATGTTAGTATATATATATTTATATACTAATATTCTCCCATATTATAACCTCTTAGGTTATTTAATTATCACACCTAATATATATATTAGGTTACATAACTTAATTCTTATTTCACTTTTATATACAAAATAAATGTATTCACATTATATAATGTATATTTATTTAATCATATACACAATTCACATAATCATAACATGCTTCACTTCTAACTCCAATTTTGACCTTTTTCTATAAAAGTCAACTGTTGACTTCGACCAAAAAGTCAACCCTTACACATTTTGTGTTAATTGTCCTTTCTAACTAAACTTTATGTTCCGGACGCAACCGAGTAGTCCGTGCTTCAAAATTCTATCTCTAACTCAAATTTTGAGTTTTAAATTACTCTCTTCTTATTGCTAATCGTATTAACTAACGACTTTATACTTGTTCAATTCACATCAAATTTTACAGGTATCATAATACCTTATTCTTGATATTCATTCAAATACATATCAATTCATTTCTAGGGTTTTGGAATTTTGTAACCCATATTTTCTCTATTCTCATTCGAATAGCAAACCATATAGGTTTTACTTGAAAATTTTAAACAAATCCACAAATTCTCTTCTAGGTTTTATTCTTTAACCTTTATTCTAATCATTCAAGATTTTATAAATTTTCGGGTTGTCACAGTATTTATTGTCACCAAATATTTCTTTCGATGACAACATAATAGTTTGTCATTAATTATTTGTAAAATTTAGTGACAATGTGCTTTCGTCACTAATGTTCACTATGACGCCCCCAAAATAGGTATACATCACCTATTCTGAGTCGCCAAATACATGGTACAGAATATAAATACAATCTTAATTATACAACAAGAGATCTGTGACTTTAAATACAAATACTGTCTTCTAGACAATATCCACTCTTAGAATGAGTCCTCATTACATTTATTGTCACACTATTTAACAGAATAGTAAAAACTACTAGCTAATACTATCATCCGGACCATCACTCCGTTCCCCGACTCATTCCAGCTATATTCTGATTTCCTGAAGAGAACAGTGAAAGAAAGGGTGAGCTCAACTAGCCTTAAACAGTGTTAAACTGATACAATATAACAAACATCAAGTTTAAATGCAGTGGAACAAGCAATCCATTAAAAGAGTCAAGTAGAGAATAAAATCTACTATCTTCTATGATTTAAAAGGTTTTTCATGACTTTTATCGCTGAGACTCATCTTAATAAATAATTCACAACATCGAATCACCCCTGCACTATGGCCAAGGATATTCTTTAGTATCACGACCACAATTATCCATGCACTACGGGCCAAGAATATTTGTGTATTCATTAATGGTCATGATCATGCCAACAATTTGTCCATCAATGCACTCACGCCAATGAGGACTTTTACCACATTATTTGTAACATTACGATCATGATTACACCGAATAATCCTCGGTCATAATCATACCAAGTCCATCTATACTACAGCCACGGATGACTTTCAAAAAATATAAAAATGAGGTTGATGACAATGATATAAGAATTCAATAAAACAAGTTCAAGAATTAATTTGTCCACGAACCAATAACGTCCAAATTGTCAACATGATACTGCTTTGTAGAGTAAAATTCAAGAATGCTCAGAAGAATATTTCCATGAAAAGATCTTTGGATGAAGCGCAATTATCAAGGATATTCCACTAATTTCATGGAGTATAGAAGTCAAAACTTTAACCAATCGAGTATAATAAAGAATGGAATAACAAAGAAATCATCATGCATGTGGTACTTCAGCAGGCAAAGTTATTCCAATGAATACTAAATAACGGAACGGTGTCAAAGAAATTGACCGACAGGATGTTCCAATGTAATAATAAAGAATGGAATAACAATGTAAATCAAGATGCATGCGGTGCCCATGACAGACGGGTTATTCCAATGAATACTAATAAGGGCGGAATCAGTCCCAGTGAAACGCATGCATGACAGGATATTCCAATGTAATAATAATAAAGACGGAACCAGTCCACGTAAGACTTAATGCATGTATGAATATTCCAAATGTAATAATAAAGATGAATCGGTCGTCAAAAAAACGCATGCAGACAGGATATATTCAAATGTAATAGTAAAAGGCGGAATAATAGAAGAATGTCACCAAGTATAGGTAGGCAGCGATATCACGGGTTATTTCAACAAAATAATAAAGAATGGAATAACATAAGTTCTCTTCATGAATACAAAAGAAATAATACCCCTTACCGTAAAAGAAACTGGATATAAGAGTAGGAAAGTAGCAGAATACTTTTCTTCTTCTTTATCTCTATAATTTTCTCTCTCTAGAGTTTCAGTTAAATCGTAAGAAATAATGAAGGAATGAGCTTATATTTATAGGAGAATAGAAAGGATACTATGCAATAAAATATTCTAATAAAATAAAAACTTTTAAATAATATATATATATATATATATATATTATATATTATTGTCACCCCCATGAGTATCCTCATAGAACCTCAAATTATAACTTTGTATATATATATAATAATAACCACACTTGACTTGACTTCTCGCCAAACTTTTTCAACTCAATTCATATATATATATATATATATATATATATATATATATATATATATATATATATATATATATAGAATCCATCCATGGCAAAGGTTTGCCATGGATATACAATTATAACAACTCACTTTTGGACCATTGATCAACTTATTGGAAGGCTTAAATTGAATGTCATAAATAGTAGGAAAATGCCCGGTAAGCACAAATTTTACCGAAATTTTTATTTTAATATATTTACCTTTATATGGTCAATGTTGTCATTTTAATAATTTTAAAACAATTTTTTAATATTAAAATACTCGGTAAGCATAACTTATACCCCAAGGGTATTTTTTTTAAGCATTCTCTATTATATGGGATGACTCAAAGACATTAAAGTTGCATTAAAAAAAAAAAAATAATCCAAAGTACAAGTAAATCACCACTTACCGAGAGACATGAGAATAGTGAACTTTATTAAAATTCTTGAGAAAACTTTAATATTTTTATTCGGGATGTCAAAAAAATATGTCAAGTTCAGATAATATATTTCTTATCAACTAGTCAAATTAATAAAAAAAAAAATATGTCAAAACAATATATTTTTAACTAATTAATAATAAAAAAAATATATGTCAAAACAATATACTTTTAACTAATTAACAATAAAATATATATATATATGTCAAAACGATATATTTTAACTAATTAACAATAAAAAAATATGTCAAAATAATATATTTTTAACTAATTAACAATAAAAAAATATATGTCAAAACAATATATTTTAACTAATTAACAATAAAATATATATATATATATATATATATATATATATATATATATATATATGTCAAAACAATATATTTTTAACTAATTAACAATAAAAAATATGTCAAAACAATATATTTTAACTAATTAATAATAAAAAAATATATGTCAAAACAATATATTTTTAACTAATTAACAATAAAAAATATATATATGTCAAAACAATATATTTTTAACTAATTAATAATAAAAAAATATATGTCAAAACAATATATTTTTAACTAATTAACAATAAAAAAAAATATATGTCAAAACAATATATTTTTAACTAATTAACAATAAAAAAATATATGTCAAAACAATATATTTTTAACTAATTAACAATAAAAAAATATATATGTCAAAAAAATATATTTTTAACTAACTAACAATAAAAAATATATGTCAAAATAATATATTTTTAACTAATTAACAATAAAAAAAATATGTCAAAACAATATATTTTTTTATTAATTTGACTAGTTGATTATTTATGTCAATTTTATCATTTAATTAATTAGTTAAAAATATATTATTTTGAGACCACGACACTTTTTATCATACTATAAGTTTTCTCAAGGATTTTAATAAAGTTCACTATTCTCATCTTCTCAATTGCATAACAGTTTATGCATTCTGGATTATTTTTATTTTTTTAATGCAATTTTAATGTGCTAAGTCATCCCATATAATAGAGAAATGCTTAAAAAAATATTGGCCAAAGACAAGTTGTGCTTACCGAGTATTTTAATATTAAAAATTGTTTTAAAATTATTAAAATGACAACAGTTGACCATACAGTGCAATATATTAAAATAAAAGCCGGTAAAGCTTGTATCGGCTGGGAATTTTTTGACTATTTATGACATTCAATCTAAGCCTTCCAATAAGTTGATCAATGGTCCAAAAGTGGGTTGTTATAAAAGATCCATGGCAACCGGTTTTCTTGATGGATTATATATATATATATATATATATATATATATATATATATATATATATATATATATATATATTGAATAACTTTCTACCGATTATTTTGAAAAATGGATAAATGGGGGTCCATAAATTCAATAAAAATCTGTAGCAATAATTGAACAAAATCGAGTGACTTCTCACGTAAGCATCAATAATCAATATAGTGTGCTACTATGCATCCACGCCAGACATCACATTTCTTTAACACGGGTGTTTCAACAGTTAACGGTAAAACTTTCGCCTTTATTTTCATAGAGTATTTTTGTCGTTTTCTCAATCCGAAAATAATTCCGTTGTGGGGTCCACCAATGATTGTGCCGTTGTACGAATATTTCCTGTTAAAACGAATATTTCCCGACCAATCGAATATTATATAACAACTTGCATACTTTGTAAAATTTATAAATATTACCCACAACTATAACATTATATCAATTTCACTCCATAATATTCAAAAATAATATTTATAGAAAATTCATCTTTATTCAAAAGGTTGGGGTTTTACATTCACATTTAGTGACGCCAAATACAAATTCATCACAATTTTATTTGGAGGCAAAATTAATTTTGGAGGGAAATTTTTTCAAGACAGAAAAATAATAATTTATAATAATTTGTATTGTCATAAATACCAATTTTATATGACGAGATAATAGTTTGTCACTAATTAGATGAGTGGATAAGTGACAAAAATGGTTCGTCATAAATTTTTATATTTAGTGACAAAGTACGTAATATCGTCACAATTTTATTTGGAGGCAAAAATTTTCTGAAAATTTTTGGAGGGAAATCTTTTAAAGACGAAAAAAATAATAATTTATGACAATTTGTATTGTCATAAATACCAATTTTATATGACGAGATAATAGTGCGTCACTAATTAGATGCGTGGATAAGTGACAAAAATAGTTCGTCATAAATTCTTATATTTAGTGACAAAGTATGTAATATCGTCACAATTTGATTTGGAGGTAAAAAAATTTAAGAAATTTTGGAGGCAAATTTTGTAAAGACGAAAAATTAATAAATTATGATAATTTTTATTGTCACAAATACCAATTTTATATGACGAGATAATAGTGCATCACTAATTAGATGAGTGGATAAGTGACAACACTGGTTCGTCATAAATCCTTATATTTAGTGACAAAGTATGCAATGACGTCACATTTTTATATGGAGGCAAAAATTTCCTAACAAACTTGTATCCAAGCGACGCCACCTGGTCTTCCTTTTATCATTGGCGTACCTCCATTTAGTCAAGAACCTCCATTATCAATTTTTAATAATCCCAATTTGAAGGCAGAAATTATTTGACATTTTAGGTATGTTTCTATATTTTGATTTGAATTGATTACTAGTTGTTCTAATTGAACAACTACGATTTTGAAACGATTTCATGTCATTGTTGTTGGTGGTTGCTATTGTTGTTGATGATCTTGTACAATTTTGATAATCTAAATCACTATTTGGTTTAAATTTTTGACAAAACAACTTCATAGATTTGATTAGTAAGTGTAGTAAATCGACATCATAGAATGGTTCTGCTTTCTTGAAAAAAAAATATGAGAGTAGTGATTTCGCGTATCAGGAGACTTAATGTGAGACCCCAGATTTTATGAATAAATATTTAATTTTCTTGAAATATTTTTTTTGAATATTATGGTGTGGATTTGATATAATGTTATAAGTTGTGGATAGTATTTATAAATTTTGCAAAGTAAGCAAGTTGTTATAAAATATTCTTTTTGTCGGGGAATATCCAAATCTGACAAGACAATCATTGGTGGACCCCTACAATGTATATTATCGATATTTAGAAAAGCGGTAATTATCTTTTATAAAAATAACGGTAAAGGTGTTACCGTTAAAACTGTTGAACTACCCGGTAGTAAAAGTAGAGTAATATGCGTGGTTGCATAGTAGCACATGGTATTGATTATTGATGCTTACGTGATAAGTCACTCAGTTATACTCAATTATTGTTACAGTAATTGTTGTATCATATCTCTCATATTATTGATTCAATTATTGTTACAGTATCATCTACATAATATGATATATTATTAAATCAATAATTGAGACGACAAAGTTATTCATATTATTATTTGCAATATTGACAATGTCTAGAAGTTCTGTCAAGGAGAGGTTTGGTCACCTAATTGCACGCCAATAAGGAGAAATCCTTATCGGAAAGCCCCCTCTTTCCTGGGAACGACCTGGTTGTTAAATATTGTGAATTATAATATTAATGATGAATAAGTTCGTGTTGATTAAAGATGAATTTTATAGTTCCATTGTGTTGGAAATTATTTGTGTTAGTATAATTGATGTCTGGAGGTTATATTGTTTAATTGGGTATTCGGGACACTTTTCGTGTAAGAGTACTATTCACGAGTTACTATTCACGAGTTACTATTCATGAGTTACTATTCACGAGTTACTATTCATGAGTTACTATTCATGAGTTACTATTCACGGGGTACTATTCACCCGTAAGATATATTTCTTTTCGGTCCAAATCATTTTTGGGTACAATATTATTCCATGAGGAGATGTGCTAATTTTTCGAATAGTTGGTTGAAGATATAATAATAAATCAATATGGATCATTTGGTGGAAAGTATAATAGTAAATCAATATGGATCATTTGGTTTAAAGTTTTAATAGTAAATCAAGATGGATCATTGATTTAAGTTTTAATAGTAAACCAATATGGACCGTCTGTTTAAAAGTAAATTAATCTGGACCGTTCATGAATTAGTTACTATTCAGGTCCATTCTCCTATAAATAGAAGCTCATTCCTTCATTATTTTTTACTTAATTCTTTGAAACTACAGAGATAAACTATAGAGAGAAAGAAGAAAAGTATTCTGCTACTTCACTACTTCAGTATTCAGTTTTTCTAAGGTAGGGAATATTATTTGTTGTACTCGTAAGTGGTATTCTTCCTTTCTTATTCATGAAGAGAACTTTTGTTATTCCATTCTTTATTATTCTGTTGGAATAACCTGTATACGCGGGATACCCTATACTTGGTGAAATTCTTCTGTTATTCTATTCTTATTATTCTGTTGGAATAACCTGTTTATGCGAAGTACCGCATACATGGTGAAATTCTTCTAATATTTCGTTCTTTATTATTCCATTGGAATATCATGTCTATACGTATGCGTTTTATGGGACTGGTTCCATTATTTATTATTCTGTCAAAATATCCTGTCTGTGCATTTACGCCGGATCTGGTTCCATTATTTATTATTTTGTTGGGAATAACCAATTTGTGCAGTCTATCGCACGTATGGTGAATCCTTCTGTTATTCCATTCTTTATTATTCTGTTCAAATAACCTGTCTATGTGGATTACCACATGCATGGTGAATGATCCTGTGTATTCATTCCTTATTAAATTGTGGAAATGATCTGTCTACGTGGATTACCGCATAGCGGGCAAAAATCCATTTGCAGTTTCATATATTTTATTGTACTATACTCCATGAAATTAGTGGAATATCCTTGATATTTGCGCTTCATCCAGTATCTTTTCATGAAAATATTCTTCTGAGCATTCTTGAATTTTACTTCACAAAGCAAAGAAAGTTGACAATTTGGACATTATTGAGTTCGGGATAAATTAACTTATAAATCTTTAAAATTTATTCTTAAACCTGTTTTATTGAATTGTCATCATCCTCATGCTTATATTATGTTGAAAGTAATCTTTGGCTTATGTGCATAGATGGACTTGGTATGATTATGACCAGAGATTATTCGGTATAATCATGACCGTAATGTGACGAATGATGTGGTAAAAGTCCTCATTGGTTTGTAGTTCATTGGTGAACAGTTGTTGGTATGATTATGACCAGGGATTATTCGGTATAGTCATGACCATTGATGATTACATGAATATCCTTGGCCGTGGAGCGTAGATGATTCGATTTTATTTATTGTCGAGTCTCAAATGATAAAGTTGATGAAAAACTTTTTAAATCATAGAAGATAGTAGATTTTATACCTTACTTGACTCTTCTAATGGATTGCTTGATCCGCTGCAGTTAAACTTGTTGTCTATTATATTGTATCAGTTTAACATTATCGAAGGCTAATGATAATTTATTCTCGCATTATCTTAGTCATAATATTTCTTCATCGGGCTAGTTGAGCTCACCCTTTTCTTTCATCGTCTCTTTAGGAAATGAGAACGAGTGGGACTAGTCGGGGAACAAAGTGATGGTCCTAGATGGTGCATTAGTAGTCCTCACTATTCCGTGAAATAGTGTGATAATAAATGTAATGAGGACTCCATTGAGTGTGGATATTGTCTAGATGACAATATTTGTATTAAAACTCATGACCTATGTTTTGTCGTATTTTACACTTAATCGTTGTATAATTAAGTTGTATTTGTATTCAAAGACCTTGTATCCGCATCCCAAGATGGGTGATGTATACCTGTTTTGGGGGCGTCACAGTTGGTATCAAAGCTTAGGGATATAATCCTTGGCTGAGATGTGAGATAAGAACTAGGAAGGGAGAGACGGGGAATTCCTTCACTAGTATGACCTACCTAAGTTTATTTGGTATTTAACTGGTTGGTCAAAGTATAGGGATAATATGTGATATATTAATTAACCCTTGTTTTGTGGCAGTTTGAAAAATGGCATCCGAAAATGTTAAGATAAGCAATAAAGCACATGAGATCGTGGAGTCACCACAGATTAATACTCAGGATAATGTGCAACAGGAAGACAATAATCCTCAGGTGAAAAACAACACCGACCAAATGGCGAACGATGGAATGTTTAGGAGTTTTCTGTAATTCATACAACATCAGGCAAGAGAAACTCCTGTCCAAAATATAGGTGGAAACACTGGAAACTCTCAGACGGTCACCGCTAAACAGTTCAAGGAGCTGGGACCACCGGAGTTTATTGGAGAGCCAAAACCACTTAAGGTGGATGCATGGATAAAGCAGATCACCAAGATATTTGATGTCTTGGGATGCTCCGATGAGCAAAAATTTCATTTTGCCACCTTTATGTTGTGATGGGAGGCGACATTGGTGGGAATCATCAAAAGCGCACCAAACTCGTGCTTTCAAGATGTCTTAGGAGAAGTTCCAAGAGGCATTTGAACGACAAATACTTTCCCAAAGTATTTGTCACATGAAAGAGGTGGAGTTTATCAAGTTGGAGAAAAACAATATACCCAGGTCGTAACACGAGGCTAAATTTGCGGAGTTATCCCGGCTTGCATCCCATTTGGTTGATAATGAAAAGCTTAATGACGCGAATGTTTTTAAGAGGTTTGAAACCGGAGATACGTCGATATCTTATTTCTCATAAACTGTGTTTGTATTTAGATGTTGTAAATAGGGCTCAGTTATTGGAGCGCGATAACGGGTCAATGCAACCAAGAGCAGCCGGTAGAATGAAAATACCAGTGGTAACAGTCATCGAAGCGGTGACAACAAACGTGGAGGGAATCAACATGCCAGAAATGGTAACCACTTCGGTGGTAATCATGGCCAAGACAATAAAAGTGGGATTTTCAAGAAGAGGAGATTTAGTAATGATGGAAGGACGTCAGCACCAGCACCTGTTGTTAAGGAAGAAGAATGATCGCCGGTTGTATGTTACAAATGCGGAGGGGAGGGCCACATCAGTCCAAACTGTACGCAGCAGTCTAAAACATGTTACAATTGTGGAAGAGAAGGTCACCTAGCCCGATTTTGTCGTGCACCGAAGTCAAGTCCAACCGAGATGGAGGCATCAAAGTCCGTCCCAAACAAGACAAAATCGGTAGTTCAAGGGAGAGAGTTTGTTGTAACCTCCCAGAAAGTAAGAAACCCGAACGAGGTCATCACAGGTAAGCTTATCAAAAACTCTAGTGAAGTATATACCTTATTTGATACCGGCTCTATCCATTCTTTTATTTCTCCTACTTACGCTCAACGTTTAAATTTGACTCCGGAGAAATATGACTTTGACTTATCGGTTGAAACTCCGCTGGGAGAAACCTTCATTACATCCACGGTTTATAAGTCTTGTTTGATTCAAATTGGTAACCGCACATTACCTGTCGATCTTATTTCTTTAAAAATACTTGCGTTTGACGTAATTCTAGGGATTGATTGGTTAACTACTCATCATGCAAAAATTGATTATTTTCGTAAGGTTGTTAGTTTTCATATTCCTAATCAACCTATTATGCGAATTCAAGTGACCAAACCATTAAAATCAATCACGGTCATTTCAAGCCATAAAGCTATTCATTTATTGAAAAATGGATGTCAAGCTTTCTTAGTTCATGTCACAGATTTAAACAAAAATACGTCAGTTTTGAATGATATTTCTATTGTTAATAAATTTCCTGACGTATTCCCTGAAAAACTTTTTGGCCTACCTGTGACGCCCCCAAAATTAGGTATATATCACCCATCTTGAGTCGCCAGATACATGGTACAGAATTCAAATACAACTTAATAATATAACTGTCGTGTACAATACGACAAAACATAAACTGTGAGTTTGGATACAAATATTGTCTACTAGAGAGTAAACAAACTCAAAAGGAGTCCTCATTACAATTATTATCACACTATTTCACGGAATAGTGAGGACTACTAATGCACCATCTAGGACCATCAATCCGTTCCCCGACTCGTCCCAGCTATATTCTCATTTCCTAAAGAGAACAGTGAAAGAAAGGGTGAGCTCAACTAGCCAAAAAATATTATGACTAAGATAATGCAGAATAAATTATCATTAGCCTTAAACAGTGTTAAACTGATACAATATAACAAACATTAAGTTTAACTGCAGCGGAACAAGCAATCCATTAAAAGAGTCAAGTAGAGAATATAATCTACTATCTTTTATGATTTAAAAGGTTTTTCATCACTTTTATCACTGGGGGACTTTTAATAAATAATCCACATCATCGAATCACCCCCGCACTATGGCCAAGGATATTCTTTAGTATCACGACCACAATTATCCATGCACCACGCCAAGAATATTTGTGTATTCATTAATGGTCATGATCATGCCAACAATCGTCCATCAATGCACTACACGGGCCAATGAGGACTTTTACCATATCATTTGTAACATTACTACCATGATTACAACCGAATAATCCTCGGTCATAATCATACCAAGTCCATCTATGCACCATGTGCCATGAGATGACTTTCAAAAAATATTAATATGAGGATGATGACAATGATATAAGAATTCAATAAAACAAGTTCAAGAATTAATTTGTCCAAAAACCAATAACGTCCAAATTGTCAACATGACACTACTTTGTAGAGTAAAATTCAAGAATGCTCAGAAGAATATTTTCATTAAAAGATCTTTGGATGAGCCTTGCAATTATCAAGGATATTCCACTAATTTCATGGAGTATAGAAGTCAAAACTTTAACCAACTGAGTATAATAAAGAATGGAATAACAAAAGAAATCACCATGCATGCAGTACTTCGCATAGAATACTTTCTTCTTTCTCTCTATAGTTTATCTCTCTAGAGTTTCAGTGAATTCGTAAGAAAATAATGAAGGAATGAACTTTTATTTATAGAAAAATGGATCCAGATAAGTAACTAACTCATGAACGGTCCAGATTGATTTACTTTTATCTGACGGTCCATATTTAAAGCAAAATCTTTTAAATAAAATATAATATATTCTATTTATAATCTAATAAAATGAATAACTTTATAAAAGATTTTACTATGCAAACACTATGCGTGCACTTATGCAAATACTATGCATAATAAAATATAATATATTCTAATTATTGTCTAATAAAATAGATAACTTTATAAAAGTATTCATTTTATATAAAAAGATTTTACTATACAAAACACTATCATAATTATGCAACACTATGCATAATAGAATATAATATATTCTATTTATAGAATAACTTTATAAAAGTATTATGTTTTATATAAAAGATCTTTCGATTATTACATTAATAATACCAACAAAATCTGAGTGACTTATCACGTAAGCATCAATAATTAATACCGGTGCTACTATGCAACAAACGCCGCGTATTCTTATTTCTTTTAACACCGGGTGTTTCAACAGTTAACGGTAAAACTTCCGCCATTATTTTCATAAAGTATTTTTGTTGTTTTCTCAATCCGATAATAATTTCATTGTGGGGTCCACCAATGATTGTGTCGTTGTACGAATATTCCCTGTTAAAATGAATATTCCCCGAGCCATCGAATATTATATAACAACTTGCGTACTTTGCAAAATTTATAAATATTACCCACAACTATAATATTATATCCATTTCACTCCATAATATTTAAAAATAATATTTATAGAAAATTCATCTTTATTCAAAAAGTTGGGGTTTTACACTACTCCCAGAGCGTGAAATTAAATTTTGTATCGACCTTGAACCTGGTACAAAACCCATTTCCAAAGCCCCATATCGATGGCTCCTATTGAACTTCAGGAGTTAAAGACCCAATTGCAGGAATTGTTAGACATTGGTTTCATTCGTCCTAGTACGTCTCCTTGGGGTGCTCTTGTTCTATTCGTGAAGAAGAAAGATGGGAGTATGCGACTTTGTATTGACTACCGAGAATTGAACCATGTCACCATCAAGAATAGGTATCCGTTACCTCGCATTGATGACATGTTTGACCAGTTACAAGGAGCACAATTCTTTTCAAAGATCAATCTTCATTCTGGATATCATCAGCTGAAGGTTAAAACTGAGGATATTCCAAAGACTGCCTTCAGAACTAGGTACGGGCATTATGAATTCTTGGTCATGTCTTTTGGATTGACTAATGCTCCTGCTGCCTTCATGGATATAATGAACCGAGTATTCAAGGAATATTTGGATCACTTTGTGGTTGTCTTTATTGATGATATTCTCATATATTCCAAAAGCCGTGAAGATCATGAGCAACACTTGAGGCTGATACTCCAAAAGCTTCGTGAAAACAAGCTTTATGCCAAGTTGAAGAAATGTGAGTTCTGGCTTGAGGAAGTTGCATTCCTTGGGTATGTGATATCAAATCATGGAATATCATTGACCCAAATGAAGATTGAAGCAATTCAAAGTCGAGCAACCAAATTCGATGGATCAAGTACGTAGCTTTCTCGGCTTAGCTGGTTATTATCGGAGATTCATGGAAGGATTTTCTCCAATCGCTACTCCATTAACTCAGCTGACTCGAAAAGATACAAAGTTCGGTTGGAGCGAGGAATGTGAGAAGAGTTTTTAAGAACTCAAGGGAAGACTCATTTATTTTGACTGTCGATACAATACCATATGGCTCACAGGGATTTGTCATCTACAGTGATGCTTCGGGTAAAGGGCTAGGATGTGTTCTGATGCAACATGGAAAAGTCATAGCATATGCCTCTCGGCAACTCAAAAAATATGAGAGGAATTATCCTACTCATGATCTAGAGTTGGCAGATGTTGTCTTCGCACTCAAGATTTGGAGGCATTGCCTATATGGAGAGAAGGTGGAGATCTATACGGATCATAAAAGCCTCAAATATTTCTTCACCCAAAAGGAACTCAACATGTGGCAACGACGTTGGCTTGAACTGATGAAAGATACCATTCAATACCATCCTGGTAAAGCGAATGTAGTGGAATGCGATTGAGTGAAGATCATATGCGGTACGAAAAGTGCAATATTGTCAACACAAAGGCCCATTTTGTATGACTTACAAAGTATGGAAATAGAGTTAAAGACTCCAAGGACCCATATGATGATGGCGAATATACGAGTAGAACTGACTTTAATCGATAAAGTTAAAGCCGCTCAAGCTACACACCCGGAGCTAAACACACCCGGAGCTGATGAATGTGAAGAAAAAGGTTCAAGAGGGCGTTATTCTAGAAGCAAGAATCGACAAAGAGAGGAAATCTCAACCCTCGATTTAATTGGCCCATTTGAAATCCTCGATGAAGTAAGAACTGTGGCTTATAGACTCGTTTTACCGCCAAGTATGTTGCGTGTTCGGAACGTTTTTTTTTACGTATCGATGTTACGTAAATATGTGGACGACCCGAACCACATTATTAATTTAGAACCGGACGAGATAGCGGATGATTTAACGTATGAGGAGATACGTGTTAAAATCTTGGATAAGAAGGATTATATTCGACACTCAAAGGTTATACCTCAAGAGTTCGAATCTGAAATGAAGTCAAGATACCCTCACCTCTTCAGCATACCAGGTACGTACGTAAATTTTGAGGGCGAAATTCCATAAGGAGGGGAGATTGTGAGATCCCAGATTTTATGAATAAATATTTAATTTTCTCGAAATAATTTTTTTGAATATTATGGTGTGGATTTGATATAATGTTATAAGTTGTGGATAGTATTTATAAATTTTGCAAAGTAAGAAAGTTGTTATAAAATATTCTTTTTGTCGGGGAATATCCGTACGAGGGCACAATCATTGGTGGACCCCACAACGAAAGTATTATCGTATTTAGAAAATGACAGAATTATCTTTTTATAAAAATAACGGTGAAGGTGTTACCGTTAAAACTGTTGAACTACTCGGTAGTAAAAGTACAGTAATATGTGTGGTTGCATAGTAGCACACGGTATTGATTATTGATGCTTACGTGATAAGTCACTCAGTTATACTCAATTATTGCTACAGTAATTGATGCATCATATCTCTCATATTATTGATTCAATTATTGTTACAGTATCATCTACATAATATGATATATTATTAAATCAATAATTAAGACGACAAAGTTATTCATATTATTATTTGCAATATTGATAATGTCTAGAAGTTTTGTTAATGAGAGGTTAGGTCACCTAATTGCGCGCCAATAAGGAGAATTCCTTATCGGAAAGCCCCCTCTTTCCTGGGAACGACCTGGTTGTTAAATATTGTGAATTATAATATTAATGATGAATAAGTTCGCAATGATTAAAGATGAATTTTATAGTTCCATTGTGTTGGAAATTATTTGTGTTAGTATAATTGATGTCTGGAGGTTATATTGTTCAATTGGGTATTCGGGACACTTTTCGTGTCGGAGTACTATTCACGAGTTACTATTCACGAGTTACTATTCATGAGTTGAAAATATATGTTAGATCAATCTTTGAATCATGGAAATTTTGAATCTCTTCCTTTTCGGGTTTCGCTTCTAAATAGTTTCTTTAAAGGGTCTCATGTTTTGTGGTTATTTATCAAGATTTCATGTTTTTTGATTGTAGGAACAATTATGAAGACAATCACAGGAGACATAATTGTACAACTCAGGAATTCAGAACAAGTTGGCAAACAATCCAGAATTCCTATGGTTGATTAAGGCAGCACTAGCCCAATTCCTTCATGGATATGATGAACCGAGTATTCAAGGAATATTTGGATCACTTTGTGGTTGTCTTTATTGATGACATTCTCATATATTCCAAAAGCCGTGAAGATCATGAGCAACACTTGAGGCTGATACTCCACAAGCTTCGTGAAAACAAGTTTTATGCCAAGTTGAAGAAATGTGAGTTCTGGCTTGAGGAAGTTACATTCCTTGGGTATATAATATCAAATCATGGAATATTTGTTGACCCAGCGAAGATTGAAGCAATTCAAAGCTGGGAGCAACCAAAGTCGATGATAGAAAGCACGTAGCTTTCTCGGCAAATTTGGTTATTATCGGAGATTCGTGGAAGGATTTTCTCGAATCGCTACTCCATTAACTTCGGTGACTCGAAAAGATACAAAGTTGATTGGAGCGAGGAATGTGAGAAGAGTTTTCAAGAACTCAAGGAAGACTCATTTCAAAGACACATTACGACAATACCATATGGTTCACAGGGATTTGTCATCTACAGTGATGCTTCGAGTAAAGGGATAGGATGTGTTCTCATGCAACATGGGAAAGTCATAGCATATGCCTCTCGGCAACTGAAAGAATATGAGAGGAATTATCCTACTCATGATCTAGAGTTGGCAGTTGTTGTCTTCGCGCTCAAGATTTGGAAGAATTACCTATATGGAGAGAATGTGGAGATCTATACGGATCATAAAAGCCTCAAATATTTCTTCATCCGAAAGGAACTCAACATGCGGCAACGACGTTGGCTTGAACTGTTGATGATACCAATCAATACCATCCTGGTAAAGCGAACGTAGTAGCTAACGCATTGAGTAGAAGATCATATGCGGGTACGAGTGCAATATTGTCAACACAAAGGCCCATTTTGTATGACTTACAAAGGATGGAAATAGAGTTAAAGACTCCATGGACCCATGTGATGATGGCGAATATACGAGTAGAACGGACTTTAATCGATAAAGTTAAAGCCGCTCAAGCTACACACCCGGAGCTGATGAATGTGAAGAAGAAAGTTTAAGAGGGCGTTATTCTAGAAGCAAGAATCGACGAAGAGAGAAAATCTCAACCCTCGATTTAATTGGCCCATTTGAAATCCTAGATGAAGTAGGAACTGTGGCTTATAGACTCGTTTTACTGCCAAGTATGTTGCGTGTTCAGAACATTTTTTTTATGTATAGATGTTACGTAAATATGTGGACGACCTGAGCCACATTATTAATTTAGAAACAGACGAGATAGCGGATGATTTAACATATGAGGAGATACATGTTAAAATCTTGGATAAGAAGGATTATATTCGACACTCAAAGGTTATACCTCAAGAGTTAGAATCTGAAATGAAGTCAAGATACCCTCACCTCTTCAGCATACCAGGTACGTACGTAAATTTTGGGGGTGAAATTTCATAAGGAGGGGAGATTGTGAGACCCCAGATTTTATGAATAAATATTTAATTTTCTCGAAATAATTTTTTTGAATATTATGGTGTGGATTTGATATAATGTTATAAGTTGTGGATAGTATTTATAAATTTTGCAAAGTAATCAAGTTGTAATAAAATATTCTTTTTGTCGGGGAATATCTGTACGACGACACAATCATTGGTGGACCCCACAACGGAAGTATTGTCGTATTTAGAAAATGACAGAATTATCTTTTTATAAAAATAGTAGTGAAGGTGTTACCGTTAAAACCGTTGAACTACCGATAGTAAAATACGAATCTGGCGTGGTTGCGTAGTAGCAGATGCGGTATTGATTATTGATTCTTACGTGATAAGTCACTAAGTTATACTCAATTATTGCTACAGTAATTGATGCATCATATCTCTCATATTATTGATTCAATTATTGTTACAGTATCATCTACATAATATGATATATTATTAAATCAATAATTGAGACCACAAAGTTATTCATATTATTATTTGTAATATTGATAATGTCTAAAAGTTCTGTCAATGAGAGGTTTGGTCACCTAATTGCGCGCCAATAAGGAGAAATCCTTATCGGAAAGCCCCCTCTTTCCTGAGAACGACCTGGTTGTTAAATATTGTGAATTATAATATTAAATATGAATAAGTTCGCGTTGATTAAAGATGAATTTTATAGTTCCATTGTGTTGGAAATTATTTGTGTTAGTATAATTGATGTCTGGAGGTTATATTGTTTAATTGGGTATTCGGGACACTTTTCGTGTCGGAGTAATATTCACGAGTTATTATTCATGAGTTACTATTCACAAGTTACTATTCACGAGTTAATTTTCCCGAGTTACTATTCATGTGTTACTATTCACGAGTTACTATTCACGAGGTACTATTCACCCGTAAGATATATTTCTTTTCGGTCCAAATTATTTTTGGATACAATATTATTCCATGAGGAGATGTGCTAATTTTTCGAATGGTTGGTTGAAGATATAATAGTAAATCAATATGGACATTTGGTGGAAAGTATAATAGTAAATCAATATTGATCATTTGGTTTAAAGTTTTAATAGTAAATCAAGATGGACCGAATTGCTTTAAGTTTTAATAATCAACCAATATAGGCCAATCTGCTTTTTAAAAGTAAATCAATCTGGACCGTTTCTGAATTAGTTACTATTCAGTCCATTCTCCTATAAATAGAAGTTCATTCCTTCAATATTTCTTACGAATTCACTGAAACTCTAGAGAGAGAAACTATAAAGAGAAAAAAGAAAAATATCTTGCTACTTCACTACTTCAGTATTCAGTTTTTCTAAGGTAGGGAATATTATTTGTTGTACTCGTAAGGGGTATTCTTTCTTTCTTATTCATAAAGAGAACTTCTGTTATTTCATTCTTTATTATTCATTGGAATAACTCAGATCTGTGGATACCCTATACTTAGTGAAATTATTCTGCTCGAATAACTTTGTTTGCGCAAGTACCGCATACATGGTGAAATTCTTCTAATATTCTCATTCTTTATTATCGCTTGGAATATCCTATCTCGTGTGTTTACGTAGATCCCGGTTCCATTATTTATTATTCTCGCGAGAATATCATGTCTGCGTAAGCGTTCGCATGGGACTGGTTCCATTATTTATTATTACAGCCGGAATATCACGTGCGTGTGTTTACATGGGACTGGTTCCATTATTTATTATTACATTGGGAATAACTTTGTTTGTGTGAGCCTATCATGCGCATGGTGAATCTTACATTATTCCATTCTTTATTATTCTATTGGAATAACTCGTCTATGTGGATTACAACATGCATGGTGAATGATCTGTGTATTCATTCCTTATTAAATTGTGGAAATGATCATCTCACGTGGATTACCGCATGGTGGGCGAAAATCCATTTGCGTTTCATATATTCTATTATACTCGGTTGGTTAAAGCTTTGGCTTCTATACTCCATGAAATTAGTGGAATATCCTTGATATTTGCGCTTCATCCAAAGATCTTTTCATGGAAATATTCTTCCGAGCATTCTTGAATTTTACTTCACAAAGCGATATCAAGTTGACAATTTGGACGTTATTGAGTTCGAGGATAAATTAACTTATAAATCTTTAAAATTTATTCTTGAACCTGTTTTATTGAATTATCATCATCCTCATGCGTATATTATGTTGAAAGTCATCTTTGGCTTACGTGCATAGATGGACTTGGTATGATTATGACCAGGGATTATTCGGTATAATCATGACCGTAATGTGACGAATGATATGGTAAAAGTCCTCATTGGCCTGTAGTTCATTGGTGGACAGTTGTTGGTATGATTATGACCAGGGATTATTCGGTATTTTCATGACCATTGATGATTACATGAATATCCTTGGCCGTGGAGCAAGGATGATTCGATTTTATTTATAAAGCTGAGTCTCAGCGATAAAGTTGATGAAAAACTTTTTAAATCATAGAAGATAGTAGATTTTTTACCTTACTTGACTCTTCTAATGGATTGCTTGATCTGCTACAGTTAAACTTGTTGTCTATTATATTCTATCAGTTTATCATTATTGAAGGCTAATGATAATTTATTCTGCATTATCTTAGTCATAATATTTCTTACTGGGCTAGTTGAGCTCACCCTTTCTTTCACTGTTCTCTTCAGAAAATGAGAACGTAGCTGAGACTAGTCGGGGAACAGAGTGATGGTCCTAGATTGTGCATTAGTAGTCCTCACTATTCTGTGAAATAGTGTGATAATAAATGTAATGAGGACTCCATTGGGTGTGGATATTGTCTAGATGATAATATTTGTATTAAAACTCACAGCCTATGTTTTGTCGTATTTTACACGACTGTTGTATAATTAAGTTGTATTTGTATTCAGTACCTTGTATATGGCGACCCAAGATGGGTGATGTATCCCTGTTTTGGGGGTGTCACAGTTGGTATCAAAGCTTAGGATATGATCCTGGCTGAGATATGAGATAAGAACTAGGAGGGAGAGGCGGGGAATTTCCTTCACTAGTATGACCTACCTAAGTTTATTTGGTATTTAACTGGTTGGTCAGAGTATAGGGATAATATGTGATATATTAATTAACCCTTGTTTTGTGGCAGTTTGAAAAATGGCATCCGAAAATGTTGAGATAAGCAATGAAGCACATGAGATCGTGGAGTCACAAGAGATTAATACTCAGGATAACGTGCAACAGGAAGACAATAATCCTCAGGTGAACAACAACACCGACCAAATGGCGAATGACGGAATGTTTAGGAGTTTTTGCAATTGTATGACAACATCGTGCAAGAGAAACTCTGTCCAAAATGTAGGTGGAAACACTTTGGAAACTCCTGACGGCCACCGCTAACATGATTCAAGGAGCTGGGACCATGAAGTTTATTGGAGAGCCAAAACCACTTAAGGCGGATGCATGGATAAAGTAGATCACTAAGATATTTGATGTCTTGGGATGTTCCGAGGAGCAAAAAGTTCCTTTTTCCACCTTTATGTTGCGAGGGGAGGCAGATTACTGGTGGGAATCTGGAAAGCGTACCCAGCCTGACACACTCAAGATGTCTTGGGAGAAGTTCCAAGAGCTGTTCAACGACAAATACTTTCCCAAAAGTATTCGTCACATGAAGGAGGTGGAGTTTATCAAGTTGGAGCAAAACAATATGACTGTGTCGCAATACGAGGCTAAATTTGAGGAGTTATCCCGGGTTGCATCCCATTTGGTTGATAATGAGGAGCGAATGACGTGAATGTTTTTAAGAGATTTAAAACCGAAGATACTTCAATATCTTATTTCTCATAAACTGTGTTTGTATTCAGATGTTGTAAATAGGGCTCAGTTATTGGAGCGCGATAACGGGTCAATGCAACCAAGAGAAAGCAGCCGGTAAAATGAAAATACCAGTGGTAACAGTCATCGAAGCGGTGACAACAAACGTGGAGGGAATCAATATGCCAGAAATGGTAACCACTTCGGTGGTAATCATGGCCAAGACAATAAAAGTGGGAGTTTCAAGAAGAGGAGATTTAGTAATGATGGAAGGGCGTCGCCAAGACCAAGACTGTTGTTAAGGAAGGAGAACGAATGGCGGTCAGTATGTTATAAATGCGGAGGGAGGACACATCACCAAACTGACAAGCAAAGACGATCTAAAGCATGTTACAATTGTGGAAGAGAAGGTCACCTAGCCCGATTTTGTCGTGCATCGAAGTCAAATCCAGTCGTGATGGAGGCATCAAAGTCCGTCCCAGACAAGACAAAACCAGTAGTTCAAGGGAGAGCATTTGTTGTAACCTCCCAAAAAGTAAGGAACCCGAACGAGGTCATCACGGGTAAGCTTATCATAAACTCTAGTGAAGTATATACCTTATTTGATACCGGCTCTACCCATTCTTTTATTTCTCCTACTTGCGCTCAACGTTTAAATTTGACTCCGGAGAAATTGGACTTTGACTTATCGGTTGAAACTCCGTTGAGAGAAACCTTCATTACATCCACGGTTTATAAGTCTTGTTTGATTCAAATCGGTAACCGCACATTACCTGTTGATCTTTTTTCTTTAAAAATACTTGCGTTTGACGTAATTCTAGGAATTGATTGTTTAACTACTCATCATGCAAAAATTGATTGTTTTCGTAAGGTTGTTAGTTTTCATATTCCTAATCAACCTATTATGCGAATTCAAGCGACCAAACCATTAAAATCAATCACGGTCATTTCAAGCCATAAATCTATTCGTTTATTGAAAAACGGATGTCAAGCTTTCTTAGCTCATGTCATAGATTTAAACAAAAATACGTCAGTTTTGAATGATATTTATATTGTTAATAAATTTCCTGAGGTATTCCCTGAAGAACTTCCTGGCCGACCCCCAGAGCGTGAAATTGGATTGTGTATCGACCTTGAACCTGGTACAAAATCCATTTCCAAAGCCCCATGTCGAATGGCTCCTATTGAACTTCAGGAGTTTAAGACCCAATTGCAGGAATTGTTAGACATTGGTTTCATTCATCCTAGTACGTCTCCTTGGGGTGCTCTTGTTCTATTCGTGAAGAAGAAAGATGGAAACACAATCCTTTTCAAAGATCGATCTTCATTCTGGATATCATCAGCTGAAGGTTAAAACTGAGGATATTCCAAAGACTGCCTTCAGAACTCGGTACGGGCATTATGAATTCTTGGTCATGTCTTTTAGATCGACTAATGCTCCTGCTGCCTTCATGGATATGATGAATCGAGTATTCAAGGAATATTTGGATCACTTTGTGGTTGTCTTTATTGATGATATTCTCATATATTCCAAAAGCCGTGAAGATCATGAGCAACACTTGAGGCTGATACTCCAAAAGCTTCGTGAAAACAAGCTTTATGCCAAGTTGAAGAAATGTGAGTTCTGGCTTAAGGAAGTTGCATTCCTTGGGTATATGATATCAAACGATGGAATATCTATTGACCCAGCGAAGATTGAAGCAATTCAAATCTGGGAGCAACCAAAGTCAGTAACCGAAATACGTAGCTTTCTCGGCTTAGCTGGTTATTATCGGAGATTCGTGGAAGGATTTTCTCGAATCGCTACTCTATTAACTCAGCTGACTCAAAAAGATACAAAGTTCGGTTGGAGCGAGGAATGTGAGAAGAGTTTTCAAGAACTCAAGAGAAGACTCATTTTTGCTCCTGTTCTGACAATACCATATGGCTCAGAGGGATTTGTCATCTACAATGATGCTTCGAGTAAAGGGCTAGGATGTGTTCTCATGCAACATGGGAAAGTCATAGCATATGCCTCTCGGCAACTCAAAAAATATGAGAGGAATTATCCTACTCATGATCTAGAGTTGGCAGCTGTTGTCTTCGCGCTCAAGATTTGGAGGCATTACCTATATGGAGAGAAGGTGGAGATCTATACGGATCATAAAAGCCTCAAATATTTCTTCACCCAAAAGGAACTCAACATGCGGCAACGACGTTGGCTTGAACTGTTGATGATACCAATCAATACCATCCTGGTAAAGCGAACGTAGTAGCTGACGCATTGAGTAGAAGATCATATGCGGGTACGAGTGCAATATTGTCAACACAAAGGCCCATTTTGTATGACTTACAAAGGATGGAAATAGAGTTAAAGACTCCAAGGACCCATGTGATGATGGCGAATATACGAGTAAAACTGACTTTAATCGATAAAGTTAAAGCCGCTCAAGCTACACACCCGGAGCTGATGAATGTGAAGAAGAAGGTTCAAGAAGGCATTATTCTAGAAGCAAGAATCGACGAAGAGAGGAAATCTCAACCCTCGATTTAATTGGCCCATTTGAAATCCTCGATTAAGTAGGAACTGTGGCTTATAGACTCATTTTACCGCCAAGTATGTTGCGTGTTCAGAACATTTTTTTTACGTATCGATGTTACGTAAATATGTGGACGACCCGAATCACATTATTAATTTAGAACCGGACGAGATAGCGGATGATTTAACGTATGAGGAGATACGTGTTAAAATCTTGGATAAGAAGGATTATATTCGACACTCAAAGGTTATACCTCAAGAGTTCGAATCTGAAATGAAGTCAAGATACCCTCACCTCTTCAGCATACCAGGTACGTACGTAAATTTTGAGAGAGAAATTCCATAAGGAGGGGAGATTGTGAGACCCCAGATTTTATGAATAAATATTTAATTTTCTCGAAATAATTTTTTTGAATATTATGGTGTGGATTTGATATAATGTTATAAGTTGTGGATAGTATTTATAAATTTTGCAAAAGTAAGCAAGTTGTTATAAAATATTCTTTTTGCTTGGGAATATCAAATGCGACTGGCACAATCATTAGTGGACCCCACAACGGAAGTATTGTCGTATTTAGAAAATGATGAAATTATCTTTTTATAAAATAAGCTGTGAAGGTGTTACCGATTAAAAGCATTGAACTACCGGTAGTAAAAGTACGATGTCTGGCGTGGTTGTATAGTTGCATACGGTATTGATTATTGATGCTTACGTGATAAGTCACTCAGTTATACTCAATTATTGCTACAGTAATTGATGCATCATATCTCTCATATTATTGATTCAATTATTGTTACAGTATCATCTACATAATATGATATATTATTAAATCAATAATTGAGACGACAAAGTTATTCATATTATTATTTGCAATATTGATAATGTCTAGAAGTTCTGTCAAGGAGAGGTTTGGTCACCTAATTGCGAGCCAATAAGGAGAAATCCTTATCGGAAAGCCCCCTCTTTCCTGGGAACGACCTGGTTGTTAAATATTGTGAATTATAATATTAATGATGAATAAGTTCGTGTTAGTTAAAGATGAATTTTATAGTTCCATTGTGTTGGAAATTATTTGTGTTAGTATAATTGATGTCTGGAGGTTATATTGTTCAACTGGGTATTCGGGACACTTTTCGTGTCGGGGTACTATTCACGAGTTACTATTCACGAGTTACTATTCAAGGGAGAGCGTTTGTTGTAACCTCCCATAAAGTAAGGAACCCGAGCGAGGTCATCACGGGTAAGCTTATCATAAACTCTAGTGAAGTATATACCTTATTTTATTCCGGCTCTACCCATTCTTTTATTTCTCCTACTTGCGCTCAACGTTTAAATTTGACTCCGGAGAAATTGGACTTTGACTTATCGGTTGAAACTCCGTTGGGAGAAACCTTCATTACATCCACGGTTTATAAGTCTTGTTTGATTCAAATCGGTAACCGCACATTACCTGTCGATCTTATTTCTTTAAAAATACTTGCGTTTGACGTAATTCTAGGGATTGATTGGTTAACTACTCATCATGCAAAAATTGATTATTTTCGTAAGGTTGTTAGTTTTCATATTCCTAATCAACTTATTATGCTTAATTCAGCGACCAAACCATTAAAATTAATCACGGTCATTTCAAGCCATAAAGCTATTCGTTTATTGAAAAAGCGGATGTCAAGCTTTCTTAGCTCATGCCACTGATTTAAACAAAAATACGTCAGTTTTGAATGATATTTCTATTGTTAAAAATTTCACGGCGTATTCACTGAAGAACTTCTGGCCTACCCCCAGAGCGTGAAATTGAATTTTGTATCTACCTTGAACCCGGTACAAAACCCATTTCCAAAGCCCCATATCGAATGGCTCCTATTGAACTTCGAGGAGTTAAAGACCCAATTCTGAGGAATTGTTAGACATTGGTTTCATTCGGTCTAGTACGTCTCCTTGGGGTGCTCCTGTTCTATTCGTGAAGAAGAAAGATGGGAGTATACGACTTTGTATTGACTACCGAGAATTGAACCATGTCACCATCAAGAATAGGTATCCGTTACCTCGCATTGATGACATGTTTGACCAGTTATAAGGAGCACAATTCTTTTCAAAGATCAATCTTCATTCTGGATATCATCAGCTGAAGGTTAAAACTGAGGATATTCCAAAGACTGCCTTCAGAACTAGGTACGGGCATTATGAATTCTTGGTCATGTCTTTTGGATTGACTAATGCTCCTGCTGCCTTCATGGATATAATGAACCGAGTATTCAAGGAATATTTGGATCACTTTGTGGTTGTCTTTATTGATGATATTCTCATATATTCCAAAAGCCGTGAAGATCATGAGCAACACTTGAGGCTGATACTCCAAAAGCTTCGTGAAAACAAGCTTTATGCCAAGTTGAAGAAATGTGAGTTCTGGCTTGAGGAAGTTGCATTCCTTGGGTATGTGATATCAAATCATGGAATATCTGTTGACCCAGCGAAGATTGAAGCAATTCAAAGCTGGGAGCAACCAAATTCAGTGACTGAAGTACGTAGCTTTCTCGGCTTAGCTGGTTATTATCGGAGATTCATGGAAGGATTTTCTCCAATCGCTACTCCATTAACTCAGCTGACTCGAAAAGATACAAAGTTCGGTTGGAGCGAGGAATGTGAGAAGAGTTTTTAAGAACTCAAGGGAAGACTCATTTCAGCACCTGTTCTGACAATACCATATGGCTCACAGGGATTTGTCATCTACAGTGATGCTTCGGGTAAAGGGCTAGGATGTGTTCTGATGCAACATGGAAAAGTCATAGCATATGCCTCTCGGCAACTCAAAAAATATGAGAGGAATTATCCTACTCATGATCTAGAGTTGGCAGATGTTGTCTTCGCACTCAAGATTTGGAGGCATTGCCTATATGGAGAGAAGGTGGAGATCTATACGGATCATAAAAGCCTCAAATATTTCTTCACCCAAAAGGAACTCAACATGTGGCAACGACGTTGGCTTGAACTGATGAAAGATACCATTGAATACCATCCTGGTAAAGCGAATGTAGTAGCTGACGCATTGAGTAGAAGATCATATGCGGGTACGAGTGCAATATTGTCAACACAAAGGCCCATTTTGTATGACTTACAAAGTATGGAAATAGAGTTAAAGACTCCAAGGACCCATATGATGATGGCGAATATACGAGTAGAACTGACTTTAATCGATAAAGTTAAAGCCGCTCAAGCTACACACCCGGAGCTGAACACACCCGGAGCTGATGAATGTGAAGAAAAAGGTTCAAGAGGGCGTTATTCTAGAAGCAAGAATCGACAAAGAGAGGAAATCTCAACCCTCGATTTAATTGGCCCATTTGAAATCCTCGATGAAGTAAGAACTGTGGCTTATAGACTCGTTTTACCGCCAAGTATGTTGCGTGTTCGAAACGTTTTTTTTTATGTATCGATGTTACGTAAATATGTGGACGACCCGAACCAAATTATTAATTTAGAACCGGACGAGATAGCGGATGATTTAACGTATGAGGAGATACATGTTAAAATCTTGGATAAGAAGGATTATATTCGACACTCAAAGGTTATACCTCAAGAGTTCGAATCTGAAATGAAGTCAAGATACCCTCACCTCTTCAGCATACCAGGTACGTACGTAAATTTTGAGGGCGAAATTTCATAAGGAGGGGAGATTGTGAGATCCCAGATTTTATGAATAAATATTTAATTTTCTCGAAATAATTTTTTTGAATATTATGGTGTGGATTTGATATAATGTTATAAGTTGTGGATAGTATTTATAAATTTTGCAAAGTAAGCAAGTTGTTATAAAATATTCTTTTTGTCGGGGAATATCCGTACGAGGGCACAATCATTGGTGGACCCCACAACGAAAGTATTATCGTATTTAGAAAATGACTGAATTATCTTTTATAAAATAACGGTGAAGGTGTTACCGTTAAAAGCCGTTGAACTACTCGGTAGTAAAAGTGCACGATAATATGTGTGGTTGCATAGTAGCACACGGTATTGATTATTGATGCTTACGTGATAAGTCACTCAGTTATACTCAATTATTGCTACAGTAATTGATGCATCATATCTCTCATATTATTGATTCAATTATTGTTACAGTATCATCTACATAATATGATATATTATTAAATCAATAATTAAGACGACAAAGTTATTCATATTATTATTTGCAATATTGATAATGTTTAGAAGTTTTGTTAATGAGAGGTTAGGTCACCTAATTGCGCGCCAATAAGGAGAATTCCTTATCGGAAAGCCCCTCTTTCACAGGAGCGACACGGTTGTTAAATATTTTGAATATTAATGATGAATAAGTTCGCATAATGATTAAAGATGAATTTTATAGTTCCATTGTGTTGGAAATTATTTGTGTTAGTATAATTGATGTCTGGAGGTTATATTGTTCAATTGGGTATTCGGGACACTTTTCGTGTCGGAGTACTATTCACGAGTTACTATTCACGAGTTACTATTCATGAGTTGAAAATATATGTTAGATCAATCTTTGAATCTGTGGAAATTTTTGAATCTCTCTTCCTTTTCTGGGTTTCGCTTCTAAATAGTTTCTTTAAGGGTCTCATGTTTTGTGGTTATTTATCAGTATTTCATGTTTTTTGATTGTAGGAACAATTATGAAGACAAGTACAGGAGACATAATTGTACAACTCAGGAATTCAGAACAAGTTGGCAAACAATCCAGAATTCCTATGGTTGATTAAGGCAGCACTAGCCCAAGGACAGAAAGAGTCGAAAACAATTTCTGATCAGCTTGTCGATGTTCAAAACTTTTGAACTTTCGTTATGGTCATATTTAAAAAGTTGGATATTTTTAGAATGTTATACTTGATAAATTATTGATGTTAAGTAGAATGGATGATACTTTAGATTCTAATTTTCTATTTTGATTAAATATGATGGAAAATGGAAATTTAGTTATTTTATTATATTCTCATTTCACGAAGAGAAACGGTGAAAGAAAGGGTGAGCTCAACTAGCCAGGCTGTCAAATTTATATTCTCATTTCAAGAGAAAAAGGAAAGAAAGGGTGAACTCAATGATAAAATTATGACTAAGATAATGCGAGAATAAATTATCATTAGCCTTAATAGTGTTAAGCGATACAATATAACAAACATCAAGTTTAAGCTGCGGTGGAACAAGCAATCCATTAAAAAGTCAAGTAGAGAATAAAATCTACTATCTTCTATGATTTAAAAGGTTTTCATCACTTTTTTATCATTTGGGACTCGACAATAAATAATCCACATCATCGAATCACTTACTTGCTCTCTGACCGAGGATATTCTTTAGTATCACGACCACAACTATCCATACACTCACGGGCCAAGAATATTTGTGTATTCATTAATGGTCATGATCATGCCAACAATTGTCCATCGATGCACTACTACGGCCGATGAGGACTTTTACCACATCATTTGTAACATTACGGTCATGATTATGCGAATAATCACAGTCATAATCATACCAAGTCCATCCATGCACTCTCAGAATACGAGATGACTTTCAACAAAATATAAACATGAGGATGATGACAATGATATAAGAATTCAATAAAACAAGTTCAAGAATTAATTTATCTAGGGGCGATAACGTCAAATTGTCAACATGATCTTGCTTTGTAGAGTAAAATTCAAGAATGCTCGGAAGAATATTTCCATGAAAAGATCTTTGGATGAAGCGCAAATATCAAGGATATTCCACTAATTTCATGGAGTATAGAAGTCAAAAGTTTTAATCAATGAGTATAATAAAGAATGGAATAACAAAAGAAATCACCATGCATGCGATGGTAAGCGCATAAGCGAGGTTATTCAATAGAATAATAAATAACGGAACCGGTCGGGAAAAGCGCAAACGAGGATATTCAACGAGAATAATAAAAGAATGGAAGAATAATAAAAAGCAGCAGATATTCAGCGATAATAATAAAAGCGGGATTCGTAATATACGGACGGATGAAGGATAATAATAAAGCAGATAGGAACCAACAGAATAATAAAGGCGGAACCGGTCGGGCGTAAAAGCATACAAGACAGGATATTCAACAGAATAATAAAGAATAGAATAAACGGAGAATTTCACCAAGTATAGGGAAATCAGCGTATCTGAGGTTATTCAACGAGAATAATAAAGAATGGAATAATGAAGTTCTCTTCATGAATACAAAGAAATAATACCCCCTACCTTAAGAAGAAAAGTACTAGATATATAAGTAGTGAAGTAGCGAGAATACTTTTCTTCTTTCTCTCTATAGTTTTTCTCTCTAGAGTTTGGTGAATTAAGTAAGAAATAATGAAGGAATGAGCTTCTATTTATAGAAAAATGAATTTGCATAGTAACTAACTCATGAGCGGTCCAGATTGATTTACTTTAATCGGCGGTCCATATTTAAAAGCAAAATCTTTTAAATAAAATATAATATATTCTATTTATAATCTAATAAAGCGAATAACTTTATAAAAGATTTTACTATACAAACCTTATGGAACCTTATACAAATACTATGCATAATAAAATATAATATATTCTAATTATTGTCTAATAAAGCGAGATAACTTTATAAAAGTATTATTTTTTATATAAAAAATTTTACTATTAGCCTAATAAAGCGAATAACTTTATAAAAGTATTACATTTTATATAAAAAGCTTTTACATTTTATTACATTAATAATACCGATAAAAAAAAGCGGGTGACTTATCACATAAGCATCGATAATCAATCTGGTGTGCTTCTTATGCAACCCACGCGTATTCTTTGTACTTTTACTCTGAGAGTAGTTCAGCGGTATTAATGGTAAAACTTTCGTAGTTATTTTCAATAAAATATTTTTGTCGTTTTCTCAATCAAACAATAATTTTGTTGTGGGGTCCACCGATGATTGTGTCTTGTTTTATACGAATATTCCTGTTAAAGCGAATATTCCCAGAGCCAATCGAATATTATATACAACTTGCGTACTTTGCAAAATTTATAAATATTACCCACAACTATAACATTATATCAAATTTACTCCATAATATTCAAAAATGATATTTATAGAAAATTCATCTTTATTCAAAAAGTTGGGGTCTTACAACCTCCCCTTCTTATGAAATTTTGCCCTCGAAATTAGAGTACGTACCTGGTATGTCGAAGAGGTAAGGATACCTTGATTTCATTTCAGATTCTAACTCCCAGTCATTTCCTCAACATCGTGGTTTCTCCACAAAACTTTGACTTGAGGTATAACCTTGGGGCGTAGAATATGTTCCTTCTTATCAAGATTTGAGCAGGAACCTCTTCATACGTCAAATCTTCCGCTATTTCATCATCGGTTCTAACTTCGATAATGTGGTTTGGGTCTTTCACATATTTACGTAACATGGATATGTGAAAAGCGTTATGAACACGAGACATACTTGGCGTAAAAGCGAGTCTATAGAGCCCGCAGTTCCTACTCGATCGAGGATTAAAAATGGGCCGATGAATCGAGGATTGAGTTTTCCTCTCTTTCCAAATCTCGTAACTCCTTTCCATGGAGCAACACGTAACAACACATGATCTCTATATCGAATTCCCGTCCTTTCGATGAAGATCGGCATAACTCTTTTATCGATCTTGTGAGTTTTTATCGTTGTCGGATCGTTTGAATCTTTTTAAGTAGTCATACGTACCAACTCGGTCCCAACAACGTTGCTTCACCCACCTCATCCCGGCATCTTTGGAGAGCGACACTTTCTTCCATACTGGCGCTTGAATGGAGCCATGCGATACTTGCTTGATAAGCTGTTGTTGTAGGAAAACTCCACCGATGGTAAGAACTTGTCCCAACTTCCCTTGAAATCAAGGACCACGAGTCTTAATAGATCTTCAAGAGTTTGAATAGTCCTCTCCATTGTCCGTCCAAATCGAGGATGATATGCGAGCTAAATCGTGAAATCTGTGCCCATAGCTTTTTTGCAAACTAACCCAAAATCGTGAAGTGAATCTTGGGTCTCGATCGGAAACTATGGATCTTGGCATACCATGCGATCTTACAATCTCGTTTATGTACATCTGAGCAAGGCGTTCAAGTGTATAAGTTTCTCGTATCGGTAAGAAATGAAAGCGGACTTGGTCAATCTATCAACAATGACCCAAATCGCATCTATGCCTTGAGAAACCTTAGGAAGACCCGATGATGAAATCCATGGTAATGTGCTCCACTTCCATTACGGAATTTCAAGTGGTTCTGATGGACCTTTTGGTACTTGATGCTCTCGCTTTAACTTCGTTGACAAGTTAGACACCTTGAGATAAACAACGCTATCTCTCTCTTCATATTGCTCCACCAAAATGTATGGCGAAGATCATGATACATTTTGGTACTCCCGAGATGGATTACAAGCGGTGTGTTGTGCGCCTCCATCATGATTTTATACTTTAAATCGGGTCGTTAGAACACAAAGTGCGGAGTTGACTCGAAGTATTCCTTCTTCATCGATTCTTGCTTACGGTATAGCACCTTCTTGCACTTTCTTCCTCATACGCATCGGCTCAGTGCGTAGCTTGAAGCGACTTTAACTTTATCAATTAAAGTCGGTTCTACTCGTATATTCGCCATCATCACATGGGTCCACAGGTCTTTAACTCTATCTCCATCCTTTGCAAGTCACACAAAATGGGCCTTTGCGTTGACAATATCGCATTCGCACTTGCATATGATCTTACTACTCGATCGTCGGCTACCACGTTCTTTTCGAGGATGGTATTGGATGGTATGATCATAATCTTTCAGCAGTTCAAGCCAGCGTCGTTTGTCGCATGTTGAGTTCCTTTTGAGTGAAGAAATATTTGAGGCTTTTATGATCGTAAAGATCTCCACTTTCTCCCCATACAAGTAATGCCTCCAAATCTTTTAGTGCGAAGACAACATTTTACTTGACTCTAGATCATGAGTAGGATAATTCCTCTCATATTCTTTGAGTTGTCTTGAGGCATAGGCTATGACTTTCCCATGTTGCATGAGAACACATCCCAACCCTTTGCTAGAAGCATCCTTTGTAGATGACAAATCCCTCAAGGCAGGATGGTATTGTCGAGCAGGTCTTTGAAATGAGTCTCCTCTTGAGTTCTTGAAAACTCTTCTCACATTCTTCGCTCCAACCGAACTTTGTATCTTTCAAAAGTCAATTTGAGTTAATGGAGTAGCGATTGAGAAAATCCTTCCACGAATCTCGATAATAACCGGCTAAGCCCGAGAAAGCTCGTACTTGATCCTTGATTTAGGTTGCTCCCGACTTTGAATAGCTTCAATCTTTCTTTGGGTCAGCAGATATTCCATGACTTGATACCACGTGCCCAAGGAATGCTACTTCCTCAAGCGAACTCGCATTTCTTCAACTTGGCATAAAGCTTATATTCACGAAGCTTTTGGAGTGTCGACCTCAAGTGTTGCTCATGATCTTCACGGCTTTTGGAATAAATAAGGATGTCATCAATAAAAGCGACCACAAAGTGATCCAAATATTCCTTGAATACTCGGTTCATCATATCCATGAAAGCGGCGGGAGCATTAGTCGATCAAAGGACATGACTAGGAATTCATAATGCCGTCTAGGAGTTACGAAAGCCGTCTTTGGAATGTCATCGGTTCTAATCTTCAATTGGTGATATCGGAGCGAAGATCAATCTTTGAAAAGAATTTGGCTCCTTGCAATTTGGTGAAACAGGTCATCAATACGTGGCAATGGGTACCTATTTTTGATGGTGACATGATTGACTCCAGATAATCAATACAAAGTCGCATACTCCCATCTTTCTTCTTCACGAATAGAGCAGGAGCACCCCGAGGAGAAGTACTAGGGACGAATAAAGCCAATGTCTAACAATTCCTGCGGTTGGGTCTTTAACTCACGAAGTTCAATAGGAGCCATTCGATATGGGGCTTTGGAAATAGGTTTTGTACCGGGTTGAAAGTCGATACAAAATTCAATTTCACGCGCTCTGGGGGTAGGCAGGAAGTTCTTGGGGAATCGTCGGGAAATTCATTAACAATAGAAATATCATTCAAAAGCGGCGTATTTTTGTTTAGATCGTGACATGAGCTAAGAAAGCTTGACATCCATTTTCAATAAGCGAATAGCTTTATGGCTTGAGATAGTAGTGATTGACTTTAATGGTTTTGTCAGCTTGAATTAGCATAATAGGTTGATTAGGAATATGAAAGCTAACAACCTTACGAAAATAATCAATTTTTGCATGATGAGTAGTTAACCAATCAATCCCTAGAATCACGTCAAATGCAAGTATTTTTAATGAAATAAGATCGACGAGGTAATGTGAGGGTGCCGATTTGAACCAAACAAGACTTATAAGCAGTGGATGTAATGAAGGTTTCTCCATGGAGTTTCCACGAGATAAGTCGGCGTCTAATTTCTCGAGTCAAATTTAATCGTTGGCGCAAGTAGGAGAAATAAAAGAATGGGTAGAACCGGTATCAAATAAAGTATAGACTTAGCTAGAGTTTATGATAAGCTTACCGTGATGATCTCATTCGGGTTCCTTGCTTTTGGGGAGGTCACAACAAAGCGCTCTCCCTTGCACCTTCTGGCTTTGACTTTTACGGGGATGGCCTTTGGTGCCTCCATCCTATTGAACTTGTCTTTGGTGAGCGACAAAATCGGGCTAGGTGACCTTCTCTTCCACAATTATAACATGCTTTGGGCGACATCGCGAGTTTTGGTGATGTGTCCCTCCCCTCGCATTTGAAGCATATGATAGGTGGTCGTTCTCCTTCCTTAACAACTTGGTCTTTGGTCTTTGGCGTCTTTCCATCATTATTGAATCTCCTCTTCTTGAAATGTCCATTCTTATTGCTTTGGCCTTGATTACCACCAAAGTGGTTACCATTTACGGCACATTGATTCCCTCACGCTTGTTGTCCTTAGCCCGATATTTGCTCTCTCTTTGGTATTATCATTTTTTGTAAATTTGCTCTCTTTTGGTTGCGTTGACTCATTATCGCTCCACTAATTGAGCCCTATTTACAACATCGAATACAAACACGGTTTATGAGAAATAAGATGTTGGCGTATCTCGACTTCAAACCTCTTAAAAACATCGCGTCATTCTCTCTTCATTATCCACCAAGTGGGGCCAAAGCCGGGACAACTCGGCAAACTTGGCTTCGTCTTTGCGACACGGTCATGTTATTACTGCTCCAACTTGATGAACTCCACCTCCTTCATGTAGCGAATACTTTGGGGGAAAGTACTTGTCGTTGAATAGTTCTTGGAACTTCTCCCAAGACATTTTCGGTGTGGCGGGTTGAGTACGCTTCTGGAATTCCACCGATGTCTGCCTCTCCTCATGCAACATAAAAGGCGGCAAAGGAACCTTTTGCTCCTCGGAGCATCCCAAGACATCAAATATCTTGGTGATCTGCTTTATCCATGCTTCCGCCTTAAGTGGTTTTGGCTCTCAATAAACTCGGTGGTCCCGGCTCCTTGAAGTATTTAGCGGTGGCCGTCAGAGAGTTTCGAGTGTTTCCACCTACATTTTGGATAGGGCCGGCTCTGCTTTCTTTGTTGCATGAATTGCATAAAGCCTCTGAACATTCCATCATTCATCATTTTGGTCGGTGTTGTTGTTTGCATGAGGATTGTCGCCTTCACGATGCACATTATCACGATTATTGATATGTGGTGAATCAGCGGTGCTTTGTGCTCCATTGCTATTCTCAACATTCTCGGATGTCATTTTTTGATATCTGCCACAAAACAAAAGTTAATTGACATGTAACATATTATCCCTATATTACGTGAGCCAATTAAATACAAAAAAAAAAACTTAGGTAGGTCATACTAGCGAAGAATTCCCGTCTCTCCCCTCTAGTTCTATTCTCACATCTTAGCGAGGATCATATCCTAAGCTTTGATACCAATTGTGGCGCCCCCAAAATAGGTATACATCACCCATCTTGAGTGCATGAATACATGGTACAAAATTCAAATACAACTTAATTATACAACGATCGTGTAAAATACGACTAAACATATCTTTGTGAGTTTTAATACAAATATTGTCATCTAGACAATATACAAACTCAATGGGGTCCTCATTACATTTATTGTCACACTATTTAATGAGAATAGTGAGGACTACTAATACTATCATCTGGTCCATCACTCAGTTCCCAGGCTCGTCCCGGCTATATTCTCATTCTGAAGAGAAACGGTGAAAAGAAAGGGTGAGCTCAACTAGCCCGATGAAATATTATGACTAAGATAATGCGAGAATAAATTATCATTAGCCTTAAAGCGAGTGTTAAAGCGATACAATATAACAAACATCAAGTTTTAGCTACTTGGTGGAACAAGCAATCCATTAAAAAGTCAAGTAGAGAATAAAATCTACTATCTTCTATGATTTAAAAGGTTTTCATCACTTTTATCATTTGGGACTCGACAATAAATAATCCACATCATCGAATCACCCACACTTTTCTGGCCGAGGATATTCTTTAGTATCACGACCACAATTATCCATGCACTCTGGGCCAAGAATATTTGTGTATTCATTAATGGTCATGATCATGCCAACAATTGTCCATCGATGCACTACTGACCGATGAGGACTTTTACCACATCATTTGTAACATTACGGTCATGATTATCTTAGAATAATCCACTGGTCATAATCATACCAAGTCCATCTATGCACTCTGAGGGCCACAGATGACTTTCAACAAAATATAAACATGAGGATGATGACAATGATATAAGAATTCAATAAAACAAGTTCAAGAATTAATTTATCTAGGAACCGATAACGTCCAAATTGTCAACATGATACTTGCTTTGTAGAGTAAAATTCAAGAATGCTCGGAAGAATATTTCCATGAAAAGATCTTTGGATGAAGCGCAAATATCGAGGATATTCCACTAATTTCATGGAGTATAGAAGTCAAAGTTTTAATCATTGAGTATAATAAAGAATGGAATAACAAAAGAAATCACCGTGCATGCGATAGTACGCACGAGGCGTGAGTTATTCAAGCGAGAATAATAAATAACGGAACCGGTCGAAGGCGTAAAATGCAATTAAAGAGGATATTCCAGCAGAATAATAAATAATGGAATTCAGCGATAATAATAAATCTGGAACAGGATATTCAGCGAATAATAAAAAGCGGCGCCGAACAGGATATTCAACGCGCGAGGATATTAATAAAAAAAGCGGAACCCGGTCCGGCGTAAAAGCATATGAGACGAGGATATTCAACAGAATAATAAAGAATAGAATAACGAGGAGAATTTCACCAAGTATAGGGAAGTCGCGTATATCTGGTTATTCAATGAGAATAATAAAGAATGGAATAACGAAGTTCTCTTCATGAATACAAAAGAAATAATACCCCCTACCTTAAGAAGACAAATAAGTACTAGATATATAAGTAGTGAAGTATAGAATACTTTTCTTCTTTCTCTCTATAGTTTATCTCTCTAGAGTTTGATTGAATTAAGTAAGAAATAATGAAGGAATGAGCTTATTTATAGAAAAATGGAATTTGCATAGTAACTAACTCATGAGCGGTCCAGATTGATTTACTTTAATCTAACGGTCCATATTTAAAAGCAAAATCTTTTAAATAAAATATAATATATTCTATTTATAATCTAATAAAGCGAATAACTTTATAAAAGATTTTACTATGCAAATACTATATGCGAGCCTTTATACAAACACTATGCATAATAAAATATAATATATTCTAATTATTGTCTAATAAAGCAGATAACTTTATAAAAGTATTCTATTTTATATAAAAAGATTTTACTATTAGCCTAATAAAGCGAATAACTTTATAAAAGTATTACATTTTATATAAAAAGCTTTTACATTTTTTATTACATTAATAATACCGATAAAACAAAAAGCGGTGACTTATCACATAAGCATCGATAATCAATCTGGTGTGCTTCTATGCAACCTGCAGCGTATTCTTTGTACTTTTACTAAGGTAGTTCAACAATATTAATGGTAAAACTTCATTAGTTATTTTCAATAAAATATTTTTATCGTTTTCTCAATCAAACAATAATTTACGTTGTGGGGTCCACTGATGATTGTCTTATTGTCTGAATATTCCTGTTAAAAGCGAAAAAGCGATCGAATATATTCTCCAGAGCCAATCGAGGATATTATACCCTGACTTGCGTACTTTTGCAAAATTTATAAATATTACCCACAACTATAACATTATATCAAATTTACTCCATAATATTCAAAAATGATATTTATAGAAAATTCATCTTTATTCAAAAAGTTGGTGAATAAATAAATAAAAAAAATTTTAAACTCCTAATTTCTAAAGTTTTAAAGCTCAAATGCAACTCTAAACTTTAAATTTAATATGTATAAATAATAAATGAAATACAGTTGATCTTTGAATATTGTTACTAGGTACTTCGTTCATTTAGTTCAATAACTTTATAGTACATAATTGGTGTTCAAGTTGATTGGTTGATACTTATCACTTAATATATGCAAAATAAGTAATTGATTTTTACAAGTATTGAGTTAATTCACGATATATATTTGTAAATGTAATAAAAAAGCTTTATTTTATGAGAAGTTTATCACCGAATTCTACTAGAAATGTGACAACTAATTAATGTGAGAATTTACACTTTATCTTCTCTAACCATTTAAATATGAGATGATACAAATATAAAATATTATTATAGTAAGTGTTGCATATTGAAACTACATTTTTATATTATTTTTTTATATCGAATCTTAGGATTCTACGATTTGATTTTATGATCTGATCATGTGCACCTCAAAACAATCCTGCATGGGATCCCTATTTCACATTCCATGTATTGCTTGCAGGTCATTCTTATATCTATTTACAAAATTAATTATCGGTAGAATTATTATAAATAGCATTTTGCAACAATTTATATAATGGGATAATAAAAGAGAAAATATTTAAGACTCAAATGTGAAGATTAAAGCTGATTTACTTTGTTTCAATTTTGTGACAGTTTTTGTGGAGCATTATTGCTGGCAGTTGGGCTCTACGCCGTGTTGTGGGGGAAGAATAGAGAGGTATTATTGGACACAAAAGCAAGTGAGCAAAAATCATCACAAGAAGATCAAATCGAGTTGGAGTACATTACCTGCACATCTCAGTGACTGATGTCAAGAAATAAATGTTGATTAATGGCTCAAATGAAGGATTTTTCATTGATTTGTAGGGTATGTAATAGACATGCACAAAATCTTTACTAGGATATCAATTTGTACCTGGTCTTGCAGTTTGGCTAGAGAGGGAGAAAAAGAGGTGCACGAATGGCCCCTCCATATATATGGTGGAAGAATATATATCTTCGATACAAGAATATATACTTTTATAGATATTTTCTTAATCTAAAACTAATGAGACAAGTTAATGTGTTGCTTCTAATTGCTTGAAAATAGGAAATAACTACAATTTGAAAAATTTATGAGCTTTAAATTTAAGAAACACAGTTGATATAGTTAAATTTAAGAAAGATGGTTGATACTATAGCTATATTTAAAGGCCTTTATTATCTTTATTATAGATTATTTTGCTTTATATTATTATTTTGTTTGGATAAATGTAAGATAAAATATTAAAATTACCTTAAAAATAAAAAAATCCGCAAAGGCCCCCCTAAACGCATATACGCCTACCGCCTTTTAGAACATTGATATTTATGTTGTCACATCAAATATGCATTTAACGATATTTTGTAATTGTTTCAATAATATTTTAAAATTTCAGCGACATTTATTATTTTTACAGTAAAATTATTACTGACATTTTCAATTGCCTTACAAACCTCTTGATTCTTTTCATAGTTTAATTCCAACCCTTAAAAACAAAAAGACAAAAATATAAAACCGATAAAATTCTATATATCAAAGTTGTAACATTTTTTTTATCTTAATTAATTTGACCTATTCATCTCTTTTATCTTTTATAACATGGTGTGATGATGCACATCGTTTGATCCAAAATTAATTGAATTCTTCACATACATGCATGTTGCTTTTAGTCAATTGGACGAAGCATGATTGTCCCCTTTATCCAATGAGCAAAATTAGGCTTTGGGAAAATTGACATGCCTTATTTGGAAGTAGCTCTTTTAGGTGGACATGAAAGAGTGTATTTGAATTTTACTTAGTTGTATTTTTACCCACCATTGATGTCAAAATTTAAATAAGTGAAATTCAAATACACTCACGTCCAATTTTCATGTCCAATTTTTTATTTGGAGGTCCCCAAAAAAGAGTTAATACAATCTAGGAAGAAATAATGGGACATATTGAAGCAATATATATGAGTCCCTCTGTACTATCTTAATCATCTTTATATATATATATATATATATATATATATATATATATATATATATATATATATATATATATATATATATATATATATGTATAATATGAGGATCATGGAATCATAATGATAGTAATAGCACTTGTATTTCCAAAACCAAAGATGTTTTAACCCTATATACATTGAATTATAAAGTCACATTCTCATATATATGCCATAAGGGCCCAATATCTTAATAGCACCTTTGTCTAAAGTTTCCAGTGAGACTTCATAACCAATATGCAGAAACGATCTGACTAAAAAGTTATTCAAAAAGCAAGTTGATCGAACAACCAACGTTTATTGAAGAAGGTAATGTGTTATGAACAAGAATTTCCAGCAAAGCCCAACTGATCATGATAAGGCAATAGGCCCTGTAGAGACAGAGAACTGGTGATTACACCATCAATTGAACAAGGAAACACCCATGAAGATGCCAATAATACCATGAAAATGATCAACAAAGCTTTGGAACTGAAAATATCCTACATGGTATGAAAAGGCATGGGACATGATCAGGGCATTATAATTAGTGGCATAATGGATGAGCAAAACACATTATTAATACTATGACAGCTGAAGAAAGTGAAAAGAATGATAATGGGAATGAATATGATAGGATGGACCAGAAGAAAAAAGAGGTTGACATGGAAATTGAAATAGAGCAATATGAGCTGGAGGATCTCATTGTGCTGAATGAAACGTGTGAGTCCAGCTGGATGCATGACTTTGTTAAGGGTTAAAAAGGAAAGGCGAAATCACAGTGGTGGTTAAAGTCTGTTAGTGAGAGTTAGCTGTTTTGCTTTTATTAATCCTAAGGGATAGCATTTGTAGATAAATAAGATAGATGTGAGGCTAGGATCTTTTCTCTTGATTTATGTGAATGGATGAGAGCATAAAAATGAGTGAATGTAACAGAAATCAGTATGAATGAAATTGATTACTTCGAATCCTCCGCAATTTTCTTCGTATCTTCCTCTTTATTTCTTTTTTATCCATTGAGCCGGCGAGATCTTAGCCTAATAATTAAGATTGAGATGATATTATGATATTTAAGTCTCAGCTTTCATTATGAGAAGTTTATTTTCTCTTTATGTAAAACGATTTGTTTGCTAGGGGTTAAAAAACTAGCTTCATAATGATAGTAATAATACATATATTTTTTAGACTAAAGAAGTTTTAACCCTATAATTATTTGAATTTGTGACACATTAAATTATAAAATCCTACGCCGGACAAATAAAATCTGTAGATTCAATAAATAAATATGATAAATTATCTTAGACAAAAATATTATTTTTAACGACGATACCAGCTATACAAATATTATCTAATAAATCCAATAATTTGGTCACTAGAAGTCAATTATAAAAAATTACAAAAAAAATGTAATGAACAGAAATTGGATACGCTCTTGTAGTATTTCCAAAATACTTTTAATCACTACACCGCTTTAAACTTCGAAATTCAAAGAACCCCTTGGGGTGGATTGTAGACTGAGCATATTTTAGTAGCTTAATTTAACCTATTAGTTCAGATATCCAACGAGTGTACAGACTCCCAACATCCTAAAAGATGTGTAAAATATAATCTGCACACGTATTAATAATAATAAAAATAAAAATAAAGAAAGAATAAAAAAGTTTCAAATTTATTCTTAGTAGTCTCACAATATTATATAAAGTGATGAGTATTTTTATTTTTTTATACTCATGGATCCTACTAAATGACATATTTACCCTTGACTTTATTTATCTTATCTAATTTTTTAGGAACAAAAAAAATTATACTCTTGAGGACGGAGGGAGTACATGATTATGAAATTTATCTCCAAGCTAGACACATTTGAAATTTTATTTTTAGTTATTTTCAAATTCCCTATAAAAACAAATAAGGGCAAAGATAAAGACAAACATAAAACAAAATAAAATCCTAACAAGGTTGGCAAGAAATATGGTGTCCCCCTTTAGTACAGTTGAGGACTGTTTGCTAGACTAATTTGAACACATGGCCTATACTGTCAATAAATCATATGGTATTTCCTGGTCTCCATTATTCTTATCAAATCGAACTGTTGTCCCACCAATATACATAGGTGTTCCATATAAGAATTTCAAATGTCCAAATAGAAATATTCGAGCCGACCCTCATATGGGTTGAAGGCCTGGACTGAGGTTGAAGAGATTGAGTTTATTGAGCCGAGGCCATTAAAGATATTAGAGATGTTCGGATTCGAACATCCGAGCTCTCTGGTCCGGAGTCCTGTTCTAGTCGATGGTGTTCGAGGTCGGACATCCGAGTCCCTTGAGCCGGAGCCAAGACCAATTTACATGGTTCGGTTGAATTGGGCATATACAGTGGGTTGGCCCTTGTATAAAGTCCGGGGTGATAAGGGGCCTAGATGGTTAAGGATTATAATCCTAATCATATTTGAATAAGTTAACTCCAAAGGTAGTGATTGGATTGCATCCAACTTGCACCTTTTAAGGAGATTGTGTTGGACCCAAGTAATGGTAACTGTCATATTTAGGAGTCCTAATCCGAATCGGAAGTGGACTCTAAGGTGACGAGAATGACTATAAATGTAAGATCCCAAATTTTATGAATAAGGATGAATTTTTTTATAAATATTATTTTTAATATTAAAATGTGAATTTGAAATAATGTTATAATTATGGGTAATATTTATAAATTTTACAAAGTAAGCAAGTTGTTATATAATATTCGATTGGTTGGGGAATATTCGTTTTAACAGGGAATATTCGTACAACGACGCAATCATTGGTGGACCCCACAACGAAATTATTGTCGGATTGAGAAAACGACAAAAATATCTTTTATAAAAATAACGGCGAAAGTTTTACCGTTAACTGTTGAAACACACGGTGTTAAAAGTATAATGAATAATGCCGTTGCACAAGTAGCACTACCAGTATTGATTATTGATGCTTACATGAGAAGTCACTCAGTTTTGTTCAATTATTGCTACGATGAATTCATTGCATAATATCTCACGTTATTTGATTTAATTATTGTCGATAGTTTATATATTAGTAAATCAATAATTGAGGACGACAAAGTTATTAATATTATTATTTGCAATATTGACGATGTCTAAAAGTTACATCGAGGAGAGGTTTGGTCACCTAATTGCGCCGATAGGGAGAAATCCTTATTGAAAGCCCCCTTTTTTAAGGAACGATCCGTTGTTAAATATTGCGAATTATAATAAAGATGATAAATGTTGTTAAAAATATTGAGGTAATTTTTATGAAGTAGTTGATGTAATTTTTGTATTATTTGGATTCCCACTTTATGCATTTTTTAAAATAGTCGGAGAAAGTTATCTCGGTTTTATATATATATATATATATATATATATATATATATATATATATATATAGGGGAGGGAAAGTATGGGATGGAGGGAAGTACTTTTATTATATATATATATATATATATATATATATATATATATATATATATATGTTGATAGTGGATTTTGGTGGAGGGAGTAGTCACAGGATGGAGTACTATATGTATTATTTATATATATGTATATGTAATGTTTGAAAATTGGCAGTACAATTATTATTATTATTATATATATATACATGTGATAAGTTGAAAGTTGGTAGAAATTCACGGGAATTGGCAGGTTGTATCACGGGGGTAATGACCTGTGAGTTTATATATATATAATATATAATATATAATATATAATATACTAGCTGGGTCCCGTGCCTCCGGCACTATATGAACGGTGAAATTTATCTCAAACTTTGAACGGCCCAGATGATTTATTAAGTGAGCGGGAAATTCAAAATCATTTGTATTTTATTATATAGATTATATTTTATTTAAAAGTTTTTGTTTTATTAGAATATTTTATTGCATAGTGAAAATTTAATTTTCAACGAAATCAGCCGGTGCGTCGCCCGTGAACTTTCCTTCATTGTGCATCCAAATAGTGTCCTTCCATTTTCCTATAAATATGATGCTTAGTTAGAATTGAAAATCACACCAGAATCAGAGAGTTCTTCTTCTATAATATTGAGCGTATTTCTTTTGAGTTTTAGAAAGTTTTGAGTGTAGAAAATAGTAAAGTTTTCTTCAAGAATATCCCCGCTCTACTAGTTGGAATACTCTTCTTTTCAAGGTAAGGGATGTTATTTTTGTTCAATATTCATATGAAATAATATTTTCTTCCATACTCTATAGTATGTAAGTAATATTATTTCGTTTCAGATTCCGAATTTTATATTCATTTTGTTAAAGTTTTAGCTTCTATACTCCATGAAATTAGTAGAATATCCTTGATATTTGCGCTTCATCCAGTATTTTTTTCATGGAAATATTATTCTGAGCATTCTTGATAAGTTCTAACTTTTTCATGCCGGTGTACTATTCACGGGGTTACTATTCCTAAAGTTACTATTCACAGTACTATTCACTTTGGATTCTATTCATTAGAGGTACTATTCATGACAAAATTGATTTTTTTTCATTCAAATCATTTTGATATAATATTATTCTTGAATTTTACTCCACAAAGCAAAGATCATGTTAACAATTTGGACGTTATTGATTTTGGATAAATTAAATTATAAATCTTTTAAAATTTATCCTTGAACTTGTTTTATTGAATTTTTATATCATTGTCATTATCCATGTTTTTATATTATGTTGAAAGTCATCTCGTGGCTTTGTAGTGCATAGATGGACTTGGTATGATTATGACCAGGATTATTCTGGTATAATCATGACCGTAATGTTACAAATGATGTGGTAAAAGTCCTCATTGGCCCGTAGTGCATTGATGGATGATTGTTGGCATGATCATGACCATTGATGAATATCTGAATATCCTTGGTCCGTGAGTGATGCGGGGGTGATTCGATGATGTGGATTATTTATTGTCGAGTCTCGGTGATAAAAGTGATGAAAACCTTTTAAATCATAGAAGATAATAGATTTTATGCTCTACTTGACTCTTCTAATAGATTGCTTGTTCAAAGCAGAGTTAAACTTGATGTTTGTTATATTTTATCAGTTTAACACTGTTGAAGGCTAACGATAAATTATTATGCATTATCTTAGTCATAATATTTCTTACTGGGCTAGTTGAGCTCACCCTTTTGTTTTCATTGTTCTCTTCAGGAAATGAGAACGTAGCAGGGACTAGTAGGGGAACTGAGTGACAATCCAGATAATAGCATTAGTAGTCCTCACTATTCTATGAAATAACATGATAATAAATGTATTACTCAAGATGGGTGATGTATACCTATTTGGGGGGCGTCACAGTTGGTATCAAAGCTTAGGGATATGATCCCTGGCTGAGATGTGAGACAAGAACTAGGAGGGGAGAGACGGGGAATTCCTTTGCTAGTATGACCTACCTAAGCTTATTTGGTATTTAATTGGTCGGTCAGAGTATAGGGATAATATGTGACATGTCAATTAACCCTTGTTTTGTGGCAGTATTTGAAAATGACATCCGAGAATGTTGAGAATAACAATGGAGCACAGGAGACCATTGAGTCACCATAGATCAACACCCAAGATAATGTGCATCAGGAAGGCAATAATCCTCATGTGAACAACAACACCGACCAAATGGCGAATGACGGAATGTTTAGGAGCTTTCTGCAATTCGTGCAACATCAGACAAGAGAGATTCCTGTCCAAAATACAGGTGGAAACATTGACAACTCTCGGACGGTCACCGCTAAGCAGTTCAAGGAGCTGTGACCACCGGAGTTTATTGGAGAGCCAAAACCACTTAAGGTGGAGACGTGGATAAAGCAGATCACCAATATATTTGATATCTTGGGATGCTTCGAGGAACAAAAGGTTCCCTTTGCCACCTTTATGTTGCGAGGAGAGGCAGATTACTGGTGGGAATCGGTAAAGCGTACTGAACCTGCCGCACTCAAAATATCTTGGGAGAAGTTCCGAGAACTGTTTAACGACAAGTACTTTTCTGAAAGTATTCGTCACATGAAAGAGGTAGAGTTCATCAAGTTGGAGCAGAACAATATGACCGTGTCACAGTACGAAGCTAAGTTTGCCGAGTTGTCCCAGTTTTCTTCCCACTTGGTTGATAATGAAGAGAGAATGACGCAGATATTTCTAAGAGGTTTGAAACCCGAGATACGTTAATACTTAATTTCTCATAAACTGTGTTTGTATTCAGATGTTGTAAATATGGCTCAGTTATTGGAGCTCGATAACGAGTCAACTCAACCAAGAGAAAGCAGTCGGCAAAATGATAATATCAGTGGTAGCAGTCATCGAAGCGGTGACAACAAACGTGGAGGGAATCAACATGCCAGAAATGGTAACCACTTCGGTGGTAATCATGGCCAAGACAGTAAAAATGGATATTTCAAGAAAATGAGATTCAACAATGATGGAAAGACATCAGCACCAGCACCCGTTGTTAAGGAAGAATAACGACCACCTATCATATGCTTCAAATGCGAGAGGAGGACACATCACCCAAATCAAGGCTCGGTGATCAAAACGTGTTACAATTGCAATAAGAGAAGGTCACCTAGCTAGATTTTGTGTCATCTTTGGGAAGCCAAGTCCAGTTGAACCGTGATGCCCCCAAAATAGGTATACATCACCCATTACGAGTTGTCAATACATGCATACGTAAAACAACTACAACTTTATTATTACAACAAGAAATCGCTGTGAGTTTGAATGCAAATATTATCTTCTAGACAATATCTATACTCAAATAAATCCTCATCACATTTATTAATACATTATTTTACAAAAATGGTGAGGACTACTAAACAACTCTCTAGAACCTTCATTCCATACCCACTGCATACTGCTTATATTCTCGCCTCCTAAGAAGAAAATGGAACAAAAAGGAAAAGGGTGAGCTCAACTAGCCCAGTAAAGAATATTATGACTAAGATAATATACAACAAATTATCGTTAGTCTTCAACAGAAAAAAATCTAATAGAATACAATAGACAACAAATTTTAAATCAATATTCGCAGCGGAAATAATAATTTATTAGAAGAGTTAAGTAGAGAATGCAAACTACTATCTTCTATGTATGAATTTAAAAGTTCATCGTCTATCATCCCTGTAACATCAATCAATATATATCTGGAATCAAATGTTCATTTTTGCACTACAGGCCAAAGATATTCATCAGTTGGTCATGTTCATCTAAACACCTGTTCATCTTTGCAAAGACGGCCAAAGATATTCATCGAAATCATTCATCTTTGCACTACTGTGCCAAAGATATTCAATAATATCATCATTTAAGACCGAGGATGATGAAAATATTTTTAAAGAAACGAATCCAAAGTGAAACAAAATGACAAGGATTAAGGATTAAGGATTCGTACTTTGTTTTATCCATGTCCAAAAAATACCTCAAAATAATCATAGTGGTGTAAAATTCAAGAATGATCAAAACATGGATACAATCAAAGCTAGTATCCACAATAGATATTTTAGACGAAAAGGAAAATTTTCATTTTCGATGAATAAGGCCGTATTCGTGAATAGTGTGATATATCGTGAATAGTCCGCCGTATCGTGAATAGTAACTCGACACAAAAAGTTTCAAATTTGATTAAAATTTCAGATCAATTCTTTAACATAATGATATTAGAAGAAATAATATCATTTTAAAAATATAATATCCCTTACCTCGAAAGACAAAGATTTTTAGTTAAAACACCAGGATATAAGCTATGACTTGAACTTGCAATCATAGTATAGCAACAAAGACTCAAAGTATACTCAAAATGCTCACAAAAATACGCCGATAATATACAGAGAGAAAACTTGATTTACGGTGTGATTTTCAATTCTAACCTAAGCACCTTATTTATAGGAAAATGCTTAGAACACCAAAGTAGAAAATTTAATATAATAATAATATATATATATACAAATTTGTCTCACGCACCTAGAACCATCTGAATTCAAAGAACTTGCATGTGTTTAATGAGGCTAACCAAACACAAAAAACGTTTTTGTTAATTAAAACAATTAAAACTTCCAAAAATTAATTATTTCGAAACTTCGGAACTTCAATAATTCATAATAAATAGCCCTTTTGTCAGAAAATTCAAATCTCATGATTTTTTATAGGAAATTCAATTCTCTACAACTCTACGAAGAAAGTTTTCCAAATTCCAAATGTAAATTGGACAAGAAATCCATAAAGCAGTCGATTTTACAAAGCTATAATCAAATTTCAGGCCAAGAAATGGGCCCACATACATGTTTAACATGTTTTAAATAACTTTTGGAAAAAAAATACTCTTCCTCCTCATATACTCATATATCCCACATTCATTGTAAAAATATTATATTATAATAATATAATATATTATTTTATCACAAAAGATAAAATATTGATTTTCAACAATTGTCACTTTAAAAATTTTCTCCATCTATATCCACATAAAATAAATATTTTCCTCATCATATAAATCAATAATTAATTATTCACAAATAATATTACGTAATCACAAAGATTAGCAACTGTAGCCGTTCGAGGAAAGAGGGGGCTTTCCAATAAGAATTTCTCCTTACTGGCGCGCAATTAGGTGACCAAACCTCTCCTTAGACAGAACTTTCTAGACATTGCCAATAATGTTTTCTAATAATATTATTAAGATAATATGAATTATTGCTTCGATAATGGAAAATACTGTGTAGTGACAATTATTGAAACAATAGTAATATAAAATATCAACGCAGCAATTATTGAATCAATAAAATAAAATACTGAACAGTAACTACTGTAACAATTATTGAGTAGTGCCTTCTTAAGTAAGAATCAATAATTGGTGCAATATCGTGCCATCTTGGCAACAACGCAGACATCTTGTGTTTTAACCACCGGGTATTCCAAGCAATGTGTAAATTCAGTAACAACCACGCTGTTATTTTTAAACAACTTATATTTGTCATTTTCTTCATCCAATCTCTTTCCGTTATGGGGCCCCATAAGGTCGCTATTTGTCATACGAATATTCCCTACGGTAAGAATATTCCCCACCAAAACGAATATTCCTGCACAAAATGAATATTTTATAACCACCGCTTATTTAAAATATTTCAAGATTTTACCCATAACTAACCACATTAATCAAATCAACCCTTACTATTTCAAAATAATAAATAGAGGAAAATAAATTTCATTTATTAATTATTTGGGGTTTTACAAGAATGGTGACACCAAATGTCGTCCCATACAAGACAAAACTAGTAGTTCAAGGGAGAGCGTTTGTTGTGACCTCCCAGAAAGCAAGGAACCCGAATGAGGTCATCACGGGTAAGCTCATCATAAACTCTAGAGAAGTATATACCTTATTTGATATCGGTGCTACCCATTCTTTTATTTCTCCTACTTGCGCTCAATATTTAAATTTGACTCGGGAGAAATTAGACTTTGACTTATCTGTTGAAACTCCGTTGGGAGAAACCTTTATTACATCCACTGTTTATAAGTCTTGTTTGGTTCAAATCGGTACCCTCGCATTACCTGTCGATCTTATTTCATTAAAAATACTTGCATTTGACGTAATTCTAGGGATTGATTGATTAACTACTCATCATGCAAAAATTGATTGTTTTCGTAAGGTTGTTAGCTTTCATATTCCTAACCAACCTATTATGTGAATTCAAGCAACCAAATCATTAAAATCAATCATTGTCGTCTCAAGCCATAAAGCTATTCGTTTATTGAAAAATGGATGTCAAGCTTTTTTAGCTCATGTCACGGATTTAAATAAAAATACGTCAATTTTGAATGATATTTCTATTGTTAATAAATTTCCTGACGTATTCCATGAAGAACTTCCTGGCCTACTCCCAGAGCGTGAAATTGAATTTTGTATCGACCTTGAACCCGGTACAAACCCCTTTCCAAAGCCCCATATCGAATGACTCCTATTGAACTTCAGGAGTTAAAGACCCAACTGCAGGAATTGTTAGACATCGGTTTCATTCATCCTAGTACGTCTCCTTGGGGTGCTCCTGTTCTATTCGTGAAGAAGAAAGATGGGAGTATGCGATTTTGTATTGATTATCGGGAGTTGAATCATGTCACCATCAAAAATAGGTACCCATTGCCACGTATTGATGACCTGTTTGACCAGTTGCAAGGCGCCAAATTCTTTTTAAAGATCAATCTTCGTTCCAGATATCATCAGTTAAAGATTAAAACCGATGACATTCCAAAGATGGCTTTCAGAACTCGATACGTGCATTATGAATTCCTAGTCATGTCCTTTGGATTGACTAATGCTCATGCTGCCTTCATGGATATGATGAACCGAGTATTCAAGGAATATTTGGATCATTTTGTGATTGTCTTTACTGATGACATTCTCATATATTCCAAAAGCCGTGAAGATCATGAGCAACACTTGAGGCTGATACTCCAAAAGCTTCGTGAAAACAAGCTTTATGCCAAGTTGAAGAAATGCGAGTTCTGGCTTGAAGAAGTAGCATTCCTTGGGCACGTAGTATCAAGTCATAGAATATCTGTTGACCCGACAAAGATTGAAGCAATACAAAGCTAGGAGCAACCTAAATCAGTGACCGAAGTACGTAGCTTTCTCGGCTTAGCTGGTTATTATCGGAGATTTGTAGAAGGGTTTTCTCGAATCGCTACTCCATTAACTCAACTGACTCAGAAAGATATAAAATTCGGTTGGAGTGAGGAATGTGAGAAGAGTTTTCAAGAACTCAAGAGAAGACTCATTTCAAAGACTGCTCGCTACAATACCATCTCGCTCAAGGGATTTGTCATCTACAGTGATGCTTCGGGCAAAAGGTTAGGATGTGTTCTCATGCAACATGGGAAAGTCATAGCCTATGCCTCTCGACAACTCAAAGAATATAAGAGGAATTATCCTACTCATGATTTAGAATTGGCAGCTGTTGTCGTCGCACTTAAAATTTGGAGGCATTACTTGTATGGGAATAAAGTGGAGATCTTTACGGATCATAAAAGCCTCAAATATTTCTTCACCCAAAAGGAACTCAACATGCGACAACGACGTTGGCTCAAAATATTTAAAGATTATGATCATACCATTCAATACCATCCTGGCAAAGCGGACGTGGTAGCTGATATAATGAATAGAAGATCATATGCGGGTACGAGTGCGATATTGTCAACGTAAAGGCCCATTTTATATGACTTGCAAAGGATGGAGATAGAGTTAAAGACTCCAGGGACCAACGTGATGATGGAAAATATACGAGTTGAATCGACTTTAATCGATAAAGTTAAAGTTGCTCAAGCTACAAACCTGGAGTTAATGCGTATGAAGAAGAAAGTGCAGGAAGGTGCTATTCCGGAAGCAAGAATCGATGAAGAAGGAATACTTCGAGTCAACTCCAGACTTTGTGTTCCTAACGATTCTGAATTAAAGTATAAAATCATGATAGAGGCGCACAACACACCGTTTGCAATCTATCTTGGGAGTACTAAAATGTATCATGATCTTCGACATACATTTTTGTGAGACCCCAAATTTTATGAATAAATATTTAATTTTCTCGAAATAATTTTTTTTTAATATTATGGTGTTCATTTGATGTAATGTTATAGTCGTGGGTAATATTTACAAATTTTGCAAAGTAAGCAAGTGGTTATATAATATTCGATTGGTCGGAGAATATTCTTTTTATCGAGGAATATCCGTATGACAGTACAATCAATGGTGGACCCCGCAACGGAATTATTGTCGGATTGAGAAAACGACAAAAATACTTTATGAAAATAACGGCGGAAGTTTTACTGTTAATCGTTGAAACACACCGGTGTTAAAAGTACGATGAATATGGCGTAGTTGCATAAAGATAGCACACGATATTGATTATTGATGCTTACGTGAGAAGTCACTCAGTTATACTCAATTATTGTTACAGTAATTGCTGCATCATATTTCTCATATTATTGATTCAATTATTGTTACAATATCATCTGCATAATATGATATATTATTCAATCAATGATTGAGATGGCAAATTTATTCATATTATTATTTGAAATATTGACAATGTCTAGAAGTTCTGTTAAGGAGAGGTTTGGTCACCTAATTGCGCGCCAATAAGGAGAAATTCTTATCGGAAAGCGCCCTCTTTCCTGGGAACGACCTGGTTGTTAAATATTATGAATTATAATATTAATGATGAATAAGTTCGTGTTGATTAAAGATGAATTTTATAGTTCCATTGTGTTGGAATTATTTGTGTTAGTGGAAATCGACATTTGTTTCGATAATAATTGATGTCTGGAGGTTATATTGTTCAATCGGGTATTCGGGGCACTTTTTGTGTCGGAGTACTATTCACGAGTTACTATTCACGGGGTACTATTGATCACCTGTAAAATATATTTCTTTTCGGTCTAAATTATTTTTGGTACAATATTATTCCATGAGGAGATGTGCTAATTTTTCAGACCATTGGTTGAAGTTATAATAGTAAATCAATATGGACCGCTGGTGGAAAGTTATAATAGTGAATCAATATGGATCGCTGGTTTAAAGTTTTAATAGTAAATCAGTATGGACCATTGCTTTAAGTTTTAATAGTAAACCAATATGGACCGTCCGTTTAAAAGTAAATCAATCTGGACCGTTCATGAATTAGTTACTATTCAGTCAATTTTCCTATAAATAGAAGCTTATTCCTTCATTATTTCTTACGAATTCACTGAAACTCTAGAGAGAGAAATTATAGATAAACTATAGAAAAGTATTCTGCTACTTCCCTACTCTTATATTCAGTTTCTTTTACGGTAAGGGATATTATTTGTTGTACTCGTAAGGGATATTATTTGTTGTACTCGTAAGGAGTATTATTTCTTTTGTATTCATGAAGAGAACTTCTGTTATTCCATTATTTATTATTCTGTTGGAATAACCTGTATACGCGGGCTACCCTATACTTGGTGAAATTCTTCTGTGATATCATTATTTATTATTACGCCGGAATATCACATGCGTGTGTTTATGCTTGGGACTGGTTCCATTATTTATTATTCGCCGTCGAGAATATCCCGCTCTGCGCGCTTCTATTTGGACACGTACCATTCTTTATTATTCGTTGGAATATCCTGTTTGTGTGTTTCTACGGACCGTTCCGTTATTTATTATTTTGTTGGAATAACCGCTTTCAGGCGCTTCTATTGCATGCATGGTGATTTCTTTTGTTATTCCATTCTTTATTATACTCAGTTGGTTAAAACTTTGACTTCTATACTCCATGAAATTAGTGGAATATCCTTGATATTTGCACTTCATCTAGTATCTTTTCATGGAAATATTCTTCTGAGCATTCTTGAATTTTACTCTTCAAAGAAGTATCATGTTGACAATGTGGACGTTATTAGTTCTTGGATAAATTAATTCTTGAACTTGTTTTATTGAATTCTTATATCATTGTCATCATCCTCATGCTTATATTAGGTTGAAAGTCATCTGTGGCCTGTAGTGTATAGATGGACTTGGTATGATTATGACCAGGGATTATTCGGTATAATCATAACCGTAATGTTACAAATGATGTGGAAAAAGTCCTCATTGGCCCGTAGTGCATTGATGGATAGTTTTTGGTATGATTATGGCTATGGATTCTCTTTGGCCGTAGTGCAAAGATGAATTGTTTTATGGCATGATCAAGACCATTGATGAAAACATGATTATCTTTAGCCGTAGTGCATGGATAATTTATGGTCGTGATACTAAAGAATATCCTTGGCCGTAGTGCAGGGTTGAATCGATGATGTGGATTATTTATTAAGCTGAGTCCTAGCGATAAAAGTGATGAAAAACCTTTTAAATCATAGAAGATAGTAGATTTTATTCCCTACTTGACTCTTCTAATGGATTGCTTGTTCCGCTGTAGTTAAACTTGATAGTTATTATATTTTATCAGTTTTACACTGTTGAAGGCTAACGATAAATTATTCTCCATTATCTTAGTCATAATATTTCTTACTGGGCTAGTTGAGCTCACCCTTTCTTTTACTGTTCTCTTCAGGAAATGAGAACGTAGCTAGGACTAGTCGGGGAACAGAGTGATGGTCCTAGATGTTTGCATTAGTAGTCCTCACTATTCTTTGAAATAGTGTGATAATAATTATAATGAGGACCCCTTTTGAGTTTTTATACTCTCTAGTAGACAATATTTGTATTCAAACTCACAGTTTATGTTTTGTCGTATTGTACACGACAGTTGTATTATTAAGTTGTATTTGAATTGCGTACCATGTATCCTGGCGACTCAAGATGGGTGATGTATACCTAATTTTAAAAGGCCGCGGTTAGTATCGAGCTTAGGATATGATCCTGGCCGAGATGTGAGACAAGAACTAGGAGGAGAGACGGGAATTCCTTCGCTAGTATGACCTACCTAAGTTTATTTGGTATTTAATTGGTCGGTCGAGAATATAGGGATAATATGTTACATGTCAATTAACTTTTATTTTGTGGCGAGATCTGAAAATGACATCCAGAGAATGTTGTGATAAGCAATGAAGCACATGAGATCGTGGAGTCACCATGATTAATACCTGGGATAATGTGATGTCAAAGTGAAGAAGGGATTAGAGATATCCATGTGGTGAGTGAAGAATTGATAGTTGCACCGAGATAGATAGCAGAGGTAGCAAATTTGAGAGTGAGGAAGAAGAGGAAGAAGAGGAACCTGAGGAGAATTTATTAGAAGAACTTTATGATCAAAATGTAGAATTGCAAAATTGTATTCATGAGTTAGAAGAGCAGTCAAGAACGACAAAGATGCGTGGAGCAAAAAGAGATGTAACAATTCAAAATTGTGTTACCCGAATGCGATACTTGAATGAAGCACTCTTTGTCAGAGTATAAGATATTAGAGCTAGAATCTAATAATGCTATGATCAAAGTTCTGATGAAAGAAGAAACAACTAAACGAATGAGAATAGATGATGCATGGGTAAAAGCCGCACGACGCGTTGATATTCTAGAAAAAGACGTTCGATCTAATAAATCCAAAATAGATGAAATAGATTTCGCTTTTTGGACAGCAATTGGTAGAATCCAACATCGAGTTTGGAATTACCCTGTGCAGGGCAGTCAACCCCAATTCGATATGGATCAGAGAGTAATGATTCAAATCATGGATCAGGAATGCGACGAAGCAATTAATGGTGGAATGTCCTCTATAGCAAAGTTAAGTCTAGCTGGGATGGTGACGCCAAAGAATGTCCCAGACAGTTAAAATTGATAGTTTAAAAGAGAGCATTTTTTTTGTCACGAGGAACACGAATGAAGTTATCAACGGGTTAGTTAATTATAAATTCTTGCGAAGTCTATACCTTATTATATACCGATTCTACCCATTCTTTTATCTCTCTTTCTTGCGCTCAACGTTTAAATTTGACTTCGGAGAAATTAGACTTTGACTTATTGGTTGAAACTTTGATAGTAGAAACCTTCGTTACACCCACTGTTTATAAATCTTGTTTAATTCAAATCGATACTTTCACGTTACCTGTCGATCTTATCTCTTTGAAAATACTTTCCTTTGATGCGATTTTAGGAATCGATTGGTTAACTACTCATTAAGGTTGTTAGCTTTCATATTCCTAACCAACCTGTTATGCGAATCCAAGCAACCAAACCACTAAAGTCAATCATTGTCATATCAAGCCATAAATAAAGAGCCCCGATCCTTTCGTTGTTGACTTTCTTGTGTGGAATACACCGAAGCCAGACTTTCTGTAGGCAACGTCGTGAATGACGATGGCAAGTTGATAGATATCAATGTGACGTGTTATCCAAGTCTTGGATGAGAGTCACAGTTTTGAATGGTATTTCTATTGTTAATAAATTTCCTGACGTATTCTTGAAGACTTCTTAGCCTACCCCTAGAGCGTGAAATCGAATTTTGTATTGACCCCAGTACAAAACCCATTTTTTAAATCCTCAAATATTTCTTCAACTAAAACAAACGTGTAATGCGCCAAAGACATTGGCTCGAGCTGTTAAAGAATATGATCGTACCATACCATCGTGGAAAAGCGAACGTGGTAGCTGACGCATTGAGTAGAAGATCGTATGCGGTTACAAGTGAGAATATACGAACCCACGTGAAGATAACGAATATACGATTAGAATCGACTTTAATCGATAAAGTTAAAGCCGCTCAAGCTACATACTCAGAGCTGATGAATGTGAAGAAGAAAGTTCAAGAGGGTGTTATTCTAGAAGCAAGAATCGACGAAGAGAGGAAATCTCAACCCTTGATTTAATTGGCCCATTTGAAATCCTCGATAAAGTATGAACTGTGACTTATAGACTCGTTTTACCACCAATTATGTCGCGTGTTCATAACGTTTTTAACGTATCGATGTTACGTAAATATGGGGACGACCCAAACCACACTATTAATTTCGAACCGGACGAGATAGCGGATGATTTAACGTATGAGGAGATACGTGTTAAAATCTTGGATAAGAAGGATTATATTCGACACTCAAAGGTTATACCTCAAGAGTTAGTATCTTAAATGAAGTCAAGATACCCTCACATCTTCAGCATACCAGGTATGTATGTAAATTTCGAGGGCAAAATTCCATAAGGAGGGGAGATTGTGAGACCCCAAATTTTATGAATAAATATTTAATTTTCTCGAAATAATTTTTTTTAATATTATGGTGTTGATTTGATGTAATGTTATAGTTGTGGGTAATATTTACAAATTTTGCAAAGTAAGCAAGTGGTTATATAATATTCGATTGGTCGGGAAATATTCTTTTTTATCGGGGAATATCCGTACGATGGTACAATCATTGGTGGACCCCGCAATGGATTTATTGTCGGATTGAGAAAATGACAGAAATACTTTATGAAAATAACGGCGGAAGTTTTATCATAACTGTTGAAAACAATCTTGTTAAAGAAATACAAGAATGTCTGGCGTAGTTGCACAGTAGCATACGGTATTGATTATTGATGCTTACGTGAGAAGTCACTCAGTTATACTCAATTATTGCAACATCATATTTCTCATATTATTGATTCAATTATTGTTACAATATCATCTGCATAATATGATATATTATTAAATCAATGATTGAGACAGCAAAGTTATTCATATTATTATTTGCAATATTGACAATGTTTAGAAGTTCTGTCAAGGAGAGGTTTGGTCACCTAATTGCGCGCCAATTAAGAGAAATCCTTATCGAAAAGCCCCCTCTTTCCTAGGAACGACCTGTTTGTTAAATATTGTGAATTATAATATTAATGATGAATAAGTTCGTGTTGATTAAAGATGAATTTTATAGTTCCATTGTGTTAGAATTATTTGTGTTAGTGGAAATCGACATTTATTTCGATAATAATTGATGTCTGGAGGTTATATTGTTCAATCGGATATTCGGGGCACTTTTTGTGTCGGAGTACTATTCACGAGTTACTATTCACGAGTTACTATTCATGAGTTACTATTCACGAGTTACTATTCACGAGTTACTATTCACGGGGTACTATTGATCACCCATAAAATATATTTTTTTTTGTCCAAATCATTTTTGGGTACAATATTATTCCATGAGGAGATGTGCTAATTTTTCAGACCGTTGGTTGAAGTTATAATAGTAAATCAATATGGACTGCTGGTGGAAAGTTATAATAGTGAATCAATATGGATCGCTGGTTTAAAGTTTTAATAGTAAATCAGTATGCACCGTTGCTTTAAGTTTTAATAGTAAACTAATATGAACCGTCCGTTTAAAAGTAAATCAATCTGGACGTCAGGGACAACCGACACATGGCAAAAATAAAATGTAATAATCTTTTTTTATTATTTTCTCTTTCTTCTCTAACTTTTCTCTCTCTCTCTCTTTCTTTCTCTCCCCTCCCTTTTTATTTTCTCTCTCTATTTTCTTCTTCCTCCGTTACAAAAATAACAAAACTAAAATGCATTAATGATAACAATTAGCACATACCCATTACAGAAACAACTCAGCAACAACTCATAGAAGTCGAGAAAATCCCAAAAAATGGATTTGTAAAGAAAAACAAAATGTGATTTACAATCAAATGAACCCACGAGCAAATCTTTTGCAAACGGGATTATCATAATCATCAATAGAATGCTTGATGGAATAAAAGAAGCAACTAAATAACTCCACATGCTTCAAGAAGGAATCTATTCCAATAATCTGAGCCTGAATTCCAATAATCCATAAATGGCAAATTACAACACAAAGCTATGCATATGCATCCACCAGGTAGGATAATAAAAAATTCAATACTTCTTTGTGGTGAGAGAGAAATAAGCATAACATCATCCCTCTTCGAATCAGAAATTACTACTAAATTGTCACAAACTTCAAATAATATTCCTTGTACGAGAGAAGTAGCAACACATTGCAAATTCAATGATTGATTGTGGCGTAAATTAATGTCAACAAATTACAAGTCTCACTAAGCATTTCAAAATAGACTTGCAATTTCTGGCCCTACATTGACTTCAGTAAGTAAAGAGAAAATCAAGGAAGAATAATCTTTAAGCTAAATCAATGTAAAAATTAAAATTGTCGATAAGAAGAAAAACTCGTGCTCACCTCGTGCTCAAACCACAGTTTTGCAATAGATTCATTCTTGAAGCAGAAACAAAATCGACACAAATAAAAGAAAATTAATCCATTTTGATTAACTGATTAGAGAATGCAGATGAGGAAGCAATCTTTCATGACTATTCGGAAGAACAAGAAAGATGGAATTTCATTTCAATACCCATTTGAAGAAAGTGAAAGTAATTTTGGTTTAAGCATAACTTTTTTTCTCTCTGTTTTTTTGGGTCTTTTCCAAATCAAATCAAAAAAAGATGGAGTTTTGAGATTTAAGTTATAATTCCTCTTGATTGATTTGTCTGTGTGGAATTCATTGTTTAATGGGTGTAAGAAGAGGAACAGAGGAAAGAAGAAAGGAAAGAGAAAAAAAGGTAGAAGAAAGAGAGAGAAAAGTTAGAGAAGAAAGAGAAAATAATAAAAAAAGATTATTACATTTTATTTTGCCATGTGTCAGTTGTTACAAATGCCCGTTTGTCCAGCTGTAATTTTTTTAACGGAAGGGGCATTGTTGAGCTACATTTTACAACGTTAAGTGTACTTTTGGAAAAAAAAAAGTTCAAGGTGTAAGTGGGACATCAGGGTAAACATCAAAGGTATTTTTGGACCTTTGCCCTTATTTGTTGTACTCGTAAGGGGTATTATTTCTTTTATATTCATGAAGAGAACTTCTGTTATTCCATTATTTATTATTACATTGGAATAACTTTGATATCATGCTACCCTACCCTATACTTGGTGAAATTCTTCTATGATTTCATTATTTATTATTCTGTCGGAATATCTTGTCTGTGCGTTTACGCCGAACCTGGTTCCATTATTTATTATTCTATCGGAATATCCTGTCTGTGTGTTTACGTTGAACCTGGTTCCATTATTTATTATTCTGTTGGAATATCCTGTCTGTGCGTTTTACGCCGGACCTGGTTCCGTTATTTATTATTCTGTTGGAATAACTTGCCTGTGCGGTCTATCACATGCACGGTGATTTCTTTTGTTATTCCATTCTCTATTATACTCAGTTGGTTAAAACTTTGACTTCTATACTCCATGAAATTAGTGGAATATCCTTGATATTTGCGCTTCATCCAGTATCTTTTCATGGAAATATTCTTCTGAGCATTCTTGAATTTTACTCTACAAAGAAGTATCATGTTGACAATATGGACGTTATTAGTTCCTGGATAAATTAATTCTTGAACTTGTTTTATTGAATTCTTATATCATTGTCATCATCCTCATGCTTATATTAGGTTGAAAGTCATACGTGGCTCAGAGTGCATAGATGGACTTGGTATGATTATGACCGAGGATTATTCAAAGATAATCATAACCGTAATGTTACAAATGATGTGGAAAAAATCCTCATTGGCCCGTAGTGCATTGATGGACGATTTTTGGTATGATTATGGCTATGGATTCTCTTTGGTAGTAGTGCAAAAAGATGAATTGTTTTATGGCATGATCGGGACTGTTGATGAAAACATGATTATCTTTAGTAGTAGTGCATGGATAATTCATGGTCGTGATACTAAAGAATATCATTGGTAGTAGTGCGGGGTGATTCGATGATGTGGATTATTTATTAAAAGTTGAGTCCCGCCGATAAAAGTGATGAAAACCTTTAAATCATAAAAGATAGTAGGTTTTATTCCCTACTTGACTCTTCTAATGGATTGCTTGTTACATTGCAGCTTAAACTTGATAGTTATTATATTTTATCAGTTTAACACTGTTGAAGGCTAACGATAAATTATTCTGCATTATCTTAGTCATAATATTTCTTACTGGGCTAGTTGAGCTCACCTTTTCTTTTACTGTTCTCTTCAGGAAATGAGAACATAGTTGGGACTAGTCGGGGAACAGAGTGATGGTCCTAGATGTTTGCATTAGTAGTCCTCACTATTCTGTGAAATAGTGTGATAATAATTGTAATGAGGACACCTTTTGAGTTTTTATAGTCTCTAGTAGACAAAATTTGTATTCAAACTCACAGTTTATGTTTTGTCGTATTGTACATGACAGTTGTATTATTAAGTTGTATTTGAATTCTGTACTATGTATCTGGTGACTCAAGATGGGTGATGTATACCTAATTTTGGGGGCGTCACATTTTGGTGGAGTAGTATGAAGAGAGAGATCGTAGAGTTTATCTCAAGGTGTTTAACTTGTCAACGAGTCAAGACAGAGCATCAATTGCCAAAAGGTCCATTGCAACCACTTGAAATTCTAGAATGGAAGTGGGAGCACATTACCATGGATTTCGTTACTGGTCTTCCCAAGATTTCTCAAGGCATAGATGCAACTTGGGTTATTGTTGATAGATTGACCAAGTCTGCTCATTTCTTACCTATACGAGAAACTTATACACTTGAACGTCTTGCTCGTATGTACATAAATGAGATTGTAAGATTGCATGGTATGCCAGTATCCATAGTTTCTGATCGAGACCCAAGATTCACTTCAAGATTTTGGGTTAGTTTGCAAAAAGCTATGGGTACGGATTTACGATTTAGTTCGGCTTATAATCCTCAAACGGACGGGCAGTAAGAAAGGACTATTCAAACTCTTGAAGATTTATTAAGACTCTGTGTCCTTGACTTCAAAGGAAGTTGGGACAAGTTCTTTCCATTGGTGGAGTTTTCCCACAACAATAGTTATCAAGCAAGTATTGGCATGGCTCCATTTGAGGTGTTGTATGGATGCAAGTGTCATTCTCCAGTATGCTGGAATAAGGTGGGTGAAGCAACGTTGTTGGGACTGGAGTTGGTGCGTATGACTACAGAAAAGATTCAAACGACCCGACAACGTATAAAAACCTCACAAGATCGACAAAAGAGTTATGCTGATCTTCTTTGAAAGGACGTGGAATCCGATATTGGAGATCATGTATTGTTACGTGTTGCTCCACGGAAAGGAGTTACAAGATTTGGAAAGAGAGGAAAGCTCAATCCTTGATTCATTGGCCCATTTTTAATCCTCGATCGAGTAGGAATTGTGGCCTATAGACTCGCCTTATCGCCAAGTATGTCTCGTGTTCATAATGTTTTTCACATATCCATGTTACGTAAGTATGTGGAAGACCCGAACCACATCATTGAGTTAGAACCGGACGAAATAGCAGTAGATTTAACGTATGAAGAGGTTCCTGTTAAAATCTTGGATAAGAAGGAGCATATTTTACGCTCCAAGGTTATACCTCAAGTCAAAGTTTTGTGGAGAAACCACGATGTTGAGGAAATGATGTAAGACCCCGAAATTTTTTTTAAATAAAAAGGAATTTCCTTTATTTATTATTTTGAAATAGTAAGGGTGGATTTGATTAATGTGGTTAGTTATGGGTAAAATGCGCAAATATTTTAAATAAGCAAGTGGTAATATAATATTCATTATTGTCGGAGAATATTCGTTTGGTCGTGGAATATTCAGATTTATCGGGGAATATTTAAATGACGCAAGCGACCATGTGTGGGCCCCATAACTAAAAAGCGATTGGAGGAAGAAAACGACAAAAATAAGTTGTTTAAAAATAAATAGTCAGAAGTTGTTACCGCTATTTTAATCGTTGAAATACCCGGTGGTTAAAACACGATGAATACGCGTTATTGCACAAGAAGATACTGCAGATTGCACCAATTATTGATTCTTACGTAAGAAGGCACTACTCAATAATGGTTACAGTAATTACTGTTCAGTATTTTATTTTATTGATTCAATAATTGCTGCGTTGATATTTTATATTGCTGTTGTTTCAATAATTGTCATTACACAGTATTTTTCATTATCGAACTAATAATTCATATTATCTGAATAATATTATTAGATAACATTATTGGCAATGTCTAGAAAGTTACATCTAAGGAGAGGTTTGGTCACCTAATTGCTTGCCAAGAAGGAGAAATTCTTATTGGAAAGCCCCTCTTTCACAGGAAGGCGCACTGTTGTCAATATTGTGATTCTGTAATATTATTTGTGAATAATTAATTATTGATTCATATGATGAGGAAAATATTGATTTTATGTGGATATAGATGGAGAAAATTTTTATAGTGACAATTGTTGAAAATTAATATTTTATTTTTTTTTGATAAAATAATTCATTTAAATATATTATTTTAATAATATATTAACGATGATATTTTTACGATGAATGTGGGATATATGAGTATATGTGGAGGAGGAGTATTTTTGTTACCAAAAATGTTTAAAACATGTTAAACATGTCGGTGGACCCCATTTATTGACTGAAATTTGATTATAGCCTGTAAAATCGCCCATTTGTGGATTTTCATCAATTCTGCTTAGAATTTGGAAAAACTTTCTTCTGCAAAGTTGTAGAGAATTGAATTTCCTATAAAAACTCGCAAGATTTGAATTTTCTGATAAAAGGACTATTTATTATGAATTATTGAAGTTCCGAAGCTCCGAAATAATTGATTTTTAGAAGTTTAAAATATTTAAAATAAGAAAAACGTTTTTTTGGGGTCTAACATGTGATTTGAATGGGTTGAATTATAGATTTTCAAATTCAAGAATGGCGTAGAGAATTTTGATATATATATATATATATATATATATATATATATTAATATTATATTAAATTTTTTCGCTTTGGTGTTCTAAGCAATTTCCTATAAATAGGTGCTTAGGTTAGAATTGAAAATCACAATTTAAACTCAAGTTTTCTCTCTATATTATCGAGCGTATTCTTGTGAGTATTTTGAGTATACCTTGAGTATTGCTATACTGATTGCAAGTTCAAGTCATAGCTTTATATCAGGTGTTTCAACTAGAAGTCTTGTCTTTCGAGGTAAGGGATGTTATTTTCTTCTCAAATGATATTATTTCTTCAATATCATTATCTTTGAAATATTGGTTGGAACTTTTATCAAATTTGGAACTTTTTCATGCTCTGGGTTACTATTCATGAGTTACTTATTCATGAGTTACTATTCACGAGTTACTATTCACGAGTACTATTCACGAAGCGTGAAGATGTTTTTTGTGAAATTTTATCTTTTGGTGTCTGAGTTACTATTCACGTGATACGACATTATTCACGATATGGCACTATTCACGAATACGGCACTATTCAATTTAAAATGAAATTTCTTCTTTTGTCCAAAATATCTATTATGGATACTAGCTTTGATTGTATCCATGTTTTGATCATTCTTGAATTTTACACCACTATGATTATTTTTTGAGGTATTTTTGGATGTGGACAAAACAAAGTACTAATCCTTAATCCTTAATCCTTGTCATTTTGTTTCATCGAATTCGCTTTAAAAAAAAAATATTTTTCATCATCCTCGGTCTTTAAAGATGAATGATTTATGATGAATATCTTTGGCACGTAAAGCAAAAGATGAATGATTTTCGATGAATATCTTTGGCCTGTAGTGCAAAAGATGAATGATTTCGATGAATATCTTTGGGCGTAGTGCAAAGATGAGCAGTGTTTAGATGAACATGACTAATTTGGTGAATGTCCTTGACACAGTAGTGCAAGGATGAATATTTGATCCCGGATATATATTGATTGATGTTATAGGGATAAAATAGGCGATGAACTTTAAAATTCATACATAGAAGATAGTAGTTTGCATTCTCTACTTAACTCTTCTAATGAATTATTATTTCATTGCGAATATTGATTTAAAACTTGTTGTCTATTGTATTCTATTATATTTTTCCTGTTGAAGACTAACGATAATTTTGTTATATATTATCTTAGTCATAATATTCTTTTCTTGGGTTAGTGAGCTCACCCTTTTCCTTGTTGTTCCATTTTCTTCTCGGGAGGTGAGAACATAAGCAGGATCGAGCCTGGGGTATGGAATGAAGGTTCTAGAGAGAGTTGTTTAGTAGTCCTCACAATTTTTGTAAAATAATGTATCAATAATTATGATGGGGATTTATTTGCGTGTGGATATTGTCTAGACGGCAATATCTATATTTAAACTCACAGTATGTATTGTCGTATTTCACACGACATTTGTATTATTGAAGTTGTAGTTATTTTTGTACCATGTATTTGGCGACTCAGAATGGGTTGGGTGGAATGGACCTATTTTGGGGGCGTCACAGTTGGTATCAGAGCTTAGGGATATGATATCTGGCGGAGATCGAGGAATAGAGCTAGGAGGGGAGAGACGAGTAAATTCTTCGCTAGTGTGTCCTACCTAAGCTTATTTGTTGGTTAGTATATAGGGATATTATGTGATATATTGATTTGTTTAATTAACCCTTGTTTTATGATAGTTTTTAAGAATGGCTGCTGAGAACGTTAACAATGGAGTGAATGAGATCGTGGAGACACCTCTAATCGCCAATCAGGATAATGTGATGTCAGGCGAAGAAGGAATTAGAGATATCCATGTGGTGAGTGAAGAATTGATAGTTGCACCCGAGATAGTCGCAGAGGTAACAGCTGAGAGTGAGGAAGAAGAGGAAGAAGAGGTACCTGAGGAGAGTTTATTAGAGGTATTTTATGATCAAAATGTAGAATTGCAAAATCGTATTTATGAGTTAGAAGAGCAGGCTGAAGAATTGCAGGCAATCGTGGAGCAAAAGGATGCAACGATTCAAGCTTCAGGTTACCCGATATGTGATGCTTGAATGAAGCACTCTTTGGCGAGTATAAGATGATAAAGTGGAATCGAAATTTGAAAGAAGAAATAAGCGAACGAGTGAGAATGAGTGATACATGGGTAAAAAGCCATACGACGCGTTGATATTATGGAAAGAGATGTCCAATCTAAAAGAGAAGATTTAACGATGACAGAAGCGTCGGTGACAGAAAGATCAAGACCAAAGAACAAATTCTAGGGAAGAGAACAATCGCTAGTTAGATGCTACTGATCATGGAGATGAGGGACATATAAGGTCAAACTCTTCAAAGCCTTCTAAGGTATGTTTTAGTTGTGGAAAAGACGGTCACATAGTTCGATTTTGTCCTATAGCGAAATCAAGTCCGGGTTGGGACGTTGGCACCAGAGAGGCTGACATGTAAAAGTCAAAGTCAACGACATCGAAGAGCGTTTTTCGTGACTTCTCAAAAAGCGAAGTAACCCGAACGAGTTAGCGCAAGTTAGTTAATTATAAATTCTTGCAAAGTTTATACCTTATTAGATATCTGGGTTCTACCCATTCTTTTATCTCTCTTGCTTATGCTCAACGTTTTAACTTGACTATGGAGAAATTAGACTTTGACCTATCTGTGGAGACTCAAGTTAGAGAAATTTTCATTACATCTCTTTGTTTAGAAATCTTGCTTGATTCAAAGTTGGCACCCTTTATCTTTACCGTGACCTTATCTCTTTAAAGATGCTTGCTTTTGATGTGATTTTAGGATTGATTGGTTAACTACTCATCATGCCAAAATTGATTGTTTTCGTAAGGTTGTTAGTTTTCATATTCCTAATCAACCTGTTGTTCGAATTCAAGCAACTAAACCATTAAAATCAATCACTGTCATATCTAATCATAAAGTGATTCGTTTATTGAAAAACGGATGTCAAGCTTTCTTAGTCCATGTTATGGATTTGAATAAAGACACGTCAAATTTGAATAATATTCCTGTTGTTATTAATTTTTCCTGACGTATTTGTTGAAGAATTTCTTGGCTTACTCCCAAAGCCTGATATTAAATTTTGTATCGACTTTGAACCCGGTACAAAACTCATTTCTAAAATCTCATATCGAATGGCTCCTATTGAACTTCGTGGAGTTAAAAATTCAACTATAGAATTTGGTACCGAGCCTTTATCCGGTGACTTCCTTTGTGGAATGCACCGAAGCCGCACTCTCGTAGGGGACACCATATTAAATGCGATAGTAAACCGATAGGTGTGATTGTAACGCATATCCAAGATTGGGATGTGAGTCACGGTTGAGAACAACCTAAGCTTTCAGAATCGAAATATGTAGCTTCTCAGGCTTAGTTGGTTATTATCGGAGATTCGTTGAAGGATATTCTCGAATCATTGTTCCATTAACGCAAATTTGACTTCGTAGAGATACAAAATTGAATGGAGCAAAGAATGTGGGAAGAGCTTCAAGAACTCAAGGGAGACTCATTTCAAAGACATGTTCTCGACCATGCCATCCCGGAAAAGCTTAACGTGGTAGCCGACGTGTTGAGTAGAAGATCGATAACAGTACGAGTACGATATTGTCAAAAACTAATTTCGTATAATTTACAAATAATAGAGATGGAGATGAAAACTCTAGGTACCCACGTGATGATATACGAGTATAATCGACTTTAATCGATAAAGTTAAAGTTGTTCAAGCTACACACCGGAGCTGATGAATTTGAAGAAGGAGGTGCAAGAAGTTGTTATTTCAAAAGCGAGAATCGGTGAGGTGAGGAAAGCTCAAACCTTTGATTTATTAATCCATTTAAAATTCTCGATCGAATAGAAACTGTGGCCTATAGACTCGTTTTTTTTACCGCCAAGTACGACGCGTGTTCATAACGCTTTTTCATGTATCGATGTTACGTAAATATGTGGACGACCGAACCACGTCATTTAGTTAGAACCAGGACGAGATAGCCAAGACTTAATATACGAGGAGGTACTGCCAAGATCTTGGATAGAAAAAGCATGTCCCTACACGACGAAGGTTATACCACAAGTTAAAGTTTTGTGGAGAAACCATGCTATTAAGGAAATGACCTGAGAGTTGGAAACGAAAATGAAAGCGAGATATTTTCATCTTTTAGAAACACCAAGTACGTACGTCAATTTCGAGGACGAAATTTCATAAGGAGGGAGGTTGTAAGACCCCAAATTTTTTTAAATAAAAGGAATTTCCTTTATTTATTATTTTGAAATAATAAGGTGGATTTGATTAATGTGGTTAGTTATGGGTAAAATGTTAAATATTTTAAATAAGCAAGTGGTAATATAATATTCATTATTGTTAGGAGAATATTCGTTTGGTCGTGGAATATTAAATCTTTGTGGGAATATTCGTGACGACGCAGCGCAATGACCATGTGTGGGCCCCATAACGGAAAGCGATTGGAGGAAGAAAACGACAAAAATAAGTTGTTTAAAAATAATCTGGCGTAGTTGTTACTGGTTTAATCGTTGGAATACCGGTGGTTAAAACACAAGATGTCTGGCGTTATTGCACAAGAAGTATTACTGCAGATTGCACCAATTATTGATTCTTACGTAAGAAGGCACTACTCAATAATGATTACAGAATTCTCGCTCGAAGATTTTATTTTATTGATTCAATAATTCTTTGCGTTGATATTTTATATTATCGTTGTTTCAATAATTGTCATTACATAGTATTTTCATTATCGAACAAATAATTCATATTATATCCGAATAATATTATTAGATAACATTATTGGCAATGTCTAAAAAGTTACATCTAAGGAGAGGTTTGGTCACCTAATTGCGCGCGCCAAGAAGGAGAAATTCTTATGGAAAGCCCCCTTCTCTGAAGCCCTGCGGTTGTCAATATTGTGATTTCGTAATATTATTTGTGAATAATTAATTATTGATTCATATGATGAGGAAAATATTGATTTTATGTGGATATAGATGGAGAAAATTTTTATAGTGACAATTGTTGAAAATTAATATTTTATTTTTTTTTTTGATAAAATAATTCATTTAAATATATTATTTTAATAATATATTAACGATGATATTTTTACGATGAATGTGGGATATATGAGTATATGTGGAGGAGGAGTATTTTTGTTACCAAAAATGTTTAAAACATGTTAAACATGTAAATTGGACCCCATTTATTGACTGAAATTTGATTATAGCCTGTAAAATCGCCCATTTGTGGATTTCGGTCAATTTATGTTTAGAATTTGGAAAAACTTTCTTCTGCAAAGTTGTAGAGAATTGAATTTCCTATAAAAACTCGCGAGATTTGAATTTTCTGATAAAAGGACTATTTATTATGAATTATTGAAGTTCCGAAGCTCCGAAATAATTGATTTTTGGAAGTTTAAAATATTTAAAATAAGAAAAACGTTTTTTGGGGTCTAACATGTGATTTGAATGGGTTGAATTCTAGATTTTCAAATTCAAGAATGGCGTAGAGAATTTTGATATATATATATATATATATATATATATATATTAATATTATATTAAATTTTCTGCTTTGGTGTTCTAAGCAATTTCCTATAAATAGGTGCTTAGGTTAGAATTGAAAATCACACCAGAAACTGAAGTTTTCTCTCTCTATATTATCGTTTATTCTTGTGAGTATTTTGAGTATACTTTGAGTATTGCTATACTGGTGCAAGTTCAAGTCATAGCCTATATCCTGTTTCAACTAAGGCATCTTCTCTTCGAGATAAGGGATGTTATTTTTTCTCAAATGATATTATTTCTTTAATATCATTATTTGAAATATTGGTTGGAACTTTTTATCAAATTTGGAACTTTTTCATGTCGGGGTTACTATTCATGAGTTACTATTCATGAGTTACTATTCACGAGTTACTATTCACGAGTACTATTCACGAAGCGTGAAGATGTTTTTTGTGAAATTTCTATCTTTTGGTGTTGGAGTTACTATTCACGTATACTATTAATTATTCACGATATCTGGCACTATTCACGAATACGGCACTATTCACCGGAAAATGAAATTTCTTCTTTTTGTCCAAAATATCTATTATGGATACTAGCTTTGATTGTATCCATGTTTTGATCATTCTTGAATTTTACACCACTATGATTATTTTTTTGAGGTATTTTTGGATGTGGACAAAACAAAGTACGAATCCTTAATCCTTAATCCTTGTCATTTTGTTTCACTGAATTCGTTTCTTTAAAAAAAAATATTTTTCATCATCCTCAGTCTTAAAAGATGAATGATTTATGATGAATATCTTTGGCCCAGAAAGCAAAAGATGAATGATTTTCGATGAATATCTTTGGCCTGTAGTGCAAAGATGAATGATTTTCGATGAATATCTTTGGCCCGTAGTGCAAAGATGAGCAGTGTTTAGATGAACATGACCAATCGTGGTGAATGTCCTTGGCACGTAGTGCAAGGATGAATATTTGATCCAGGATATATATATTGATTGATGTTACGGGGATAAAAATAGGCGATGAACTTTAAAATTCATACATGTAAGATAGTAGTTTGCATTCTCTACTTAACTCTTCTAATGAATTATTATTTCCATTCATGTAATATTAATTTAAAACTTGTTGTCTATTGTATTCTATTATATTTTCCCTCGTTGAAGACTAACGATAATTTTGTTGTATATTATCTTAGTTATAATAATCTTTCTTGGGCTAGTCGAGCTCACCCCTTTTCCTTGTTGTTCCATTTTCTTCTCGGGAGGTGAAAACACATAGCGAGGATCGAAGTCTGGGTATGGAATGAAGGTTCTAGAGAGAGTTGTTTAGTAGTCCTCACCATTTTGTAAAATAATGTATCAATAATTATGATGGGGATTTATTTGCGTGTGGTGGATATTGTCTAGGCGGCAAGAATATCTCGTATTTAAACTCACAAGATGTATTGTCGTATTTCACACGACATTTGTATTATTGAAGTTGTAGTTATTTCTGTACCATGTATTTGGTGACTCAGAATGGGTTGGGTGGAATGGACCTATTTTGGGGGCGTCACAAATGACCTGGGAGTTAGAATCTGAAATGAAATCAAGGTATCCTCACCTATTCGTCATACCAGGTATGTACCCTAATTTTGAGGGCGAAATTTCATAAGAAGGGGAGGTTGTAAGACCCCAAATTATATGAATAAAGATGAATTTTTCTATAAATATTATTTTTAATATTAAAATGTGAATTTTAAATAATTTTATAGTTGTGGGTAATATTTATAAATTTTTCAAAGTAAGCAAGTTGTTATATAATATTCGATTGGTCGGGGAATATTCGTTTTAACAGGGAATATTCGTACAACGACGCAATCATTGGTGAACCCCACAACGGAATTATTGTTTGGAGAAAACGACAAAAATATCTTTTATAAAAATGACTACGAAAGTTTTATCGTTAATCGTTGAAAAACACACGGTAAAAAAAGTATAATGTCTGCGTCGCATGCATAGTAGCTACAGTATTGATTATTGATGCTTACGTGAGAAGTCACTCGCTTTTGTTCAATTATTGCTATAGTAATTCTTTGATAGTATCTCATGTTATTTGATTCAATTATTGTCGATACTTTATATATTAGTAAATCAATAATTGAGACGACAAAGTTATTAATATTATTATTTGCAATATTGACGATGTCTAAAAGTTCTGTCAAGGAGAGGTTTGGTCACCTAATTGCGCGCTAATAGGGAGAAATCCTTATTGGAAAGCCCCCTCTTTCCTAGGAACGACCTGGTTGTTAAATATTGCGAATTATAATAAAGATGATAAATGTTGTTAAAAATATTGAGGTAATTTTTATGAAGTAGTTGATGTAATTTTGTGTATTATTTGGATTCTCACTTGCCCATTTTTAAAATAGTCAGGAGAAAGTTATCTCGATTTATATATATATATATATATATATATATATATATATATATATATATATATATATATATATATATATATCTATCATATAGGGGAGGGGAAAGTGGCGTGGGATGGAGGGAAGTACTTTTATTTTATATATGTGATACCCCCAAATCCTGGTACTTCATTTCCTCAAGATTTGGTGTTCACTTAATCAAAACATTCATTTCTAACTACCCAATTATAATAAAAGTGAATACAGGATTAAACTTAAATAAAAATCTCCCAGGTTATCTAACCTTTAATTATCATTCAAATGCGGAAAATATTACATAACTTCTTTAAAATAAAGTCTAAGATCAACATAATAAAAGTCTAACATCTTAATCAAAGTAAAAATTACAAGTCTTCATCACTTGTACATTTTTCCCTTTCCTTTGCTAGTCGAAGGTTCACCTACCTTCTCTTCTTTAGCTGCAATGAGTTTATAAATATGCAAGAGTAAGCAAAACAATTTCTCACTGGATATAATATGGAATCAACAGGAGTATAACAATAATAACTGTCGAAATAGGCTCATGAAAGTGAAGCAAGATTTCTATCAATAATAATCGTAAGCTGAAATCCCAAAATATGGAAAAAATATACATCACCGAGGGTCGTAAGACCATGAACTACGCCCACAGGTTGCAAGTAATCTTTCAACTCCAACTTTAACAAATCAGAAGACTATAAGGACCTCGCACTTAGGGGGATCATTCTTCGCATAAATGTATTGTGCACAAACATTTTAATGCTATGCATAAGTTAACCCCTAATCATAACAAGAGGGTTGTTCATCTCAGTATTTAGAGTACAAGTCCGTACCAAAAGAAGTTTGGTTTGGATAAGCTTTCAAGGTGATTTAGAATTCAACGAACATCAACTAAGGGACTAGTTGAATAAAATCAATGACATTATACTATAGAATTATCGTGATTGAATCAATCATAGTAACTAAAATCATGCTTTAGGAATAATCTAATAGCATACAATTTGAATAACTGTAGCATACCTTGCGTGAACAATACTAAGCCAAGGTTAATTAGAATTGAATACTAAACATACATAGCAATTTAGTTATGCATGCTAAAAAACAAGTGAAATACAAGAATAACTTGTTCAACACCAAACCAAAGTTTAGACAGCTTGCATCATTATAAGGTAATTGAATTGAAAACAATAATTAGTTTAATAAGATAAATGATTAGAAAACTTGCCTTGCTCGTAGGCTAAACCGAATCAATTCGAATCACAATACCATATATATATATATACGTCATTATGACATAGTTAGTCACTACCACTTTACAAACTTAACTAACTACATTCATCATGTATGTTTGATTATTTAATCACATAATCAAGTTGTAATACAAGTTAATCTTTAATAACATAATTATTCATAGTATAGAAATACTAAAATCAATATTTTACAGTCCTACTATCATCACATAATGTTTTTCTTAAAATTTCGTGTACAAAAGTACAATCGTCGGATCTATTCGTTAACTTTCGTCAGCGGCGTATACAATTTACATTGTGGGTCGAGCTGCGACGTGGTGATGGCGCTGCGACGTGGTGAATACACTCACGGTTGCCGTATACTGGTATGGCAGTGATGGCGTTCATAAGCGCCACTAACGTCATCTTGGAGCCCACGCCATGACGCGAAACTTGATGATTGGACGATGTGACCTAAGAATAAAGAAAAGAAAAAGCCAATTTGGCCTACAAGCTCGTTTCTAACAGACTAATTCACATGAAATTCCTACAAAAATTTCATGTAGACATAATTCAAGAACTTCTAACATGTTTCTACCCATACAACAACATAAACAATGAATTTAAAACATCCAATTTCACTATTTTTGACCAAAACTCCATTTTTGATATTTCAATGAAAACCAACACTGTAAATTTTGTTTTTCAACCAAAACAATTAATTCCAAGCATCTTATCAATAATTATACATACTCTATCAAATTAGATGATCAATTTATTAACTAAACAACTAATTAACCCTCAATTTCTACTTTAAATTAACCCATACTCATTCACCAAAAACTCTTTGTAAAAAGGTTTTCTTCACAAACTTCATACATAACAACAATACATTGACTATAACTTATGAAAATCGTTTTAACATCACTAGTATGTCATATAAAGCCACATAGCAACAAAAATTCATGTTTACACAATGATTCTACAGAGAATTTGGGAAGAGAAAAACTAAACTTTTAAAAACTAAAAGAATAGGAGAAAGACCATGAAGAAGATGATGATGGCTATTCCTTTCCATGCTCAAGCTTCTTCTTCTTCAATCTCTAGCCTTTCTTCCTCTCTTCTCTTCTTCTTCTTCTCTTCTTCTTCCTCTGAGTTTTTCTTTTCTTCTCTCTAACCTCTCTCCTCTATTCTGACGTCTTATGATATAACGTATAAGATATAATATATATTTATTATATAATATAAATATAAAACATATAACTGATATTAGTTATTTGAGTTTTGAAAATCAAAAGCCATAAGGCTTGTTTGGCTAATCACTAAAAATATAACCAATTAATCCTTATGCCTTGTTTGGAAAAACACAATTATATTAAAGACTTAATAGGCATTAGGCCTTGTTTGGCAAAAACTGAATTAAACTATTTTAATCCTTTATAGTAAGGTTATTTGTCACACTCCTTATTAAATTAAATAATCAATTTAATCAATTAAAATATTAATCTATTAAATTACTTTAACACATAAATCATTATCACAAAACTATAATTTTTTTATAATTATAATTTTATTCAACCAACTAACACTTTATTTTAATCACAAATTCCAATTAAATACTATAATTCATTTAATCATTATTAGCTCTCTAACTTAATTATTAAATTAAATTAGTGTATAATCTCATAGCAAATAAATTTCTTAGTTCCTAAATTATTTATTAAACAAATAATTAACTAAACCACATCAACTCAAATTGAACAATTATTTATTCAACAAATAATCATATCCATTAAAAAACTTATATAATTCAATAAATATTTCATATTGCAAATAAATATTTAATATATATTATTTAATTATTTATTCAACAAATAATTTACTAAACCACATCAACTCAAATTAAACAATTATTTATTCAACAAATAATCATATCCATTAAATACTTATATAAATCAATAAATATTTAATATTATACTTTAAAATTCTGGAATGTTACAATATATATATATATATATATATATATATATATATATGTTGATAGTGGATTTTGGTGGAGGGAGTAGTCACAGGATGGAGTACTATATGTATTATTTATATATATATGTATATGTAATGTTTGAAAATTTGCAGGAAGGGAGTACAATTATTATATTATTATTATATATATATATACATGTGATAATTTGAAAGTTGGCAGGAATTCACGGGAATTGGCAGGTTGTATCACGGGGGTAATGACCCGTGAGTTTATATATATATAATATATAATATATAATATATTATATTTTATTTAAAAGTTTTTGTTTTATTAGAATATTTTATTGCATAGCGTTGCATAGTGAAAATTAAATTTTCAACGAAATCAGCCGGTGCGTCGCCCGTGAACTTTCCTTCACTGTGCATCCAAATAGTGCCCTTCCATTCTCCTATAAATAGGATGCTTAGTTAGAATTGAAAATCACACCAGAATCAGAGAATTCTTCTTCTATAATATTGAACGTATTTCTTTCGAGTTTTAGAAAGCTTTGAGTTTAGTAAATAGTGAAAGTTTTCTTCAAGAATATCCTTGCTCTACCAGTTGGAATACTCTTTTTTTCAAGGTAAGGGATGTTATTTTTGTTCAATATTCATATGAAATAATATTTTCTTCCATACTCTGTAGTGTGTAAGTAATATTATTTCGTTTCAGATTCCGAATTCTATATTCATTTTGTTAAAGTTTTGGCTTCTATACTCCATGAAATTAGTAGAATATCCTTGATATTTGCGCTTCATCCAGTATTTTTTTCATGAAAATATTATTCTGAGCATTCTTTATAAGTTTTAACTTTTTCATGTCGGTGTACTATTCACGAGGTTATTATTCCTGAAGTTACTATTCACGGGTACTATTCACTCAGTTACTATTCACCTGAGGTACTATTCATGACAAAAATTGATTTCTTTTCGGTCCAAATCATTTTTGATATAATATTATTCTTGAAGTTTACTCCACAAAGCAGTATCATGTTGACAATTTAGACGTTATTGATTTCTAGATAAATTAAATTATAAATCTTTTAAAATTTATCCTTGAACTTGTTTTATTGAATTTTTATATCATTGTCATCATCCTCATGTTTATATTATGTTGAAAGTCATCTGTGGCCTGTAGTGCATAGATGGACTTGGTATGATTATGACCAAGGATTATTCGGTATAATCATGACTGTAATGTTACAAATGATGTGATAAAAGGCCTCATTGGCCCGTAGTGCATTGATGGACAGTTGTTGACATGATTATGACCATTGATGAATACACGAATATCCTTGGTCCGTAGTGCATGGATAATTTGTGGTCGTGATACTAAAGAATATCCTTGGCCGTAGTGCAGGGGTGATTCGATGATGTGGATTATTTATTAAGTGAGTCTCAGTGATAAAAGTGATGAAAAATCTTTTAAATCATAGAAGATAGTAGAGTTTATTCTCTACTTTACTCTTCTAATAGATTGCTTGTTCCGCTGTAGTTAAACTTAATGTTTGTTATATTTTATCAGTTTAACACTGTTGAAGGCTAACGATAAATTATTCTGCATTATCTTAGTCATAATATTTCTTACTGGGCTAGTTGAGCTCACCCTTTTGCTTTCATTGTTCTCTTCAGGAAATGAGAATGTAGTCGGGACTAGTCGGGGAACGGAGTGACGGTCCAGATGATAACATTAGTAGTCCTCACTATTCTATGAAATAGTTTGATAATAAATGTATTGAGGACTCCATTTGAGTTGAATACTGTCTAGAAGATAATATTCGTATTAAAACTCTCAGTTTATGTTTTGTCGTATTTTACACGGCAGTTGTATTATTAAGTTGTATTTGAATTTTGTACCATGTATTTGGCGACTCAAGATGGGTGATGTATACCTATTTTGGGGGCGTCACAATAAATACAAGGCTAGACTACAATTAACATGGAATACCCTTTTGAGCACTAAACACTAAAGCCTACATTGTTATATCTTGTAACGGTCTGAACTCATTCTTGTGACACCCCCAAATTCGGGTACTTCGATTCCACGAGATTTGGTGTTCACTGTACAAATATCATCTATCTATCTACCCATAATAAATGCAACCATGCAATAGATAGAAATAAAATCTTCCCCTTATAGGGTTACAACATCTGAATAATAAACATAATCCCAGGTTAACACTAACCTTAAACATCTGTGCTGAATCATAAACAACTAAGTCTTAAACAACATCATTAACTTAAGTCTTAAACAAATACATCATCATATAAAACAACAAGTCTTCATCACTTGTTAACCTTGCCCTTGCCTTTACTAGTAGAAGGTTCGTCGGTTCTTTCATTCTTAACTGCAATGTTATTATTAAGCAAGAGTGAGCACGATTGCCCACAAGTATAACAATGAAATAATAGTATAATAACATGCGAGTGAATCAAAGACATCTGAATAAAAGCTCAACTTTTGAATCAAGAATGAATAACAAGAATCAAAAGATTTTTGAGGGTCATAAGACCTTGAACTATGTCCTAGGTTAGCAAGGGTTATACTTGAAAACTTTAACAGTCATAAGACTATGGACCTTTCTTCTCGTACTTAGGGGGATCAGCCCTTAGTACCATACTGTGCACAATACCTTAACGCTAACGTATAAGCAAATCCCATTGCAGGGTTGTTCATCTCAATTTGACATTCGAGTCCACACCAAAGGAAGTTTGGTTTGGATAATTCAATAAGGGTTCTGAAATTTAGAACGTTCATCAACTATGGACTAGTCGAATCAATAAGGTTCACTAGTCTAACACGGTTCAACAATAATGATATTCAAATTGAATAATAATCTCAAGAAGTATACAATAGAACAATTATTGTATAACAATTTCATATTTTGAAATGATAATAAATCTTTAATATAACAATTCGAACTTGAATAATAGTAATGAGGATTTACTCAAGGTAAATAATAAACAATGATAACAAATAGGGGTAGAAAACTTGCCTCGTGCGTAGATTACACTTTAACTAAACTCGTTCTTTGATTTAAATCCTATATATCATTTACATTCATAATACCAGTCATTTATAACATAGTAATCATCAAACGTTTATTCTTTTTGTCTAACTTTAATTTTGACTATACTTAATCAATTTATCACACTCATTGTCACATAATTTACACTTCACAAATAATAAGTTAATTATGTATTCAATAATTCAATCCACATGCAATTATGCTATTTACATGTTAATCATCTATTTTAACATCTTATTATACTTCTAACATATTTCTATGTTCATTACATTAAATTACTAACACATTGCTAGAATTAACATTTTGAAAATAATTCATTTACGAACTTTCGAGAGTAAGGTAAGCTTAATCGATACACTTATACTCTACTACAATGCTACGGGACTCTCTGGGACTCTAGGCGTTGGTGGCACTGCAGCGCTACATGGGTGTCAGTGGTCTTCGTGGCTCGAACATTATGTATTGTGGAATGGGTAGGAAATAATGCATCAAGCACATTTAGTAATTAATTAAATAGAATGCGAAATGGTCATTCGCGAAAAATCGCAGAACATGCCAATTTCTATCAATTTCTTAATTTCTACACGAATTTAGACATACCCACATGATATAATTCACACATAATCATTACCCAACATTTATAGAGTGACTTTAACTAATTTAAACACTTAATTACAGAATTAAAGCATGCAATTTTCACTGTTCTTGATGTTCTTGAAGGTTTTAAAAATAAAACATGAAAATTAACACTACGGATTCGTTATAACACCGAATCCGTTCGTTTAAGGTTTGGTCTCTTCGTATCAATATTCATAATAAAATAAGGGTGTAAATTTTACAAAAACATTTATGTTTGACATACTAAAATCACGTATAAGGCCATATGCCCATAACCCAAACTCTGTAATTTTGCAGCAATCATATACGGCATGTTTTCATGAATTTGATGATATGGTTTACATAATATATATAATTAAATAAGATGTGTTATGTCATAACACATACACAACCCATAATCATTACTCCTATTCCAATTACAGAGGTTTAAACCAAAAACTTTGAAACCCATATATATGAAACTTAATGACGTAAAATAGAAATTGGGTTTGGAGAGATTACCCAGAGTGTTAATGAGTAGAGATAAAACCCTTTTTCAAAAGCTTATTCAATCACAGAGTTTCTCACAAATGCTCTGAATTCTCTCTGAAAATTTTCTAATTCTCTTTAACTAGTTTTATCAGACTTAAGAAAATGAAATAAAGAAGACGTCGCATTAAATAAACTGACGTATTGTGGAGGTCAGTTACCCATCATGGGTTAACTGCCCTCAACCTCCACTAGTGCCATGTTTGGCTAGCCTTAAAAGGCTTAAACTCAATTAATTTAATAAACTCTTTTATCATATAGTTTAAATAATGTCATACCCTTTATAAAATAACTCAATTAATTTATTTAATTGAATATAAATATAATATAATAATTTCTCATAAATTCATATAGTCATATAATTAAATTTCTCCTTTAATAATAATGTCAAATTATTAAATCTCTAATTAATAAATAAATTAATTAAAATAACATTAGGCTTATTTAGTATTTCTTTTAATACAATAAGCTCACCTAATTACATATATCGAATAATAAAATTCTCCACATTAATTTAATAAATGTAACACATATAATTGAATTAATCTACCACAACTGCATCAATTAATTATTTAATCTAATAATTAAATCATCGAAAATATTTATCTACTTCAATAAATATTAAGAATTAAATTACAAAAATCTCGTTCGTCACAATTCTCACACCGGAGCTATCACCCGGCGGTACAAGTCGTCAAGCTTCGGGTGTGATCTGTTACTATGCAGGATTCAACATGTGGATTTGGTGATTGGACGCACCGGTGAAACTTGGCGTTAACATTGGTGCTAGAAGGAGGGGTTTTAGTGCTTTGACAATCACTGTGTAATTTTTTGATAGAAGGCTATGACGAGTGGTGGTAACAGTGCTTCTAACCAAGGAAAAACAAAAACTCACCAGACCACCCAGGTGATGGGGTCAGTGAAGGATAGGCTGGGTTCAAAGACTTAGTGGGACCACGCTGAACCAGTCCCATCTCTCCGGCGATAACTTTTTTCGGCCAGTCAACACACACCCATCCCCATCAGTCATGGTGACGACAATCAGTCTCGGGCACACGAAGGACGAGGAAGAGATCGGGTAGAGGGTAACCGAGATTAGCGAGAGTTCATTCTGCAGAGGAAGATGCAACAGAACAAAGAGGCCATGACGGCACTTCGCCTTCAGCAGGGAGAGCTCGAAGAGCAGATGGCTAAGATGGTCCGGGAACAAGAGGCTAGGCTTCCTCAAAGAGGCGCAAGCACCAGAGTCGGTCTCGGTTGCCTCGTCAGAAGGAAGCTGGTAGAGAAAAGACTAGACCCAGAAGTCGCTCTTGGGAAGGGAGGGACAGACATAGAACGTCCCCTCATAAAGAGGAGATCGATCCCCTCGCTAGAAGAGTTGCGGAGCTGGAGAAGCTGTTGGCGGCAAAAAACCTGATAGGAACACCTTCGAGCTGCCTCGGATCACCCTTCTCACAAGAAATTAATCAGGTTATGGCCGACCCAAAGAAGAAAATGCCCCCAATTGATACATATGATGGGTTGGGGGATCCTTATGATCACTCAGATGATTATGATTGGCTGATGACTTACTATGGGCATTTAGATGCTGCCAAATGCCATATGTTTGCCACGACGTTGAAGAAGATTGCCTGAGAATGGATGTGAACTTTGGTAGCAGGATCAATCGGTTCATGGAATGACCTTCGGGAAAAGTTTCATGCTAGATTCGGGAGTAACAAAAGAAGAAGGAAGATAACTGTTTACCTCATGCAGGTGAGATAACGATCCGATAAAAGCCTTGGTCAGTACGTCAATAGGTTTCGAGAGGCAGTAGAATCGGTGGCGGAGCTGAACTCCCCTCAGGATTTGGGATTTTTCACAACGGGTCTGGACATTGGAAGGTCGAAGAAACTAATGAAGGATCTGGTAATCAACCCTCCAGCCGACCTTACCAAAGCCTTCCACCGGGCCGAAGGATTCATTGTCATAGAGGAGGCTATGGGAAATTTTATGACCCACTCTCAATCATACAAGAAAAGCAAGGATCGGGATAAACAGAACTATCAGCGTCCGAACAACAACCAGGGGAAGACGGATAATTCAAGAAGGACGAACTATAATGGTGGAGGATCGGGCAGTGGCCGACCACCTTTTCGAAGCAGAAACGTCAACAAAGTTTATACTCCCCTCAATATAGATCGAACGAAGATATTAGTGGAGATACTGAATAAGTCATTTTATGAGCCTTGCTCGAAACGTATGAAGCCTGGAAAGAGGGGTCGGGATAAGTTTTGTGAATACCATCAGAATCCCGGACATACAACAGAGATGTGCAATGATATAATAGACTTGATAGAAAAAATGTTCAGAGTGGTCATCTAGTCCAGTATGTAGCAGGTCGGGAGAATACTGAGACACAAAAGGAAGAAAATGGAGTGCCGGTCCGGGACACACAACCGAAGCAGAACATGCCAGTTTGAGGCGTGATTGATGTCATATCAGGCAGTTCTGTAGGGCATGTGACTGGAAAGAAAAGAGGCGAACACCTCGATGTGGTATTATCAGTTTTAGGATCTTCAACATGGAAGGATCGGGCCTTCCCGGGGACATCTATCTCTTTTTCTAATGAAGATTACCCCACATACCACATAAACCCACATGACAGGGCATTGGTGATAACGACTCAAGTCAGACAAGTGGATATGCGGAGAATGATGATCGATAATGGATCCTTAGTCGGCATACTGTACACCCATGCCTACCAGAGAATGGACTTAGAGGGAAAGAAGATGGAGTTGGGAGGAGAAGGTCCCCTATATGGTTTTACTGGAGATCTAGTGCATGTGTCGGGCACCATTGAGTTACCTGTCAGGTTCGACACAACACCTCAGAAAGTAGAGGTCATGGTCAGATTTTTTGTTGTCCAGGTGGATTCGGTATACAATGCAATTTTGGGAAGCCGACCATAGAAGCCTTGCAAGCAGTCACATCTATACCTCACTTTAAAATCAAGTTTCCAACACCGAACGGGATCAAGGAGGTAAAAGGCGATCTGGATATAGCCCGAAGTTGTTATCGGAATACTTTGATTTCTTTGGGAGTCGGGGTCAGCAAGCAGAAGCAGACAATGACCATTGAAATAGAGCCATTCACTGAGAGTAGTACAGAATCGCTTGCCCTGCCTGCTGAAGAAACTGAAGATGTGGAATTGATCCCGAGGAATGGGGAAAAAGTAGTCAAGATCAGATCAGGGTTGACAGAACTGCTTCGGATAGGGCTAATAGACCTACTTCGGGTTTATGCCAACATCTTTGCTTGGGAACCCAGTGACATGCCAGGAGTGGATGAGTCGGTAGCAATGTACAGGCTGCATGTAGACATTAAGAGAAAGCCGATTATTCAGAAGAGGAGATTTTTTGCCCCAGAAAGACAAAGGATCATAGATGAGGAGATCACCAAACTCCTGGAAGCAGAATTCATCTTCGAGATCGACTACCCCGAATGGTTGGCTAATGTGGTTTTGGTTCAGAAATAGATCGGGAAGTGGAGGTATGTATCGATTATGCAGACTTGAGCAAGGCATGCCCGAAAGATTTCTATCTTTTGCCCAATATCGATAAGTTGATTGACACAACTTTGGGATACGACATGCTGAGCTTCATGGACGCCTTTTCGGGATACCATCAGATTTCGATGAGTAAGGAGGATATCCCGAAGACTAGTTTTATCACGCATCGGGCTATTTATGCGTATCGTAAGATGACCTTCGGGCTGTTAAATGTCGGGGCGACATATCAAAGAATGATGAACTTCGTGTTCACGAGGCAGTTAGGACGAAGCATGGAGGTCTATGTGGATGACATGATTGTCAAAAGCATGTCAGTCCGAGACCATCTCGAGGATCTGGAAAGCTGCTTTGAAACAGTCAGGAGACATAAGTTGTGTTTGATCCCGACCAAGTGTACCTTCGGTTTGGGATATGGAATAAAGTTTCTGGGATATCTGGTCAGCAAAAGGGGAATCAAAGCGAACCTGGAGAAGATTCAAGCGATCTTGGTTATGAAATACCCCAAGTCTTACAAGGATGTTCAGAGGTTGACAGGTCAGATTGCTGCCCTTCGGAGGTTTGTGTCAAAATCAGCTGAGAGATGTCTGCCATTCTTTGATACTTTAAAAGGACCAAAAAATGAGAAGAGTTTTCAGTGGACGTCAGAGTATGAGGATGCGTTCTAGGGGATCAAACAATATATGTCATCGACACCATTATTGATGAGTCTGATCCCTTCAGAACCGTTATACTTAGTGCGGTGCTAGTACGGGACAAAGGGGGAAAGCAGTTCCTAGTATATTACGTAAGCCACGTTCTTCGAGATGCATAAACCCGATACCCAAACCTGGAAAAATTCGCCTACGCCTTGATCATCGCAAGCAGGAAGCTTCGACATTATTTCTAGGGTTGGTTGGTGGTGGTATATCTGAATCAACCGTGAAGAAGGTCTTGATAGGCCGGAAGTCTAAAATTAAACCTTGCCATTGACGATGGAATTGACTCAGTTCTCTTTAGAATACCTCCCCTGAATGGCAATCAAAGGACAGGATCTACCAAATTTCATAGTAGAATGTTCATTCACAGAACCGGATGTGGGGTCGGTTACTGAAACACAACAGATGCAAACATCATAGACTCTCTATGTGGATGGGTCAACGACTTTGAGCATCAGCAGAGCAGGGGTTATTCTGACAAGTCTAGAAGGGTTCAAAGTCTAACAAGCCATTCGGTTTCAATTCAAAGCCACAAACAACGAAGTAGAATATGAAGCCATTCTAGCAGGACTTCGGTTGGCTCGAAGCTTGGAGGTTCAGAAGTTAGTCATCTACAACGATTCTCAACTGGTTGTCAAGCAGATATCTGGGGAATATGAGGCTCAGGGGGAAAGAATGACAAGATACTTAGCCGGGGTAAAGGATAAACTCACATACTTCACTTCGCATAGTTATCAAGGAGTGGATCGGTCAGACAACACAGTAGAAGATGCCTTGGCCTGATTGGAAACAACTGAAGCGAGTTCCTTCAACGGTTCGGTATATCTAGAAGTATTAAAGCACCCCAACATCCCGAAGGTGGATGTCTTAGCTTTATATCGGTTGGACTGCTGGCTCACCCCATACATCGCATACCTAGCTGATGGGATCCTACCTTCGGATCACATCTATTCGAAAAAGATCAAGCACAGGAGCTCAAACTTCATCCTTATTGACGGAGACTTAAACTGAAGGGCCTTTAGTTCTCCACTCCTCAAGTGCTTGACTCCTTCGGAAGAAAAATATACACTTCGGGAAGTACATGAAGGGATTTGCGGAGATCACATGGGGGCCAAGTCACTGGCATCCAAAATTTTGAGGTAGGGATAATATTGGCCGACCATCTATCAGGAAGCCAAAGATTATGTCAAAAAATGTCCTAAGTGTCAGCTGAATAGTGTCATCCCTCATCAGCCTCCCGAAGAGCTGTAATCGGTCGTTTCTCCGATTCCATTTGCTATTTAAGGGATCAATATCTTAGGGCCACTGCCGAAAGCCAAGGGGCAAGTCAGTTTCGTGATCGTAGCCATTGACTATATGACTAAATGGGTCGAAGCAAAACCTCTATAGAAGATCACCGAACAGGAATGTCTCAAATTTTTTAAAGAAGGTGTTGTTTATCGATTCGGCATCCCGATGGCTTTGGTCTCAGACAATGGCAGACAATTCATGGGGTCGAAGTTTGAAGCTTTTTTGAAAGAATTGGGAATTCAACACAGAAAGACTTCAGTTGCTCACCCTTAATCGAATAGTCAAGTAGAAGTCACCAATCAAACTCTCCTCAAGGGTATTAAGAGAAGATTGGATGAATTGAAGGGTCGGTGGCCTGAGGAATTGCTCAGTGTTTTGTGGGCCTATCAGACTACTCCGAGGACAACAACTAGGGATTCACCATTTAGATTGGCATATGGGACCGATGCACTCATACCTATTGAGATCGGATCTCCTACACTTTGGGTTAGTTAATACAAAGAGTTATACAATAATGACGGCCTAAGACTAAATTTGGATCTCCTGGAACAAGTTTGGGAGTCAGCTCTGATACGATTAGCTATTTATCAGAAGCGCACTGCCCGACACTATAACCAGAAGTAGGGGTGCTCATCGGTAAAAAACCAAACCGGTATTGAAAAAATCGAACCGGTACCGATCCGAAAATACCGAAAACCAAGAATCTAAAACCGCAGATCGAATTACCGATTTTGAAATTGCAGGTTAAATACACCTAATCATTACCAGCTTTTTTCGGTCCAGTTTTCGGTTATACCGCTTACATGGTGATATATATAATTATTAATAAATAATAATAATTAAATAATTTTTTTAATAAGCTATGGTGCTCTGTTTATTCTTCATTTTTAATTTCCCTTTTAAACTCATGTTTTGGACTATAATGTTCTTTATTTCTTGTTAAAAATAATAGAATTATCACTATAATTACTATGCATGTTCAACTTGTAAACTGCAGAATTATTACTATAATTACTATGCATTGGCAAGCAACATGGTCAAGGACAAAGTGACAAAAATGCCCAGAATTTTAACAGAGCAACATGGTGAGAACTGAGAAGTACCGAATTCGGTTTTTTTTTTTTTGGTTTTTCGGTTTTACCGAATTTGAAATTTTTAGAACCGCTACCGGTACCGAAAAATATAAAAAAGCCGAAAAACCGGTACCAAAAAAACCGAAACCAAAAAAAACCGGTACCACCGATACCGGTTCCAATCGGTTCGGTAAATAAATCAAAAAACCGAATTTTTTGAGCACCCCTAACCAGAAGGTCAAACAAAGAAGGTTCGAGGTTGGAGATTTGGTGCTTCGGGTGTCAGAGGCATCTACCCCCAGAATACGGGCAAGTTGATGCTGAACTAGGAGGGGCCCTATGAAGTAGTAGAGGTGCCGAAGCCCGGGACCTACCAGCTTTGAGCAATGGATGGATCGGAGGTAAAGAATACATGGCATGCTGGAAGACTTAAAAAATATTACCAGTAAAAGTTATGATATTCTTTCATTTACTTATGTAATTTATGCTATTTATCAATGAAATAAATGAGAATTTCTCTTCGAGAAAATTTTGAACTTCATTTATATTCATAAGCTTTTACAAATCCGATCAGACAAGCTTAGGATATAAACCGATTAGAAAGTTAGAAATAACGTAACTGATCGGTAAAATTCATGAGCATAACTGATCGAGAGAATTATAGACAAAGAAAAATTATGTACTTCATTTATATCCAAAAGTTTTACAATTCTGATCAGACAAGCTTTGGATATAAACCGGTCAGAAAGTTAGAAACAACATAACTGATCGGTAAAAATCACAAGCGTAACTGGTCGAGAAGGTTACAAACAAAGGAATGATAAAAGATTACAAAAGTTATAAGTAAAACCCCAAGAAGAAACTATTCTTTGGGACCTTCATCTTCAGTTTCTGATTCCTCATCAGAAGAATCAAGGAAAGAAGCATCGAGCCCAGCAGCATTCATCTTCGCCTGAGCCTTCTCTCGATAAGCTTCATAGCCTTCAACGAACTGAGACATGATCTTCTCGGTCAGGGCAGGAGATTCTTCATACTCTTCGATGGCACGCTGCTTGACTTCGGCACATTATTTTTCCAAGGTGTGGTTTTCTCGAATCACGTGAATCAACTTGTTGTGTATCTCGATAAACTTCTCTCTAAGGGCATTAATGGCCTTCTCCCGATCCTTATTTTCTTCTGACAAGATATCCTTCTCCTGGATGAGCTTTTTGGCGTGATTGTCAAGGCCGATGAACTCCTGCTGTAGAAGGGCATATTGCTCCTTGAGCTCATCGGTCTGGCGTTCAGCCTTGGTCACTTTATTCCGGGTATTGGCATGGAGATCCCTTTCTTTCTGTAAGTCTGACTTCAGACCTCAAACCTCAACTCCGAGAAATTCCACATTGGTCCTCAATTGAACCTCTGTTTTAGTGGCACGGGCTAGAGACGGAACGACTCGAGCAAGGATTGCATTGGCCTGCAGTTAAGTACAAGAATGCATCAGTCACGATGAACAAATGATCAGTAAAGGAAAGGTTTTAGTTTATCAGATTTACCTGACATTGGGCCTTGACGTAGGATACTAGATACTCCTCGGACGAATATCCCCTAAACCGCTCATCATCTCCGGGCAGTTTGAAGTGTTTGAGTTGAGTAAGGGGAAGACATCCGAAGGACTGTTCGGCCAAAAGGTATTCGATGTCCCTGGTGAAGAGCTTGACTCAGTGGTAGGCTTGGAAGTGGGCGTCGAAGTTGGCGGAGGATCGGCTTCCACGATGGGCAGTTTAGGTTCTTCGGTTCGACGCTCTTCGGTTCGACGCACTCTTTTGGATTGTGGTCCAATAGTTTCCTCTTCGATATCCTATGAATCCTCGAGGACTGTAACCAGTACAGGAGGTGGGGGGTTCAGCTTCGGAGCGACCGAAGAAGATGGCTTGGAGGGACCCTTGGTGGGAGGAGGTCTCTTCTTAATCTTCTTCAACAAAGACATCTTCTCCGCCCGACCCATCTTTAGCACATTTTTAGTGGTAGGGCCGGCGGTGGAGGTGGTCAGAGGGACTAGACCCGTGCATAACCAGTTGAAAGCTCAGCAATCGGGATGGTCTCTTCGTAAGGGGAGTCGTCTGCTGCCGGGGGGCAAATGGGCTCGGCCGGAACAGACAGAGGCACCAAGGATGCATCAGCCCCCCTCGGGTTTGAAAATAGTTACTGAAAGACAGTTAAGACAGTTAGTAAAGAACAAAAGAAGATTAAGTGAAGGCATGAAAAGGTTAAGCGGTTATAACTTACGTCCATGTTTGTAGAGCCATGCCTATTTGGATACGACCCCCAAACCCCAGTTAGTCTACTGTAGGAGTTTATAAAATTTCTTGAAGGCGTCGGCCTGATCTTTGGAGAATTTGGACACCTTTACAATGGGGTCCTCGGGACTGGCCCAGTTCGGCAGGAGTTTGAGGTCGGTCCCCTTCATGAAAAACCACTGCGGATGCCACCCTTTGTTGCTGGAAGGGGTCTTCATAATGGTGGGTCGACCAATTACCAATTTCCTATTAATCCAAATTTTATTAAACTAACCAATTTAAGAATTATAACTAAAAATAGTAAAAATACTAAGAATACTAAACAATCAACAAACCCTAAAAGCTGAATTTTCAAACAAATATTGGAGAATTAGGCTTATAACTTCACTCTAAGCATCACTCTGATTAGTATACCTTATTCCAATTTAATTCACTATCCCAGTTTATTAATTAAGAATACTCAAGTAGAACTAGCCACCTCTCAATGCACTAATGCCATATTAACTCAAATCCACAATTTAGATAGAATTAAGTTAAACACCTGAATTAACTAACTCACTATATCTCTATGTGAATTACAATTAAAGAAGGTTTAAGTTCAAGTTCTCTATCAGATTACACACGATGTTAAGCATATCTCTACCTTAACATTCATCAAGATTCCATTCATTCACAGAATTCAAGAACACATGCTATATTGACTAAGTCTAGACTCGTATTTCCTCTCTCGAATCCATACAAGTCCACATAAAATTGGTGATCAAGAAATTCATAAATTCAAACATAAATCAATATAGATAAACTGAAAGATAGCTTATTAAACTGAAAATCAAAGTTACATAATCATCGTTCCACTCAAAGATCCGTTATAAGCCTAATAAAGAATTTAGTTCATCGTTAATGAAATAAAAACTGAATTAATTAAAATAAACATCATCCCAATTACATATAATAAACTAAAGAAGAAGAATAAATCCAGAACAACCCTTCTCTCTAGCCTCAATCTGCAATTGTTGTGAAATCGCCTTCAAAGTCTTCCTCCAATGCTCTTGCTCAGAAAATCTCTCTTTAATGATCTAATTGCTTGTATGATCCTTTAATCTAGTGTTTGTTGTATGTTTTTATGCCAAGCCACGAATTCAGAATCTAATTCCATAAATAGTTATGTCCCAAGCCAGAACAAACAGTAATCTCCAATTTGTTTCAACATTCCAATTCAAGCAGGACACTAATTTCCTGTACCCCCGCCATGGCAGGGGTTTAGCCTTGTAATGAGCCAGCCTCGGCGGGCATATCAACTGTTAATTTGGCTATACCCCCCCCCCGGCGGGGGTGTTAATGCATAGACAGCCTGCCCCGGCTGGGGTCCTTTCTTCTAATTGTTCACTTTAGCTCCAAATCTTGCCCACTTTCTCCATGATTTTGGCCCTTTAAGTCCAATTGCCACGCCACCAAACTTACACACGAAATTACACTAAACAAGTAAAAATAAAACAGAAACACAAAGAATTAACACCGTTTAAGCTCGAATTAGACGCCGACTCGTAGGTATAAAACCCACTTATCAACCGGCCACACGGTTAAGTTGCCAAAGGCCAGGTTCCTTCGACTTGCCGACGGTGAACAAGACAAAGAAGAAGTTCAGGCCAAGGGTGATGCTTGTCTCCTAGCACAGGGGGATAAAACTTACGAGGTGGATGTACAAATTAGGCACCAGCTAGGCGAACCCGATCCCCACAAAGCAGAGAAAAGATGAGATGAACTCGTGGAGGGGAAACCAAACCCCATACTTCAAGCATAGAGAGGGATGGCGACCCAATCGCCTTTGGGACGCCAGAACATCCTCTCGTTCGGTTCGGGTACTCGAAGCTTGTACTCTTTGGGGATGTTGAACAAGGTTCGAATATCAAACAGTTGGGGTGAGGTGATGGTAGATTTGGTATTGACATGTGAGAACTCTGTTTCGGAGAAATAAACATTTTGGATTTTGGCTTCGGTACGATCAGAGTCAGAAGAACTGAAGGAGTGGTGGTATCGGATGGTGGTGCCGACAAATCGACTAGTACCAAGTCAGTGGCACCAATGAAGGGGGGAATAATGGTGTTATTGATAACAGAGGTTTGCTCAAGAGTAGAATCATCCATTGAAGCAAAAGAAGTTGGAAATACGAAGCTTTGGAGGTGGTTTAGGAACAGAAAGAGCTTGAATCAGAGAAAGGTGGAGAGCTGGATTACTTGTCAGAAATCGTCCTTGCCGGAAAATTTATGAGAATTGAAATGAAAAAGAGGGGAAAAAGTGACGGTACCAGATTAAGTGGGCGTTTTATAGTGAGATGGCACGATTCCCAAGGGCATCTATTTATGGCAGGTGGGACCCGGCCCTGGGAATACGTGTAGCATTTCAAAAAAAAAAGGAAAAACCGCTTTAAGTTCCCCATGTAACTCATCATTTCTTGTCATGACTCTTCATGTTCGTGTCTCTTTAAGTCTCTAATTATAAGTATATTATAACAAGAGACTGGGGGCAATGTTCGATAGCATTTTACCGACCCGCATATGGGCTGAAGGCCTCGGCTGAGGTCAAGGAGATTGAGCCCATTGGGACGAAGCCATGAAAGATACTGGTGTTCGAGTTCAGACATCCGAGCCCTCTAGGCCGAAGTCCTGTTCTAGTCGATGGTGTTCGGGGTCGGGCATCCGAGTCCCTTGGGCCGGAGCCCAGACCAGTTTACATGGTTCAGTTGAATTGGGCATGTACGGTGGGTTAGCCTTTATATGAAGTCCGGGGTCATAAGGGCTCTAGATGGTTAAGGATCCTAATCCTAACCATATTTGAATAAGGTAACTCCAAAGGTAGTGATTGGATTGCATCCAACTTGCACCTTTTAAGGAGATTGTGTTGGACCCAAGTAATGGTAACTGCCATATTTAGGAGTCCTAATCCGACTCGAAAGTGGACTATAAGGTGACGAGAAAGACTATAAATACAAGGCTAGACTACAATTAACAGGGAATACCCTTTTGAGCACTAAACACTAAAGCCTCCATTATTAAACCTTGTAACGACCTGTACTCATTCTCATACCGGAGCTATCACCCGGCGGCACAAGTTGTCAAGCTTCGTGTATGATCTATTACTGTGTAGGATTCAGCGCATGGATTTGGTTATTTGACACGCCAGTGAAACTTGGCATTAACAAGAACAGTTCATAATTGTTATGATTCATTTATTTGTTGAAAGAAAATGGGAATAAAGACAACGCATAAGATGGGCATGTTCGTTCAATTTTTGACTCAAGTTCACGGGGAAAAAAAGAAGAAAAATTCACCTCAAAGATGAGTATGTTGTTTAGATTCAACTGGTGCGTTTGTGTTAAATTATTTTATTTTAATATAATTTTTTATCTGGCCTCTATTATTTATAGAATTATTGGACTTATGTATTCTATTAATTTAATCACGCTATTTATGAGTTAGTAATTATGTGGCTCATAAATATTATTACTTAGTATTATTTTGGCATACTGTGTGACGCCCCCAAAATTAAGTATACATCACCCATCTTGGGTCGTTAGATACATGGTGCGTAATTCAAATACAACTTACTAATACAAACGCATAGGTGTACAATACGACAAACATAAATGATGAGTTTGAATACAAATATTATCTACTAAAGATTATACAAACTCAAAAGGAGTCCTCATTACAATTATTATCACATTATTTCACGCGAATAGTGAGGACTACTAATACTATCCTCCTGGACCATCACTCCGTTCAGGCTCGTCCCGCCTATATTCTCATTTCTCATTTCTGAAGAGAACGGTGAAAGAAAGGGTGAGCTCAACTAGCCCAAGAAGAAATATTATGACTAAGATAATGCGAGAATAAATTATCATTAGTCTCCAACAATGTTAAACCGATAAAATATAATAGACATCAAGTTTAAGCTGCAATGAACAAGCAATCCATTAAAAGAGTGAAGTAGAAAATAAAATCTACTATCTTTTATGATTTAAAGGGTTTTCATCACTATTATCACGAGACTCAAACAATAAATATTCCACATCATCGAATCACCCACCGCACTATGGCCAAGGATATTCTTTAGTATCACGACCACAATTATCCATGCACTACGGGCCAAGAATATTTGTGTATTCATTAATGGTCATGATCATGCCAACAACTGTCCATCAATGCACTACGGGCCAATGAGGACTTTTACCACATCATTTGTAAAATTACGGTCATGATTACATCGAATAATCCCTGGTCATAATCATACCAAGTCCATCTATGCCCTACAGGCCACAGATGACTTTCAACATAATATAAACATGAGGTTGATGACAATGATATAAGAATTCAATAAAACAAGTTCAAGAATTAATTTGTCCAAGAACTACTAATGTCCAAATTGTCAACATGATACTGCTTTGTAGAGTAAAATTCAAGAATGATCGAAGAATATTTCCATGAAAAGATCTTTGGATGAAGCGCAAATATCAAGGATATTCTACTAATTTCATGGAGTATAGAAGTCAAAACTTTAACCAACCGAGTATAATAAAGAATGGAATAACAAAAGAAATCACCATGCATGCGGTGACCGCGATGAGACGAGTTATTCAACAAAATACTAAATAACGGAACCGGGTTAAAGCGAAATTAAGACCGAGCATGATGTTCCAACAGAATAATAAAGAATGGAATAACAATGAAATCACCATGCATGCGGTACTTCCCATAGACATGTTATTCCAGAATACTAATAAGGGCGGAATCAGTCGGTGTAAAACGCATGCATGCAGGATATTCCAAAAATAATAATAAAAAGGCGGAACCGAAGTCCGCAGAAAAGCGCATAAAACAGGATATTCCAATGAGAATAATATAGGCGGAATCAGTCCCAGCAAAAGCATGCATGAGCAGGATATTCCAACAGAATAGTAAAGACGGAATAATAGAAGAATGTCACCAAATATAGGGTAGACCACGTATACAGGTTATTCCAACAGAATAATAAGCAATGGAATAACAACAGTTCCCTTCATGAATAAGAAAGAATAACACCCCTTACGAATACAACAAATAATATTCCCTACCTTAAGAAGAAGAGTACTGGATATATAAGTAGTGAAGTAGCAGAATACTTTCTTCTTTTTCTCTATAGTTTATCTCTCTAGAGTTTAAGTGAATTTGTAAGAAAATAATGAATGAATGAGCTTCTATTTATAGAAAAATGGAATGCATAGTAACTAACTCATGAACGGTTGAGATTGATTTACTTTAATCTGACGGTCCATATTTAAAGCAAAATAAAATAAAATATATTTTATTTATAATCTAATAAAACGAATAACTTTATAAAAGATTTTATTATACAAACACTATGCAGGAACTATGCAAACACTATGCATAATAAAATATAATATAATCTAATTATTGTCTAATAAAACAGATAGCTTTATAAAAGTATTCTGTTTTATATAAAAAGATTTTACTATGCAAAACACTATGCAGACATTATGCAACACTATGCATAATATAATATAATATATTCTATTTATGGAATAACTTTATAAAAGTATTACATTTTATATAAAAGATTTTTACGTATTATTACATTAATAATACCAACAAAGCTGAAAGTGACTTATCACTTAAGCATCAATAATTAATACCGTGTGCTACTATGCAACCACGCCAGACATCTTTATTTTTTTAACAAGGGTGTTTCAACAGTTCATGGTAAAACTTCCACCGTTATTTCCATAAAGTATTTTTATCATTTTCTCAATCAAGAAAATAATTACATTGTGGGGTCCACCAATGATTGTGCCGTTGTACTAATATTTCTGTTAAAACGAATATTCCCAGACCAATCGAATATTATATAACAACTTGCGTACTTTTGCAAAATTTATAAATATTACCCGCAACTATTATATCAATTTCACTCCATAATATTCAAAAACAATATTTATAAAAAATTCATCTTTATTCAAAAAGTTGGGGTTTTACAATCTCCCCTTCTTATGAAATTTCGCCCTCGAAATTAGGGTACGTACCTGGAATGTCGAAGAGGTAAGGATACCTTGATTTCATTTCAGATTCTAACTCCCAGTTATTTCCTCAACATCGTGGTTTCTCAACAAAACTTTGACTTGAGGTATAACCTTGGTGCGTAGAATATGTTCTTTCTTATCCAAGATTTGAACAGGAACTTCTTCATACGTCAAATCTTTCGCTATTTCATCCGGTTCTAACTCAATAATGTGGTTCGAGTCTTCCACATATTTACGTAACATGGATATGTGAAAAACGTTATGAACACGAGACATACTTGGCGGTAAAGCGAGTCTATAGGCCACAGTTCCTACTCGATCAAGGATTAAAAATGGGCCGATAAATTGAGGATTGAGCTTTCCTCTCTTTCCAAATCTCGTAACCCCTTTCCATGGAGTAACACGTAACAACACATGATCTCCTATATCGAATTCTACGTCCTTTCGATGAAGATCATCAGAACTCTTTTGTCGATCTTGTGAGGTTTTTATACGTTGTCGGATCGTTTGAATCTTTTCTTTAGTCATGCGTACCAACTCCAGTCCCAACAACGTTGCTTCACCCACCTCATCCCAGTATACTGGAGAACGACACTTTCTTCCATACAACGCTTAGAATGGAGCCATGCCAATACTTGCTTGATAACTGTTGTTGTAGGAAAACTCCACCAATGGTAAGAACTTGTCCCAACTTCCTTGAAATCAAGGACACGAGTCTTAATAGATCTTCAAGAGTTTAAATAGTCCTCTCCGATCGTCCCGTCCGCTCGAGGATGATATGCCGAGCTAAATCAGAATCTGTGCCCATAGCTTTCTCGCAAACTAACCCAAAATCGTGAAGTGAATCTTGGGTCTCGATCGGAAACTATGGATCTTTGGCATACCATGCGAGTCTTACAATCTAGTTTATGTACATACGAGCAAGACGTTCAAGTGTATAAGTCTCTCGTATCGGTAAGAAATGAGCAGACTTGGTCAATCTATCAACAATGAACCAAATCGCATATATGCCTTGAGAAACCTTGGGAAGACCAGTAACGAAATCCATGGTAATGTGCTCCCACTTCCATTCTAGAATTTCAAGTGGTTGCAATGGACCTTTTGGTACTTGATGCTCCACCTTGACTCGTTGACACATTAGACACCTTGAGATAAACATCGCTATCTCTCTCTTCATATTGCCCAACCAAAATGTATGTCGAAGATCATGATACATTTTGGTACTCCCAGGATGGATTGCAAACGATGTGTTGTGCGCCTCCATCATGATTTTATACTTTAAATCAGGGTCGTTAGGAACACAAAGTCTGGAGTTGACTCAAAGTATTCCTTCTTCATCGATTCTTGCTTCTGGCATCGCACCTTCTTACACTTTCTTCCTCATACGCATCAGCTCCGGATCTGTAATTTGAGCAGCTTTAATTTTATCAATTAAAGTTGGTTCTACTCGTATATCTGCCATCATCACGTGGGTCCTCAGAGTCTTTATCTCTATCTCCATCCTTTGCAAGTCATACAAAATGGGCTCTGCGTTGACAATATTGCACTCGCACCGCATATGATCTTCTACTCAATGCGTCAGCTACCACGTTCGCTTTTCCAGGATGGTATTGGATGGTATGATCATAATCTTTCAACAGTTCAAGCCAACATCGTTGTCGCATGTTGAGTTCCTTTTGAGTGAAGAAATATTTGAGGCTTTTATGATCCGTAAAGATCTCCACTTTCTCCCCATACAAGTAATGCCTCCAAATTTTAAGTGCAAATACAACAACTGCTAACTCTAGGTCATGAGTAAGATAATTCCTCTCATATTATTTGAGTTATCATGAGGCATAGGCTATGACTTTCCTATGTTGCATGAGAACACATCCTAACCCTTTACCCGAAGCATCACTGTAGATGACAAATCCCTCCGAACTAGATGGTATTGTCAGAACAGGTGCTGAAATGAGTCTCCTCTTGAGTTCTTGAAAACTCTTCTCACATTCCTCGCTCCAACCGAACTTTGTATCTTTCCGAGTCAGCTGAGTTAATGGAGTAGTGATTCGAGAAAACCCTTCTACGAATCTCCGATAATAACCAGCTAAGCCGAGAAAGCTACGTACTTCGGTCACTGATTTAGGTTGCTCCCAGCTTTGAATAGCTTCAATCTTTGCTGGGTCAACAGATATTCCATGACTTGATACCACGTGCCCAAGGAATGCTACTTCCTCAAGCCAGAACTCGCATTTCTTCAACTTTGCATAAAGCTTGTATTCACGAAGCTTTTGGAGTATTAGCCTCAAGTGTTCCCCATAATCTTCACGGCTTTTGGAATATATGAGGATGTCATCAATAAAGACGACCACAAAATGATCCAAATATTCCTTGAATACTCGGTTCATCATATCCATGAAGGCAACAGGAGCATTAGTCAATCCAAAGGACATAACTAGGAATTTATAATGCCCGTACCGAGTTCTGAAAGCCGTCTTTGGAATATCATCGGTTCTAATGGTGATATCCGGAACGAAGATTAATCTTTGAAAAGAATTTGGCTCCTTGCAACTGGTCAAACAGGTCATCAATACGTGGCAATGGGTACCTATTTTTGATGGTGACATGATTCAACTCCCGATAATCAATACAAAGTCGCATACTCCCATCTTTATTCTTCACGAATAGAACAGGAGCACCCCAAGGAGAAGTACTAGGACGAATAAAGCCAATGTCTAACAATTCCTGCGGTTGAGTCTTTAACTCTCGAAGTTCAATAGGAGCCACTCGATATGGGGCTTTGGAAATGGGTTTTGTACCGGGTTCAAGGTCGATACAAAATTCAATTTCACGCTCTGGGGGTAGGCCAGGAAGTTCTTCAGGGAATACATTAGGAAATTCATTAACAATAGAAATATTATTCAAAACTGACGTATTTTTGTTTAGATCTGTGACATGAGCTAAGAAAGCTTGACATCCATTTTTCAATAAACGAATAGCTTTATGGCTTGAGATGACAGTGATTGATTTTAATGGTTTGGTTGCTTGAATTCGCATAATAGGTCGATTAGGAATATGAAAGCTAACAACCTTATGAAAATAATCAATTTTTGCAAAATGAGTAGTTAACCAATCAATCCCTAGAATTACATCAAATGCAAGTATTTTTAATGCAATAAGATCGACAGGTAATGTGTGGGTACCAACTTGAACCAAATAAGACTTATAAACCGTGGATGTAATGAAGGTTTCTCCCAACAGAGTTTCCACAGATAAGTCAAAGTCTAATTTCTCCGGAGTCAAATTTAATCGTTGAGCGCAAGTAGGAGAAATAAAAGACTGGGTAGAACCAGTATCAAATAAAGTGTAGACTTTGCTAGAGTTAATGATAACTTACTCGTGATGACCTCATTCGGGTTCCTTGCTCTCTGGGAGGTCACAACAAACGCTCTCCCTTGTACTACCGACTTTGACTTTTCTGGGACAGCCTTTGGTGCCTCCATCCTAGTTGAATTTGTCTTCGGTGAACGACAAAATCGGGCTAAGTGACCTTCTCTTCCATAATTATAATATTCTTTGGACGGCATCACGCAATTTGGACTGATGTGTCCCTCCCCTCCGCATTTGAAGCATATGATAGGTGGTCTTTCTCCTTCCTTAACAACGGGTGCTGGTACTGACGTCTTTCCATCATTGTTGAATCTCCTCTTCTTGAAATGTCCATTCTTATTATTTTGGCCCTGATTACCACCGAAGTGGTTACCATTTCTGGCCTGTTGATTCCCTCCACGCTTGTTGTCACCGCTTCGATGACTGTTCTCACTAGTATTATCATTTTACCGGCTGTTCTCTTTTGGTTGCGTTGACTTGTTATCGCGCTCCACCAACTGAGCCTTATTTACAACATCTGAATACAAACACAGTTTATGAGAAATAAGATGTTGACATATTTCCGGCTTCAAACCTCTTAAAAACATTCGCGCCATTCTCTCTTCATTATCCACCAAGTGGGACGCAAACTGGGATAACTCCGCAAATTTTGCTTCGTATTGCGACACGGTCATATTATTTTGCTCCAATTTGATAAACTCCACCTCCTTCATGTGACGAATACTTTCGGGAAAGTATTTATCGTTGAACAGCTCTTGGAACTTCTCCCAAGACATCTTTAGTACAGCAGGTTGAGTACGTTTTACCGATTCCCACCAGTAATCTGCCTCTCCGCGCAACATAAAGGCGGCAAAGGGAACCTTTTGCTCCTCGGAGCATCCCAAGACATCAAATATCTTGGTGATCTGCTTTATCCATGCTTCCGCCATAAGTGGTTTTGGCTCTCCTTTAAACTCCGGTGGTCCCAGCTCCTTGAACTGTTTAGCGATGACCGCCCGAGAGTTTCCAGTGTTTCCACCTACATTTTGGACAAGAGCCGCTCTCTCCTGCTATTGCATGAATTTCATAAAGCCTCTGAATAATCCGTCATTCAACATTTGGTCAGTGTTGTTGTTTGCATGAGGATTGTCGCCTTCCTGATGCACATTCTCCTGATTATTGATATGTGGAGACTCAACTGTCTCTTGTGCTCCATTGTTATTCTCAACATTTTCGGATGTAATTTTCAGATACTGCCACAAAACAAAGGTTAATTGACATGTAACATAATATCTCTAAACTCTGACCAACCAATTTAAATACAAAATAAATTTAAGTAGGTCATACTAGCGAAGGAATTCCTCGTCTCTCCCTTCTAGTTCTAGTCTCACATCTTAGCCGAGGATCATATCCTAAGCTTTTGATACCAACCTGTGGCGCCCCCAAAATTAGGTATACATCACCCATCTTGGGTCGTCGGATACATAGTATGTAATTCAAATATAATTTACTAATACAATTGTCGTGTACAATACGACAAACATAAACTGTTAGTTTGAATACAACTTTTATCTACTAGAGATTATACAAACTCAAAAGGAGTCCTTATTACAATTATTATCACACTATTTCACAGAATAGTGAGGACTACTAATACTATCCTCTGGACCATCACTCTCGTTCCCCGACTCATCCCGACTATATTCTCATTTCACGAAGAAAAAGTGAAAGAAAGGGTGAGCTCAACTAGCCCGAAGAAATATTATGACTAAGATAATACGAATAAATTATCATTAGTCTCCAAGACAATGTTAAAGCGATAAAATATAATAGACATCAAGTTTAACTACGATGAACAAGCAATCCATTAAAAGAGTGAAGTAGAAAATAAAATCTACTATCTTTTATGATTTAAAAGTTTTCATCTTTGTTATCGCTTAGACTCAGTTTAATAAATATTCCACATCATCGAATCACCCACACTTGCATGGCAAGAGGATATTCTTTAGTATCACGACCACAATTATCCATGCGCTACGGGCCAAGAATATTTGTGTATTCATTAATGGTAATGATCATGCCAACAACTGTCCATCAATGCACTACGGGCCAATGAGGACTTTTACCATATCATTTGTAACATTACGGTCATGATTACACCGAATAATCCCTGGTCATAATCATACCAAGTCCATCTATGCCCTACAGGCCACAGATGACTTTCAACATAATATAAACATGAGGATGATGACAATGATATAAGAATTCAATAAAACAAGTTCAAGAATTAATTTATCCAAGAACTACTAATGTCCAAATTGTTGACATGACACTGCTTTGTAGAGTAAAATTCAAGAATGATCAGAAGAATATTTTCATGAAAAGATACTGGATGAAGCGCAAATATCAAGGATATTCTACTAATTTCATGGAGTATAGAAGTCAAAACTTTAACCAACTGAGTATAATAAAGAATGGAATAACAAAAGATATCACCATGCATGCGGTGCCCATGTATTAAAGTTATTCAATAGAATACTAAATAACGGAACCGAAGTCAAAGTAAATTGCATTTGCAAGCGGGATGTTCCAACAAAATAATAAAGAATGGAATAACAACAAAAATCACTATGCATGTGGTACTTCGCATAGACATGTTATTCTAACAGAATACTAATAAGGACGGAATCAGGTCCGACGTAAAACGCACAGACAGGATATTCCAACAGAATAATAATAAAGACGGAACCAGGTCCGGCGTAAAACGCACAAACAGGATATTCCAATAGAATAATAAAGACGGAATCAGGTCCGGCGTAAAATGCACAGACATGATATTCCAACAGAATAGTAAAGACGGAATAATAGAAGAATGTCACCAAGTATAGGGTGATCACAGATATCTGAGTTATTCCAAGCAGAATAATAAGCAATGGAATAACAACAGTTCCTTCATGAATAAGAAAGAATAACACCCCTTACGAATAAAATAAATAATATTCCCTACCTTAAGAAGAAGAGTCTTTGGATATATAAGTAGTGAAGTATGAGAATCATTTTCTTCTTTCTCTCTATAGTTTATCTCTACAGAGTTTCAATTGAATTAGTAAGAAAATAATGAATGAATGAGCTTCTATTTATAGAAAAATAGAATGCATAGTAACTAACTCATGAACGGTCAAGATTGATTTACTTTAATCTGACGGTCCATATTTAAAGCAAAATAAAATAAAATATATTCTATTTATAATCTAATAAAACGAATAACTTTATAAAAGATTTTACTATACAAACACTATGCAGGCACTATGCAAACACTATGCATAATAAAATATAATATATAAAAATCTTTTTATATAAATAGAATATATTATATTTTATTTAAAAGATTTTTCTTTAAATATGGACCGTCAGATTAAAGTAAATCAATCTGGACCGTTCATGGATTAATTCTTATGCGGTCCATTTTCCTATAAATAAAAGCTCATTCCTTCATTATTTTCTCTTTAATTCAATTGAACTAGAGAGAGAGAAACTATAGAGAGAGACTATAGAGAGATAGAAGAAAAGTTTTACTACTTCACTACTCTTATATCAAGTATTATTTTACGTTAAGGATATTATTCTTTTGTATTCACGAAGAGAACTTACATTATTCCATTTCTTTATTATTTCATTGGAATAACTCAGTATACGCTGAATACCCTATATACTTGGTGATATTCTTCTATTATTCTGGTTTTTATTATTCGCTTTAATATCGTCGTCTGGTATACGATTTGAACCGATTCCATTTTTATTATTCCGTCTTTATTATTCTGTCGGAATATCCTGTCTGTGCTATACGCCGGACCTGGTTCCATCATTTATTATTCCGCATTTATTATTCTATTGGAACATCCTGTCGGTGTGAATTTCACCTGACCTGGTTCCGTTATTATTATTACTCGTTGAATAACCGTCATCGAAGTACCGCATGCATGGTGATATCTTTTGTTATTCCATTGTATTATACTCGATTGATTAAAATTTTGACTTCTATACTCCATGAAATTAGTGGAATATCCTTGATATTTGCGCTTCATCCAAAGATTCTTTTCATGAAAATATTTTTCTGAGCATTCTTGAATTTTACTCTACAAACCAAAGATCATATTGACAATTTGGACGTTATCGGTTCTGGATAAATTAATTCTTGAACTTGTTTTATTGAATTCTTATATCATTGTCATCATCCTCATGTTTATGTTATGTTGAAAGTCATCTGTGGCCTGTAGTGCATAGATGGGCTTGGTATGATTATGACCAAGGATTATTCGGTATAATCATGACCGTAATGTTACAAATGATGTGAAAATTAAAAGTCCTCATTGGCCCGTAGTGCATTGATGGACAATTTTTGGTATGATTATGGCTATGGATTCTCTTCGGCCAAGGGAGCAAAGATGAATTGTTTTATGGCATGATCAGGACTGTTGATGAAAACACAATTATCTTTGTCCTGTAGTGCATGGATAATTCATGGTCGTGATACTAAAGAATATCCTTGGCCTATAGTGCAGGGATGATTTAATGATGTGGAGTATTTATTGAGCTGAGTCTCAGCGATAAAAGTGATGAAAAACTTTTTAAATCATAAAAGATAGTAGATTCTATTCTCTACTTGACTCTTTTAATGAATTACTTGTTTCGCTGCAGTTAAACTTGATGTCTATTATATTTTATCAGTTTAACATTGTTGGAGGCTAATGATAATTTATTCTGCATTATCTTAGTCATAATATTTCTTACTGGGCTAGTTGAGCTCACCCTTTCTTCGCCGTTTCTCTTCGTGAAATGAGAATATAGCCGGGATTTAGTCTGTGGAACTGAGAGTGATGGTCCGAGGATAACATTAGTAGTCCTCACTATTCGTGAAATAGTGTGATAATAATTGTAATAAGGACTCCTTTGAGTTTGTATAATTTCTAGTAGATAATATTTGTATTTAAACTCACGATTTATGTTTTGTCGATTGCATGCCACGACATGCTGGTATTAGTAAGTTGTATTTGAATTTGCATCATGTATCCTGGCGCACCCAAGATGGGTGATGTATACCTAATTTTGGGGGCCACAACTGGTATTAAAGCTTAGGATATGATCCCGGCTAAGATGTGTGATAAGAACTAGGAGGGAGAGCGGGAATTCTTCGCTAGTATGACCTACCTAAGTTTATTTGGTATTTAATTGGTTGGTCAAAGTATAGGGATAATATGTGATATGTTAATTAACCCTTGTTTTGTGACAGTGTTTGAAAATGGCATCCGAGAATGTTGAGATTATCAATGGAGCACAGGAGACCATTGAGTCTCCATAGATCAATAATAAGGATAATGTGCAACCAGAGGAAAATACTCCTCATGAAAACAATAACACCGATGAAATGGTGAATGATGGGATGGTCAGAGGCTTTTTGTAATTCATGCAACAACAGGAGAAGGCAGCTCCTGTCCAAAATGTAGGTAGAAATACTGATAACTCTAGGACGGTCACCGCTAAGCAGTTTAAGGAGCAATTCATGCAACAACCAAGTAAGGGCTCCCCGTCCATAATGCAGGTGGAAACAATGGTAACCCATGGTTGGTCACCGCTAAGCAGTTCAAGGAGCTGGGACCACCGGAGTTTTTGGGAAAGACAGAACCACTTAAGACGGAGACATGGATAAAGCAGATTACCAAGTTATTTGATGTCTTGGAATGCTTAGAGGAGCAAAAGGTTCCATTCGCCACCTTTATGTTGCGTGAAGAGGAGATCATTGGTGGGAATCTGTAAAACGTACCCAGCCTGACGCACTCAAGATGTCTTGGGAGAAGTTCCAAGAATTATTCAACGACAAGTACTTTCCTGAAAGTATTCGTCACATGAAGGAGGTAGAATTCATCAAGCTAGAGCAAAACAATATGGACCGTGTAATGCAGATGAGGCTAAGTTTATGAGTTATCCCGGTTTGCATCCCATTTGGTCGATAATGAGGAGCGAATGACGCGAATGTTTTTGCGAGGTTTGAAACCCGATATCGTCAATACCTCATTTCTCACAAACTTTGTTTATATTGAGATGTTGTGAATAGGGCTCGATTATTGGGAGCGCGATAATGAGTCAAGACATCCAAAAGGCAACGACCAACAACACGATAATAATCATACGGTGGGTGGCGGTCATCCGGAACAACGATAACCATCGTGGGGGATATTATCATGCTAAGAATGGTAACCATTTCAAAGTGGTAATCATGGCCAAGATAATAAGAATGGACATTTTAAGAAGAGAAGGTTCAAAAATGACGCGTGAAGACGCGGCACACAAGACCCGTTTCAAAGGAAGAAGAAGAACGCCCATCGGTCGTATGTTTCAAATGCGGACAAGAGGGACACATCCGTCCAAACTGTATGCAACAATCCAAAGCGTGTTTTAATTATGGAAGAGAAGGTCACCTAGCTCAATTTTATCGTATGGTGAAGTCAAGTCCAACTGGGATAGTGATGCCAAAGGATGTCCCAGACAAGCTAAAGTCGGTAGTTTAAGAGAGAGCGTTTTTTTTCTCGTGACGAGGAACCTGAATAAAATTATCACCAGTAAGTTAATCATAAGGTCTGACGAAGTCTATACCGTGTTAGATACCGGTTCTACTCACTCTTTTATTTCACCTAGTTGTGTTCAATGTTTGAAGTTAACTCCGGAGAAGTTAGACTTTGATATATCTATTTAAACTCAGTTCGGAGAAACCTTCGTTACCTCCACTATTTATAAATCTTATTCAAATCAACACTTTCACGTTACGTGTTGATCTTGTCTCTTTGAAAATACTTGCCTTTGATGCGATTTTAGGAATCGATTGGTTAACTACTCATCATGCTTTTCGTAAGGTTGTTAGCTTTCATATTCCTAACCAACCTGTTATGCGAATTCAAGAAACCAAACCGCTAAAGTCAATCATTGTCATATCAAGCCATAAGTAAAGAGCCCCGGTCCTTTCGTTGTTGACTTTCTTGTGTGGAATGCACCGAAGCCAGACTTTCTGTAGGCGATGTCGTGAATGACGATGACAAGTTGATAGGTATCATTGTGAGGTGCTATCTAGGTTAAGGGATAGAAGTCACAGTTGGTATCAATGTGACGTACTATCCAAGTCTTGGATGAGAGTAACAGTTTTGAATGATATTTCTATCATTAATAAATCTCTTGACGTATTTCTGAAGACTTCTTAGCCTACCCTAGAGCGTGAAATCAAATTTTGTATTGACACTAGTACAAAACCCATTTCTTAAACCCTCAAAATATTTCTTCAACTAAAACGAACGTAACATGCGCCAAAGACGTTGACTCGAGCTGTTGAAGATTACGAATGTACTATTCAATATCACCGTACAAGAGCGAACGTGGTAGCTGACGTGTTGAGTAGAAGATCGTATGCGTTTACAAGTGCGATGTTGTTAACACAAAGACTCATTTCGTATACTTATAAATGATGAAGATAGAGTTAAAGACTCTAGGGACCCACGTGAAGATAACGAATATACGAGTAAAATCGACTTTAATCGATAAAGTTAAAGACGCTCAAGCTACATACCCGAATCTGATAAATGTGAAGAAGAACGTTCAAGAGGCCGTTATTCTAGAAGCAAGAGTTTCTGAAGAGAGGAAATCTCAACCCTCGATTTAATTGGCCCATTTGAAATCCTCGATTGAGTAGGAACTGTGGCTTATAGACTCGTTTTACCGCCAAGTATGTCGTGTGCTCATAACGTTTTTAACGTATCAATGTTACATAAATATGTGGATGACCCGAATCACATTATTAATTTAGAATCGGACGAGATAGCGGATGATTTAACGTATGAGATTTCGTGTTAAAATCTTGGATAAGAAGAATCGTATCCAACACTCAAGGGTTATACCTCAAGAGTTAGAATCTGAAATGAAGTCAAGGTATCCTCACCTATTGGCAGATACCGTGTATCGCATTTAAATTTCAAGGCGAAATTCCATAAGGAGGGAGATTGTGAAACCCAGATTTTATGAATAAAGAATTAATTTTCTCAAAATAATTTTTCTTTTATATTATGGTGTGAATTTGAGATAATGTTATAGTTGTGGGTAATATTTATAAATTTTGCAAAGTATGCAAGTTGTCATATTATATTCGATTGGTGGGGAATATTCGTTTTAAACAGAAATATTAAATGCGACAAGACAATCATTAGTGGACCCCTAAGCGGAATTATTGTCCGGATTGAGAAAGCGACAAAAATATTTTATTGAAAATAATGGCAGAAGTTTTACCGTTGATACTGTTGAACTACTCTGTAGTAAAAGTACAGTAATACGCGTTGTTGCATAGTAGCACATAGTATTGATTATTGATATTTATGTGGGAAGTCACTCAGTTTTGTTCAATTATTGTTACAATAGTTGCTGCATAGTATCTCACATTATTTGATTCAATTATTGTTGATTTAGAAGTTTTGTTTTATTCGTATTATTAACGTAATAAAATAGAAACATCTTTTTATATAAAACAAAATACTTTATTAAAGTTATTCTATAAATAGAATATATTATATTCTATTATGCATAGTGTTTTGCATAGTAAAATATTTTTATATAAAATGAATACTTTATTAAAGTTATTCTATAAATAGAATATATTATATTTTATTATGCATAGTATTTGCATAGTGTTCGATAGTGTTTGCATAGTAAAAATCTTTTTATATAAATAGAATATATTATATTTTATTTAAAAGATTTTCTTTAAATATGGACCGTCGATTAAAGTAAATTAACTGGACCGCTCATGGATTAATTACTATGCATTCCATTTTTCTATAAATAAAAGCTCATTCCTTCATTATTTTCTTTTAATTCAATTGAACTCTGCCGAGAGAAACTATAGAGAGAGACTATAGAGATAGAAGAAAAGTTTTCGCTACTTCACTACTCTTATATCAAGTATTATTTTACGTTAAGGATATTATTCTTTTGTATTCACAAGAGAACTTTCGTTATTCCATTTCTTTATTATTCATTGGAATAACTTTGATATCTGTGAATACCCTATACTTGGTGACATTCTTCTATTATTCATCTTTATTATTCGTCAAATATCACATGCATCTGCTATCGCTTAGGACCTGGTTCCATCATTTATTATTCCGCATTTATTATTCTGTTGGAACATCCTGTCGGTGTGAATTTCACCTGACCTGGTTCCGTTATTATTATTCTATTGGAATAACCGTCTATGCGAAGTACCGCATGCATGGTGATATCTTTTGTTATTCCATTCGGTATTATACTCAGTTGATTAAAATTTTGACTTCTATACTCCATGAAATTAGTGGAATATCCTTGATATTTGCGCTTCATCCAGTATCTTTTCATGAAAATATTTTTCTGAGCATTCTTGAATTTTACTCTACAAACCAGTATCATATTGACAATTTGGACGTTATTGGTTCCTGTATAAATTAATTCTTGAACTTGTTTTATTGAATTCTTATATCATTGTCATCATCCTCATGTTTATGTTATGTTGAAAGTCATCTGTGGCATGTAGTGCATAGATGGACTTGGTATGATTATGACCAAGGATTATTCGGTATAATCATGACCGTAATGTTACAAATGATGTGAAAATTAAAAGTCCTCATTGGCCCGTAGTGCATTGATGGACAGTTTTTGGTATGATTATGGCTGTGGATTCTCTTCGGCCAAGGGAGCAAAGATGAATTGTTTTATGGCATGATCAGGACTGTTGATGAAAACACGATTATCTTTGGCCTGTAGTGCATGGATAATTCGTGGTCGTGATACTAAATAATATCCTTGGCCTTTAGTGCATGGATGATTTAATGATGTGGAGTATTTATTGAGCTGAGTCTCAGCGATAAAAGTGATGAAAAACTTTTTAAATCATAAAAGATAGTAGATTCTATTCTCTACTTGACTCTTTTAATGGATTGCTTGTTCCGCTGCAGTTAAACTTGATGTCTATTGTATTTTATCAGGTTAACATTGTTGGAGGCTAATGATAATTTATTCTGCATTATCTTAGTCATAATATTTCTTACTGGGCTAGTTGAGCTCACCCTTTCTTCACTTGCTTTCTCTTGTAAAATGAGAATATAGTTGGGGACGAGTCTGGGAACGGAGTGATGGTCCAGAAGATAGCATTATTAGTCCTCACTATTCTGTGAAATAGTGTGATAATAATTGTAATAAGGACTCCTTTTGAGTTTGTATAATCTCTAGTAGATAATATTTATATTCAAACTCACAGTTTATGTTTTGTTATTATTGTATACTGACATGTGGTATTAGTAAGTTGTATGTGAATTACATACCATGTATCAAGCGACCCAAGATGGGTGATATATACCTAATTTTGGGGGGCTACACCGGGGTGTTTCAACAGATTAACAGTAAAACTTCCATAGTTATTTTCATAAAGTATTTTTGTCATTTTCTCAATCCGACAATAATTCCGTTGTGGGGTCCACCAATTATTGTGCCGTTGTACTAATATTCCCTGTTAAAACGAATATTCCCCGACCAATCGAATATTATATAACAACTTACGTACTTTGCAAAATTTATAAATATTACCCACAACTATTATATCAATTTCACTCCATACTATTCAAAAACAATATTTATAGAAAATTCATCTTTATTCAAAAAGTTGGGGTTTTACAATCTCCCCTTCTTATGAAATTTCGCCCTCGAAATTAGGGTACGTACCTGGTATGTCGAAGAGGTAAGGATACCTTAATTTCATTTCAGATTCTAACTCCCAAGTCATTTCCTCAACATCGTTGTGTCGGGAAATATTCAATTGGTCGGGGAATAATCATTTTAACAGGGAATATTCGTACGACGGCACAATCATTGGTGGACCCCACAACGAAGGTACTGTCGTAGTTAGAAAATGACTGAAATATTTATAAACGGTTGAACTACCCGGTAATAAAAGAAATCTGATGCTGGGTGGATAAGTAGACACTACGGTATTGATTATTGATGCTTACATGAGAAGTCACTCAGTTATACTCAATTATTGCTACAGTAAGTGTTGCATAGTATCTCACGTTATTTGATTGAATTATTGTCACAATATTATCTGCATAATATTTTATATTATTAAATCAATAATTGAGACGACAAAGTTATTCATATTATTATTATTTGCAATATTGACGATGTCTAGAAATTCTGTCGAGGAGAAGTTTGGTCACCTAATTGCGCGCCAATAGGGAGAAGTCCTTATCGGAAAGCCCCCTCTTTCCTGGGAATGATCTGGTCGTTAAATATTGTGAGTTATAATATTAATGATGAATAATTGTTAATAGATTAAAAATGTGTATTAAAGATAAGTGATTTGTAGTAAATATTTATTCAATTTTTGATATAAATAGAGGGGTTTGTTATGAGGTATTTGTTATAAGTTTGGCTTATTATTCCATGAAGAGATGTGCAAATTTTTCAGACCGTTGGTTGAAGATATAATAGTAAATAAATATGGACCGCTGGTGGAAAGTTATAATAGTAAATCAATATGGATCGCTGGTTTAAAGTAAATCAGTATGGACCGTTGCTTTAAGTTTTAATAGTAAATTAATATGGACCGTCCGTTTAAAAGTAAATTAATCTGGGTCGTTCATGAATTAGTTACTATTTAGTCATTTTTCATATAAATAGAAGCTCATTCCTTCATTATTTCTTATGAATTCACTGAAACTCTTGAGAGAGAAACTATAGAGAGAAAGAAGAGGAGTATTCTGCTACTACCCTACTTTAGTATTCAATCTTCTATTAAGGTAAATGATATTATCTGTTGTATTCGTAAGGGGTATTATTTCTTTCGTATTTATGAAAAGAGTTATTTTCTTTCAATACTCGTAAGAGTTGTTATTCCATTCTTTATTATTCTGTTGGAATAATCTGTCTTCGCGGACTACCGCATGCATGGTGAAATCTTTTGTTATTCCATTCTTTATTATTCTATGGGAATAACCTGTCTACACGGACTACCGCATGTGTGGTGAAATCTTTTGTTATTCCATTCTTTATTATTATGTGGGAATAACATGTCTACGCAGACTACCGCATGCCTGGTGAATAACCCTTCGTATTCAATTGTTATTAAATTGTGGAAATGATCTGTCTACGCGGACTACCGCATGACAGGTGAAAATCCATTTTCAGTTTCGTACATTATTTCTTTTTATATTCTTAAATCTAAACTTATCATGGTAAGTATTGTTTTTATAATTCCTGAAATTAGTGGAATATCCTTGAGTTTTGCGCTTCATCCAGTATCGTTTCATTGAAATATTGATCTGAACTTTCTTATTAAATATTAATATTTTCACCCGGGGTACTATTCACAAGTTACTATTCACTCAAATATTATTCACCCAAGGATTCGGGGTACTTTTCATACCGAGTTACTATTCACAGGTTACTATTCACTCGGGTACTATTCACCCAGAGTACTATTCATGACAAAAATTGATTTCTTTTCGATCCAAATCATTTTTGATACAATATTATTCTTGAATTTTACTCCACAAAGCAGTATCATGTTGACAATTTGGACATTATTTAATTCTGGCTATATTAAATTATAAATCTTTAAAAATTTATCATTTACTTTCTTTTAATTGAATTCTTATATCATTGTCATCATCCTCATGTTTATATTGTGATAAGTCATAAGTGGCTTACGTGCGTAGATTTACTATTGATTGATATAATTATGACCATGGATTATTCGATATAATCATGACCGTAATGTTACAAATGATGTGGTAAAAGTCCCCATTTGCCCGTAGTGCATTGATGGACAGTTGTTGGTATGATCTTGACCATTGATGATTATATGAATATCCTTGGCCCGTAGTGCAGGGATGATTCGATGATGTGGTTTATTTATCAAGCTGAGTCTCAGCGATAAAGTTGATGAAAAACTTTTTAAATCATAGAAGATAGTAGATATCATGCTCTACTTGACTCTTGTAATGGATTGTTTGTTCCGCTGCAGTTAAACTTGATGTTTATTGTATTTTATCAGTTTAACACTGTTGAAGGCTAACGATAATTTATTTTGCATTATCTTAGTCATAATATTTCTTACTGGGCTAGTTGAGCTCACCCTTTTGCTTTCATTGTTCTCTTCAGGAAATGAACGTAGTCGGGACTAGTCGGGGAACAGAGTGACGGTCCGAGATGGTGGCTATAGTAGTTATCACTATTTTATGAAATAGTGTGATAATAAATGTAATGAGGACTTCATTTGAGTTTGAATACTATCTATGAGACAATATTCGTGTAAAAACTCTAAGCTACTCTATTGTCGTATTGTATAAAAGAAGTTTGTATTTGATTTATGTACCATGTCTTTGGCGACTCAGAATGGGTGATGTATACCTATTTTGGGGGCGTCACATTCGACTTCCTTTCTTTAAGGTAAAACTAATGAAATGCCACCTATTGTTGGCACGTTTTTCTGATTACACCATTGAACTTTTAATTTTTTTTAAATTAGCTCACTAAACTAATTATTATTTTGAAATTAATTGGGTCATTCTGTTACAAAAAAATAAACAAACGTTAATGTTTTTTCGTTAAAACTAATGAATTACCCATTGTAGTTGTCACGTTTTATTGATTACACCATTGAACTTTTAATTTTTCAAATTACCTCATTACACTAATTAATATTTTGAAATTAGGTCATTCTATTAAAAAAATTAAGCAAACAATAATTTTTTTTTATCTATATGGCTCTGGAAAAGAAATTCAAAAATAAAAAATATTACTTATGTGGCAAAAAAATAATAAAAAACTTGAAAGTGAAAGCAAAAATATCAAAATATTTTTGGTGCTCTAATCTCAGATGTTTATCAATAGAAAAAACTTCCTCGTGAATGAAAAGCAATGCATCAACATTAGAAATAAAAACGCGATAATTGACAACAACAACATTTTGCATCTGTCTCTGAATTATTTCCACATCCATCCGTAAAAACTCAGGCTCCTATTAAATCATAAATGCAATCCCAACAAAATTAATTTAACCAAATATTACTACCATATGTTTGTGTGTGTGTGTGTGTGTGTGTATATATATATATATATATATACACACACACACACACACACACACAAACATATATATAGAGAGATTGGGGAAGGAGTGGACCTTGCGGAGGCGATCGAGAGTGAATGAGAGGAGTTCGGAGACATAAGATGTGACGCCCCCAAAATAGGTATACATCACCCAACCCATTCTGAGTCGCCAAATACATGGTACAGAATATAACTACAACTTTATTATTACAATTGTTGTGCAAAATACAACAACACACATGTTGTGAGTTTTGATACAAATATATACCAACTGTGACTCTCATCCCAACATTTAATAGCACGTCACAATAGCACCTTACATAAAGGTACAGTCAATAACTGTTTTAGAAATTAAAATCTTCAGAAAATGCTCAAGGAAACCTTCGTACATGGGAGACCATGCATTTAAGTTATAATAGATATCATAAGACTGAAGAATTATCCTTGGTTGACCCAATAGACCCCAAAGAAAAATGAGAAGATTACTATCATATTTTTTCCAATGGTGAGTCTTCTCTTGACATATAATTATCTCCATTGTCTCTAATTGAGAATTATATTTCATCCAAACTCCAAGATTATATAGGTAGCGCTCGTAGATATACTCAGCAAGTGAATGTGCACAACCCTGTCTTATGATAACACGAAGTCGCATGTCATTAGACATCTTGTATGATAGTGCAAAACACCCTTCCAACATTGGGTTCGCCTCACCCTATTTGATTCACCAAATATAACTACTAAATGATGTATAAAATATAACACACTATTCTAAAGTTCTCAATAAAATTATTTCTATCTTGTTTAGTAGGAGAACCTCCATGACTAGAGACCACCGCTCTAATCCCTGTTACTCCCGGGCCGACCCACTACACTCTTATTACCTGAAAGGAATTGTGAAGCAAAAGGGTGAGCACAACTAGCCCAGTAAAGAATATCATGACAAAAGATAATTAAATTATCAATAGCCTTCGTTAGTAATGAATCAGAGATTTAGAACATATGGTAGATGATAAAACTTTTTAACCATAGTTGCAGCGGAACGAGCAATCCGTTAGAAGAGTCAAATAGACCATAAAGTCTATTATCTTCTCCATGTTAAAAGTCCACCAACAATGTTTTATCCCTGTAACATCAATCAACAGTTCTGGTCCACAATCATATGAATAACTCATAATCATAATTGTGGTTCCAAATTTCTCTTCTCATCTAGGACGAAGATAATTTTTATCACCTGTCTTTACCTGAAACATCAAAGATCATGGTTATACCAAATCATAGTTCATGTTCATAATTGTTAACGCCAAGATCTTTCCTCACGTCCCAATCACGTAAGACGCGTCCGATATCCTGCACAGTTCAACAAGTCAACACCAAAAGCTTGACGGCTTGACCGTCGGGGGATAGCTCCGGTGCGAGAGTTGGTATCGGCGATAACAAGGTTAACAATGGAGGAAAATAATATCTCTAGTATATTGAGAGAGAATAATAGTTTTGATCAGTGATTAGTTCAGTTACCTTCTTTTCTTGTGTGATCGTTGCCCCATATGCACTCCAGTCCCGGTTTACCATGCCACCCACTATCCCTAACACAGCCCTCTCCCACATCCGGTGATTCACCTACTACTCCATCAACTTTGTCCACCGCCGGCTATTACAGTCACATCCTCATTAATTCCATGCAGACGGTGGCAGAGATAACAATCAACTGTTATCTTTTGTCATGATTATCGGTCAAAGATGAGATAAAAGACAATTTGTATAATGGACCAATCCAATGACTTAGCCCAATGCAATAAAGATGACCCATCTTCAAATGATTCAATAGAATAGTTAAATAACTTGGTCCAAACCATTCGGCCCAACAGAACAAATGTAACATAGTCCTAGGGAGGAGACCATTAGGTCCGGCCCAATAATGAAAAGTATCATGGCCCAACATTGCCTCCCAGTCTTTTATTAAACAGGATGTTTAATAGAAGACTGTAAATAATATAGGTCCATGATATAATGAATTGTAATAAGTCACAAGGGATTCAATTTGAAACCTGCCGAGGCCCAACTGATGAATGTCAATCAACAATTCAAATAAAATGAGGCCCAAAAGAGAGAAGCCCACTCTGGTTAAGACATTAAACCCAAAACCGGACGCTATCCCTTCACATTCGCCATCATTACTGCTAATTAAATGTGTCGCCCTCGTGTACCGTGTAACCGTCAATATAAAAGGTAATTTTCCCCAAATTGACAACTTTACTTGCCATTTCAAATTTCAGACGTCTTTTCGAGCTTTAGACTTCCTTCTTTCTCAGATTTCTTACTCTTCTATGCAAACTATCATCAATGGCGTCTTCTAGTTCTGCTAACGCCACTCCAATCCAGGCCATTCCTCTTACCACTATTCCTCCTACACCCAGCCCTAGCAAGGCCACTTCGGGATCAAACCCTAACCCCACTGGTACCCCAAGCAAAAACACACCGAAAAAGCCTCTTCCCAACCCCTCTATCTTCTTCCAGAGTGCAACACAGTTCACTCACGCCAACACTGCATCAACGTTGACTGAGAAGGACGTTCAGAACGCATACGAACGGTATCAGGTTCCGGCGACCCATCAATTCTTTCGTCCCACCACCACAGAGAGGATGTACCAGTGCCCGGACGGCTGGACCGCCATGCCTCTGACACTCTTAGAAAAAGGGGTTTGATTCCCCTTGCACGTTTTCTTGGTCACCCTCTTGGGGTTCATTGGCGTCGGATTCACCCAGCTGGTCCCGAACTCCTATATTCACATCTTGGCGTTTGTCACCTTCTGTCACGAAGTGGGCGTCGGCCCCACTCTCGACTTTTTCTTCTCCATATACAGTATCACCAAGTCCAGAGAGAAGGGGTTCAAGGTTTTAAGCAAAATACCTGCAAAAGATGGAGAGAACTTTGAGAGACGGTCTCTGATCAACACTTCCTCCAGTAACCGAGGATGACATGAGCAATGGCTCTTCGTCAAAGGGCCAGAAATTGCCTCTCTGCCAGACTGGACTACGTTGGACAAAGTATCTGTCTACTTTGGGGATATAGCCAAAGAGCATGTGAAAGAGATGATTGAACTCCTGGACAACTTCCCGAAGAAGGAGTGGAGTTACAGTCTTCTTACCAAACAAGCTTGGTTGTATGACCACAAATGTAAGTCTCAAATTTTTACCGAAATAAAATTTTTGAACTTATTATTGTAAACAGATCTAACAAAATGTATTTTTCTATTGCAGTGTCTTTGATCAAACCTTCATCGATGGACCGAAGGGACTTAGAAAAATTCCTTTCGGGCAAACCTCCATCATCTCCTACTACCGAAACCCCCCAGGAAGAGATTCCGGCCTCTGAAGCCCCAGATGCCGAAGGTCTTCCTGTAGAACCAGAAGTTGCCGAAGAGACTCTCCGACCTTGCAAGAAGAAGAGAACTGTTCGAAAGACAAGAGGTATCTCCCAAGAATCCCAACCAATCTCTACCTCCAGCTTGATCGATATGCCTGCAAACGAACGGATGCAGGCCCTTCGTATCAAGAAAAGGCGAGTCAAGGTAACTCCTTTGTCTGCCGATGAGCTTCGGGTTCCCACTAGCCCAGTGGAAATTCAGGTTTCTGAAGAGGATCATGAAGAACAACCTGAGACTTCAATTCCTTCTCGGAAAAGAAAACAACCCTCGGATGATCAACCACCACCACCCGTAGAACCGACTCCAGATCAACCACATTCATCACTTATCCCTTCGCCAACTCGGGAACCTACTCCTGCTCGTTCTCCATCCCCCGAGAACATATACTTAGATTCTTCACCATCACCTCCTCGTGAAGAATGCACGCCCTTCCTTTCAAGGCCTTCTGTCGATGAGTTTCATAACGATGCGATGGGGTCTCCAACTTTATGGCCCCAATTCAATGACAATTTCCCTTTCCAACTCTTCGACTCATTTGTCAGGGAGACCGATGAACATCGGTTCGGCAACAGTTCAATCCTGGACCTTATCAAAGAAGGCATGAGTTATCACGCTAAGGTAAATATTTATATGTCTGTTCATTTGAATTTATATGCATCTCTTTGAAGACTAACGGATTGTCTATGAACGTCTACAGGCGAATGCAGTCTTCGGGAGTCTTCTTCCACGTTACCAAGAAGCTGAAGCCGAAGAGGATGCAGCCCATTGAGAGAACATCATTCTGAAGTCAGCTTTGACTAAGGAAAGAGGTGATCTCAGTACTGCCCTCTTCAACAATGAAAACCTCCAAAGGGATCTAACTCGAAGAATGGAGGAGTTGAAGATCTGCAGCGAGGAACTGAAGAAGACGAAGGCCAGCCAGTAGGAGATGACGAGTCTGAACGTCGATCTTGACACTCAGAACCATGCTCTGAGGCTCAGAAATGAAGAACTTTGTATAGCCAATCAGAGCTTGGCGAAACAAGTTGACAATCTTCAGGAGCAGGCCCGCAATGACAAAGAGAGAAATTTGAACATACGTCTCGAGCTTCAGGGTAAGCTGGAAGCCTTGGAGGATTTAGGTCCCCCCTTGATCGAAGAGCTTCGCGAGCAAATCCAGGATGAATACTGGAAGTCAAATGAGCTGAATGAGAAGGTAGTTCAGATGTTTTCTGACGGGTATTACGATTGCCGAATGAAGGATAAGGCAAAACTTATCGCGGCCAAAACTGATCCTACCATTCTCGACTCGTCTGAAGATGAGGTAGTAGCCTGAAGATGAATATCTATTTTTCTTTTTTTTAGCTTATAGGATGTCTGTAAAAAAACACTTTGTCTTTTTATCCTTCTTGTAATTGACAATATATTAATGAAATATCAGTCTTTTTCCTTATTTCTCCTTTGTTATTAATTTTTGTCAATAGTATCTTAAAAAATGTATGAACTCTTAACTTGAACTGTTAATAAATAACTAAACAAGTTATATAACAGATAAGATGAAGGTAAGTAATGAGGCAATCCGAACTCAACACTTAGAAAAATTTAGGTAATAAAGTAAAGGAATACTTATTCGTTACCAAAGTGTGAGATGGATCTGCTTCATAGGGAATTTGTTTACCCCGAAAGGCCTAACAAAACCACAAGATGACATTTTCCTACCACGAAGGGCCTAACAAAGTCTAAAGAACGACAGTTGCCTACCACGAAGGGCCTGACAATGTCTAAAGGACGACAATTGCCTACCACGAAGGGCCTGACAAAGTCTAAAGAACGACAGTTGCCTACCACGAAGGGCCTGACAACGTCTTAAGGATGGCATTTGCCTACCACGAAGGGCCTGACAAACCCATGAGGACCACCTGCCAATAAGGCTACCATCGAATGGTCAGCGAATCCACCCGAACCTCCTTACACCAATGACGTTTGCCTACCACGAAGGGCCTGACAAACTCATAAGGACCACCTGCCATAAAGGCTACCATTGATTGGTCATCAAGTCCACCCGAACCTCCTTACACCAATGAAGTGAACAACAACGAAGACAAAATTTGTTGAGAAAAAAGGAACTTTTATTGATGAGGACTTAAACATTTACAGACTTCCGATTAATCGACATCGTATCTCATTGAAAGTATTTCCAAGTCTACCCGCATTCCAAGTATTTTTAATTTCTGATCCATCTAATGCCCTCAACCGATAAGTTCCCAGCTTCGGTACTTCTAAGTCTTCATACGGTCCTTCCTGGATTCAAAGATCGCTTTCCCAAATTTCGAGGTGTAGATGCTTCACTTCTCTCGAGAACAAAATCTCCCACTTCAAATCTGCGAAGCTTTACCCTCTTGTTGTAATGCTTGGCTACTCTCTGTTGATAGGCTGCTAACTTGATCAAAGCCACCTCTCTGACTTCTTCTAACAGATCCAAGTTGACCTTCAGTCCTTCATCGTTGTAGATCTCTTTAAACTGACTGACCCAAAGACTTGGAGATCCAATTTCAATTGGGACTAAGGCATCAGTACCATAGGCCAATCTGAAAGGTGAATCCCCTGTGGTAGTCCTCGGTGTAGTCCGCTAAGCCCATAACACACTGAGAAGTTCCTCAGGCCATCTTCCTTTAGCTTCGTCCAGTCTGCGCTTGATCCCGTTCAGCAACGTTCTGTTGGTCACTTTGACTTTCCCGTTCGACTGAGGATGAGCTACTGAAGTCTTTATGTGTTGAACTCCAAACTCCTTCAAAAATGCTTCAAATTTTGATCCCACAAACTGACGTCCGTTGTCCGATATCACCACCTTAGGAATTCTGAAACGAAACACAACTGACTCTTTCATGAATTTCAAGCATTCCTGTTCCGTTATTAACCTAAGTGGCTTTGCTTCTAGCCATTTGTTCATATAGTCGATGGCAACTATAACAAAACTGACCTGACCTTTAGCTTTCGGTAATGGACCCAGTATATCAACCCCCCCAGACAGCAAAGGGTATAGGAGATAAGATCGAGTATAGCTCTTCTGGTGGCTGATGTGGGATCGGACTGTTGAGTTGACACTTTTCACACTTCTTGACATACTCCATTGCTTCCTTGAAGATGGTAGGCCAGTAGTACCCCTGATGAAGTACTTTGTAGGCTAATGACTTAGCAGCCATATGGTCACCACAGATGCCTTCATGAACTTCTCGGAGAGCATATTCAGCTTCGAATGGAGTCAAACATTTCAGCAATGAAGATGAGAAGGTCCTTCGAAAAAGATCTCCATCTATCAAAATGAAGTTAACACTTTTATATTTGATTTTCTTGGCCAGCATCTGATCTGAGGGAAGGACGCCATCTGCCAGATACTCCAGATATGGAGTCAACCGGCAGTTGGTACGATCAATGCACATTACCGATTCATGTTAAACACTAGGATGTTGCAAAATTTCTAAGTAAACTGACCCATCAAAAATGTTAACATCCGTAGTGGCTAACTTTGAGAGTGCATCGACAATGGAATTGTCATTACGCTCGACCCCTTGAAACTCGTATGATTGGAAATACTGAAGCCGATCTTTCAATTCTGCCAAGTACTTAATCATTCTATGACCTCGAGCTTCGTATTCCCCTGAGAGTTGCTTAACGACTAACTGAGAATTACTGAAGATGACTATTCTCTGCACTTCAAGACTCTTAGCCAATCGTAACCAGGACAGTACCGCTTCGTACTCTGCTTCATTGTTCGTCGCTCTGAACTCGAATCTGATGGCCTGCTGCACTTTGAATCCCTCTGGACTTGTCAAAATGATTCCTGCTCCACTAATGTCCAAAGTAGAAGATCCATCGGCATACAGCGTCCACGAGCTTTGCTGCTTCATTGAAGAATCAAGAATCGCTCCTGCTGGACCCTCAACTTCTTCGCCACGCCTTCATCTCGCGAGAAGAAAATGAACACTCAACCACAAAATCAGCCAAGGCCTGTCCCTTGATGGCAGTTCGACGATGATATTCAATAAAAAATTAGGACAACTCCATAGTCCATGCAGCTAATCTCCCCGAAACCTTAGGTTTGCCCATAATTTCTTCAAAGGCTGATTTGTGTATACCACCAACAACCTACCCTGGAAGTATTGCCTAAGCTTTCGACTAGCAATTATCAAAACAAAAGGAAACTTTTCAATGTTTGGGTACCTTGTTTCAGCATCCCGAAGGACATGGCTTACGTAGTAAATCGGGTGCTTCTTACCCCCAACTTCTCGCACCAAAACTGCTCCTACGGCCAACGAACTAGCTGCCAAGTATAAATACAGAGGCTCAACAGGAGCGGGCTTCACCAACAAAGGTGCCGAAGACAAATAGGACTTGATGCTCTAAAAGGCGTCCTCACATTCTGAAGTCCATTGGAACGTCTTTGCATTCTTTGGCCCTTTCAACGTATCAAAAAATGGCAACATCTTTCTGCCGATCTGGACATGAATCTCCTCAAAGCTGCAATCCTTCCAGTCAGACGTTGAATATCTTTAAATGATTGAGGAGTCTTCATATTAAGAATTGCTTGAATCTTCTCTGGATCGGCTTCAATTCCTCTCTGACTGACAAGATAACCCAGAAACTTGTCAGCCCCTAATCCGAAGGTGCATTTAGTAGGATTCAGCCTCAAGTTGTGATGACGAATTGTCTGAAAGCATTCTTCTAAGTAATCTAAATGTTTCTGCACCTGCATGCTTTTGACAATCATGTCATGCACGAACACCTCCATGTTCTTTCCCAATTGATATCTAAAGACATAGTTCATCATCCTCTGGTATGTGGCCCCAGCATTGATTAGGCCAAAGGTCATTTTCTTATAGGCATATACCGAACGATGCGTAATGAACGCCGTCTTCGGTATATCCTCTTTACACATGGAAATTTGATGATATCCAGAGAATGCGTCCATGAAACTTAATAAAGCATACCCCGAAGTTGCATCGATGAGCTGGTCGATGTGGGGTAGTGGATAAAAATCTTTAGGACAAGTCTTGTTTAGATCTTTATAGTCGATGCAGACTCGCCATTTCCCATTCTGCTTCTGGACCAGCACCACATTTGCCATCCACTGCGGGTAGTCGATCTCAAAGATGAAATCAGCAGCTAATAGCTTGGCAATCTCTTAATCGATGATTCATTGGCACTCAGGCGCAAAGATCCTCCTCTTCTGACCGGCTTCTTTTACGGGTCCACTTCTAATCGGTGCTCAGCAATCCCTCTGCTCACTCCCGGCATGTCTTGAGGTTCCCACGCAAAGATGTCAACATAACAGCGTAGGAGTTCCATGAGGTTCGTCCGAAGAGGTTCTGGCAGTCCCGAACCTTTTTTTACTGTCTTGTGACTTTTGCCAGGAATGAGCTCAATCTCTTCTATCTCCCCAGCTGGCATGACTATTGGCTCTGAACTGCTCTCAGTGAAGGGCTCGATCTCTATCACCATGGTCTATTTTTGCTTCAATACCCCCACTCCCGAAGTGATCACATCATTTCTATAACATCTTCTGGCCAGATCCAGATCTCCTTTCACTTCACCAACCCCATGAGCCGTAGGAAATTTGATTTTGAAATGAGGGATTGAGGTTACAGCTTGTAAAGCAGTTAAAGTAGGCCTCCCTAGAATGGCATTATAGGCAGAATCTACATGCACAACATAAAATTTGCAAATTATTTCTACCTATTGGGGGGCCGTTCCGAAGATGACCGGTAGTTCAATAGTTCCAGCCAGCTTGACTAGATCATTGCTAAAACCATATAAAGGCGCCTCCTATCCGATCTCCATCTTCTGCCCGACTAAATGCATCCTCTGATAAGCGTGGGCATACAGAATATCTACAGAAGACCCGTTGTCGACCATCATTTGCTTCATATCCACTGAACCCACTTACGCAGTCAGCACCAATGATCCCTCATGCGGTTCGATGGTTTCCGAAGGGTAATCCTCGTCAGTAAAGGAGATTACCGTACCTAGATAAGGTCTATCAGTCTTCGGGAGGGTACCCGCCACCGACATGACCGAATCCAAGTGAATTCGGCGTTTCTTTCCAACGAGCTTGCCAGAAGTGCCCCTAGTGATGGTGTCTACCACATGCCTTGCAGGCTATCCCAGAGCTGGCAATGCTTGCTGAACTGGCTGAGCCTCCTGAACAGGGTCTCTATCCCTCTGCTGAGCTTGTTAAGTTGTTCTGGCAGCCACATACTGAACTAAGGCCCACCTTGAACCTTCTTCTCTATGAATTCCTTCAGACTAGCACAGTCGTTTGTATCATGACCCGAAGCCTGATGATAATCGCAATATTTACGATAGTTACCTTTTCCGGGTTTAATGTTATCTCGAGGTGGTTCGAAGATAGGTTGATGCTTGATTTGGTCTAGGATGACCGCCCTGTCTGTATTGAGTGCAGTGTACGTCCTATTAACTCTTTGGCCAGGAGCAGACACACGAACTCCTCCCTATCTCTAGTTGCTGTTATACTTCTTTGACCCACCATCATAGCGGTATTTATTTCCTTCATTCTTCTTTTGGTCCCCTTCTATTCTGTACTGATCTGTCTCTTTAAGCCGATCTGAAGAAGGACGTTTGAGACTATTCATGGCCTCTTCTACCATGATATAGCCTTCTGCTTTGTTGAAGGCTTCAGCGAGACTCTTCGGGTGATGAAACATCAACTTCTTCACCAACTTTTCTGATTTGACCAGATCTAACCCATTTTGAAACAGTCCAACGGCTTTTAGATCATTCAAGTCTGTCACTTAGCCGACTACTTCACGAAACCATTTTACATACTGGCCCAAAGACTCATTCGAATATTGTCGAACCTGAGCCAATGAGCCGGTTGGTTTTCCCCTCCTTTTGTTGCTCCCAAAGTGAGCATGGAACTTACTACACATGTCTGCCCAAGATGATATCGAATCTGAAGGCAGGGTCCCCATACACTGTCTAGCATCTTTACGAAGTGTTGTGACAAAAGTATGACACTTAGCAGCATCGCTAAAGTCATAATAATCCATCAATCGGTCAAACGCCTGACTGTGGTCATAGGGATCCCCAAATCCATCATAGATTTCTATGTGGGGCAACTTCTTGGTGGGGTCAGCTTTTTCTTTTAGAATCTCCGTGAAAAAAGGAGATGCCTTCTTTCCCGAAGTATCTTTTGTTTGCTGGACTTCGGCAAGCTGTTTCTGAAGTTCATTCAATTCTTTAACCAGATACTCCACTCCTTCTGGTTGAGATGATGCTTCTTTCTCCGGCGACTCCTTCCTCTTCTGAGTAGACCGGCCTTTTACCATAGAGCCCACAACTTTGGAGGGACTTTTCTGATGATGAGGGTCCACAAGGCGGAGTACCCTCAGTGGACTCTCAGGAGTGTGAGCTCTGGATCCGCCGTGGCCCCTAGAACTCCATGGCTGTGGTGAAAAATGCAAAGGCAGATCGCTTCTTTGTATTCTCGGAGTGTACCCCGGATCGGCCTCTATGTTTGCTTCGACCCTGCTCCTTAGAACCGACAGGTTGAGGTACCCTCTTCGATCTTTGAGGAGTAGGGCTTCTAGATCTTTTTCGATCTCGAGGTTGGCCCCGAGATTCATGACCTAAATGGGCATGCTCCTTCCCACTCCGATGCCCACGATCTTCGGATTGAACATAACTGGAAGCTTCGTCCCTTAACTCCGCCATCCGAGACATCTGCTCAGCTATATCCAGTCGTTGCTTCAGAAGTACCTCCATGGCCCTATCTGCTTCGTCTGCCATCTTGGCCAGCTTGGAGGCCTTATCATCCTGATCATCTCGGTATCGAGTTCTAGGCGAAGTGCCTTTTACTGGTTTTCGACCATGACCAGATCCTTTTTTAGCCGTGAAAACCAGCTTTCGCTTAGCGTTACTCACAGCCTTCGGACGAAAGTCCTCTGATGGACATTTGGAAGCTGTGCTAGCATGAGCACTTACTGCAGGTCCCAAACGATCTTTGACAGATATTCATGGTGCGGATTCACTTGCAGCCATCGGCTGTCCTTCAGTTGTAGGCATTCTACTCTTCCCCATGGATTCCGACGTAGAACGAACACAGTTTCTGATTGAAAATACTCAGGACACTAGAACTAAGCCCTCCTTCTAGCGCCAATGTTAACGCCAAGATCTTTCCCCACGTCCCAATCACGTAAGACGCGTCTGATATCCTGTACAGTTCAACAAGTCAACACCAAAAGCTTGACGGCTTGACCATCGGGGGATAACTCTGGCGTGAGACTCAGTATCGGCGATCACAAGGTTAACAATGGAGGAAAATAATATCTCTAGTGTATTGAGAGAGAATAATAGTTTTGATCAGTGATTAGTTCAGTTACCTTCTTTTCTTGTGTGATCGTTGTTCTATATGCACTCCTGCATCTTGCCACTGTACACCCACTATCGCTAACACATCCCTCTCCCACGTTTGGTGATTCACCTGCTACTCCATCACCTTTGTCCACCGCCGGCTATTACAGTCACATCCTCATTAATGCCATGCAGATGGTGGTAGAGATAACAGTCAACTATTATCTTTTGTCATGATTACCGGTCAAAGATGAGATAAAAGACAATTTGCGTAATGGACCAATCCAATGACTTAGCCCAATGCAATAAAGATGACCCATCTTCAAATGATTCAATAGAATAGTCAAATAACTGGGTCCAAACCATTCGGCCCAACTGAACAAATGTAACATAGTCCAAGGGAGGAGCCCATTAGGTCCGGCCCAATAATGAAAAGTATCATGGCCCAACAATAATCATACTAATAAATTCATCTTTGCACTACGGGCCAAAGATATTCGTCAAAAGTTCATCTTTTCACTACTGGGCAAAGATATTCAACAACATGTCATCTTTGCACTACAGGCCAAAGATATTCAACAACAGATTATCTTTGCACTACATGCCAAATATATTCAACAATAGATCATCTTTTCACTACAGGACAAAGATATTAATATCTCAAAGAAATATATAATCATTTCGGAACAATAATTATAACCATGTTGATCAATTCACCTTTGTACTTAAGCTAAAGATATTCAATTATAAATTCAATTGTCATGATCATCCCAGTTAACCATTCATCTTTGCACTACTGGCCAAAGGGAACCCATAGTCACGATCATGCCAATAATCTACCCATCTTTACACTCAAGTCAAAGAGAAATTTCATCACCAGGATTATAAAAATGTTATATATGATAATAAAAATAATATGATCAACAACTGCATTTAATTTCAAGAGTAAGATTCATAAATCAACGATAATTTGGTCAGAAAAAGAAACCAAATTTATCGTGAATAGTATCCTGTGAATAGTAACTCGTGAATAGTAACTCGTGAATAGTAACTCCTGAATAGTAACTCGTGAATAGTACTCCGTATTCGTACATAGTACCGTATGCGTAAATAATGTCATATACGTAAATAGTGCTATATACATGAATAGTGTCGTATACGTGAATAGTACCGTATACATGAATGGTAACCCCAACACGAAAAGGTAAAAATTTTACAATAAACTTCATATCAATATTTCGGTATAATGATATCAAAAGGAATAATATCATTTACGAAAAAAATAACATCCCTTACTATCCCTTACCTCAAAAGAATAGTACTTATGGCTGGAATTTCGAATGTAATGCCGACGAAAACTTGCACTGAATAGCAACTCTCAAAGTATCTAAATACTCACAAAATACGCTCGATAATATATAGAGAGAGAAAACTTCTTTCTGGTGTGATTTTCAATTCTAACTAAGCACCTTATTTATAGGAAAATTCTACGCCCACCATCTTTGCCCAAATAATCAGCCACCACAAGTGGGGCCCACCCATGTTTTTAATAAAAACATTTATTTTCGTAACTTCAATAATTCATAAAAAATAGTCCTTTTATCATAAAAATACGAATTTTATGTCCATTCCACAGGAAATTAAATTCTCTACAACTTTGTAAGTTTAAGTTTTTCTAAATTCCAAACGAAAAATGACCGAAATTCACATACGGATGATTTTCAACACCTCTTAAAATTCATAACAAATCATACATTAATTTTTAACGGTTCAAAATTTGTGGACATATACTCAACTTATATATGTATAACATATCCAAAATTCACAACGATCCAACGGTCGGATTAAAATTATAACTCACGCAATAGAGCTTTAAGAACACTGATTTGATTTTCGGACTATAAGTCCCTCGTACTCGTTTCAATCAAACAGTCACCACGAAAACTCCACAAAGAATATTTAGGTGATTCAAATTTCTGCGTTTAGCTTACTTCCAGGGCTTTCTTTTGATATATGACTCATCTCCTAACTCATTATACACAAAGAGTTATGGATTTTACAAAATCAAGTAATAAACTAATTTTTCTGAAAATCCCATATTTTGTTCTTCTTTTGATTTCTAGATTTCTCTCATTTGATTCATGCACCGTGAATTTAGTGTGAAAATATCACCATTTTTATATTATTATATAACCACATTATACATTTATAATGTAAGCTAAAATATCAATTTTCAACAATTGACATTTTTCTAAGAATTCCTCAATTTCGACAAAATACTGATAAAACACCTCAGTATTAATTCTTTCATTTATATCCACACAAAATAAATATTTTTCTATCCTTCATTTATATCCACATAAAATAAATATTTCCTTATCATATAAATTAATAATTAATTATTCACAAATAATATTACAGAATCACAATTATGACAACCGAGTTCCCAGGAAAGAGGGGGCTTTCCGATAAGGATTTCTCCTTACTGATGCGCAATTAGATGACCTAACCTCTTTCCTGGACAGAACTTTCTAGGCATTGCCAATAGTGTTATCTAACAATATTATTCAAATAATATAAATTATTGATCTGATAATGGAGATACTGTGCAGTGACAATTATTGAAACAAAAATAATATAAAATATCAACGTAGCAATTATTGAATCAATAAAATAAAATATTGAATAGTAATTACTGTAACAATTATTGAGTAGTGCCTTTTTACGTAAGAATCAATAATTCAAAAATATTGTGCAATACCTGGTATTATCGCGTAAACGACGCCAGACATCAGATTTTAACCACCGGGGTATTCCAACAAGTGTTAATTCAGAATAACTACGTCGTTATTTATAAAATCTCAAACTTGTCGTTATCTTCATCCGACAAATATTCTATTATGGGGCCCACAAATGGCTACGTCGTCGTACGGATATTCTTCGACATTAAGAATATTCCACGACCAAATGAATATTCCCCGACAACAATGAGTATTTTATAACCACTTGCTTATTTAAAATATTTATATATATCACCCTTAACTTTAACATTTTATCAATTTAACCATTTACTGAATAGTAATTATACAAAAATTGAATACTTTTATTTCATAAAATTTGGGGTCTTACATAAGACTTCTAATAGTCAGAGGTGAGAGGGAGGAAACCTACTAAAACACCATTTACATCATTTGTTATTGTTGTTGGGATTCAAACTCCATTGTTATATCTAATGCTAAACTTTGAAGCTCAATTCAATATTTTGGGTATTCAGATTTAGGAATTTTCATAATTTTAGAGACAGAGAAAATATGCAGATCTATTTGATTTGGAAGAAGGGGGAGAAGAGAGAATAAATCAAATTTGTTTATTTTCTTTATTCTTTTTTCATGTCCATGTAGAATAAAAACTGAAACGATTTAACACCCGTGAGGCAAAGATAACAGAATGATCCAGTTTCAAAATATTAATTAGTTTAATGGGGTAATTTGAAAAATTAAAAGTTTAATGGTGTAATCAGTAAAACGTGTCATCTATAGTGGGTACTTCATTAGTTTTTTCGATAAAAAGTTAACGTCCGTTTATTTTTTTTAATGGAATGACCCAATTTCAAAATAATAATTAGTTTAGTGGGATAATTTGAAAAAATAAAAGTTTAATGGTGTAATCAGTAAAACATGTCAACTATAGTGGGTATTTCATTAGTTTTGCCCTTTCTTTAAGGAGATTGACTTCTATCCTATTATGGTAAATACCATGATACGGACTCTATATCTGGGGACGGGGTGTCAAAGGAGGTGTAATCAATTATAAATACACAGCTAAACCCTAATTCACATGTAATAATAATATTCATACTTTTGAGCACTAAAGAATTAAACCTTCATTGTTAACCTTTATTCAACTTGTACATATTCTTACACCAGAGCTATCCCTTGGCGGCCCCAGCCGGTAGCTCTATAAGTGTGGTTCCGTTTCTGTGTAGGATTCAACGCGTAGATTTGGTGATTGTGCATATGGAAAAATCTTGGTGTTAACATTAGCGCTAGAAGGAAGGCATATTTAGTGCTATTTTTTCAATCACCCAGACATCCAATTAGAGATGTTGCGAGTAAGGGAAAATGGCCTATAATTTGGAAAACTTTGCGACCAACCTAATGACATAATTAAGTAGTTTAGTCAAAGATAGATTGGGACCTAACAAATGTGAAGTGGGTTCATGACAAGTTTAATCCACCAAACGACGTTTGTTCTCAAAAAGCTAATATACCTTCGTTCCTCACAGCCGTGCTCAGGAGAGTTAGTCCCGAGCACTCACACGTCATGAACGGGATTAGGAGGACAATGGCCAGGACAAACGTCAGTTGTTTCTGACCTTGAAGATGTAACAAAATAAGGATGCTATGGAGGTCCTACACCTCCAACACAAGGAACCTGATGCTTAGATGACTAAGTTTATACGGGAAGAAGAGGTCTCCTCGAGTCAGCATCGCCACCAAGAGATCATAATATAGAGCTGATCTAGGACACAACGTTCAAAAGGCTTGCAGTGTGATGGGAGCAAGAATAGGAGTCGGTGCAGAGAAGGCTGTTGCGAGGACTGGGGGAGGTCAGGACATAGACGGAAGATAACGTCTCCGACACAAGCAAGGGATATGCATGAGTCATCCCCCGGGAAGGAGGAATCCTACTCCCTCGTGAAGAGAGTAGCTGAAATGGAGCGGAAGTTTATAGTTTTTGGTTAGGTAAAGGAGTCTCCGATCAATCCAACGTCTCCTTTTACTCTTGAGATTGATCAGGCTCGGGCCGATCCATCCAGGAAGATGCCACCGATGGAGAATTACGATGGTTCGAGGGATCCTTATGACCACACATATACATACAACCGGCTTATGAATTATTATGTTCATTTTGATGCGGCCAAGTGTTATATGTTTGCCACCACTTTGAAGAAGGAGGCTCGAGAATGGATGGCGTCACTCTCGCCAAACTCTATTGGCTCGTGGAAGGAATTGTGCAAAACATTCCATGCCAGATTCAGCAGTAATAAGAGGAAGGGAAAGGTGACGGCTTCCCTTATACAGGTTAAATAACGATCGAAAGAGAGTCTGAGCCAATATGTGAAAGGATTCCTGGAAGCGATCGAAAAAGTGACAGAACTAAACGCCTATCAGGTCCTTAGATTTTTTATCATTGGGTTGGATGTGGTAAAATCGATGAAATTGATGAAATATATAATGTCCAACCCTCTGAAGGATCTGTCAGAGATGTATGATCTAGCAGAAGGGTTCATCTGTTAGAGATGTATGATCGGTATGGCTTCATTTGAGACGTTGTATGGAAAAAAGTATTGTTCTCCAGTATGCTAGGATGAGGTGGGTGAAGCAACATTGTTGGGACCGAAATTAGTACATATGACTACGGAGATGATTCAAATGATCAGGCAACGTATAAAAACCTTACAAGATCGATAAAAGAGTTATGCTGATCTTCATTGAAAGGACGTGGAATTCAATGTTGGAGAACATGTGTTGTTACATGTTGCACAATGTAAAAGAGTTATGAGATTTGGAAAGAGATGAAAGCTCAATCCTTGATTCATTGACCCATTAGAAATACTTGACCGAGTAGGAACTGTGGCTTATAGACACGCGTTACCGCCAAGTATGTCTCATGTTCATAACGTTTTTCACATATCTATGTTACGTAAATATGTGGAAGACCCGAACCACATTATTAGGTTAGAACAAGACGAAATAGCGGAACATTTAACGTATGAAGAGGTTCATGTTAAAATCTTGGATAAGAAGGAACATATTCTATGCTCCAAGGTTATACCTCAAGTCAAAGTCTTGTGGACAAACCACGATGTTGAGAAAATGACCTGAGAGTTAGAATCTGAAATGAGATAAAGGTATCCTCACCTCTTCGTCATACCAGGTATGTACTCTAATTTCGAGGATGAAATTTCATAAGAAGGGGAGGTTGTAAGACCCCAACTTTTATGAATAAAGATTAATTTTCTATAAATATCATTTTTAAATATTCAGGAGTGAATTTGATATAATGTTATAGTTGTGGGTAATATTTATAAATTTTGCAAAGTACGCAAGTTGTTATATTATATTCGATTGATCGGGGAATATTAGTTTTAACAGGAAATATTCGTACGACGGTAAATCATTGGTGGACCCCAACAGAATTATTGTCGGAATGAGAAAACGTCAAAAATATCTTTTTATAAAATAACGGCGAAAGTTTTACCGTTAACTATTGAAATACCCGGTGTTAAAAAATACGAGAATACGCTGGGTGGCATAATAGTAGACACCTTCGTATTGATTATTGATGCTTACGTGAGAAGTCACTCGCTTTTGGTCAATTATTGCTACAACAATTGTTTGCGATAGTATCTCACGTTATTTGATTCAATTATTGTCGATATTTTATATATTATTAAATCAATAATTGAGATGACAAGGTATTCTAATTATTATATGTATAATTAACAATGTCTAGAAAGTTCGTCGAGGAAAGGGGTTTGGTCACCTAATTGCGCTACCAATAGGGAGAAATACTTATCGAAAGCCCCTCTTCCTTGGAACGATCGATTGTTAATATCATGAAGTTATAATAATATGAATAAAGGTTGTTAAAAATATTGAAGAGATTTTTATGAAATATTTGTTGTAAATTGGCTTTTTTTGTTGGACCCCATTTACCTATTTTTCAAAATTATCGGTGAGAAAGTTATCACGCTTTTTGTTTTATATATATATATATATATATATATATATATATATATATATAATCATATATATATATATATATACACATACATTTATACAAAATTTTTGTCGGATGGAAAAGTTGGTCACTGGGGCATTCTTATTCGTATTATTATAATAAGTTTTATTTTTATAAAAATAGAATATATTATATTTTATTATGCATAGTGTTTCCATAGTGCCTGTATAGTGTTTGCATAGTAAAAATCAAAAAATTTTCTAAAAATCAGTCGGCGTCCGTGATATGTCACTGTGCAGTCCGTGATTTTCTTTTTCAAATAGTATCATTTCCATTCTCCTATAAATATGATGCTTATTTAGAATTAAAAATCACACCAGAATCAAAAAATTCTTCTTCTATAATATTGAGCGTATTTCTTTCGAGTTTTAGAAAGTTTTGAGCGTAAAAAATAGTGAAAGTTTTCTTCAGGAATATCCCCGCTATACTAGTTGGAATACTCTTCTTTTCAAGGTAAGGGTTATTATTTTTTTATATTCTGAAGAGATATTATTTTTTGTATTCGTATGAATATTATTTTCGTTCAATATTCATTATATTCGTAAGGAATATTATTTCCGTTTAATATTCGTAAGAAATATTATTTCCGTTCAATATTCTTAAGGAATATTATTTTCGTTCAATATTCGTAAGGGGTATTATTTATTTCATATTCACTTACGATATTATTTTCGTATTCGTAAGAAATTTTATTTCGTTCAATATTCGCAAGAAATATTATTTTTGTTTAATATTCGTAAGGAATATTATTTTCGTTTATTCAATATTCGTAAGGAATATTATTTTCGTTCAATATTCGTAAAGGATGTTATTTTTGTTCAATATTTGCTTGAAATAATATTTTCTTCCATACTCTGTAGTATGTAAGTAATATTATTTCGTTTCAGATTTCGAATTCTATATTCATTTGGTTAAAGTTTTGGCTTCTATACTCCATGAAATTAGTAGAATATCCTTAAAATTTGCGTTTCATCCAGTATCTTTTCATGTAAATATTATTCTGATCATTCTTGATAAGTTTTAACTTTTTCATGTCTTAGTACTATTCACGGGTTACTATTCACAAAGTACTATTCACGGAATACTATTCACTCGAGTACTATTCACCCGAGGTACTATTCATGATAAAAATTGATTCGTTTTCTGTCCAAATCATTTTTGGTACAATATTATTCTTGAATTTTACTCCACAAAATAGATGTTGACAATTTGGACATTATTGAATTCTGGATAAATTAAATTATAAATCTTTAAAATTTTATCCTTTGTTTTCTTTTAATTGAATTCTTATATCATTGTCATCATCCTCATGCTTATATTATGTTGAAAGTCATTTGTGGCCTGTAGTGCATAGATGGACTTGGTATGATTATGACAAGGGATTATTCGGTATAATCATGACCGTAATGTTACAAATGATGTGGTAAAAGTCCTCATTAGCCCATAGTACATTGATGGACAGTAGTTGGCAAGATCATGACCATTGATGAATACACGAATATTCTTGGCCCGTAGTGCATGGATAATTTGTGGTCGTGATACTAAAGAATATCCTTGGCCGTAGTGCATGGGTGATTCGATGATGTGGATTATTTATTAAGCTGAGTCTCGACGATTAAATGGATGATAAATTCTTTTAAATCATAGAGGATAGTAGATATAATGCTCTACTTGACTCTTCTAATGGATTGCTTGTTCTGCTGCAGTTAAACTTGATGTTTATTATATTTTATCAGTGTAACACTGTTGAAGGCTAACGATAAATTATTCTGCATTTTCTTAGTCATAATATTTCTTACTGGGCTAGTTGAGCTCACCCTTTGCTTTCATTGTTCTCTTCAAGAAATGAGAATATAGCTGGGACTAGTCGGGGAACGGAGTGACGGTCCAGATGTTTGCATTAGTAGTCCTCACTATTCTGTGAAATAGTGTGATAATAAATGTATTGAGGACTTATTTTGAGTTTGAATACTGTCTAGAAGACAATATTTGTATTAAAACTCACAGCTCATGTTGTATATTTAAGTTTATATTTGTATTCTGTACCATGTATTTGGCGACTCATAATGGGTGATGTATACCTATTTTGGGGGCATCACAGTTGGTATCAAAGCTTAGGGATATGATCCCTAGCTGAGATGTAAGACACGAACTAGGAGGGGAGAGACGGAGAATTCCTTCGCTAGTATGACCTACCTAAGTTTATTTAGTATTTAATTGGTCGGTCAGAGTATAGGGATAATATGTGACATGTTAATTAACCCTTATTTTGTTGCAGTATTTGAAAATGACATCCAAGAATGTTGAGAATAGCAATGGAGCACATGCGACCGTTGAATCACCAACGATTAATAACTAGGAAAATGTGCATCAAGAAGGCAACAATCCTCATGCAAACAATAACACGGACCAAATGATAAACGATGAAATGTTTAGGGGCTTTCTGCAATTCATGTAACATCAGGCGAGAGAGACTCATGTCCAAAATGCAGGTGGAAACACTGTCAACGCTCGGGCGGTCACTGCTAAGTAGTTCAAGGAGCTGAGACCACCGCAGTTTATTGGAGAGCCAAAACCCCTTAAGGCGGAGACGTGGATAAAATAGATCACCAAGATATTTGATGTCTTGGGATGCTCCGAGGAGCAAAAGGTTCCTTTTGCCACCTTCATGTTGCGAGGAGAGGCATATTACTGGTGGGAATCTGTAAAGCGTACTCAACATGTCGCACTGAAGATGACTTGAGAGAAGTTCCAAGAACTGTTCAATGACAAGTACTTTCCCGAAAGTATTCATCACATGAAAGAGGTAGAGTTCATTTAATTGGAGCAAAACAACATGACCGTGTCGCAGTACGAAGCCAAGTTTGCCGAGTTATCCCGGTTTGCGTCCCACTTAGTTGATAATGTGGAGAGAATGACGCGGATGTTTCTAAGAGGTTTGAAACCCGAGATACGTCAATACCTTATCTCTCATAAACTGTGTTTGTATTTAGATGTTGTAAATATGGCTCAGTTATTGGAGCGCGATAATGAGTCAACTCAACTAAGAGAGAGCTGTCGGCAAAATAATAATACCAGTGGTAGTAGTCATCGAAGCGGTGACAACAAACGTGGAGGGAATTAACATGCCAGAAATGGTAACCACTTCGGTGGTAATCATGGCCAAGACAATAAAAGTGGACATTTTAAGAAGAGGAGATTCAACAATGATGGAAAGACGTCGGCATCAACACCCGTTGTTAAGGAAGGAGAACGACCACCTATCATATACTTCAAATGCGGAGGGGAGGGACACATCAATCCAAACTGCGTGATGCAGTCCAAAGCGTGTTACAATTGTGGAAGAGAGGGTCACCTAGCCCGATTTTTTCGTACAGTGAAGCCAAGTCCAGTTGGGATGGTGACACCAAATGCCATCCCAAACAAGTCAAAACCTGTAGTTCAAGGGAGAGCGTTTGTTGTGACCTCCCAAAAAGAAAGGAACCCGAACGAGGTCATCACGGGTAAGCTTATCATAAACTCTAGTGAAGTATATACCTTATTTGATACCGGTTCTACCCATTCTTTTATTTCTCCTACTTGCGCTCAACGTTTAAATTTGACTCGGGAGAAATTAGACTTTGACTTATCTGTTGAAACTCCGTTGGGAAGAACCTTCATTACATCCACTGTTTATAAGTCTTGTTTGGTTCAAATCGGTACCCTCACATTACCTGTCAATCTTATTTCCTTAAAAATACTTGCGTTTGACGTAATTCTAGGGATTGATTGGTTAACTAATCATCATGCAAAAATTGATTATTTTCATAAGGTTGTTAGCTTTCATATTCCTAACCAACCTATTATGCGAATTCAAGCAACCAAACCATTAAAATCAATCACTGTCATCTCAAGCCATAAAGCTATTCGTTTATTGAAAAATGGATGTCAAGCTTTCTTAGCTCATGTCACGGATTTAAACAAAAATACATCATATTTGAATGATATTTCTATTATTAATAAATTTCCTGACATATTCCCTGAAGAACTTCATGGCCTACCCCTAGAGCGTGAAATTGAATTTTGTATCGACCTTGAACCCTGTACAAAACCCATTTCCAAAGCCCCATATCGAATGGCTCCTATTGAACTTCAAGAGTTAAAGACCCAACTGCAGGAGTTGTTAGACATGGGTTTCATTCGTCCTAGTACATCTCCTTGGGGTGCTCCTGTTCTATTCATAAAGAAGAAAGATGGGAGTATGTGACTTTGTATTGATTATCGGGAGTTGAATCATGTCACCATTAAAAATGGGTACCCATTGCCACATATTGATGACATGTTTGACCAGTTGTAAGGCGCCAAATTCTTTTCAAAGATCGATCTTCGTTCCGGATATCATCAGTTAAAAATTAAAATCGATGACATTCCAAAGACTGCTTTCAGAACTCGGTACGGGCATTACAAATTCCTAGTCATGTCCTTTGGATAGACTAATGCTCATGCTGCCTTCATGGATATGATGAACCGAGTATTCAAGGGATATTTGGATCATTTTTTGGTTGTCTTTATTGATGACATTCTTATATATTCCAAAAGCCGTGAAGATTATGATCAACACTTGAGGCTGATACTCCAAAAGCTTCGTGAAAACAAGCTTTATGCCAAGTTGAAGAAATGTGAGTTCTGGCTTGAGGAAGTAGCATTCCTTGGGCATGTAGTATTAAGTCATGGAATATCTGTTGACCCGACAAAGATTGAAGCAATTCAAAGCTATGAGCAACCTAAATCAATGACCAAAGTACGTAGCTTTCTCGGCTTAGCTGGTTATTATTGGAGATTCGTAGAAGAGTTTTCTCAAATCGCTACTCCATTAACTCAACTGACTCGGAAAGATACAAAATTCAGTTGGAGTGAGAAATGTGAGAAGAGTTTTCAAGAACTCAAGAGGAGACTCATTTCAGCACCTGTTCTGACAATACCATCTGGCTTGAAGGGATTTGTCATCTACAGTGATGCTTCGGGCAAAGGGTTAGGATGTGTTCTCATGCAACATAGGAAAGTCATAGCCTATGCCTCTTGACAACTCAAAGAATATGAGAGGAATTATCCTACTCATGATCTAGAGTTGGCAGCTGTTGTCTTCGTACTTAAAATTTGGAGGCATTACTTGTATGGGGAGAAGGTGGAGATTTATACGGATCATAAAAGCCTCAAATATTTCTTCACTCAAAAGGAAGTCAACATGCGGCAACGACGTTGGCTCGAATTGTTGAAAGATTATGATCATACTATTCAATACCACCCTGGAAAAGCCAACGTGGTAGCCGATGCATTGAGTAGAAGATCATATGCAGGTACAAGTGCGTTATTGTCAACGCAAAGGCCCATTTTGTATGACTTGCAAAGGATGGAGATAGAGTTAAAGACTCCAGGAACCCACGTGATGATGGCAAACATACAAGTAGAACTTACTTTAATCGATAAAGTTAAAGTTGCTCAAGTTAAAGACCTGGAGCTGATGCGTATGAGGAAGAAAGTGCAAGAAGGTGTTATCCCGGAAGCAAGAATCGATGAAGAAGGAATACTACGAGTCAACTCTAGACTTTGTGTTCCTAACGATTTTGATTTAAAGTATAAAATCATGATGGAGGCGCACAACACACCGTTTGCAATCCTTTCAGAACCAAATGTATCGTGATCTTCGACATACATTTTGGTGGAGCAATATGAAGAGAGAGATAGCGGAGTTTATCTCAAGGTGTTTAACTTGTCAACGAGTCAAGGCGGAGCATCATGTACTAAAAGGTCCATTGCAACCACTTGAAATTCTAGAATGGAAGTGGGAGCACATTACCATGGATTTTGTTACTGGTCTTCCTATGGTTTCTCAATGTATAGATGCAATTTGGGTCATTGTTGATAGATTGACCAAGTCGGCTCATTTCTTACCTATACGAAAAACTTATTCACTTGAACGTCTTGCTCGTATTTACATAAATGAGATTGTAAGACTGCATGGTATGTAGTGTCCATAGTTTTTGATCGAGACCCAAGATTCACTTCACAATTTTGGGTTAGTTTGCAAAAACTTTGGGGCATGATTACGATTTAGGTCAGATCATCCTCCTTAAATGGATTGGATAATGGAGAGGACTATTTAAACTCTTGAAGATCTATTAAGACTCTGTGTCCTTGACTTCAAAGGAAGTTGGGACAAGTTCTTACCATTGGTGGAATTTTCCTACAACAACAGTTATCAAGCAAATATCGGCATGGCTCCATTTGAGGCGTTGTATAGAAGAAAGTGTCGTTCTCCAGTATGCTGGGATGAAGTGGGTGAAGCAATGTTGTTGGGACCGAAATTGGTACGTATGACTACGGAGAAGATTCAAATGATCAGGCAACGTATAAAAACCTCACAAGATGGATAAAAGAGTTATGTTAATCTTCATCAGAAGGACGTGGAATTCAATGTTGGAGAAGATGTTGTTGCCTATTTTATAGTTCTTATAAAAGAGCTCTAACTCATGCAAGTATACACGGGTCAACAAGTAATATAGAGTAAGTAAAGTATCGATCCCACAGAGAAAGTTGTTAACTTAGACTACTATTCATTAATCACTCACTATATTTATATGCTGAGACTTTAGACTAAATTGTTGATTTGAATAAATTATAATTACCAACTAAAAATAATAATATAAATGAATTAAATATGATGTGGAAACAATGGGATCCTAACTTCATTCAATATTTCATTCAATCGTCATATGTCATGCAAGAAGCGTTTATATATCACAAGATAATAGCCAAGGGCTTAAAAGCGAGTTATAACCATTTTCCAATGCACTATAACCAACTCACATATCATCTACAGATGTTAGAATCCATGTAATCACCAATAACACCACAATTACCATATTCCTATGCGCAATTGCAATCCTATTGATTTTAAGCACAACCCTTACTCTAGCTCATACGGCAGAAAACAAAGATATTCCTATCTGTTTCACAAAATATGCAAGACTTACTCTAGCCCTATATTCAAGATGCTATCATGATTTCATCCATATTCATATGTTCATTTCCAATTCCATACAAATACTAATAATGAAGATTATCATCATTCATACATACAAACCAACCATGATAGATAACCCAATGATATGCAAAACAAATCTAACACTTAGATGTGCAAACCAAACTACATATTAAAATCTGTTAGAATCCCATAATGGAGTTTAGTTCACGGCGAACCAAAAGCCATTATGGGATCAAGACTAAACATGATCAATAATCAAGCAAAAAAGAGTAAGAGGTAGAGAACAATCAAACCCAAACGTTTGAATAGTAATCAATGATTAACTATGAAAACCCCAAAGAATTCCATTCAATAATAATAAAATCCACAATGGTTAAGAACTCCAAGAAGAAGAAGAGAATAAAACGTCATGGCTTCGCTTCTCCGCTGGGATCTCCCCCACCGTGTTAACCCTAATTCTAATATAAAATACGTAAAATAATGTCAAGTACCCTCTCTCGACACACGCCGTAATCATTTTATACCAATTACACATCATCAAATTGCTTAATTAAAATAAAACAAATTACAAAGATCAAAGACGCGTTGCTGCTTTTCTAGTATATATCCGCTCACGGTCGCGAGACTTACAAAGATGCTCAAAGCTCTCCAGACGTCTTTAACGCATGGTCACAAGGCCTTCCGCCTCATGGGGCGCTACTGGTCTCTCGCGGGCGCGGTCCTTGCCTCATGGGCGCTGAGCTTGACTTGTGAATGCTCCTTATGTCCAAAATGCAGACTTCATGCAGCGCCATGAGCTCGCTTTTTATATTATCAGGGCTTTTTATACGCCGCGGCGTGTCCCGCAAACTCGAAGTCCGGTTTATGCTTTTGCTGTTGCTGCTACTTGTTTGCTCATGCCTTAACCTCTTGCTTGCTTGATTTCTATGCTTCATTATGCTCCCATGCCGTGCACATCCTCGCCTTTCCACTAGCCTACACACATACGCTCACCGATGCCTCAATTTCCACCAAAATAACGCCGATTCCTGCACTTATTCACTAAAAGGAGTTTTAAGTATATGAAATGCAAAATAACGTGAAATGCGACTAAAACACAATGAAATGTACTCAAGGTGGGCACACTTTGCATAGATTAATATACAATAAGTGAGTAAAAATATCACTTATCAAATACCCCCAAACTTGAACTGTTGTTTGCCCTCAAGTAATGCATATGCATGAACACTGAAAATGTAACTACAAAACTATTCAACTACTTTATGATGCAAACTAGTCTCACATAATCTTGACCATAAATGTAATTTCAAATTTCAAATTACCTCAGTGAACTATCCGGATTCCAGAACATAATTTCAAACCAAACCATAGATATAACATCATACACGCAGATAATTCATGAATGCTATAGAGATGCTGTGTGTGTGTGTGTTGTTCACAAAAACTTGATCCAAGCAAAGATTATGTATCCTACATTGCTTCTCACAGAAAATTATAATCTAAATCAAGATTCATGTATACTCATGCACATAGACTGCTTTTACATCTCACCGCAAACTAAGGTTCAACAATGGGTTTATTGCTTTATTGCTACTCACGAGGCGATTTCAAGACTTTTCCCGTGGTGTTTATTGCTATCGATTCTTTTCTTTTGCTCTTTTCTTTTTTTTTTTTTTTCACATGATCGCGCAATGTCTCAATCCATTAGGCACATCGCTACCCTTTAGCGAAGCTTTCAACCAACGACTCCTGCACTCATGAAAGACCTTAGGCGCTAGTGTAGAGACAATCCCCCATGCATTTTACTCAAGTAGCTGTGGCCCCTAATTAAGACTAGTCACGTTATTGCATATATATATATATATATATATATATATATATATATATATATATATATACACACACAAAGATACCCATGTTTTCCCAAAATTTGCACCTCAATGACTCTACAATCTACAACACTTTCCTCATGTTTCTCATTTTAAATCTACATGTTCTATCGAGCAATGCAAGACACACATCTTAGACTTTACAAGTGAATATGAACACAATGTGTAAACCGAAAAGCATATAAATGTACCACATGAATCACATTGTGTAAAACATTATATCCACGCTCAGGTTATGCAACATATTCTCAAATCGCTCACAATTCACTATCATCATTGGCTTAGGCAAAAATTTCTATTTATACGCAAGAATTTATGTGAGACATTAAACTAAACATACTATCAATGAATAAAAATAAAAATTTTATGCTAAAATTTAACTAACACATATTCATGCAAAATTAAACTAAACATGCTAAAATAAAATAAAATAAATGCAACTAAACTACTATGCAAGTACACCAATACCCCCAAACTTAAAATGTTCAATGTCCTCATTGAATGAAGGTAAAGGGTACTAGAAAACTCCCCCATCGACGGCAGCATGACCACCTCCTGTGGTGAACTGGTGGTGGATACTACGACGATCGGTCCCAAATCGGGGCCATTCAAGCATGGTTCCTGTCGAAATAATGCTTTACCAAAGCCCTCGGAAAGTCCCGTGAGCTTAATGTCCCAAGATTGTCATACAAACAAGGCGACGATTTTATGCTCCAACCTTCGTGAGGTGTCGATCGCTAGAGACAGTCAAGGCACGTGTGGAGGGACCTCGCTTCATCGGGCCGTGGGGGGGCTACTGGGTTTTGGGAAAGGTGGGTCAAGAATGAATCCTCACCACACGGATGTGGCTCGCCACCGCCCAAAGCCCTCAAATTTGGCAATCAGGAGTGCGTTATGTCTTGGCCGATATCGATTTGCTCGTTGTTCTAACGAACCCTTGATGCGCACATAATATGGCTATTACCATCAAGCAGCGTGGGATGCTTCCCGTGGTAGTTCCCACGATACTTCACAATGTTTTGATGGATCAAATATCCCACGCCAATATACTCGCCAGCTTATGATGCCCCCACAGAGTATGGCTCTCTCTCATTGTGATTTCATGTTGATGGGAGGATGGCAAGAATTTAGCACAAATGAACAAATTCCATGCTTTGGGCATGCATCGATTCAATGCGGTCGCCGAAAATACGAGGTAAGGTCGCATCGACTTTGTAAGTCCACCTTGTGTCTTAATGCACAGATCCGCGATGACTCGCTTCCAAGTCTATTTCCAAATGAGCTCTTGTGATCCAATTGGTCGCCTCGTTGGTGGTCTAGCGGTGATCCTCAAAGACGCTTTTCACGATGGCAAGCGGGTCAGTAGTCTACCACCGTATACGTAACCATAGAGGACTCCACTCATAGTAACCTTGGCATTTGCGTAGAACTCCCACACTATGCTCATTGAATCGGGCGTGGGTGCTAGCAAATGGGCCCTCCCCATCCACATTCGTGGATCATTGCACAAAGCTCTCCATCCCGCCCTCGGAGTCCGAATCCTCTCTCCTTGATGAATGTCTTTGCCACAATTCGATAATATTCTTTTTGAGCCTCCAAACATAGAAATTTGTTATGGTCGACAATATCCTCCTCGTGGCCACCGGAGGATGATGAAGTGGAGGAAGCTGCCCTTACTCTCTTTGGACCCATTTGAGATAGAGATAACAAATGAACTTATTGAAGGAACGAATGTATTTGTAAACTGATGAATTACACTCTTGCTTGTGCTATCCCAATATAGAGCCCTAGCTTTATATCATGAAGGAGATGGGGATGAGCATGGAATCGTGGAGGAAATCATGGAGATTTGATGGAGAGAAATACGCCTCAATCTGTAACTGATAGAGAGATAACGACGTGAGTTAGGGAGAGTGAGAGATTTCCGCTTCTGTTAGTATCGCACATAAGAGTCCAAATGATTCCAACTTCTGTTTTGAACTGTTTTTATCCAGCTGGACCTGGAGTCGCGCGCGACCGTGCGATGATATGCTTCCTTGGGCGCGGGCGCGAGACTTGCAGTAAAGGTCATTGAATTAATCAATGAACGCGCAGCAGAGCACGAAGTTGATATCTTGTGTTGCAGGCAACCACGTGACCTCGACATCGCCAGTTTATCTTTGATCTCACTCTTCCATCAATGATGCACTCTAAACATTGTACCTACACAGATACTAATTTACATGAATACGGTAGGCAATAATAGTGACGAGATGAAAAATTAATGTCAGTTGTTACTCGTTACGCATATACGCTCGCTTACTCATAACTTGTTAACACTAAACTTGAAATACTAATTAAAATAATCACAAGGAAATAACGACACTAAATGAATTTTTGGTAGAGAATAGATGGGTTGCCTCCCATCCAGCCGCTAAGTTATAGTCAATTAGCTTCGACCGTCGTGGAATGTTCACGCCACATCAATAGTTGTGGTGCCTTCCTTGTTGTCCTTGGCACCCTAAAATTTAATCACTTCAACTTTTGTTAATGGATCCACCTTCAACTCGTGATTTTCACCGTGATATGTCTTTGCGATTCATCCGCCTCGGGTCGTATCCACTCCTTACTTGCTACCATTCACCAGATCAACCTAAAAACACTCTTCTTCATCTCGTTGGGAGCTTTATCATACCGAAAACATTAAATGTGACCTCTCGATCATGTATGCCGCATGGTTAATTCCCTTTCGGATGTCTATAAAGTCCCGCCTGGCCAAGAAACTGGTCTTCCTAGTATGATTGGTATATTCTTGTCCTCTTCAAATCTAGGATGATGAAATCAAATTTAAAAGATGAACTTATCCACTTTAACTAATACATCTTCAACAATTCCTCACGGATATGTGATGCAATTTGGCCGCCATTAATCAGAATGATATGTTCATTGGTCTTGGAGCCGATAATCCCAATCGGTTGAATACGCATAATGGCATCAAATTGATACTTGCCCCTGCATCACATAAACACTTGTTAAACTCCATCTTCCCAATAAGTGCATGGAATTGTGAAGCTACCCGGATCTTTCATCTTTGGAGGTAACTTACGTTGAAGCATCGCATCGCATTCTTCTATCAAGGCTACCGCTTCAAACTCATCTAATCTCTCTTCCTCGACAATATACCTTTCATGAACTTTATGCGAGCTTGGCATTTGTTCCAATGCTTCTAAGAAAAGGTATATTGATTTGCAACTTTTTGAAGACCTCTAAAACTTTGTCAATTATTTGTCATCTTTCTTCTTAACTAGCCTTTCATGGATATGGCACTTGAGGGTGCAAGTGGTTGTAATGGACCTCGACCTTCTTCTAACCTCGCTTTATTATTCTTTTCTTCCGCTGAACCTCGTAATTTTCTAGATTTTTCTCCTCTCTTCAGATCCTCTGTTTCGCTTCGCATACCAAGGCATGGATTCCTTAGTATCATCTCATGGCGAAGCGCCGCGATTTGCAAGCATTGTCAAATCTTTTCCCGTAACGCAATGTTATTGCCGACATCGCTTCCTTCCCATCTCTTCTAGGATTTGCCTCTGTGTTACATTTTGGCAAAGCACCTTGGGGCCTATTAGTGAGCATGTTTGCCATTTGCCCCATTCAAGCGCCTCTAAATTCTTTTGATAGCCACCGTTTGGCTTTTTGATCATAACCCTAGTGTTTGCTATGTATTTCAACATCATTTCTCCACTTCGATTTTTTTTCTCTCCGGATGTGGTGCAATTGGAGTGTGATGTTGTTGTTGCATGAGAAAACCCCGATGGAAATGGTGTTTTTTGTAAACCGTGGTCAGGCCGATCGTTGTTGAAACTATTGATTCTACTGAAAATGATTTTGTTGTTGTCCTCGATTGTTCGACCAACTAAAATTTGGATGATCATGGTTGTTGGGATGATAAGTATTCAAAATTGGCCTTGGTCCTTTTTCAGTAGTTGCTTACGATCGAATCGATTCTCGAGCCGATAGAGACATTGATCTCGTGGAGTGTGATCCCGCATAAATCTCACATACAAAAGCAACCGCCTTCACTTTGCTCTCCGCCAACGTGTCTATTTTCTTTGCCATAGTCGCCATTTGTGCCGATAAATGTGTAATCGCATCTACCTCCAACACACCGCAACTTTGGGTCATGACATCCCGAGTGTAGGTTCTCGATAGTCATTTCATGCTATAGTTTCAATGAGTGTATAGGCCTCATCATAGCTTTTTTGCCCATAATGCCCCTCTCCCGTGGTCAGATCCACAATCGGTCCCGACCGCCATCCCAAACCATTATAAAATGAATTAATGATCAGCCAGTCTGGTAAACCATGATGGGGACACTTCCTGAGCATCTCCTTGTACCTTTCCCATGCTTCATATAAGGTTTCGCCCTGTTGCTGCTCAAACTGAGATATGGTTGTCCTCATCTTTGCCGTTTTAGCCATTGGGAAGAACTTGGCTAAGAATTTCTGTGCTAAGTCCTCCCATGTAGTGATCGATCCAGCTGGCAAAGAATGTAGCCAACTCCTTGCTTTATCCCTCAATGAGAATGGGAACAATCGTAGTCTGATGGCATCCTCCGTCACACCATTATATCTGAATGTGTCACAAATTTTGATGAAACTCAATAGGTGCTCGTTCGGATCATTCGTAGAAAAAGACCCCAAAACTGCACTGAAGTTCTCGCACCATCTGAATAGTTCCCAGTTTTATTTCGAAGGTGTTTGCCGCTATCGCCGGCCCGACTATGCTAGACTGTAGCTCATTTATGTTTGGCATAGAATATTCCCTAAGAGAGCCCGCCGCTCTTCTCTTCGCTCAATCCTTTGTTCTTCCGCCATATTGACTATAATGCTTTCCAACCGCTTCTTGCAGATTTCTCCTCACACTCGCTTTTCCAACTCTTTCCGTTAATATTAGCATATACCGGTGTTAACTCGAGTTGGATGACCGTGCAGCATAAAAAGTCTACAAGTACCTGAGATCAAAAACAAAAGAAAAATAGAAATGAGAGATGAACAGATTTGTCTAAGTCATACAATACAGCTTTAAACTAATGATAATTATCTAAATTAACGCCTTTCCCCGGCAACGGCGCCAAAAACTTGTTGCCTCTTTTATAGTTCTTATAAAAGAGCTCTAACTCATGCAAGTATACACGGGTCAACAAGTAATACAGAGTAAGTAAAGTATCGATCCCACAGAGAAAGTTGTTAACTTAGACTACTATGCATTAATCACTCACTATATTTATATGCTGAGACTTTAGACTAAATTGTTGATTTGAATAAATTATAATTACCAACTAAAAATAAGAATATAAACGAATTAAATATGATGTGGAAACAATGGGATCCTAACTTCATTCAATATTTCATTCAATCGCCATATGTCATGCAAGAAGTGTTTACATATCACAGATAATAGCTAAGGGCTTAAAAAAGAAGTTATAACCATTTTCCAATGCACTATAACCAACTCACATATCATCTACGAGATGTTAGAATCCATGTAATCACCAATAACACCACAATTACCATATTCCTATGCTAATTGCAATCCTATTGATTTTAAGCACAACCCTTACTCTAGCTCATACTGGTAAAATAAGATATTCCTATATCTGTTTCACAAAATATGCAAGACTTACTCTAGCCCCATATTCAAGATGCTATCATGATTTCATCCATATTCATATGTTCATTTCCAATTCCATACAAATACTAACATGAAGATTATCACCATTCATATATACAAACCAAACCATGATAGATAACCCAATGATATGCAAAACAAATCTAACACTTAGATGTGCAACCAAACTACATATTAAAAATCATTAGAATCCCATAATGGAGTTTAGTTCATGGCGGAACCAAAAGCCATTATGGGATCAAGACTAAACATGATCAATAATCAAGCAAATAAGAGTAAGAGGTAGAGAACAATCAAACCCAAACACTGAATAGTAATCAATGATTAACTATGAAAACCCCAAAGAATTCCATTCAATAATAATAAAAATCCACAATGGTTAAGAACTCCAAGAAGAAGAAGAGAATAAAACATCATGCTTTTTCTCCATTGGGATCTCCCCCCACTGTGTTAACCCTAATTATAATATGAAAATACGTAAAATAATGTCAAGTCCCCTCTCTGACACACGTCAGAATCATTTTATACCAATTACACATCATCAAATTGCTTAATTAAAAATAAAACAAATTACAAAGATCAAAGATCACGCTACGACTTAGTATATATCGTTCATGGTCATGAGACTTACAAAGATGCTCGCTGCCTCCAGACGTCTTAATCGCTACGCTGCACTACGCTCTCGCCTTGCGCTGCTCTGGTCTTCGCGGCTGCCATGGGTCATTGTTTTCGCGGGCGCTTGACTTGCCAATTGCTCCTTATGTCCAGCCATCGCTTACATGCATGCCATGCCTCGCTTTCAGATTTCCGCATCACCACGCTACTCAGGTCCCGCAAATCTCGAGTCTGGTTTATGCTTTTTTCATTGCCGCTACTTGTTTGCTCATGCCTTAACCTCTTGCTTGCTTGATTTCCATGCCTCATTATGCTCGCATGCCGTGCACATCCTCGCCTTTCCACTAGCCTACACACATACGTTCACCAATGCCTCAATTTCCACCAAAATAACGCCGATTCCTGCACTTATTCACTAAAAGAAGTTTTAAGTATATGAAATGCAAAATAACATGAAATGCGACTAAAACACAATGAAATGTACTCAAGGTGGGCACACTTCGCATGGATTAATATACAATAAGTGAGTAAAAATATCACTTATCAGATGTGTTGTTACACGTTACACCATGTAAAGGAGTTACGAGATTTGGAAAGAGAGGAAAGCTCAATCCTCGATTCATTGGCCCATTTGAAATACTTGACCGAGTAGGAACTGTGGCTTATAAACTCGCGTTACTGCCAAGTATGTCTCGTGTTCATAACGTTTTTCACATATCCATGTTACGTAAATATGTGGAAGACCCAAACCATATTATTGGGTTAGAACTGGACGAAATAGCAGAAGATTTAACGTATGAAGAGGTTCCTATTAAAATCTTGGATAAGAAGGAACATATTCTACGCTCCAAGGTTATACCCCAAGTCAAAGTTTTGTGGAGAAACCACGATGTTGAGGAAATGACCTGGGAGTTAGCATCTAAAATGAGATCAAGGTATCCTCACCTCTTCGTCATACCAGGTATGTACCCTAATTTCGAGGGTAAAATTTCATAAGAAGGGGAGGTTGTAAGACCCCAACGTTTATGGATAAAGATGAATTTTCTATAAATATCATTTTTAAATATTAAGGAGTGAATTTGATATAATGTTATAGTTGTGGGTAATATTTATAAATTTTGCAAAGTACGCAAGTTGTTATATTATATTCGATTGGTCGGGGAATATTCGTTTTAACAGGGAATATTCGTACGACGGCACAATCATTTGTGGACCCCACAATGGAATTATTGTCGGAATGGGAAAACGACAAAAATATCTTTTTATAAAATAACGACGAAAGTTTTATCGTTAACTATTGAAATACCCGGTGTTAAAAGTATAGTAATACGCGTGATTGCATAGTAGCACGCGGTATTGATTATTGATGCTTACGTGAGAAGTCACTCAGTTTTGTTCAATTATTGCTACAACAATTGCTGCATAGTATCTCACGTTATTTGATTCAATTATTGTCGATATTTTATATATTATTAAATCAATAATTGAGATGACAAGTTATTCTAATTATTATATGCATAATTAACAATGTCTAGAAAGTTCTGTCGAGGAAAGGGGTTTGGTCACCTAATTGCCCGCCAATAGGGAGAAATCCTTATTGGAAAGCCCCCTCTTTCCTGGGAACGATCTGGTTGTTTATATTGCGAGTTATAATAATATGAATAAAGGTTGTTAAAAATATTGAAGAGATTTTTATGAAATATTTGTTGTAAATTGGCTTATTTGTTGGACTCCCATTTACCTATTTTTCAAAATTATTGGTAGAAAGTTATCACAGTTTTTGTTTTATATATATATATATATATAATTATTATTATATATATATACATACATTTATAAAAAAATTTGTCAGATGGAAAAGTTGGTCACGGGGGGAGTTACTATTCTGTTATTATTATAATAAGTTTTGTTTTTTTTTATAAAAAATAGAATATATTATATTTTATTATGCATAGTGTTTCAGATAAAGTTCACCGTGATAGTGTTTGCATAGTAAAAATCAAAAAATTTCGAAAATCAACAAGGTAAGGCGTCTGTGATATGTCACTGTGCAGTCCGTGATTTTCTTTTTCAAATAGTATCATTTCCATTCTCCTATAAATATGATGCTTATTTAGAATTGAAAATCACACCAGAATCAGAAAATTCTTCCTCTATAATATTGAGCGTATTTCTTTCGAGTTTTAGAAAGTTTTGAGCGTAAAAAATAGTGAAAGTTTTCTTCAGGGATATCACCGCTATACCAGTTGGAATTTTCTTCTTTTCAAGGTAAGGGTTATTATTTTTTTATATTCTGAAGAGATATTATTTTTTGTATTCGAATGAGTATTATTTTCGTTCAATATTCATTATATTCGTTTAATATTCGTAATGAATATTATTTCCATTCAATATTCGTAAGGAATATTATTTTCGTTCAATATTCGTAAGGGGTATTATTTATTTCATATTCGCTTACGATATTATTTTTCGTATTCGTAAGAAATTTTATTTCATTCAATATTCGCAAGAAATATTATTTTTGTTTAATATTCGTAAGGAATATTATTTTCGTTCAATATTCGTAAGGAATATTATTTTCGTTCAATATTCGTAAGGGATGTTATTTTTGTTCAATATTCGCTTGAAATAATATTTTCTTCCATACTCTATAGTATTTAAGTAATATTATTTCATTTCAGATTTCGAATTCTATACTCATTTGGTTAAAGTTTTGGCTTCTATATTCCATGAAATTAGTAGAATATCCTTAAAATTTGCGTTTCATCCAGTATCTTTTTATGGAAATATTATTCTGAGCATTCTGGATAAGTTTTAACTTTTTCATGTCGGAGTACTATTCATAGGTTACTATTCACGGGGTACTATTCACGGGTTACTATTCACCCGGGGTACTATTCATGATAAAAATTGATTCGTTTTCAGTCCAAATCATTTTTGGTACAATATTATTCTTGAATTTTACTCCACAAAATATTATCATGTTGACAATTTGGACATTATTGAATTCTGGATAAATTAAATTATAAATCTTTAAAAATTTATCCTTTGATTTCTTTTAATTGAATTCTTATATCATTGTCATCATCCTCATGCTTATATTATGTTGAAAGTCATCTGTGGCCTGTAGTGCATAGATGGACTTGGTATGATTATGACTGTGGATTATCTTGGTATAATCATGACCGTAATGTTACAAATGATGTGGTAAAAGTTCTCATTGGCCCGTAGTGCATTGATGGATGAGAGTTGGCATGATCATGACTATTAATGAATACACCTAATATCCTCGCCCGTAGAGCATGGATAATTTGTGGTCGTGATACTAAAGAATATCCTTGGCCGGAGTGCAGGGGTGATTCGATGTTGTGGATTATTTATTAAGCTGAGTCTCAACGATAAAATAGATGATAAATTCTTTTAAATCATAGAGGATAGTAGATATAATGCTCCACTTGACTCTTCTAATGGATTGCTTGTTCGCTAGCAGTTAAACTTGATGTTTATTATATTTTATCGTAACATCGTTGAAGGCTAACGATAAATTATTACGCATTTTCTTAGTCATAATATTTCTTCTTGGGCTAGTTGAGCTCACCCTTTGCTTTCATTGTTTCTCTTCAAGAAATGAGAATATAGTGGACTAGTCGGGAAGCGAGTGACGGTCCGAGATGTTTGCATTAGTAGTCCTCACTATTCTGTGAAATAGTGTGATAATATTCTGTGAAATAGTGTGATAATAAATGTATTGAAGACTTATTTTGAGTTTGAATACTGTCTAGAAGATAATATTTGTATTAAAACTCATAGCTCATGTTGTATATTTAAGTTTGTATTTTTATTCTGTACCATGTATTTGGCGACTCAGAATGGGTGATGTATACCTATTTTGGGGGCGTCACACAGCTACACTCTTATTACCTGAAAGGAATTGTGAAGCAAAAGGGTGAGCACAACTAGCCCAGTAAAGAATATCATGACTAAAGATAATTAAAATATCAATAGCCTTCGTCAGTAATTAATCAGAGATTTAGAACATATAGTAGATGATAAAAAATTTCAACCATAGTTGCAGCGGAACGAGCAATCCATTAGAAGAGTCAAATAGACCATAAAGTCTATTATCTTCTCCATGTTAAAAGTCCACCAACAATGTTTTATCCCTGTAACATCAATCAACAGTTCTGGTCCACAATCATATGAATAACTCATAATCATAATTGTGGTTCTAAATTCCTCTTCTCATCTAGGACGAAGATAATTTTCATCACCTGTATTTACCTGAAACATCAAAGATCGTGGTTATACCAAATCACAGTTCCTGTTCATAATCGTACTAATAAAGTCATCTTTTCACTACGGGCCAAAGATATTCGTCAATAGTTCATCTTTGAACTACTGGCCAAAGATATTCAACAACAGGTCATCTTTGCACTACAGACCAAAGATATTCAACAACAGATCATCTTTGCACTACAGGCCAAAGATATTCAACAACATATCATCTTTGCACTACAGGCCAAAGATATTAATATCTCAAAGAAATTAATAATCATTTCAGAACAATATTTATAATCATGTTGATCAATTCACCTTTGCACTTAAGCTAAAGATATTCAATTATAAATTCAATGGTCATAATCATCTCAGTCAATAATTCATCTTTGCACTACTGTCCAAAGAGAACCCATAGTCACGATCATACCAATAATCTACCCATCTTTACACTCAAGTCAAAGAGAAATTTCATCACCAAGATTATAAAAATGTTATATATAATAATTAAAAAAATATGATCAACAACTGCATTTAATTTCAAGAGTAAGATTCATAAATCAACGATAATTTGGTCAGAAAAAGAAACCAATTTTGTCGTGAATAGTACCCTGTGAATAGTAACTCATGAATAGTAACTCATGAATAGTAACTCGTGAATAGTACTCGTCGATTCAAATACATAGTACCGTGATACGTAAATAATGTCATATACGTAAATAAAGTGCCATATATACATGAACAAAGGTCAGATACATGAATAGTACCGTATACATGAATAGTAACCCCGACACAAAAAGGTAAAAATTTCACAATAAACTTCATATCAATATTTTGGTATAATGATATCAAAAGAAATAATATCATTTACGAAGAAAATAACATCTCTTACTATCCCTTACTTCAAAAGAATAGTACTTATGGCTGAAATTTCAGATGTAATGCCGAAAGAAACTTGCACTGAATAGCAACTCTCAAAGTATCTAAATACTCACAAAATACGCTCGATAATATAGAGAGAGAAAACTTGTTTCTTGTGTGATTTTAAATTCTAACTAAGCACCTTATTTATAGGAAAATACTAGAACGCCATTGTAGACTAAAATTTAATAAATTAATATTTTATTACAAAAATTCTATGCCCACCATCTTTGCCAAAATAATCAGCCACCACAAGTGGGGCCCACCAATTCAACACTTTTCCAAAAAATACAAAAGTGGGGCCCACCCATGTTTTTAATAAAAATATTTATTTTCGCAACTTCAATAATTCATAATAAATAGCCCTTTTATCAGAAAAATACGATATTTATGTCCATTCCATAGAAAATTAAATTCTCTATAACTTTGTAAGTTTAAATTTTTTCATATTCCAAACGAAAAATGACCGAAATCCACACACGGACGATTTTCAACACATCTTAAAATTCATAACATATCATACGTTAATTTTTAACGGTTCAAAATTTGTGGACATATACTCAACTTATATGTGTATAACATATCCAAAAATCACAACGATCCAACGACCAGACTAAAATTATAACTCACGCAATAGAGCTTTAAGAACACTAATTTAATTTTCGGACTATAAGTCCCTCGTACCAGTTTCACTCAAACAGTCACCACGAAAAATTCACAAAGAATATTTGTGATTCAAATTTTTGTATTTAGCTTACGCTTTCTTTTGATATATGGCTCATCTCCTAACTCATTATACACAAAGAGTTGTGGGTTTTACAAAATCAAGTAATAAACTAATTTTTTTTGAAAATCTCATATTTTGTTCTTCTTTTGATTTCTAGATTTCTCTCATTTGATTCATGCACCGTGAATTTAGTATGAAAATATCACCATTATTATATTTTTATATAACCACATTATAAATTTATAATGTAAGATAAAATATCAATTTTCAACAATTGACATTTTTCTAAGAATTCCTCAATTCCGAAAAAATACTGATAAAACACCTCAGCATTATTCACAAAATAAATATTTCCCTATCCATCATTTATATCCACATAAAATAAATATTTCCTTATCATATAAATCAATAATTAATTATTCACAAATAATATTACAGAATCACAATTATGACAATCAGGTCGTTCCCAGGAAAGAGGGGGCTTTCCGATAAGGATTTCTCCTTACTTGTGCGCAATTAGATGTAACATCTTTCCTCGACAGAACTTTCTAGACATTTCCAATAATGATATCTAACAATATTATTCAAATAATATGAATTATTGATCTGATAATGGAGATATTGTGCAGTGATAATTATTGAAACAAGAATAATATAAAATATCAACGTAGCAATTATTGAATCAATAAAATAAAATATTGAACAGTAATTACTGTATTAATTATTGAGTAGTGCATTTTTACGTAAGAATCAATAATTCAAAAATACTGTGCAATACCGAAGTGCTATCTTTGGTAACGACGCAGACATCGTGTATTTTAACCACCGGGTATTCCAACAGTGTTAACGGTAACAACTACGTCGTTATTTATAAAAACTCAAACTTGTCGTTATCTTCACCCGACAAATATTCTGTTATGGGGCCCACAAATGACTGCGCCGTCGTACAAATATTCTCCGACTGTAAGAATATTCCACGATTAAATGAATATTTCCCGACAACAATGAGTATTTTATAACCACTTGTTTATTTAAAATATTTACATATATCACCCTTAACTTTAACATTTTATCAATTTAACCATTTACTGAATAGTAATTATAAGAAAATTGAATACTTTTATTTCATAAAACTCGCGGTCTTACATAAGACTTCTAATAGTTGGAGGTGAGAGGGAGGAAACCTACTAAAACACCATTTACATCATCTGTTATTGTTGTTGGGATTCAAACTCCATTGTTATATCTAATGCTGAACTTTGAAGCTCAATTCAATATTTTGGGTATTCAGATTTAGGAATTTTCATAGAATTTAGAGAGAGAAAATATGCATATGTATCTGATCTGGAAGAAGGGGGAGATGAGAGAATAAATCAAATTTGTTTATTTTCTTTATTCTTTTTTCACGTCCATGTAGAATAAAAACTGAAACTATTTAACACCCGTGAGGCAAAGATAACAGAATGATCCAGTTTCAAAATATTAATTAGTTTAATGGGGTAATTTGAAAAATTAAAAGTTCAGTGGTGTAATCAGTAAAATGTGTCATCTACAGTGGGTACTTCATTAGTTTTTTCGATAAAAAGTTAACGTCCGTTTATTTTTTTTAATGGAATGACCCAATTTCAAAATAATAATTAGTTTAGTGGAATAATTTGAAAAAATAAAAGTTTAATGGTGTAATCAGTAAAATGTGTCAACTATAATGGGTATTTCATTAGTTTTGCCCTTTCTTTAAGAAGATTGACTTCTATCCTATTATGGTAAATACTATGATAAGGACTCTATATCCGGGGACGGGGTGTCAAAGGAGGTGTAATCAATTATAAATACACGGCTAAACCCTAATTCACATGTAATAACAATATTCATACTTTTGAGCACTAAAGAATTAAACCTTCATTGTTAACCTTTATTCAACTTGTACATATTCTCACACCAGAGCTATCCTTTGGCGGCCCCAACCGTCAGCTCTCTAAGTGTGGTTCCGTTTCTGTGCAGGATTTAACGCGTAGATTTGGTGATTGTGCATGTGGAAAAATCTTGGCGTTAACATTAGCGGTAGAAGAATGGCATATTTAGTGCTATTTTTTTAATCACCCAGACATCCAATTAGAGATGTTCCAATTAAGGGAAAATGGCCTATAATCAGGAAAACTTTGCGACCAACCTAATGACATAATTAAGTGGTTTAGTCAAAGATATATTAGGACCCAACAAACGTGAAGTGGGTTCATGACAAGTTTAATCCACCAAACAACGTTTGTTCTCAACAAGCTAATGTACCTTCGTTTTCATACCACGGTAGTATGGGCCGATCGATCCGAGCACTCACACGCCGTCGAGAACGGGATCATGATGACAATGGCTAGGACAAACGTCAGTTGTTTCTGACCCTGAAGATGCAACAAAATAAGGATGTTATGGAGGTCCTACGCCTCCAACATAAGGAACCTGATGCTTAGATGACTAAGTTGATAGGGGAAGAAGAGGTCTCCTCGAGATCATAATATAGAGCTGATCTAGGACACAACTTCGAAAGGCTTGCGGTGTGATGGGAGAAAGAATAGGAGTCGGTGTAGAGAAGGCTGTTGCGAGGACTGGGGGAGGTCAGGACGTAGACGAAGGATGACATCTCCGACACATGCAAGGGATAGGCATAAGTCATCCCCCGGGAAGGAGGAATCCTACTCCCTCGTGAAGAGAGTAGCTAAAATGGAGCAGAAGTTGGCAGTTGTCAGTTAGGTAAAGGAGTCTCCGATCAATCCAACGTCTCCTTTTACTCCTGAGATTGATTAGGCTCGGGCCGATCCATCCAGGAAGATGCCACCGATGGAGAATTACGATGGTTCGGGGGATCCTTATGACCACACATATACATATAATCGACTTATGAATTATTATGGTCATTCTGATGCGGCCAAGTGTCATATGTTTGCCACCACTTTGAAAAAGGAGGCTCGAGAATGGATGGCGTCACTCTCGCCAAACTCTATCGACTCGTGGAAGGAATTATGCAAAAGATTCCATGACAGATTCAGCAGTAATAAGAGGAATGGAAAGGTGATGGCTTCCCTTATTCAGGTTAAATAACGATCGGACGAGAGTTTGAGCCAATATGTGAAAGGATTCCTAAAAGCGGTCGAAACAGTGATAGAACTAAACGCCTCTCAGGTCCTCAGATTTTTTACCATTGGGTTGGATGTGGTAAAATTGATGAAAGATATAATGTCCAACCCTCTAAAGGATCTATCAGAGATGTATGATCGGGCAGAAGGGTTCATTGTCATTGAAGAGAATATGGGGAGCCTTAAGCCGTGCACTTAAAGACTTTGGATAACCCAGAGATCGGGATAGGAATAACCATCCCAGGTCGGATTGATAAAAACCAAGGCAAACAAGATAATTAGATAAAGAGAAGTTTTACTAATGGGAGTTCAAGAAGAGGCCGACCGCCATTCCAAAACCGGGCATCAACAAGGTTTATACCCCTCTTAATACTGATCAGGCAAAGATATTAGAGGAGATGAAAGATAAGCTATACTTTGAACCATGCCCAACACATACCCACCCATGGAGAGGAAATCATAATTGGTATTACGACTACCATCAGACCTCTGGACACTCAACAAAGGCTTATAATTTGAAGAAGCTGATAGAAAAGAATATTTAAAACGAGGAGCTGGTCCATTATATTGCTGGTTGGGAAGGTTCGAGAAAGAAGCAAGAAGGAACGAATCAGGAACAAACAAAAGATCAACAGTCCATCGGAATATGGTGGATGTTATCACTGGTGGGTCGGTCAGACGTGTGATTGGAAAGAAGCATCGAGGTCTAGTTGATGCGGTGTTGACAGTATCTGGAAGGGAGGAAGATGGAAGTGGGGCAAGAGGCTCCTTTGTATAGGTTCAGCAATGCCCCAGTGCATGTGGTGGGAACCATCGAGCTGTTCATTATCTTCAGCATGTCTCCGTAGCAAGTTAGAATAAATGTCAGATTCTTTGTAGTGTAAGTGGACTCTGCTTACAATACAATCTTGGGTCGACCAACGTTAACAGCTCTACAGGCGATGACTTCTATACCCCATTTCAAATTAAAGTTCCTTACATGGGGTTGGTAAAGTTAAAGGTGAACCTTACCAAAGGTACGGCCCCCCAAAATAGGTATACATCACCCATCTAGATGGGTCGCCAAATACACCCATCTTGGGTCGCCAAATATAATACAAATACAAATACAAACTTAATTATACAACATGAGTAACATATTTACAACATGAAAGAGAGTTTTACACTAATATTGTCTTCTAGACAATATCCAAACTCAAATGGAGTCCTCATTACATTTATCGTCACACTATTTTATAGAATAGTGAGGACTACTATAACACCATCTCGAGCCATCACTCCGCTCCCCGACTAGTTCCGCCACGTTCTCATTTCCTCAAGAGAACAATGGAAGTAAAAGGGTGAGCTCAACTAGCCCAAGAAGAAATATTATGACTAAGATAATGCGTATAAGTTATCATTAGCCTTCAACAATGTTAAACCGATAGAATATAATCGACAACAAGTTTAATCAGAATGAATAAGCAATCCATTAAGAGTCAAGTAGAGCATGATATCTACTATCTTCTATGATTTAAAAAGGTTTTCATCAACTTTATCACGAGACTCAAATTTTAATAAATAAACCACATCATCGAATCATCCATCGCACTACGGGCCAAGGATATTCATGTAATCATCAATGGTCATGATTATACCGAATAATCCTTGGTCATAATCATATCAATAAACAGTCCATCTATGCACGTAAGCCAAATATGAATTTCATCACAATATAAGCATGAGGATAATGACAATGATATAAGCATTTAATTAAATGAAAGAAAAGGATAAATTTTAAAGATTCATAATTTAATTTATCCAGTATTCAATAATGTCCAAATTGTCAATATGATGCTGCTTTGTGGAGTAAAATTCAAGAATAATATCCATGTATCAAAAATATTTTGGATGTAAAAGAAATCAATTTTTTTGTGGTGAATAGTAATTCAGTGAATAGTACTTTGAATACTTTCATGAATAGTAACCCGACATGAAAAGTATCCCAAATATCCGAGTGAATAATATTTGAGTGAATAGTAACCGGGTGAATAGTAACCCATGAATAGTAACTCGTGAATAGTACCCTGACATGAAAAGTGTCCTGAATACCCGAGTGAATAATATTATTATGAATAGTAACCGGGTGAATAGTAACCCATGAATAAGACTCCTGTGAAAATATTGATATTTAATAAGAAAGTTCATATCAATATTCCAATGAAACGACATCGATGAAGCGCAAAACTCAAGGATATTCCACTAATTTCAAGGATTATAGAAGCAATACTTACTATAGTAAGTTTAGATTTAAGAATATGAAAAGAAATAACATATACTAAATTGCAAATGGATTTTCACCACATACTAAGACGAATCCGTAGACAAAGTTATTCTCGACATATTAAAGGATGAATATAAAAAAGTAGTATTCCTTATGAATACGAAAGAAATAATACCCTTACCTTAGTAGAAGGTCGGATATCGCAATAGTGAAGTAAAGTAATACTCTTTCTTCTCGCTTCTCTATAGTTTCTCTCTCTATAGTGTCTCTTGTGAATCTCAATGAATTGGTGAGAATGAAAGAAGAATTAAGCTTCTATTTATAGGAGAATGGACTAAATAGTAACTTATTCACGAACGGTCCGGATCCATTATTGATTTAATTACTATTAAAACCACAACCCTATCCATATTGATTTACTATTAAAACCACAAACCGACGGTCCATATTGATTACTTTTTAAAACCACCACCGACATCCGTATTGATTACTTTTAAAACCACCATCAACTGATCCAGATTGATTTACTATTAAAACCACCACCGACGGTCCAGATTGATTTACTATTAAAACCACCACCGACGGTCCAGATTGATTTACTATTAAAACCACCATCAATGGTCCAAATTGATTTACTATTAAAACCACCACCAATGGTCCATATTGATTTAACTTATTACACTTTGGTACCCCTAAAGTTTTCCAAGTTTGCATTATTCCCCTCTAACTTTTGTAATTCACTTATCTTCAATAAACACATTCTTAATACTTCAACAATTATTCATCACTAATATTATAACTCACAATATTTAACAACCAGATCATTCCTGTGAAAGAGGGGGCTTTTCAATAAGGATTTCTCCTATTGGCGCATAATTAGTGACCAAACCTCTCCTCGATGTAACTTTCTAGACATGTCAATATTGCAAATAATAATATGAATAACTTTGTTGTCTCAATTATTGATTTAATAATATAAAATATTATGCAGATGATATGTGACAATAATTGAATCAAATAACGTGAGATACTATGCAACAATTATTATAATAATAATTGAGTAAACCGAGTGGCTTTCACGTAAAGCATCAATAATCAATACCGTGTGCTACTATGCAACCACGCCAGTACAGACATCGTATTTTTTACCACCGGTAGTTCAACAGCTTTAACTGTAAAACTTTCGCCGTTATTTTTTATAAAAGATATTTCGCTGTTTTCTTAACTACGATAATACTTCCGTTGTGGGGTCCACCAATGATTGTATCGTCGCATTAATATTCCCCGTTAAAACGTAATATTTCTCACCAATCTAATATTCCCTATTAACAACTAATATTTTATATCAACTTGCTTACTTTGTAAAATTTTCAAATATCACCCTTAACTTTAACCTTTTATCAATTTAACCATTTATTAAATATAATAATAATTATAAGAAAATTAGATACTTTCATTTCATATAATTGGGGTCTTACAACCTCCCTCCTTATGAAATTTCATCCTCTAAATTGGTGTACGACCGGTATGATTTAAGAGGTGAGGATACTTTGATTTCATTTCGCATTCTAACTCCCGTGTCATTTCCTCAACATCGTGGTTTCTCCACAAAACTTTGACTTGAGGTATAATCTTGGAGCGTAGAATATGTTCCTTCTTATCCAAGATTTTAACAGGTACCTCTTCATACGTTAAATCTTCCGCTATTTCGTCCGGTTCTAACTCAATAATGTGGTTCGGGTCTTCCACATATTTACGTAACATAGATATGTGAAAAACATTATGAACACGAGACATACTGCAAGCAGAACGCAAGTCTATAAGCCACAGTTCCTACTCGATCGAGGATTTCAAATGGCCCAATGAATCGAGGATTGAGCTTTTCCTCTCTTCCAAATCTTGTAACTCCTTTCCATGGAGCAACACGTAACAACACATGATCTCCAACATTGAACTCCACGCCCTTTCGATGAAGATCAACATAACTCTTTTGTCGATCTTGTGAGGTTTTTATACGTTTTTCGGATCATTTGAATCTTTTCCGTAGTCATACGTACCAACTCCGCATCCCAACAACATTGCTTCACCCACCTCATCCCAAAGATAATCGAGAATCGACACTTTCGCGTCCAGTATAACGCCTCAAATGGAGCCATGCCAATACTTGCTTGATAATCGTTGTTGTAGGAGAATTCCACTAATGGCAAGAACTTGTCCCAACTTCCTTTGAAGTCAAGGACACAGTAGTCTTAATAAATCCTCAAGAGTTTGAATAGTCCTCTCCGATCGCCTCATCCGCTTGAGGATGATATGCCAACTAAATCGTAAACTGCGCCCATAGCTTTTTGCAAACTAACCCAAAATCGTGAAGTGAATCTTGGGTCTCGATCGTAAACTATGGATACCGGCATGCCATGCGCGCCTTACAATCTCATTTATGTACATACGAGCAAGACGTTCAAGTGAATATGTTTCTCAGATAGGTAAGAAATGAGCAGACTTGGTCAATCTATCAACAATGACCCAAATCACATCTATGCCTTGAGAAACCTTGGGAAGACCAAGAATTAAATCCATGGTAATGTGCTCCCACTTCCATTCGAATTTCAAGTGGTTGCAATGGACCTTTTGGCACTTGATGTCGCCTTGACTCGTTGACAAGTTAGACACCTTGAGATAAACTCCGCTACCTCTCTCTTCATATTGCTCCACCAAAATATATGTCAAGATCACGATACATTTTGGTACTCCTGGGATGGATTGGAAACGGTGTGTTGTGCACCTCCATCATGATCTTATACTTTAAATCGTGGTCATTTGGAACACAAAGTCCGGAGTTGACTCAAGTATTCCTTCCTCATCAATTCTTGCTTCCAAACATCACCTTCTTGTACTTTCTTCTTCATACGATCGCCCTGTGTCCGTAGCTTGAGCAGCGCTTTTAACTTTATCAATTAAAGTCTATTTCTACTCAGATATTTGCCATCATCATGTGGGTCCTCGGAGTCTTTAACTCTATCTCCATCCTTTACAAGTCATACAAAATGGGCCTTTGTGTTGACAATATCGCACTGCATTCAAGATATGATCTTCTACTTAATGCGTCACTACCACGCTCGCTTTTCCAGATGGTATTGAATGGTATGATCATAATCTTTCAACAGCCTCAAGCCAACGTCATTGCCGTGATATTGAGTTCCTTTTGAGTGAAGAAATATTTGAGGCTTTTATGATCCTTATAGATCTCCACTTTCTCCCCATACAGGTAATGCCTCCAGATTTTAAGTGCGAAGACGACAACTGCCAACTCTAGATCATGAGTAGGGTAATTTCTCTCATATTCTTTGAGTTTTCGTGAGGCATAGGCTATGACTTTCCCATGTTGCATGAGAACACATCCTAACCCTATACCTAAAGCATCGTTGTAGATGACAAATCCCTCCGAGCCGTATGGTATTGTCGTAACAAAATAAATGAGTCTCTCTCGAAGTTCTTGAAAACTCTTGTCACATTCTTCGCTCCAACCAAATTTTGTATCTTTTCTAGTCACCGAAGTTAATGGAGTAGCGATTCGAGAAAATCCTTCCATGAATCTCCGATAATAACCAACTAAGCCCGTAAAGCTACATACTTTTGGCCATCGACTTAGGTTGCTCCCAAACTTTGAATTGCTTCAATATTTGCAGGTCAATGATATTCCATGATTTGATATCACGTGCCCAAGGAATGCTACTTCCTCAAGCCGTAACTCACATTTCTTCAACTTGGCATATAATTTGTTCTCACATAAGCTTTTTGTAGTATCGCCTCAAGTGTTGCTCATGATCTTCACGACTTTTGGAGTAAATGAGAATGTCATCAATAAAGACAACCACAAAATGATCTAAATATTCCTTGAATACTCTGGCTCATCATATCCATGAAGGCAAATAGGAGCATTAGTCAATCCAAAAGACATGACTAGGAATTCATAATGCCCATATCGAAGTTTCAAAGTAGTCTTTGGAATGTCATCGATTTTAATCTTTAATCGATGATATCCTAACGAAGATCGATCTTTGAAAAGAACTTGGCGCCTTGCAATCGGGTCAAATAGGTCATCAATGCGAGGCAACGGTACCTATTTTTGATGGTGACATGATTCAACTCCCGATAATCAATACAAAGTCGCGATACTCCCATCTTTCTTTCTTTTTACGAATAGAACAGAGCACCCCAAGGAGACGATTTAGGACGAATGAAACCGATGTCTAACAATTCCTCAGTTGGGTCTTTAACTCCTCAAGTTCAACAGAGCCATTCGACATGGGCTTTGGAAATGGGTTTTGTACCGTGTTCAAGGTCGATACAAAATTCAATTTCACGCCTGGGGTAGGCCGTGAAGTTCTTTAGGAATACGTCAGAAATTTATTAACAATAGAAATATCATTCAAGATCGACATATTTTTGTTTAAATCGTGATATGAGCTAAGAAAGCTTGACATCCATTTTTCAATAAACAAATAGCTTTATGGCTTTGAAATGACAGTTGATTGACTTTAATGGTTTGGTTGATTGAATTCGCATAATAGGTTGGTTAGAACATGAAAGCTAACAACCTTATTTAAAACAATCAATTTTAGCATGATGAGTAGTCAACCAATCAATTCCTAAAATCACATCGAATGCAAGTATTTTTAAAGAGATAAGATCGACAGGTAACGTTCGGTTACCGATTTGAATCAAACAAGACTTATAAATAGTGGATGTAATAAAGGTTTCCCCCAACGGAGTTTCAACCGATAAGTCAAAGTCTAATTTCTCCGGAGTCAAATTTAAACGTTGAGCGCAAGTAGGAGAAATAAAAGAATGGGTAGAAACCCAGATCAAATAAGGTATAAGCTTCGCAAGAGTTTATGATTAGCTTACCCGTGATCACCTCGCTCGATTCCTCGCTTTTGGGAGGTTACGACAAACGCCTCCCTTGAACTACCGATTTTGTCTTGTTGGGACTGACCTTTGATGCCTCCATCCCAATTTGGACTTGACTTTTGGTGCCCAAAAAAATCAAGCTAGGTGACCTTCTTCCACAATTGTAATATGCTTTGACCTGCCGCAGCATATGCTTTGACCGATGTGTCCCTCCCTCCCAGATTTGTAATATACGACCAACTGGTCATTCTCCTTCCTAACAACAAGTGTCAGTGTGACGCGCTCTTTCCATCATTATGAATCTCCTCTTCTTGAAATTTCCACTTCTATTATCTTGGCCATGATTACCACCGAGTGGTTACCATTTCGCATGTTGATTCCTCCACGCTTTGTTGTCACCGCTTCTATGATCGCTACCATTGGTATTATCGACTTTTTTACCGCTTGCTCTCTAGGTTGGTTGAGTCATTATCGCGCTCCAATAATCGAGCCCTATTTACAACATCCGAATACAAACACAGCCATGAGAAATTAGTATCGATGTATCTTAGGTTTCAAACCTCTTAGAAACATCGCGCCATTCTCTCCTCATTATCAACCAAGTGGGCGTAAAACGGGACAACTCAAAGCAAACTTAGCCTCAGCATCGCGACACGGCCATATTGTTTTGCTCCAACTTGATAAACTCCACCTCCTTCATGTGACGAATACTTTCGGAAAGTACTTGTCGTTGAACAACTCTTCGAACTTCTCCCAAGACATTTTCAAGGCGGCAGGTCGAGTACGCTTTTACATGATTCCCACCAAGAATCGCCTCTCCTCTCAACATGAATGTGGCAAGGAACCTTTTGCTCTCGGAGCATCCCAAGACATCAAATATCTTGGTGATCTATTTTATCCACGCTCCACCTTAAGTGGTTTTGGCTCCAATAAACTCCGGTGGTCCCAGCTCCTTGAATCGCTAAGCAATGTGATCGTCCGAGAGTTGCCAAGTGTTTCCACCGATTTGAACAAGAGCCGCTTCTCACCGATGTTGCATGAATTGCATAAAGCTTCTGAACATCCCATCGTTCATCATTTGATCGGTGTTGTTGTTTACATGAGGATTATTGTCTTCCTGTTGCACATTATCCTGGGTATTGATCGTTGGTGACTCAACGGTCTCATGTGGTTCATTGTTGATCTCAACATTTTCAGATGCCGTTTTCAAACACTGCCACAAAACAAGGGTTAATTGACATATCACATATTATCCCTATACTTTAACCGTCCAATTAAATACCAAATAATCTTAGGTAGGTCATACTAGCGAAGGAATTCCCCTCCTAGTTCTTGTCTCACATCTCAGCTAGGAATCATATCCCTAAGCTTTGATACCAATTGTGATGCCCCCAAAATAGGTATACATCACTCATCTTGGGTCGCCAAATACATGGTACTGAATACAATACAAACTTAATTATACAACATAAGCTGAGAGTTTTTACACGAATATTGTCTTCTAGACAATATCCAAACTCAAATAGAGTTCTCATTACATTTATCGTCACACTATTTTATAGAATAGTGAGGACTACTATAACACCATCTCGGGCCATCACTCCGTTCTCCGACTAGTTTCGGCTACGTTCTCATTTCCTAAAGAGAACAATGGAAGTAAAAGGGTGAGCTCAACTAGCCCAGTAAGAAATATTATGACTAAGATAATGCAGAATAAATTATTATTAGCCTTCAACAATGTTAAACTGATAGAATATAATCGACAACAAGTTTAACTGCAGCGGAATAAGCAATCCATTAGAAGAGTCAGGTAGAGCATAATATCTACTATATTCTATGATTTAAAAAGGTTTTCATCAACTTTATCGCTGAGACTCAGCTTAATAAATAAACCACATCATCGAATCATCCATGCACTACGGGCCAAGGATATTCATGTAATCATCAATGGTCATTATTATACCGAATAATTCCTGGTCATAATCATATCAATCAACAGTCCATCTGTGCACGTAAGCCAAATATGACTTTCATCACAATATAAGCATGAGGATGATGACAATGATATAAACATTTAATTAAATGAAAGCAAAGGATAAATTTTAAAGATTCATAATTTAATTTATCCAGTATTCAATAATGTCCAAATTGTCAACATAATACTGCTTTGTGGAGTAAAATTCAAGAATAATATCCATGTATCAAAAATATTTTGGACAGAAAAGAAATCAATTTTTCGGGTGAATAGTACCCCATGAATAGTATTTCGTGAATAGTAACCCGACATGAAAAGTACCCCAAATATCCGAGTAAATAATATTTGAGTGAATAGTAACTGGGTGAATAGTAACCTATGAATAGTAACTCGTGAATAGTACCCCGACATGAAAAGTGTCCGGAATACCCGAGTGAATAATATTATTGTAACACCCCAAAAATAGGTCCATTCCATCCAACCCATTCTGAGTCGCCAAATACATGGTACAGAAAATAACTACAACTTTATTACAACAATTGTCGTGCAAAATACAACAACACATATGCTGTGAGTTTGGATACAAATATATACCAACTGTGACTCTGGACACCAACTTTGGATACCACGTCACAATGACACCTTACATAAAGGTATAGTCAAAAATTGTTTTAGAAATTAGAATCTTTGGGAAGTGCTCAAGGAAACCTTCGTACATGGGAGGCCATGCTTCTAGGTTATGATACATGTCATATGGCCACGAATTATCCTTGGTTCAATCTAATAGACCCTAAAGAAAAATGAGAAGATTACTATCATATTCTTCCCAATGGTGTGTCTTCTCTTGACATATCATTATCTCCATCGTCTCTAATTGAGAATTATACTTCAACCAAACTCCAAGATTATATAGATAGTGCTCGTATATATACTCAGCAAGTGGATGAGCACAACCTTGTCTTATGATGACACGAGGTTGTATGTCATTAGACATCTTGTATGATAGTGGCAAAACACCCTTCCAACGTTGGGATCGCCTCACCCTAGTTGATTCATCAAATATAACTACTAAATGATGACCACCATTCTATTCCACTGTTACCCTCGCTTGACCCAGCTACACTCTTATTACCTGAAAGGAATTGTGAAGCAAAAGGGTGAGCACAACTAGCTCAGTAAAGAATATTATGACTAAAGATAAATAAATTATCAATAGTCTTCATCAGTAATAAATTAGAGATTTAGAACATATAGTAGATGATAAAACTTTTCAACCATAGTTGCAGCGGAACGAGCAATCCATTAGAAGAGTCAAATAGACCATAAAATCTATTATCTTCTCCATGTTAAAAGTCCATCAATAATGTTTTATCACCGTAACATTAATCAACAATTCATCCACAATCCGTGTATAACTCATAATCGTAATTGTAGTTCTAAATTCCTTTCCTCATCCAGGACAAAGTTAATTTTTATGACCTGAAACATCAAAGATCATGGTTATACCAAATCACAGTTCATGTTCATAATCCTACTAATAAATTCATCTTTGCACTACGGACCAAAGATATTCATCAACAAGTCATCTTTGCACTACAGGCCAAAGATATTCATCAACAAGTCATCTTTGCACTACAGGCCAAAGATATTCATCAACAAGTCATCTTTGCATTACGAGCCAAAGATATTCATCAAAATCATTCATCTTTGCACTACAGGCCAAAGATATTCAGTTATATCGTCATTTAGGACTGAGGAATGATGCAAAATATTTTAAAGAAAACGAATCCAGTGAAACAAAAAAAACAAATATTAAGGATTCATACTTTAAACAACCCAAGTTCAAAAATACTTCATAAATAACCAAAGTGAAGTAAAATTCAAGAATGATCAAAACATAGATCCAATCAAAGATAGTAATTATAACAGACAATCTTGGACACAAAAGAGAAAATTTAATTTTTCTGTGAATAGTGTCGTATACGTGAATAGTGTCGTATACATGAATAGTAACTCCGACACCAAAAGATAGAAAGTTCATAAAAAACATCATCATGCTTCGTGAATAGTACTCGTGAATAGTAACTCGTGAATAGTAACTCATGAATAGTAACTCATGAATAGTAACTCCGACATGAAAAAGTTTCAAATTTGATAAAAAGTTCAAACCAATATTTCAGCATAATGATATTGAAGAAATAATATCATTTATGAAGAAAATAATCTCCTTACCTCAGAAAGAATAGTACTTACATTTGGAATCTTGGATATATTGCTAAAAGAACTTGCAAGTATAGCAATACTCAAGTACTAAAATACTCACAAAAATACGCTCGATATATAGAGAGAGAAAGAGAGAGAAATCTTTAATTTCTGGTGTGATTTTCAATTCTAACCTAAGCACCTTATTTATAGGAAAATGCTTAGAACACCAAAGTAGAAAATTTAATATAATATTAATATATGTATATATATATGTATATATATATATATATATATATATTAAATTCCTACGTACACCAAGAATCTGGATTCGGCATGCATTCAACACCAGTGGGGCCCACCAACAATATAAAAAACGTTTTTCTTAATAAAAATTATTAAAACTTCAAAAATCAATTATTCCAGAACTTCAATAATTCATAATAAATAGCTCTTTTTATCAGAAAATTAGAATCTCACGACTTTTTATAGGAAATTTAATTCTCTACAACTTTGCAAAAGAGAGTTTTTCCAAATTCTAAAGTAAATTGGAAAGAAATCCACAAACCAAGGCGATTCTATGTTGTGCTATAATCAAATTTCGATCAAGAAATGGGTCCACCAACATGTTTAACATGTTTTAAACAACTTTACAACAAAAATACTCTTCCTCCTAATATACTCATATATCCCACATTCATTGTAAAATATCATCATTATTATATTATAATAATATAATAAAATATTATTTTATCGAGAAAAGATAAAATATCAATTTTCAACAATTGTCACTTTAAAAATTTTCTCCATGTATATCCACATAAAATCAATATTTTCCTCATCATATAAATCAATATTTAATTATTTACAAATAATATTACATAATCACAATAATGACAAACCAGTAGGTTCCGGAAAGAGGGGCATTCAATAAGGATTTCTCCTTACTACTAGCCGCGCAATTAGGTGACCAAACCTCTCCTTAGATGCGAACTTTCTAGACATTGCCAATAATGTTATCTAATAATATTATTTAGATAATATGAATTATTGCTCTCGATAATGGAAAATATTGTGTAGTGACAATTATTGAAACAACAATAATATATAAAAAAATCAACGCGAAGAATTATTAAATCAATAAAATAAAATAATTGAGCGATAAGAATTATCGTAACAATTATTGAGTAGTGCCTTCTTACGTAAGAATCAATAATTCAAAAATCTGCGTGCTAATACAGGTATGCTTCTTGTGCAACGACGCGTATTATTGTATTTTAACCACCGGGTATTCCAACAGTGTTAACAGTAACAACTACGCCGTTATTTATAAAAACTCATACTTGTTGTTTTCTTCATCCAATCGCTTTCCGTTATGGGGCCCACAAGAGGTTGTGCCGTCGTACGAATATTCCCCAACAAGAAGAATATTCTACGACCAAACGAATATTCCCCGACAACAATGAGTATTTTATAACCACTTGCTTATTTAAAATATTTATATATATCACCTTTAACTTTAAACTTTTATCAATTTAACCATTTACTGAATAGTAATTATAAGAAAATTGAATACTTTTATTTCATAAAATTCGGGGTCTTACAATTGTGACGCCCCCAAATCCGGGTACTTGAAACCCGAATTCAGTGCTTCACGATACCATCTCTATAACTTAGGAATAATACTAAAAATAATGCCAATAATATAAATATTTAAACTTAACTTACATAATATCAAAGTTTAACTCCCAAGTACGTAACCTTAAGTCATTCCTAACAACACATGATCATAAATATATAACATTGTCTTAATAATATTAAACTATCACACAGATAACATTGTCATCATTCAGCAACCTTTCCTTTTCCCTTGTTTCTAGCAGAGCCTTCAGAGTGTTCACACTTAGCTGAAATATTTAAATTGAGCAAGGATGAACATCTGAGTGCCCAGCAAGTAATAACAATTATATATATATATAAGCTGAAAGAATTTAAATACTTTCTTTATACTACCCTTCTACAATGGATTAATAGTTGCGAAGAAATTATGAACCAATAATAATAACAATTCTCTTTCAAATCTTTGAAACTACGTACCGACTATAAATAAGTTTTAGGGGACATACAATGAACATTGATTTCATTTTCAAAAAGGTTAAACAGAACTTCATCTGTAAATAGTCATAACTTACGGGCACGGAGGGTGATCAGCCCGTTGTACCTTGTATTGATCAATACTACATTGCTAGAACGATATCATCGTTCATCCTTTGTCCGCCGTAGCGCATAAAAATTTTCCCATGTTCGGGATGTTCATACTTGTCAGGGTTCCAAACAAAAGGTTTTATCTTATCCAACAATAATCTATAATTCAACATATATGTATATATCAAAGGTGTATCAACATGTGTTTAATCGCAATAATTATCCAGTGGGGACACTTGTTTAACCATTATAGAAATTAACGAAGAGAATATATATCCGAATTACCATATACTAACATGTTGATAATCAATGGGCATATATAATATAGGTTAATAATACATGCGGTAATAATATAATTCTGAAACATTCTTACTCATGTCCATTGCATAAAGGAAATGCAAGGTAGGATACTTGCCTGATGCGTTGCTTACAATACGAAACTTAGTTTTATCTTTTATGTAATCACCTATCATTAATCAGATCATTCGTTCGATTAGAAAAATATACTATAACACATAGTACTGCATTTCACAGTCAACAAATAACCTACTCACGTTGTTACACATACACAGCAGTCATTACATCGTAAACAAACAGTAATGAGGTCAAAATATCTAAGTCTAGAACAATTTCTGAACTATGTCGGTGTACCGACAGCTCTATCGGGAAATTAACGAGTTTAAGACTCTATTCTATTACTCAATATCTGTAAACGTCAGTCATATGACTTGATAAAATTTTTTAAACATTTATTATACATTAACATGAATTTTAAATATCGGAATCATCATTAAATATCAAACAGCTCTATTATCATTAATATTAAATTCATTAAACCATTAATGAAATCATTACCAAAACATCAAAGTTATTTACGATAACTCAAAATATTTTTAAAGTATTAATATTACCCTTAAATGATTTTTAAAGCATTTTAAATTATTTTTAAATAATTACCATTCATATTCAAATATTAATGAACCATTCATCCAAATATTAAAAGTCATTAATTATAACTTAAAATATTTTTAATTCACTTATATCCCTTTTTAAATGATTTTTAATTTAATAAAACCATTTTTAAACTATTTATTTAATAAATAAATCCAATATCATTAATATTATCATTAATATTAAATTATTAATGAAATTATCCTTTAAATATTAAAAGTTATGTTTTATAACTTAAAATATTTTTACACACTTTATTTTCATTTAAAATGATTTTTAAAATAATAAAATTATTTTAAACTAAATTATTTAATATAAATATTAAATAACTTTAATATCATTAATTAATGAAATTCAACACAAAATATTAAAAGTCATAGAAAATAACTTAGAATATTTTCTTATACCATAATATAATTTTAAATGATTTTCCATGTATTAAAATCATTTTTAAATAATTTATTTAATATTATAATTAAATAAATTAAATACTTTTAATATTCTAAAAATATTAAATATTTATGAAATATATTCAAAATAATTAAAATATAATTTTGGACTTTAAAATAATTTTAGGAATTTATTTTGTATTTTTAATAATAAAAACTATTTAATACTAATTATTAAATAAAATAATAATTTTATGAATAAACTGTAAGCTAAAGAGGCATTTATAGCTTACGTAAGGCAAATCGCTATAGGTGTTCTTGGCGTTCATCATACAAACCCGTAAATTCATGGCGATTAACTAGTGGACTACTTTGACCAAAATTATAACGATGTATGATGTGTTTTTAAGCAATTTGTTGGTCACAGATTATAGTACTAATGCACGACAACAAGATCCAACAGAAAACAAGTTCATATAACTTATAACCAACGAGATCTGAGCCTCCAAAAGTGTTGTCAGGACTCTCTGGGTTTTCCAAAAATCCCAGACAGCTTCTAAGTCCCTTTTGATGCTCCAATTTCTACCGGTTCTGGTTAGTGTTAATGTGATCTAATGGCTCAAGATTGTTGTATACATGACAAGGTTCAATTATCAATCATCAGGTCAGTTAAAATAACATCAAAATCATCTGCTAGCAATAGGTCAAAGCATGTCAGAAATAATATTCATACGGTTTTTTGGGTTTTCCAAAAAACTGCTACCGTGATCAAGTAGGCTAGTTTGACTACCAATATCTTTCAGTCTGTTTGTTATCTAGGTGATCTAAAGGCATAATTCTATAGTCCATCTACAATACTATAACTTTGCCACAACAACACAATCTAATTGACAAACACAAGCAAGATCTGGGTTCATGAACATCTTGTCGAATCTTTGAAGAGCATTTCGGGTTACCGAAACTATAAGTCAATGCCAAGAGACCTACTTTGACCATCCACTACTTACAATCTATTGATTGTTTAAGGATTTAAAGGCATAGATCCGAGTACAACTAATAAAGCTACAAGCTAGATACAACATCAACAAAACATTTAACACGATGACGGTTATAGGCCTTGGGAAGTGTTGTGGATTAATCGTTCTTGAGTTTCTGGGGTGCCTAGAAACTCTTGGTCATGCTCGGTCAACTGAGTTTGACCTTGAATAACTTTTGTTCTGGTCATGGTCTAAGCCTGATTTCAAGTCTAGAGCAAAGTCCATATAGTATAATACAAGTCTAAAACATCAAACACACAAAATACATAACACAGAAAGATCTAGAGGCTCTGACATTCATTGTAAGACCTCAAAACATAGTTTTTCCAGATTTCTTTAAAACTGAAATCTGAGCCTCTAGATGTTATGGATCTAACATCTAGCAACCCAGATCGTCATAAGATACTATAATAAACATATCCTAACACTTAAACACAAAATCTAACAACATATTATGGACAGAAATTCAAACTAGGGTTTTATACCTTTGATGAACGATCTCTGATTCTAAGCTTCTGATTTTAATGAGGTTGTCCGTGGGGTTGGTATTGGGGCTACTTTGTCTTATAATTTCGTGGGTTAGAGAGTAGAGAGGAAATGGTTGAGTGTTATGAGGTAATTGAGCTTGGTTTTGTAACTTTTCCCCTCTTTGATCTATTTATATAGTGATCATATGCAGTGGATGATCATGTGAGTTGTTGATTGATTAAAGGCTAGTACTTAGACCACATGTCTAGCAAAGGTTGGTCACCAACTAAAGTTATGGCAAGTTTTACAAGTTATCTTATTAAATAAGGCTAAAAGGCATTTTGGTCATTTGGCTCATAAAGTGCATGGTACTTTGGTAACTTCTCACACGTATTAGGTTTTAACCCTTAGGGTTTGACCTAGGGTTTCATAAGCTCTAAATCTAGAATTGTGTATTAAGGGCAAATATAGAAATCTTAGTTTCTAAAATATTGACTAGGGTTCCCTAATTACACTAGGTTTCTTAATCACCTAGGGTTTGTAAATTAGCCTTAATAATATATTAATTACTACTAACTTTGCTAAATTAATACCTAGGGTTTATAACTTAGCACTTAGGGTTCTAATTTAGTAATTAGGGTTTCTAGATATCACTTAGGGTTTACCTAACTGACAGTAAACATAATGAGGGTCATAAATTACATACCAACAGAAAATAAGAGCTTTGGTTTCGTGAAGTAAAAAAAACGATGAGATTATGGAAGTAAATATTCTTGCATTTATTGCTTACTTTGACCTTTGTTCATTCTAGTTCCTCTTGCTTTTCGCTTATCATTTACGTAAAAATAGAAAGTCAAAATAAAAAGAATTAATTAATTTGAATGAAACTTGACTTCTGAGTTCTTATCAATGGTTGAAGAAAAAGGTTCGTCATTCCTAACACCGGCCACTTTTTCTTTCCCCCTTGCACCTTCATTCCCAACACAAGCACTTTCGACTTGAACCGAAATTACGACTCCTTGCAAATAGCAAATATGTCATGGTTACAGGAGTCTATCCATCGCATATAGACTTTAAGGGGCATCGTGGCTTAACCGTCGAGGTGAAGTCGGGACCTAAAAGACCACAACTTAACAAATCTTACAGTTATAACTAACTCTGTACTATAGTTTATCAGCAACGCTAGGGTTTGCACTGTTTTACTATAACTGATCTATAAATTAATATTTCACACATATCATGTATATTTATATCACTGAAAAAATAACATTATATTATTATTCTCATCCCTTATGCAAAATCCAGACTTAGGGTTTTGAATTCATATCTGACATAACCTTCATACATACTGTCATCAATTAAGCTAAAAGTAATTAACCTAACCAATATAATAAAATACATATCATAGAATCCTAATAATCATATCATATATACCATATTTTCATGGAAAATAAATAATAAATATTTTTATTACAAATTAATTTATTATAAGAATATAATCTATAACTATCACTAAGTTTAATAAGAAATTATTTACATCTAATAAACAAATTTATCTATCAAATAGATACATACACTTTACATGCACATATTCCCACCTTTATATATATATATATATATATATGTATATATAAATTAAATCGCAAAATTTCTTATTGAAAATATTGGGTTATTACATTCAACCTCCCTTATAAGGATTCCGTCCCCGGAATCACCGCTTTAAAACCTATAGACACTAGGGCAAATAACATACACAGTCTTTTCAAGTAGATCTCGATCAGATTTGATCGAACTGATCTTTAACTACTCATCATGAAGCTCGTCTATCTAATCTTACGGAAATTCGATTTCTAACAGAACTCAAATTTCTCCTTCAAAACTAATTTACTATATATATACGAAAATCATATATAAGAAAATAAAATTTGATTCAAATAATACATGGGGTCGCATCCTCATCTGCCACGGTATCTTGAATGGTCATACTGAAGACTCTTGCGGTTGATTCTGTTGGATTGTTTGTTAAAGTCAGTCCCGTTGTCGCCAACGTCCCGCTACTTTTCTTCGTAATCACACTTCCCGCATCCCTTCTCCTTTTCGGACAGTCTTTCACCTTATGCTCCATTTATCCACACTTGAAACACCCTCTATTCATCCTAGGATTGGGGCAGTTGGGAGAGATATGTCCCTTCTGCTCACACTTATAACACACTAACTTACCTTTAAGACACTCTCCCGAGTGATTCTTTCCGCAATTTCCACACTACATAACCTTATTCTTTCCCCCTCCTACCTAATTTCGGTATTCCCAAAATTATCTCCTTTCCTTTTTCTAGTCCTACTACTGCTACTCCCTTCTCCAGCTCTAGCTTGATTTGACTCCCACCAAAAATTCGTTCCTCCTTTCATCGTATAGGTGGCAAAAGCTGTCTTGTGCCCCTCTGTTACCCTAGCTATCACAACCACTTCTATAGGGTCAGTTGCTCTAATTCGTGGCTATCTTACGGCCTTAATATTCGCAAATCGATTGTCCCGCTGATTTCCCGTGGCTGTCATTCCATTCCGCATATCTTGAGTGACCACATTCCCAAAATTCTTCATCGAGTCTGGTTGTCCTCCAGCTTTGTTGACAGGTTCTTCTATCCTTTGGTTTTGTTTACGTCTTGGCGGCATTATCTGATCATAATTGATCTTTAATCGACTTACCTTCTATAACGCAAAATTTTCTACTCGAATAATCATATATTCAAAAACTCAGTTTACTGAATTAACAAGTGCCCTGATAATTATCTATTATCTATATACCAACTTTTTTCATTAATCTAACATAGATCCATATTCGTAGCACTTGACATACCATAGCGCATTCTGCTTTAAACATCCGCTATCCCTTTGTGACTCAAGAGTCGGGAATCGCTGTCATAACATACAAAATATTACCTTACACAGACATACCTATCATTTACACCACATAGAATCATACCTATTCAAGTAACACTACTACTACTACTACTACTACTACTACTACTACTACTACTACTACTACTACTACTACTACTACTACTACTACTTATTTCTTACGCTTTCACTAAAGATCAATTGCTTAGTATTCTATATATTCCCATTATCCTCAATATCCATTCACACATAACTATACCTAGTTCGTCAAACTTTACTACATATTATGAGTTTAAGAACTCATCATAGACATATGAGTTTAAGAACTCGAGCTTATCCTTATATTCTTTAACTATACTCTATCTATCGTTTCTGGGTCCGATACTACATTTTTCCAGTATAATTACCTCATCAGGGTTGTTTTCAATGTAAGCCTCTATTTCAGCTATCAGCTTTGATATTGGCTCAGTTATGGATGTTAACTCCTTCCTTACGATCTGAGGGTATCTTAATCCTTTTCTATCTGACATCTACACACAAACTATCTTGATTATCATATAATATATACACAGAGCAATTAATAACTTTAATATAAGTTATCTTTTATTTTTATTAACGATGGATTTAGTCAATTCATTCCTTCATAAACTTTAAACGAGTTATTTATATATTAATATATCACGGTTTTAATACCAACCGACTAAACCTTTGGCATACTTCTATAAATGCTAAAGGCCTAAACTACCCACCACCAACTATCCTCTATTGGACAAAATTGAGGATTCCCTACCACCTACCCCTCTACCAGAAAAAGTTGGGGTCTAACTGCCATCCTATGCATACAGAAAGGCATAAGGATTTTTAACACTAAACAGTCCCTAATAGAAACAAAAGTGGGACTATATGAGTACACATCAACGCCTGCTCTCCCTGCCGAAGGGCAGCTCCATCCATTCTGCGTCGAACCGCCTAAAGGCGATGTCTAAAGCCTGCTCCAGGGTATATATCTTCTCATCTTTAGCTTCCCCCTCAACTCTCAACTACCCTAGTTGCAGCTCTCTTTGCTCCAACCTCCCTCAGAATTCGCCTAACTCCTTTTTTTGCTGAGTGAGGCGTCCTTGTCAAATTGTTCTAAAAACTGAGAGGTGTGATTTTGTGCCTCCATTTTCAAAGCCCTAACCCTTAAGTCGTCATTCCTGACCAACAAATCTCTTATCATCTCATGTTTCATGTACCCTTCACTAAAGTCCCTCGACTCTTGGTCCACTGAGTAACTACCTTGGCTCTCGTCAGCCATCCTATGACCACAATAAACAAGCAAAACAACATTAGTAACACAATAAAATATATTCATTGGTAAAATGAAATGATATTTTATTAAGTACAACTAGACTCGATGGATCCCTCAACCTATCACTTAGCTAACATATTCTATAAGAGTTTCCTATAAGGTTATAACCTAGGTTTCGTAATCCTAATGTTTATAACCATGACTTTGATACCAACTCATGACGCCCCAAATCCGGGTATTTGAAACCCTCAATTCAAAGGTGCTTCACGATACCATCTCTATAACTTAGGAATAATACTAATAATAATGCCAATAATATAAATATTTAAACTTAACTAACATAATATCAAAGTTTAACTCCCAAGTACGTAACCTTAAGTCATTCCTTACAACACATGATCATAAATATATAACATTGTCTTAATAATATTAAACTATCACACACGATAACATTTTCATCATTCAATGAACCTTTCCTTTTCCTTGTTTCTAGCAGAGCCTTCAGAGTGTTCACACTTAGCTGAAATATTTAAATTGAGCAAGGATGAGCATTTGAGTGCCCAACAAGTAATAGCAATTATATATATATAAGCTGAAAGAATTTAAATACTTTCTTTATACTACCCTTCTACAACGGATCAATAGTTGTGAAGAAATTCTGAACCAATAATAATAACAATTCTCTTTCAAATCTTTGAAACTACGTTACCGACTATAAATAAGTTTAGGGGACATACTATGAACATTGATTTCATTTTCAAAAGGTTAAAATGAACTTCATCGTAAACCGTCATAAACTTACTGCACTGAGGGTGATCGACTGTTGTACCTGTATTGATCAATACTACATTGCTAGAACGATATCATCGTTCATCCTTTGTCCGCCGTAGCGCATAAAAATTTTCCCATGTTCGGGATGTTCATACTTGTCAGGGTTCCAAACAAAAGGTTTTATCTTATCCAACAATAATCTATAATTCAACATATATGTATATATCAAAGGTGTATCAACATGTGTTTAATCAAGAATGATTATCCAAGTGGGGACACTTGTTTAACCATTTATAGAAATTAACGAACGAGAATATATATCCGAATTACCATATACTAACATGTTGATAATCAATGGGCATATATAATATAGGTTAATAAATGCATACGATAATAATATAATTCGAAACATTCTTACTCATGTCCATTGCATAAAGGAAATGCAAGGTAGGATACTTGCCTGATGCGTTGCTTACAATACGAAACTTAGTTTTATCTTTTATGTAATCACCTATCATTAATCGGATCATTCGTTCGATTAAAAAATATACTATAACACATATAGATCGCATTTCACAACAAAGACATAACCTACTCACTTTTGTTACACATACACATGGTAGGTCATTACATCGTAAACAACAAGCGAATGCTAATCAAAATATCTAAGTCTAGAACAATTTTGAACTATACGATTTTGTAAACGACTCTATCGAGAAATTAACGAGTTTAAGACTCTATTCTATTACTCAATATCTGTAAACGTCAGTCATATGACTTGATAAAAATTTTAAACATTTATTATACATTAACATGAATTTCAAATACTCGGAATCATCATTAAATATCAAATGACTCTATTATCATTAATATTAAATTCATTAAACCATTAATGAAATTATTACCAAAACATCAAAGTTATTTACAATAACTCAAAATATTTTTAAAGTATTAATATTACCCTTAAATGATTTTTTAAAGCATTTTAAATCATTTTTAAATAATTACCATTAATATTCAAATATTAATGAACCATTCATCAAATATTAAAAGTCATTAATTATAACTTAAAATATTTTTAATTCACTTATATCCCTTTTAAATGATTTTTAATTTAATAAAACCATTTTTAAACTATTTATTTAATAAATAAATCCAATATCATTAATATTATCATTAATATTAAATTATTAATGAAATTATCCTTTAAATATTAAAAGTTATGTTTTATAACTTAAAATATTTTTACACACTTTATTTTCATTTAAAATGATTTTTAAAATAATAAAATTATTTTTAAACTAAATTATTTAATATAAATATTAAATAACTTTAATATCATTAATTAATGAAATTCAACACAAAATATTAAAAGTCATAGAAAATAACTTAGAATATTTTCTTATACCATAATATAATTTTAAATGATTTTCCATGTATTAAAATTATTTTTAAATAATTTATTTAATATTATAATTAAATAAATTAAATACTTTTAATATTCTAAAATATTAAATATTTATGAAATATATTCAAAATAATTAAAATATAATTTTTAGACTTTAAAATAATTTTTAGGAATTTATTTTGTATTTTTAATAATAAAAACTATTTAATACTAATTATTAAATAAAAATAATAATTTTATGAATAAACTGTCGCTAAAGATCGCTTTATGGCAGCGGCGTAACTGGGTCATTATAGGTCTTCTTGGCGTTCATCATGCAAACCCCAGTAAATTCATGGCAGTTAACGAGTGGACTACTTTGACCAAAATTATAACAGTGTATGATGTGTTTCTAGGCAATTTGTTGGTCACAGATTGTAGTACTAATGCACGACAACAAGATCCAACAGAAAACAAGTTCATATAACTTATAACCAACGAGATCTGAGCCTCCAAAAGTGTTGTCAGGACTTTCTGGGTTTTCCAGAAATCCCAGACATCTTCTAGGTCCCTTTTGATGCTCCAATTTCTACCGGTTCTGGTTAGTGTTAATGTGATCTAATGGCTCAAGATTGTAGTATACATGACAAGGTTCAATTATCAATCATCAGGTCAGTCAAAATAACATCAAAATCATCTGCTAGAAATAGGTCAAAGCATGTCAGAAATAACATTCATACGGTTTTCTGGGTTTTCCAGAAAACTGCTACCGTGATCAAGAAGGCTAGTTTGACTACCAATATCTTTCAGTCTGTTTGTTATCTAGGTGATCTAAAGGCATATTCTATAGTCCATCTACAATACTATAACTTTGCCACAACAATACAATCTAATTGACAAACACAAGCAAGATCTGGGTTCATGAACATCTTGTCAGATGCTGAAGAACAGATTCTGGGTTACCCAGAAACTGTAAGTCAATGCCAAGAGACCTACTTTGACCATCCACTACTTACAATCTATTGATTGTTTAAGGTATTTAAAGGCATAGATCTGGAGTACAACTAACAGGCTACAAGCTAGATACAACAACATCAATAAAACATTTAACACCGATGCTTATAGGCCTTGGGAAGTGTTGTGAGACCAACATTCTTGAGTTTCGGGGGTGCCCAGAAACTCTTGGTCATGCTCGGTCAACTGAGTTTGACCTTGAATAACTTTTGTTCTGGTCATGGTCTAAGCCTGATTTCATGTCTAGAGCAAATTCCATATAGTATAATACAAGTCTAAAACATCAAACACACAAAATACATAACACAGAAAGATCTAGAGGATCTGACATTCATTGTCAGACCTCAAAACACAGTTTTTCCAGATTTCTTTAAAACTCAAATCTGAGCCTCTAGATGTTATGGATCTAACATCTAGCAACCTAGATCGTCATAAGATACTATAATAAACATATTCTAACACTTAAACACAAAATCTAACAACATATTATGGACAGAAATTCAAACTAGGGTTTTATACCTTTGATGAACGGTCTCTGATTCTAAGCTTTTGATTTTAATGAGGTTGTCCGTGGGGTTGGTATTGGGGCTACTTTGTCTTATAATTTCGTGGGTTAAAGAGTAGAGAGGAAATGGTTGAGTGTTATGAGGTAATTGAGCTTGGTTTTGTAACTTTTCCTCTCTTTGATCTATTTATATAGTGATCATATGCAATGGATGATCATGTGAGTTGTTGATTGATTAAAGGCTAGTACTTAGACCACATGTCTAGCAAAGGTTGGTCACCAACTAAAGTTATGGCAAGTTTTACAAGTTATCTTATTAAATAAGGCTAAAGGGCATTTTGGTCATTTGGCTCATAAAGTGCATGGTACTTTGGTAACTTCTCACACCTATTAGGTTTTAACCCTTAGGGTTTGACCCTAGGGTTTCATAAGCTCTAAATCTAGAATTGTGTATTAAGGGCAAATATAGAAATCTTAGTTTCTAAAATATTGACTAGGGTTCCCTAATTACACTAGGTTTCTTAATCACCTAGGGTTTGTAAATTAGCCTTAATAATATATTAATTACTACTAACTTTGCTAAATTAATACCTAGGGTTTATAACTTAGCAATTAGGGTTCTAATTTAGTAATTAGGGTTTCTAGATATCACTTAGGGTTTACCTAACTGACAGTAAACATAATGAGGGTCATAAATTACATAACCCACAACTTAACAAATCTTACTGTTATAACTAACTTTGTACTATAGTTTATCAGCAACGCTAGGGTTTGCACTGTTTTACTATAACTGATCTATAAATTAATATTTCACACATATCAGGCATATCTATATCACTGAAAAAAATAACATTATATTATTATTCTCATCCCTTATTCAAAATCCAGACTTAGGGTTTTGAATTCATATCTGACATAACCTTCATACATACTGTCATCAATTAAGCTAAAAGTAATTAACCTAACCAATATAATAAAATACATATCATAGAATCCTAATAATCATATCATATATACCATATTTTCATGGAAAATAAATAATAAATATTTTATTACAAATTAATTTATTATAAGAATATAATCTATAACTATCACTAAGTTTAATAAGAAATTATTTACATCTAATAAACAAATTTATCTATCACATAGATACATATACTTTACACGCACATATTCCCACCTTTATTATATATATATATATATATATATATATATATATATATATATATATATATATATATATATATATGTATATATAAATTAAATCGCAAAATTTCTTATTGAAAATATTGGGTTATTACAACAATCTCACCTCCTTATGAAATTTTGTCCTAGAAATTTACGTACACAGTATTTCAAAGAATTGAGAATACCTTGCTTTCATTTGATTCCACCTTCCCACATCATCATGATTTCTCAATTGCTCATCTCCCGTATTTTGAGATATCATTCTAGAATACGACTTCAAAACAAGGGTTAATTGAACAAATTAACATATCACATAATATCCCGATATTATGAGTGACCAACAAATAAGCTTAGGTAGGACACACTAGCGAAGGATTTACTCGTCTCTCCCCTCCTGGTTCTATTCCCTAATCTCCGCCAGAGATCATATCCCTAAGCTCTGATACCAAATGTAACGCCCCAAAAATAGGTCCATTCCATCCAACCCATTCTGAGTCACCAAATACATGGTACAGAAAATAACTACAACTTTATTACAATAATTGTCGTGCAAAATACAACAACACATATGATGTGAGTTTGGATACAAATATATACCAACTGTGACTCTGGACACCAACTTTGGATAGCACGTCACAATGACACCTTACATAAAGGTATAGTCAAAAACTGTTTTAGAAATTAGAATCTTTGGGAAGTGCTCAAGGAAACCTTCATACATGGGAGGCCATGCTTCTAGGTTATGATATATATCATATGGCCACAGAATTATCCTTGGTTGACCCAATAGACCATAAAGAAAAATGAGAAGATTACTATCATATTCTTCCCAATGGAGTGTCTTCTCTTGACATATCATTATCTCCATCGTCTCTAATTGAGAATTATACTTCAACCAAACTCTAAGATTATATAGATAGTGCTCGTATATATACTCAGCAAGTGGATGAGCACAACCTTATCTTATGATAACACGAGGTTGTATGTCATTAGACATCTTGTATGATAGTGGAAAAACACCCTTCCAACGTTTGGTTCGCCTCACCCTAGTTGATTCACCAAATATAACTACTAAATGATGACCACCGTTCTATTACCCTGCTACCCCTGACCCAATTCAACTACACTCTTATTACACGAAGGAATTGTGAAGCAAAAGGGTGAGCACAACTAGCTCAGTAAAGAATATTATGACTAAAGATAAATAAATTATCAATAGTCTTCATCAGTAATAAATCAGAGATTTAGAACATATGGTTGATGATAAAACTTTTCAACCATAGTTGCAGCGGAATAAGCAATCCATTAGAAGAGTCAAATAGACCATAAAATCTATTATCTTCTCCATATTAAAAGTCCATCAATAATGTTTTATCCCTGTAACATTAATCAACAATTCCTGTCCACAATCACGTGTATAACTCATAATCGTAATTGTAGTTCTAAATTCCTTTCCTCATCCAGGACAAAGTTAATTTTTATCACCTGAAACATTAAAGATCATGGTTATACCAAATCATAGTTCATGTTCATAATCCTACTAATAAATTCATCTTTGCACTATGGACCAAAGATATTCATCAACAAGTCATCTTTGCACTACAGGCCAAAGATATTCATCAACGAGTCATCTTTGCACTACAGGCCAAAGATATTCATCAACAAGTCATCTTTGCATTACGAGCCAAAGATATTCATCAGAAATCATTCATCTTTGCACTCTGGGCCAAAGATATTGATTATATCATCATTTAGAATTTGAGGAATGATGCAAAATATTTTAAAGAAAAGCGAATCGATTGAAACAAAAAAACAAATATTAAGGATTAGTACTTTAAACAACCCAAGTTCAAAAATACTTCATAAATAACCAAAGTGAAGTAAAATTCAAGAATGATCAAAACATAGATCCAATCAAAGATAGTAATTATAACAGATAATCTTGGACACAAAAGAAAAAATTTAATTTTTCTGTGAATAGTGTCGTATACATGAATAGTGTCGTATACATGAATAGTAACTCCGACACCAAAAGATAGAAAGTTCATAAAAAACATCATCATGCTTCGTGAAAGTACTCATGAATAGTAACTCGGGAATAGTAACTCATGAATAGTAACTCATGAATAGTAATTCATGAATAGTAACCCCGACATAAAAAAAGTTTCAAATTTGATAAAAAGTTCAAACCAATATTTGACATAATAATGATATTGAAGAAATAATATCATTTATGAAGAAAATAATCTCCCTTACCTCGGAAAGAATAGTACTTACATTGGAATCTTTGGATATAGTGCTAAAAGAACTTGCACCGTATAGCAATACTCGAAGTACTAAAATACTCACAAAAATACGCTCGATATATAGAGAGAGAAAGAGAGAGAAATCTTTAGTTTCTGGTGTGATTTTCAATTCTAACCTAACCACCCTATTTATAGGAAAATGCTTAAAACACCAAAGTAGAAAATTTAATATAATATTAATATATATATATATATTAAATTCTTACGTACACCAAGAATCTAAATTCAGCATGCATTCAACACCAGTGGGGCCCACCAACAATATAAAAAACATTTTTCTTAATAAAAATTATTAAAACTTCAAAAATCAATTATTCCGAAACTTCAATAATTCATAATAAATAGCTCTTTTATTAGAAAATTCGAATCTCACGACCTTTTATAGGAAATTCAATTCTCTACAACTTTGCAGAAGAGAGTTTTTCCAAATTCCAAAGCAAGAAATTAAAGAAATCCACAAGCAGACGATTTACAAAGTTTATAATCAAATTTCAGTCAAGAAATGGGTCCACCAACATGTTTAACATGTTTTAAACAACTTTTACAACAAAAATACTCTTCCTCCTCATATACTCATATATCCCACATTCATTGTAAAAATATCATCATTATTATATTATAATAATATAATAAAATAGTATTTTATCAGAAAAGATAAAATATCAATTTTCAACAATTGTCACTTTTAAAATTTTCTCCATCTATATCCACATAAAATCAATATTTTCCTCATCATATAAATCAATAACTAATTATTCACAAATAATATTACATAATCACAATAATGACAACTAGGCAGTTCCCAGGAAAGAGGGGATTTCCAATAAGGATTTCTCCTTACTGGCACGCAATTAGGTGACCAAACCTCTCCTTAGACAGAACTTTCTAGACATTGCCAATAATATTATCTAATAATATTATTCAGATAATATGAATTATTGCTCTGATAATGGAAAATACTGTATATTGACAATTATTGAAACAACGATAATATAAAAAAATCAACGCAGCAATTATTAAATCAATAAAATAAAATCTTGAGCGATAATTAATTTGTAACAATTATTGAGTAGTGCCTTCTTACGTAAGAATCAATAATTCAAAAATACTGTGCAATACCGTGTGCTACTGTGCAACGACGCGTATTATTGTATTTTAACCATCGGGTATTCCAACAGTGTTAAGGGTAACAACTACGCCGTTATTTATAAAAACTCATACTTGTTGTTTTCTTCATCCAATCGCTTTTCGTTATGGGGCCCACAAGAGGCTGTGCTGTCATACGAATATTCCCCAACAGGAAGAATATTCTACGACCAAACGAATATTCCCCGACAACAATGAGTATTTTATAACCACTTGCTTATTTAAATTATTTACATATATCACCTTTAACTTTAAACTTTTATCAATTTAACCATTTACTGAATAATAATTATAAGAAAATTGAATACTTTTATTTCATAAAATTCGGGGTCTTACAATCTCACCTCCTTATGAAATTTCATCCCTGAAATTTACATGCACTGGTATTTCAAAGAGTTGAGAATACCTTGCTTTCATTTGATTCCATCTTCCCCATCATCATGATTTCTCCATTGCTCATCTCTCACGTATTTGGATATCATTCTAGAATATAGCTTCAAAACAAGGGTTAATTGAACAAATTAATATATCACATAATATCCCGATATTATGGACCGACCAACAAATAAGCTTAGGTAGGACACCTTAGCGAAGGATTTACTCGTCTCTCCCCTCCTAGTTCTATTCCCCAATCTCGCTTGAGAGATCATATCCCTAAGCTCGATACCAAATGTAACGCCCCAAAACAGGTCCATTCCATCCAACCCATTACGAGTCGCCAAATACATGGTAGAAAACAACTACAACTTTATTACAACAATTGTCGTGCAAAATACAACAACACATATCTTTGTGAGTTTGGATACAAATATATACCAACTGTGACTCGGACACCAACTTTGGATAGACGTCACAATGACACCTTACATAAAGGTATAGTCAAAAACTGTTTTAGAAATTAGAATCTTTGGGAAGTGCTCAAGGAAACCTTCGTACATGGGAGGCCATGCTTCTAGGTTATGATAGATATCATATGGCCATAGAATTATCCTTGGTTGACCCAATAGACCACAAAGAAAAATGAGAAGATTACTATCATATACTTCCTAATGGTGTGTCTTCTCTTGACATATCATTATCTCCATCGTCTCTAATTGAGAATTATACTTCAACCAAACTCCAAGATTATATAGATAGTGCTCGTATATATACTCAGCAAGTGGATGAGCATAACCTTGTCTTATGATGACACGAGGTTGTATGTCATTAGACATCTTGTATGATAGTGGCAAAACACCCTTCCAACGTTGGGTTTGCCTCACCCTAGTTGATTCACCAAATATAACTACTAAATGATGACCACCGTTCTATTCCCATGTTACCCTCGCTTGACCCAGCTACACTCTTATTACCTAAAAGGAATTATGAAGCAAAAGGGTGAGCACAAATAGCTCAGTAAAGAATATTATGACTAAAGATAAATAAATTATCAATAGTCTTCATCAGTAATAAATCAGAGATTTAGAACATATGGTAGATGATAAAACTTTTCAACCATAGTTGCAGCGGAACGAGCAATCCATTAGAAGAGTCAAATAGACCATAAAATCTATTATCTTCTCCATATTAAAAGTCCATCAATAATGTTTTATCCCTGTAACATTAATCAACAATTCATGTCCACAATCACGTGTATAACTCATAATCGTAATTGTAGTTCTAAATTCCTTTCCTCATCCAGGACAAAGTTAATTTTCATCACCTGAAACATCAAAGATCATGGTTATACCAAATCACAGTTCATGTTCATAATCCTACTAATAAATTCATCTTTGCACTACGGACCAAAGATATTCATCAACAAGTCATCTTTACACTACAGGCCAAAGATATTCATCAACAAGTCATCTTTGCACTACAGGCCAAAGATATTCTTCGACAAGTCATCTTTGCATTACGAGCCAAAGATATTCATCAGAAATCATTCATCTTTGCACTACAGGCCAAAGATATTCAGTTATATCATCATTTAGGACTGAGGAATGATGAAAAATATTTTAAAGAAAATGAATCCAGTGAAAACATAGATCCAATCAAAGATAGGAATTATAACAGAAAATCTTGGACACAGAAGAGAAAATTTAATTTTTCTATGAATAGTGTCGTATACGTGAATAGTATCGTATACGTGAATAGTAACTTCGACACCAAAAGATAGAAAGTTCACAAAAAATATCATCATACTTCGTGAATAGTACTCGTGAATAGTAACTCATGAATAGTAACCCCAACATGAAAAAGTTTCAAATTTGATAAAAATTTCAAACCAATATTTCGGCATAATGATATTGAATAAATAATATCATTTATGAAGAAAATAATCTCCCTTACCTCAGAAAAGAATAGTACTTCTAACTGGAATACTAGATATAGTACTAAAAGAACTTGCATTGTATAGAAATACTCGAAGTACTAAAATACTCACAAAAATACGCTCAATATATAGAGAGAGAAATATTTAGTTTCTGGTGTGATTTTCAATTCTAACCTAAGCACCCTATTTATAGGAAAATACTTAGAACACCAAAGCAGAAAATTTAATATAATATTAATATATATATATATATATATATATATTAAATTCCTACGTACACCAAGAATCTAAATTCAGCATGCATTCAACACCAGTGGGACCCACCAACAATATAAAAAACGTTTTTCTTAATAAAAATTATTAAAACTTCAAAAATCAATTATTCTAGAACTTCAATAATTCATAATAAATAGCCCTTTTATTAGAAAATTCGAATCTCGAGACTTTTTATAGGAAATTCAATTCTCTACAACTTTGCTGAAGAAAGTTTTTCCAAATTCCAAACAGAAATTGACCGAAATCCACAAACAGACGATTCTACAGGCTATAATCAAATTTCAGTCAAGAAATGGGTCCACTAACATGTTTAACATGTTTTAAACAACTTTTACAACAAAAATACTCTTCCTCCTCATATACTCATATATCCCACATTCATTGTAAAAATATCATCATTATTATATTATAATAATATAATAAAATATTATTTTATCAGAAAAGATAAAATATCAATTATCAACAATTGTCACTTTAAAAATTTTCTCCATCTATATCCATATAAAATCAATATTTTCCTCATCATATAAATTAATAATTAATTATTCATAAATAATATTACAGAATCACAATAATGACAAACAGACGGTTCCGAGGAAGAGGGGCTTTCAATAAGGATTTCTCTCTTCAGCACGCAATTAGGTGACCAAACCTCTCCTTGATGAGAACTTTCTAGACATTTCCAATAATGTTATCTAATAATATTATTAGGATAATATGAATTATTGTCTCGATAATAGAAAATATTGTGTAGTGACAATTATTAAAACAACGATAATATAAAAAATCAACGCGACAATTATTGAATCAATAAAATAAAATATTGAGCGGTAATTCTTTGTAACAATTATTGAGTAGTGCCTTCTCACGTAAGAATCAATAATTCAAAATATTCGTATGCAATCTTGTGTCTTCTTGTCTAACGGAGCATATTATTGTATTTTAACCTTAGGGTATTCCAAGCGATTGTTAGCGGTAACAACTTCTGTAGTTATTTATAAAAACTCATACTTGTTGTTTTCTTCATCCAATCGCTTTCAGTTATGGGGCCCACAAAGGCTATCTTAGTGTAAATACGAATATTCTCGACGGAAGAATATTCTACGACCAAACGAATATTCCCCGACAACAATGAGTATTTTATAACTACTTGCTTATTTAAAATATTTATATATATCACCTTTCACTTTAAACTTTTATCAATTTAACCATTTACTGAATAGTAATTAGAAGAAAATTGAATACTTTTATTTCATAAAATTTGGGGTCTTACAATTATAGTGAATAGTAACCCGTGAATAGTACCTCGGGTGAAAATATTGATATTTAATAAGAAAGTTCATATCAATATTCCAAAAAAACGATACTGGATGAAGCGCAAAACTCAAGGATATTCCACTAATTTCAAGGATTATAGAAGCAATACTTACCACAATAAGTTTAGATTTAAGAATATTAAAAGAAATAACATACAAAACTGCAAATGGATTTTCACCTGTCATACGGTAAGTAATCCGCGTAGATAGGTTATTCCGACATATTAAAGGATGAATACAAAAAGTAGTATTCCTTATGACTACGAAAGAAATAATACCCCTTACCTTAGTAGAAGGCTAGATACTGCAATAGTGAAGTAACAGAATGTTCTTCTTCTTACTCTCTATAGTTTCTCTCTCTATAGTGTCTCTTGTGAATCTCAGTGAATTGGTGAGAATGAAAGAAGAATTAAGCTTCTATTTATAGGAGAATGGACTAAATAGTAACTTATTCATGAAAGGTCCAGATTGATTTACTATTAGAACGGACGGTCCATATTGATTACTATTAAAACCACAACCGACGGTCCAGATTGATTTACTTTTAAAATCACCACCGACGGTCCAGATTGATTACTTTTAAAACCACCACCGACGGTCCAGATTGATTACTTTTAAAACCACCATCAACGGTCCAGATTGATTTACTATTAAAACCACCACCGACGATCCAGATTGATTTACTATTAAAACCACCACCGACGGTCCAGATTGATTTACTATTAAAACAACCATCAATGGTCCAGATTGATTTACTATTAAAACCACCACCAATGGTCCAGATTGATTTAACTTATTACACTTTACCCCTAAAGTTTTCCAAGTTTGCAATATTCCCCTCTAACTTTTGTAATTCACTTATCTTCAATAAATACATTCTTAATACTTCAACAATTATTCATCACTAATATTATAACTCACAATATTTAACAACCAGATCATTCCTAGGAAAAAGGGGGCTTTCCAGTAAGGATTTCTCCCTATTGGCGCACAATTAGGTGACCAAACCTCTCCTCGACAAAACTTTCTAGACATTGTCCATATTGCAAATAATAATATGAATAACTTTGTTGTCTCAATTATTGATTTAATAATATAAAATATTATGCAGATGATACTGGGACAATAATTGAATCAAATAATGTGAGATACTATGCAATAATTATTGTAACAATAATTGAGTAAACTGAGTGGCTTCTTACGTAAGCATCAATAATCAATACCGTGTGCTACTATGCAACCACGCGTATTACTGTACTTTTACCATCGGGTAGTTCAACAGTTAACGGTAAAACATTCGCCGTTATTTTTATAAAAAGATATTTATGTCATTTTCTAACTACGACAATACTTCTGTTGTGGGGTCCACCAATAATTGTACCATCGCATTGAATATTCCCTGTTAAGCGAATATTCCTCGACCACGATGAATATTCCCGACACACAAGCGACTATTTTATATCAACTTGTTTACTTTGCAAAATTTTTAAATATCACCCTTAACTTTAACCTTTTATCAATTTAACCATTTATTAAATAGAATAATAATTATAAGAAAATTAGATACTTTCATTTCATATAATATGGGGTCTTACATGAAGTCTCCTCATACTTTCAAGGATGTAAAACGGTTGCTCGGTTGGATCGCAGCTTTAAGGAGATTCATGTCTAAGTCAGCAGAACGATGTCTTATATTCTTCGACACTGTAAAGGCGCAAAAAATGAGAAGATGTTCCAATGGACTTCAGAGTGTGAAGTTTCATTCCAAGGGATTAAGAAGTATCTTTCTTCGGCACCATTGTTGATCAAGTTGATCCCATCGGAACCTCTATATCTTTATTTGGCGGCTAGTTCGTTGGCAATCGGGGCAGTTTTGGTTCGAGAGGCAGGAGGAAAATAGTTCCTTATTTATTATATCAGTCACGCACTTCGGGATACAGAGACTATATACCCAAACCTGGAAAATTTTGCGTATGCATTGATTTTAGCTAGTTGAAAGCTTCGACACTATTTTCAGGGTCGGCTGGTGGTGGTGTATACAGATCAGACTCTAAAGAAGGTTTGGAACAAGCTTAATGTCTCGAGCTGGCTTGTTGCGTGGGCTATGGATTTGACCTAGTTCGCGTTGGAGTATCAACCTTAGACGACTATAAAAGGTCAAACTCTGGCTGACTTTGTGTTGGAGTGTTCATTTTCTGAATCAAACTTTCTGGATCAGTCAACTGTTGATGTGGGCTTAGTCATCAATTTTCTGTCGATGCAAACTTCGTGGACTTTATTTGTGGATGGGTCTTCGACTTCGGATGTCAATGGTTCTGAGGTGATTATGACAAGTTTTGAAGGGTTCAAAGTTTAACAGGCCATCCACTTTCGGTTTAAGGCGACTAAAAATGATGTGGAGTACGAAGCAATATTGGTTGGATTGTGATTGACCCGAAGCCTAGAAGCCTAGTGTTTGAATATCTTTTGCAATTCTCTGCTGGTCGTAAAGTAAATTTCATGAGAATATTGTAAGACCCCAACTTTTTATTAATAAATATTTAATTTTCTCTAAATATTATTTTGAATAGTAAGGTGTTGATTTGATATAATATTATAGTTATGGGTGATATGTGCAAATTTTGCAAAGTAAACAAGTTGGCATAAAATATTCGTTTGGTCGGGGAATATTCGTACGACGGCGCAATTATTGGTGGACCACATAACGGAATAACTGTCGGATATAAAAAGTGACAGAAATAACTTTTTTTAAAAAATAACGGCAAGACTTTTACTGTTAAACTGTTGAAATATCCGGTGATAAAAGTATAGTAATACGCGTTATTGCACAGTAGCACATGGTATTATGATATCTACGATTATTGATGCTTACGTAAAAAGTCACTCAGTTTCATTCAATAATTGCCATAGTAGTTGCTGCATAGTATCTTATATTAATGATTCAATTATTGTCACAATATCATCTACATAATATTTTATATTATTAAATTAACAATTAAGATGACACAGTTATTCATATTATTATTTGCATTATTGACAATGTCTAGAAAGTTCTGTCGAGGAAAGGGGTTTTGTGACGCCCCCAAAATAGGTATACATCACCTATCTTGAGTCGCCAAATACATGGTACAAAATTCAAATAAAACTTAATTATACAACAGTCGTGTAAAATACGACAAAACATAATCTAAGAGTTTTAATAAGAATATTGTCATCTAGACAATATCCACACTCAATGGAGTCCTCATTACATTTATTGTCACACTATTTTATAGAATAGTGAGGACTACTAAAACAACCATACGGACCGTCGATACATTTCTGACTCGTCGACTATATTCTCATTTCCTGAAGAGAATAGTGAAAGAAAGGGTGAGCTCAACTAGTCCAGTAACAAATATTATGACTAAGATAATGCATAATAATTTATTGTTAACCTTCAACAGTGTTAAACTGATAAAATATAAATAACATCAAGTTTAAGTGCAGCGGAACAAGCAATCCATTAGAAGAGTCAAGTAGAGAATAAAATCTATTATCTTCTATGATTTAAAAGTTTTTTCATCACTTTTATCATTTGAGACTCGACAATAAATAAACCACATCATCCACACTTTTCTGACCGAGGATATTCATTAGTATCACGACCACAAATTATCCATGCACTACGGGCCGAGGATATTCGTGTATTCATCAATGCTCATGATCATGCCAACAATTTGTCCATCAATGCACTCTACCCAATGAGGACTTTTACCACATCATTTGTAACATTACGGTCATGATTATGCGAATAATCCACGGTCATAATCATACCAAGTCCATCTATGCACTCTGGCCACATATGACTTTCAACATATTATAAACATGAGGATGATGACAATGATATAAGAATTCAATAAAACAAGTTCAAGGATAAATTTTTAAAGATTTATAATTTAATTTATCCAGAAATCAATAACGTCCAAATTGTCAACATGATACTGTTTTGTGGAGTAAAATTCAAGAATGCTCAGAAGAATATTTCCATGAAAAGATACTGGATGAAGCACAAATTTTCAGGATATTCTACTAATTTCATGGAGTATAGAAGCCAAAACTTTAACCAACTGAGTATAATAGAAAATATGAAACTGTAAATGGATTTTTTTCCCGCCATGCGGTAATCCACGTAGACAGATCATTTCCACAATTTAATAAAGAATGAATACAAAGGATTATTCACCATGCATGCGGTAATCCACATAGACAGGTTATTCCAACAAATTAATAAAGAATGGAATAACAGAAGAATTCACCATGCATGCGATAGACCGAGTATGCAGACGAGTTATTCAACGAGAATAATAAAGAATGGAATAACAAAAGAATTCACCGGGCATCACGATAGACCAGCTGCAGACGGAGTTATTCAATAGAATAATAAAGAATGGAATAACAACTCTTACAGTATTGAAAGAAAATAACTCTCTTCATGAATCTGAAAGAAATAATACCCTTACCTTAGAAGAACTGGATCTTGGAATAGATGGGTAGCGGAGACTTTCTTCTTCTTTTCTCTCTATAATTTCTCTCTATAATAATTGCTCTTGTGAGACTTAGTGAATTGGTGAGAATGAAAGAAGAATGAGCTTCTATTTATAGGAAAATATAGTTTCGATAATTGCATGTTTTGGGGCTCAAAATATTACAAGTATAATACCTTCCTCTTTTTCTTCATTTTTAATTTAGTTCCACGGGATTTGGTGTTTCATTAATATTATACAAAATCATCTATCTATCTACCCATAATAAATGCAAACCATGCAATAGATAGAAATAAAATCTTCCCTTTATAGGGTTATCAACATACCGAATCATAAACATAATCCCGGTTAAACTAACCTTAAACATAAACATGGAAATATAAACAATAAGTCTTAAACAACATCATTAACTTCAAGTCTTAACATAAATACATCATCAAATAAAATAACAAGTCTTCATCATTTTGTTAACTTTGCCCTTGCCTTTACTAGTGGAAGGTTCATCGGTTCTTTTCGTTCTTAAGCGCAATGTTATTATTAAGCAAGAGTGAGCACTATTGCCCACAAGTATAACAATGAAATAATAGTATAATAACATGCGAGTGAAAAAAGACATCGAATAAAAGCTCAACTTTTGAATCAAGAATGAATAACAAGAATCAAAAAAGATTTACGAGGGTCATAAGACCTTGAACTATGTCCTAGGTTATCAAGGGTTATACTTGAAACCTTTAATGATCGTAAGACTATGGACCTTTCTTCTCGTACTTAGGGGATCGACCCTTAGTACCATCTTTATGCACAATATCTTAGCGCTTAGCGCATAAGTAAATCCCTTTGCGAGGGTTGTTCATCTCGGTTTGACATTGAGTCGCACCAAAGGAAGTTTGGTTTGGATAATTCAATAAGGGTTACGAAATTTAGAGCGTTCATCAACTATGGACTAGTTGAATCAATAAGGTTCACTAGTCTAACAAGGTTCAACAATAATGATATTCAAATTTGAATAATAATCTCTCAAAAGTATCTGATAGAACGATTATTGTATAACAAAATCATACTTTGAAAAGATAATCAATCTTTAATATAATAATTCGAACTTGAATAATAGTAATGATAATTTACTCGAGGTAAATAATAAACTTGAACAATAATGACAAGTAGGGTTAGGAAACTTGCCTCGTGCGTAGATTACACTTTAACTAAGCACGTTCTTTGAATTTAATCCTACATACCATTCACATTCACAATACCAGTTAATTATAACTTAACTAATCATCAATGATTATTCTTTTGTCTAAACTTTGGTTATGACTATACTTAGTCAAATTATCACATTCTTTGTCACATAATATCACTTCATGAATAATAATTTAATTATGTATTCAATAATTCAATTCACATGCAATTATGTTATTTACATGTTAAACATCTATTTTATCATCTCATTATACTTCTAACATGTTTACATGTTCATTACATTAAGTTACTTAACACATTGCTAGACTTAATCAATTTAAAAAATCTCATTTTGAACTTTACGGAGAGTGGGCTGCTGGCTTTTTATACTTAGTCTTTTCTTTCTGCTTACTTATTGGACTCTTGATTTGGACTCTTAATATTTGACTTGTGTATTTATGGCTCGACATGGTATTTATGGCATGATGTAGTCTATGGCTTGGTGAAAAATAAGGCAGTGGCCGTGTTTGTGGTGCGTGTGAACCAGAACTGAAGAAATGGCGATTTCGCGAAAAATCATGAGAACATGCCAATTTCTCCCAATTTCTTATTTTCTACTCGAAATTAGACATACCCATATGATATAATTCATGCATAAACATAACCCAACATTTATATAATGGTTTTAACCAATTAAACACATAATTACAGAATTAAAAGCATGCAATTTCTTTGACTTTGATGTTCTTGAAGGTTTTGAAAATAAAACATGAAAATTGTCACTCTGGATTCGTTATAACAAGAATAGTTTATTTAAACTTTGGTCTCTTAGTATCAACATGCATAACAACATCTGAGTGTAAAATTTAGGGATAATATCGATCGACACATGAAATATCACGTATAAGGCCATATGGCCAAAACCCAAACTCTGTAATTTATGAAAAACATATCGACATGTGTTTTCATGAAAGCGATGATATGGTTTACATAATATATATAATTAAATACGATGTGATGTGCCATAACACATATAAAACCCATAATCGTTACTCTATCCCAATTACGAGAGGCTTTATGGTATGAATGAAAGCCATTTTCATAAAACTCAAATAACGTAAAAATAGAATTTGGGAAGGAGGAGATTACTGTAGAGAAGTATAATTTAGTAGGCTTAGATTCCTCACTCTCGATTCTCTTTCACGGACTTACTACAATTTCTCTCGACAAACTCTCTCGATTTTCTCTCTGTGATGTTTTATCGAGACTTAGTAAAATAATGAAGAAGAAGAAAAGAGAATCGTAATAATAAGAATCATTAGCGCATTATGGTGGGTTACCCATCATGGGTTATTTGCCCATAACTCCCCCTAAGGCCATGTTTGGCTAGTTTAATAGATTACAAAACCATTTAATTTAATAAAGCTTTATCATATAGTTTTTAAATCATGTCACACACCCACTTGCATAATAAATCAAATATCTTATTTAATATAAATAAAATATAATAACTTCTCATAAATTCACATAGTCATATATTTAATTTTCTCATTAATTAATAATGTCAAATTATTAACTCTCTAATTAATAATTAAATTAATTAAAATAACATCATGCTTAATTAAATATTTCATTTAATTGATAAGCTCACATAAATACATATTTGAATAATAATTATTCTCTACATTAATTTAATAAATGTAACACATATAATTAAATTAATCTACCACAATTGCATCAATTAATTATTTAATCTAATAATTAAATCATCGAAAAATATTTATTTAATTCAATAAATATTAAAATTAATTTACAAAATCTCGTTCGTCACATCTTTCCCCCCTTAAAAGGATTATGTCCCCAGAATCACGACTCAATAAATTCGACCCGTTACATTCCCCCCCCTTACAAAGATTCTGTCCCCAGAATCGCTTACACATAATTAAGTAAATAAATGAGGGTAATTCTTCATCATATTCTCTTCGAGTTCCCACGTAGCTTCTTCAGCGTTGTGGTTCCTCCAAATTACCTTAACAGAAGGTATAACTTTATTTATGAGAACTTGTTCTTTTTGATTCGACAATTTGGGCGAGGAATTTCTTACGTAAGATAAGTCTTTCTCAAAATGTAGGGGTTCGTATTCAATTACATGCTTGTAATCGGCTTTGTAGGGTCGTAACACGAAACATGGAAGGCGTTGTGGACATTCTCGAGTCTTTGGAGGTAAGGCTACCTCGTCGCGACTTCTCGATTCTTCGTAATACTTCAAATGGTCCGATAAATCTTGGGCTCAATTTCCCTTTCTTTAGACACTGATCTTCCCCTCGAGGAGAGACCTTCAAGAAAACATAACTACCTGATTCAAACTCGATATTTTTACGATGTGGATCAGCGTATTTCTTCTATCGATCTTGAGCTGCTACCAGTCGTGCTCGGATCACTTTGACTATTTCTGCTGTCTGCTGTACCAATTCTGGCCCTAGCAATTGTCTTTCACCAACTTCATCCCGATAAAGCGGAGTTACGCACTTTTTCTGTAGTATAGCGCTTCGTAAGGTGGCATACCAATACTAGCGTGGTAAGCATTGTTGTTGTAGCCGAACTCTACTAACGGTGGTGATCATCCCAATTTCCTTTAAAGTCCATCACACGAGGCTCTTAGCATATCTTCTAATGTTTGAATTGTTCTTTCGCTGTCCAAATACATTTGGGGTGGTATATTTGTACTCATTTCGCAATTGCGTACCCGTACCCATGCATTCTGAAGGCGTTTCGAGAAATTTGATGTGAGCGCGGATCTCTATCGAAACAATTGATCACGGAACTCCGTGCCTCGAAACAATCTCTTTTACGTATAGCCTGCTTGGTGATCTAAGTTGAATCTTATTTTGATCGGAAGGAAGTGTGCGGATTTTGTCGATTCGGTCGGCGATAACCCATCTGCGTCGTAGCCTTTACGAGTCGTCGGAAGGCCGACCACGAAGTCCATTGTAATATGTTCCCATTTCCATTACGGGATCTCTAAGCGGTTGTAGCAATCCACTTGGTCTCTGATGTTACGCTTTTACTTTACGGCGGGGTCGGACACTTGGCAACACATTACGCAACATCACGTTTTAAATTTGGCCACGAAATGTTGTCGAAGATCTTGGTACATTTTGGTACTACTACGGGGTGAATCGAATATCGTGAACTATGAGCCTCGCTCAAAATATCTTCCTTAATCTCTTGTCTTGGCGGTACCCAAATTCTACTCTCAAATCTCGGTATTCCTTCCTTATCCATCTTAAATCTCGGTTCGGTTCCTTGGATATCTTCTTTGTCACCTTTTTACATTCTTCATCACGAAGGTGAGCCTCCTTTACTTTATCTAGTAGAGTTGTGCAGATTGCATACGAAATAGCTTCTCATCAATCTCCATAGGATACTTCACTTCTAACTCCGGTTTCTCCATTTACGCAATTAGCTCCTCTGAGCGATCAACATCATCAATTTCTCACGACCCTTTCTACTAAAGGCGTCGGCAACCACATTTGCTTTACGGATGGTATAAAATCTCACGGTCGTAATCCTTAATTAATTCCAACCATCTTCTTTGGCGCATATTCAAATCATACGTGTAAAAATATATTTGAGACTCTTGTGGTAAAGTATATATTTCACACTTCTCCCCGTAGAGATAGTGCCTCCAAATTTTCAAAGCAAAAACAAGCTATGACTAACTCCAAGTCATGGGTGGGATATCCCTTCTCGTAATCCTTGATTGTCGTGATGCATCTTGATGACTTTGCCATTTTGCATCGACACACTGACCAAGTCCTTTATGCGACGCATCACTTTATAAACAACAAAATTTCATGTATCATCAGGAAGAGATAACACGGTGCCGTACTCAACCTCTTCTTGATTCTTGAAAACTTTCCTCACACTTATCCGTCAAACAAATTTCCACGACTTTTGAGTTAAATTCGTTAGCGGAGTTGCGATCTTGGAAAAAGTCTTGAATGAATCTTCTATAATATCCACCTTGATCAAGAAAACTTCTTACTTAGATGGCGTCTCGGTGATCCCGATTAATCACGGCTTCGACTTTAGATGGATCTCTGAAAATTCATTTTTATCGATCACGTGACCAAGAAATTGTACTCGTTCGATCCAAAATTCGCATTTTGAAAACTTGGCATCTGACTTCTCCCTTCTCAATACTTCCAGCGTTAATCTCAAATGCTCTTCGTGTTCTTCTTTGGTTTTTGAATATACAAAAAATATCATCTATAAATACCACCACTGAATTTGTCCAAAAATGGCTTGAACACACCGTTCATTAGTCCCATAAATGCTGCAGGAGCATTCGTTAGACCAAACGACATTACTAAAAATTCGTAGTGACCGTATCGCGTTCTGAACGCTGTCTTTGGTACATCCTCTGGCCTCACCTTCAGTTGGTGATAACCACTCCTCAAGTCTATCTTGGAAAAATATCTTGCTCCCTTGATTGATCAAGCGGATCATCGATCCTTGGTAATGGATATCTGTTTTTTAATCGTGACCTTTATTCGGTTCTCTGTAGTAATCGATGCGAGTCGCATCGATCCGTCCTTCTTTTCACAAACAACACGGCGCTCCCCACGGTGATCGCGCTCGGTTGAATGTACTTCTTGTCCAACAATTCTTGTAATTGTACCATTAATTCTTTCATCTCTCTTGGTGCCATTCGGTATGGTGCCTTCGATATTGGGGCGGTTCTGGCGCCAAATCGATCTGAAATCTACTTCTCTATCTGGTGGAAGTCACGGAAAATAAATGCGGAAATACATCGTGAAGTCCCTCACAATCGGTATCTCTTCTACCTTGGATTCTCTTTTCATTTGTCGACTATGTAAGCTAAATATCCTACTGACCTTGTCTTAATAACTACGGCGGCTGCATCATCGTTGAGACAACTCGCTTGTCTAGGCGACTTCTTACCATAAAATACAACCTTTGGCGGAGTATATAAGGTTATCGCTTCTTTGGCAATCAATCTGACCCGTAATTGAATAACGATCCATTCCCAATATAACATCAAATTCCCCAAGTCGAATAGGGATAAGATCTCGTTCATGATATTACCCTTAATATCCTCTCTGAGTTCTTATATACGTACTTAACAGGGATTATTTCTCTATTCACAATTTCTATGTTCATGGGGTAATCAATTCATCCTTAGGCAAATCTAAATTCTTGGCAAAGTCGCCGGATATAAAGGAACAAGTAGCACGAATCAAATAAAACATAAGCATTAATTTTATTGATCGGAATGATACGACACCACATCACGGATTGAATTGCATCTCTGCACCGTCGTATGTTGAAAGTCACGGCGGTCGGTCGGTTTTTGTTGCGGTTGGTCGGTGATGGTTAAAGCATTTCCTTTATTGTTTCCCGGTTTCCTCCTGATCACGACCCTCCGATCCCTTCTTGGGGCGATCTCTTGCGAGATGGTCCTTGAACCACAAGTGAAACAAGCACCCTTCTTTGGGTTAGGGCGGTTAGGTCTTTATGTGGCCTTCGACCACAATTGTAGCACACTCTTTTTCCTTTCATACAAACTCCCAGATGAGCTTTCCATGGTCGGGCATGCTTGATTCTTTTCTTGATTACCTTCTTGATTCCCAGATGATGAGTTGTCATTCCACCTTTTTTCTTGATTAAAATTTCCACCTCTGTGCCACTTTCCTTTGGCCTTGTTATTTACTTCACCTTCACTCTTCTTCTTCTTCTTGATCTTGATTGTACTTGGTCGCGCATCGCTTCCACCTTGGTGAGGATGGCCTTTTCGATACTCAACAAATGTGTTTATTTGAAACATTGATACCTTCTTTTGTATACCCAAGGCTTTAGTCCTTGTTGAATCTTCTGGCTTTCTCTCTCGTCGGGTGTGTACTTGATGCAGGCGAACCTGCTGCTAACTCGTTGAATTTAGCCGCATAGTCGAAGTGCGCTCATATTTCCTGCTTCAATTCTAGAAATTGAACCTCCATACGATTACTGTGAACTAGTTGGGAAATACATTTCGAAAAACATCTCTTTAAATCTCTCCCACGTAATTACACCTTCACCTCCTCGCACTTTGTTTGCTTGCCACGATAGCTAGCCTCGGACTTGACATAAGCGTTGCAAAAGCGGTCTTACGGTCTTCTAACAACCTAGCAGCGTCGAAAACCTTCTCCATTTCCATAACCCACGTTTGAGCCTCGATTGGGTTCATGGAACCTTTGAATTCTGGCGGTCCCCAGCCTTGAAATCTTTAAGCGTTGTGTTTGGTGGAGCTTGAGGTTGATTATTCATGGCTCGGTTAGTAAGTTAACTAAGCTTCTTTGAGCAGGATTAGCATTGGCATTATTGTTATTATTGGTAGACTCTTCTGAGTAGGTTGGCGTTGTTGTCTTCTCCTTGGCGGCATATTTACATTTAAAATATATGCTTATTAGAACTTTATTTATTTCTCTAAATAGTTAAGGCATTTCTTAACAATTTAACATACTCATTTAACACATCATCTCAAACAACTTGATATATTTTCATTCAAATCAAAAGTTTTAACATTAAGCGATAGCATAAGCTTGCTATTTACATCAACTATCACTGGAATAAAGAATCCACGAGATTTAAAACATTAAAATATTCTTTCGTTCATAAACACGTCGAATTTACATCTAAAACTAATTAAGTTCTTCACATAATTAAGCAAATCATATCACTCTTTGGTTTTAAAGTCTTTGAATAGCCTTGCTCTCGCTCCTCTTCTAAGATGCGATACATCGTCCTGCGATCCATCATGTACAATGGTAGTCCTTGAACTGGATTGGGTACCTCAAAACTTCGATCTTGGGTCTCATTCATTGCCTTGTTAAGTGTAGAATATGTCTCCCCAATCTTACGCCTTCTTTGCGACGACCATCATCTTACGCACGATCATTTCGGCGTGATTCTCTTACCCATCCCTCCTCTGCTATTTCGGTCTTTGGAGGTTTCCTTGAGTTCCTTCTTGACTTCTCTATCTCCTCGGTCTTATCTTGGTTTGACCCTTCTCATGGACCAAATCCCATTCTACATTTCCCAATCGTGAGTGAAGAGTGAAATCTCCCTCTCCTTACGCTTCGAGAGTAGGCTCTTTGAATAATCGCTCGCTCGCTTTCGGTCAAATCTGAACCTCGTCTCGTAACTCTACGTTACGGTCGTATACGTGTCATACATCTCGGCATCAGCGGTGTACCGTGGTAACTCCTCTCTTCTTCCTCTTCCTCTTTCTCGTCAAATTCCTCCTCGGGATCCTCCTCGGGATCGGTCTCGGGTTCATGCTCATGACAACAACGGTGATCGATGGAGATGGTGATCAATGGAGATGACTCCCTCTCTACCAATTGTTCCCCCTAACGACATGAATGTCTGGGGTTCCTCCTCTCTGTAGGTACTATAGGTACTCGGGGTTCTTCCTCCCGACTTGACTAGCTTCTCCAACATTCGACATCACGACAACAAAATTTTAAGTTTTAGTTACTAAGTCGTACTAGTGAGCACATACGCATTTTTAACACATAAACACATAAAGTCTTTTATTATCTTCAATGAATTACAAAAATTCATTTCTTAGAACTCGATAAGAGTTTTCCATCACTATCTTCTTTCTATAAGGCTACTACCTAAGGTTGTTCCCCACCTAAGGTTCATAACCTCGACTTTGATACCAACTTGTGACACCCCAAATCCGGGTACTTGATTCCACGGGATTTGGTGTTCCTTTATCAAATATCATCTATCTATCTACCCATAATAAATGCAAACCATGCAATAGATAGAAATAAAATCTTCCCTTTATAGGGTTACAACATCCTCGAATAATAAATATAATCCCGGGTTAAACTAACCTTAAACATACATCTTGGAAATATAAACAATAAGTCTTAAACAACATCATTAACTCAAGTCTTAAACATAAATACATCATCAAATAAAATAACAAGTCTTCATCACTTGCTAACTTTGCCCTTGCCTTTACTAGTGGAAGGTTCATCGGTTCTTTCATTCTTAACTGCAATGTTATTATTAAGCAAGAGTGAGCACTATTGCCCACAAGTATAACAATGAAATAACAGTATAATAACATGCGAGTGAATAAAAGACATACGAATAAAAGCTCAACTTTTGAATCAAGAATGAATAACAAGAATCAAAAAGAATTACGAGGGTCATAAGACCTTGAACTATGTCCTAGGTTATCAAGGGTTATACTTGAAACCTTACTTGATCATAAGACTATGGACCTTTCTTCTCGTACTTAGGGGATCGACCCTTAGTACCATCTTTGTGCACAATATCTTAGCGCTAGCGCATAAGTAAATCCCTTTCTAGGGTTGTTCATCTCGGTTTGACATTCGAGTCGCACCAAAGGAAGTTTGGTTTGGATAATTCAATAAGGGTTACGAAATTTAGAGCGTTCATCAACTATGGACTAGTTGAATCAATAAGGTTCACTAGTCTAACAAGGTTCAACAATAATGATATTCAAATTGAATAATAATCTCAAGAAAGTATACAATAGAACGATTATTGTATAACAAAATCATACTTTGAAAAGATAATCAATCTTTAATATAATAATTTGAACTTGAATAATAGTAATGATAATTTACTAAAAGGTAAATAATAAACTTGAACAATAATGACAAGTAGGGTTAGGAAACTTGCCTAAATGCGTAGATTACACTTTAACTAAGCACGTTCTTTGAATTTAATCCTACATACCATTCACATTCACAATACCGATTAATTATAACTTAACTAATCATCAATGATTATTCTTTTGTCTAAACTTTGGTTATGACTATACTTAGTCAAATTATCACATTCTTGTCACATAATATCACTTCATGAATAATAATTTAATTATGTATTCCATAATTCAATCACATGCAATTATGTTATTTACATGTTAAACATCTATTTTATCATCTCATTATACTTCTAACATGTTTACATGTTCATTACATTAAGTTCTTAACACATTGCTAGACTTAATCATTTTTAAAAAATTCATTCTTGAACTTTACGGAGAGTGGCGTCTTGCTTATTTCTTTATTTTACTTCTTCTTTTTGCTTTACTGATTCTTGCTTATTCTTATTTGAGTTCTTGTGTTTGTGACATGGAGAGCATGGGTATGACCTTGCGGTGGAAATAGGAAGTGGTAGAAACGTGCAATTTGGCGGCGTACCAGTTTCTGAAATGGCGATTCATGAAAAAAATGAGAACATGCAATTTCTCCCAATTTCTTAATTTCTACTCGAAATTAGACATACCCATATGATGTAATTCATGCATAAACATAACCCAACATTTATAGAATGACTTTAACCAATTTAAACACTTAATTCTGAGAATTAAAGCATGCAATTTCAACGACTTTGATGTTCTTGAAGGTTTTGAAAATAAAACATGAAAATTGTCACTCTGGATTCGTTATAACAAGAATCAGTTTATTTAAACTTTGGTCTCTTCAGTATCAACATGCATAACAACATCTGAGTGTAAAATTTAGGGATAATATCGATCGACACATGAAATATCACGTATAAGGCCATATGGCCAAAACCCAAACTCTGTAATTTATGAAAAACATATCGACATGTGTTTTCATGAACCTGATGATATGGTTTACATAATATATATAATTAAATACGATGTGATGTGCCATAACACATACAAAACCCATAATCATTACTCTCTATCCCAATTATAGAGGCTTTACGGTATGAATGAAAGCCATTTTCATAAAACTCAAATAACGTAAAAATAGAATTTGGGAAGGAGGAGATTACCCTGTAGAGTATAATTTAGTAGGCTTAGATTCCTCACTCTCGATTTTCTTTCACAGACTTACAATTTCTCTCTGACAAACTCTCTCTGATTTTCTCTCTGTGATGTTTTATCAGACTTAGTAAAATAATGAAGAAGAGAAAAGAGAATACGCATTATATAAGAATCATTGGCGCATTATAATTGAGTTACCCATCATGGGTTAGCTTGCCCATAACTCCCCCTAAGGCCATGTTTGGCTAGTTTAATAGATTACAAAACCATTTAATTTAATAAAGCTTTATCATATAGTTTAAATCATGTCACACCCACTTGCACAATAAATCAAATATCTTATTTAATATAAATAAAATATAATAACTTCTCATAAATTCACATAGTCATATATTTAATTTTCTCATTAATTAATAATGTCAAATTATTAACTCTCTAATTAATAATTAAATTAATTAAAATAACATCATGCTTAATTAAATATTTCATTTAATTCAATAAGCTCACATAAATACATATTTGAATAATAATTATTCTCTACATTAATTTAATAAATGTAACACATATAATTAAATTAATCTACCAATTGCATCAATTAATTATTTAATCTAATAATTAAATCATCGAAAAATATTTATTTAATTCAATAAATATTAAAATTAAATTACAAAATCTCCGAAATCAGTTGAAGTTTTAATAGTAAATCAATATGGATCGTCCATTTTAATAGTAAATCAATCTGGACCGTTCATGAATTAGTTACTATTTAGTTCATTCTCCTATAAATAGAAGCTCATTCCTTCATTATTTCTTACGAAAGCACTAAAACTCTAGAGAGAGAAACTATAGAGAGAAAGAAGAAGAGTATTCTGCTACTTCACTATTGCAGTATTCAAGCTTCTACTAAGGTAAGGGATATTATTTTTCGTATTCGTAAGGAGTATTATTTTTTTCGTATTCGTAAAGGATGTTATTTTTTTTATATTCATAAGGATTGTCATTTTATTCCTTATTAATTTGCGGGAGTAACCTATCTACACGAATTATCGCATGCATGGTAAATGACCCTTCGTATTCATTTTTTATTAATATGCGGGAGTAACTTGTCTACGCGGATTACCGCATGCATGGTGAATAACCCTTCGTATTCATTCTTTATTAATCTGCGGGAATAACATGTCTATGCAGATTACCGCATGCATGGTGAATAACCCTTCGTATTCATTCTTTATTCAATTTTGGAAATGATCTGTCTACGCGGATTATCGCATGACGGGTGAAAATCCATTTGCAGTTTTGTATATTCTTTTATACTCGTACGAGATGTCATTTCTTTTGTACTCGTCAAGGGATATCGTCTTCTTTCATATTTCTCCATTTATGGTACAAATTTATTGTTTGTTTCCATAACCTTATTATTAAATGGTGAAAACCCTTGAAATAAGTTGAATTTTCTTAATAGTTTCTGCTTCATCTAGTATCATTCCACTATTGGACTGAACTTTCTTATTACATGGCACGATACTATTTATGTTGGGGTACTATTCATTTGAAATACTATTCATTCGGGATACTATTCATTCAGTGTACTATTCATTCGGGGTACTTTTCATTCGAGTACTATTCATTAAGGTACTATTTACAAGGCATTATTCACGACAAAGTTGATTTCTTTTCTGTACAAATTATTTTTGATACATGAATATCATTCTTGAATTTTACTCCACAATTAGTGATCATGTTGACAATTTGGATATTCTTGAACTCTAGATAAATTGAATTATAAATCTCTAATATTTATCCTTGATCTCACTTGATTGATTCTTTATATCATTGTCATCATTCTCATGCTTATATTGTGGTGAAAGTCATTGTAACAACCCAGAAATTCGGATTGTCTAGAATTTAAGTTTAAAGAATTAGTTATTAATAAAATAAATTTTTATTAATACTATTACGTGCTATGTTTTTATCAATCGTTCTATAACCTAGGATGATTATAAGTCTGGAGGATTCTGGCTACGAGCTAGACTGAACGAGTAAGAATTTTCAAGACGATAATAAAAATTTTCCGGGAACAAAATATTTTTTTGGGGAAAAAGACGAAATAGGCACTATTCACCCGACGAAACCTAAGGGTTAGGGTTTTAATAACCAAAGCCTTTCCGAGAGTTCGGTATGTCGAAATGACATTCTGTCGAAAGATTTGATGATAATATATCGTGAAAAGTTAAGTAAGCCGATAAAAGTTTTTCTCGAAAAACATGCAGAAATCGAACAAAATAAAAACGACGAAAAGTATTGTTATGTATTTTTCACTCGTTTAACTACGTTAGGGGAAAACGTTAAGGAAAATGCTTAATGGTGAAAAGTGTTTTTCAATTTTTTGGAGATCTGAAGAATACATAAAAGTTAATCTATAAAGGAAAGACGAAATATCCAAAAATATTTGGATTCCGAGAATCGCAATTTTCGAACTGTCGGACGAAACTCGAAAGACGGAACCACGAAACTTCCAAGTGAAGCTACGTGAATAGTAAGGAGGTGGAATAGTAAGGAGGTGTGAATAGTAACTAGAGGGGAAAAATGACTATTTTGCCCCTAGCCTTAAAAATCTATAAATAGGAAGCTAAATTCATTTGTTTTGGATTTTGAAAATCCTACAACATTGAGAGAGAGAGAGTTCGGATGGGAGAAAGAAGAGGAAAAGGAGGAGGAAAATTTGCTCGTGAGCAAACTTTGTCTGATGGAAGGAGATAAGAATGTAAGAGAACTTAGAAAACGTGATTCGTGGACTCAAGAACAAACGAGTTCCGAGTTCGGATGACCAAATTACGAACGAACGTACGAAGAACGTATAAAACATAAAAATGAACGAAAGGTGAAGATCAAGCCAATCGAATGGCACGTTAACGGATTCAGAATGAAGTTATATTTGAGGTTTATTTAGGTACGTAAGATAAGGAAGATAATGGCTTTGGAACAACCTCGTTCCGAGTTATAGCGAAGAAGTTATGGAAGCAGGAAGTAAGCGTCTCAGAACGATCAAACACTTGGACAAAAATTTCAAGAATTAGGGCTTGGCACCATGATTCCAAACCATTCCTTATAAGGAGTGACTGCAGTGCGCTGCAAGGGAGCCAGTATCGAGACTCGCGTCGCGGCGCGAGAGATAGAAGGGAGAGTGGCGCCGCAACGCCGATGTAGGGAAAAAGCCATAGAAGAGCTTTTAACTACTCAGCTCTTGGGGTAAACGTAAGGGAAGATAAAGATCATAATGTTCAACTAATCTAACACTTAATCAAGTGATTTAAACCTTTAGTGAAGGTTGAATAAAAAGATTAAAAGACAAAGAATGTAAACGCGAGTTACGGAACCGATATCCGGGGACCATAGTTGCGATAAATGAACATGGGGGATTGCTATGGTTGTGATTCCTTAGACGTTAATGAATAACATTTCGATGTTATGTCGTGGTAATGAGAGATAAGTGTAAAGTGTATAGATGTTGTGAACGCAACATTATTGCGATGAACGATCAGTCTTAGCGTACAACGATCGGTATGGCTTTGACACTAAGAACGAGTAATGAACATGGGGTTCATGTAATGGATAACCAAAGTATTAAGTAAGATACGAATGGTATCAAGAAAGCCGTAATAAACGGTAATAAGTTTAATGGAAGACGATGGTGATTCAGATGGAAAATGTTGGAATGAAATGTAAGCATTAAACATTTTAACCGACGTGAAGGTTGAGTGTACGCAAATACTAAACGAATAGAACCTACACCTCGTGTATGGTTTGACCGTAAGATAATGAAGATCAATGATTAAACCATGAATGGTAAAGAACTGAATTAAGACAATGACGTTAACGTAACGAAGCTGAATTAATGATTAACTTGAATGATTACTCTGAGTATACAAAAGACTGTATAACTTGGACGATAAAGAATGAATCTTGAGGTATGGTATTTAGTTGCTAGAAAGTCGTAAGGAATAAAAAATTATCGTAACGAACATTATAATTTAATGGTTCGGATAAGTTAAGATAAGTTTAGGTTGTGGCACAATCGTAACCTCTGATGGTTGGCATATGGGAGCTGGGCTAAACAATTCCTTCAGAGAGCGAAGGTATATACGAAACTTGCAACCGATCTAACTCACTGTGATGACAGTGTAGATGAGACGTGGGAAACCACTCAGAGTACCATATGGACTACTAGCAGAGATGTGATGTGTGATGAGTCCTATAGAAGTTATAAGAAGAAGATAAGAATGTAAATCATCAAAGATGATGAACGTATGAGTAAGACATCTTCGTATGTCATGAAGCCGTAAACCGGTAATGAAAGTTGGTCGCGTAAACTTAGGTTGCAAGAACGCGAACCCTAAGAAGTAAAGTTAAGTAAACCAATGTGTAAGTCAAATATATGACCAATTGGTGCTTATGTTTTTCCTTATGTGTTATATAGGAATTAGAATGAGCAGTTCAGCGTAAGCTATAGTTGTGTGTAAGGCAAGTTTCCTAACTTCATTCATATTCTAAATGAATGCTAGTTTCTTAAACTTCTCAGATGTTGAACTTGAGAAGTTTTGTCTATGTGCGAATGTGTGATATTTGTACAAGGTGGTAGAATGTATGAGGCCGTGTGCCATAATGTGAACACTTCTGTGTTTCTATGAGATGAACTATTCTGTGATTAAACTGTTCAATAAGAGAATGCTATGTTTATACATGATCCATTATTGTTAAGTCTATGCTAATGATTCTAGCCAGACAGAATGTGTATGAAAAAGGTAGAAGAATGAAAGTATTTCAAAGTGAAAGTGAATATTGTTTTTAAAATGATAGGAATCGAGATTATTCCTATTATTCAAGCCGCTTCATAACCTTTGTTCGGTTATCGAAGTTCTAAAGATTTGGTTGAATCTTGAAGTTGTTTGTTCAACTGTTATGACTTGCTGGGCAATTGAATGCTCACACTTGCTTTAAATGAAAAACATTTCCAGCGAACGATGTTAGAAGAACTTAAGGATCCCGTAAAGATCAAGCTGACGGTATCCAGATGAAGTGCCATTCAGAATGTAAATGAGCGAGAAGATCAAGTGAAGCCTTGTAATGTAAAAAGATGAAATTGAACTATAGACTAGTTTAATAAATTGTTATGTATCCTTGGTGGCGGATAAAAGTCACTCTTGTAAGATGAAATGAATAATGTAATTATCATTATTTGTAATGAAAGAGGTTAAAAGGTTTTTAGAACCTGGGATTTGAAAATGTATGTTGTTATATTTCAGTATATACTGATGTATGTTGGATGAATGATGTACTCGTGACGTACAAAATCTGGGTGTGAAGATAGATCGGATTTCTGGGCGTTACAAGTTGATATCAGAGCTGATAGGTTATAAACCTTAGGTATGAGTACCTAAGACTATAATCGAGAGAGAAGGATAAGAAGATCACCACGTGATCATAGAGAATCGTAGTAACAGATGAGCTGTTAAACGATGAATGAGTTATAGCTAATGCTATGAATGAAGGGTACTACGAAGTAGTACAGGAAGAAGAACTCAGATTGAGTTATGAAGGATAGCATACGAATTAAAGAAAATTCGTATTAAGTAAAGAGAAATTTAGAAGTTGTAAAAATTCAATTGAGGACTCATGTGATAGCTGAGTTGTATGAACCATTGTTATGGGCAGAGGTTTGTGTTGGGTGTAACAATTGCTTAGCTTATTACAGTGATAATCATTGGAATTGGTTGCGCTATTAAGATGTATATGACGAGAAGGTGAATCTTTTCTCATGTATATACTTGATAGGTAGAGAACGATAAGGTAGGTGCAAGTTCTTGAAACTCATACTTATGGTAGGTTCGTGACTCATAGTTATTTAGTATGTTTTTGAACTTCTCAGCGAATGGACGCCTATGGTCTGACTGGGATAGTTCTTAAACTCATATTATTATGGAAAGTTCATGAACTCATAATGTGTGGTAAGTTGATGGACTGTACTAAGGTATAGGGATGTTTAGACTGAAAGCGTGTATTTTTAGTAGAATTAGCATTGAAGGTGCTAGAGAAGATTAAGTATTGTTGCAAGTAAGACAATGAAGGAAGATGGAGAAATAGGATATTCCAAGTCATCTAGCTATGCTAGATTTCGAAGTTTATTGAAATTGTGCTTATGTGTGAGTTTGAAAAAGGAAAGAATTGATTCAACTTTTGGAACCAATAGTTTTTTAAAAGAACTATTCTTGGTATGTCTATGCTAATTATTTTGGCTAGACAGAAATTGATTTGAAATATCAAAATGAATTTTTATATCATCAGTGCATTTTATGCAAGGATGGTAAAAGGATGGAGTTATTAATGCAATTGAACCTAGTGTTGGATGTGATCTTAGGATCAACAACCCGCTATGGTATGATGTATAATGACGAAGTCACATACTGACGAAGTCACATACTGACGAAGTCCTCAACGTACTGTGAAAAGTATGGTATCATGACGTCATAAAACGTTTTGATGTATTGCGAAAAGAATTTAAAGAAGTAATCAACGTCAATTGATTTGACTAGACAAACATTTCAAGTTGATATCCAATTTATTGGTATGGTCTAAGCTACTTGATTTGGCTAAGACAAATGGTATGTCATGTTTAAAAGAAAATTGAGCTTTCTTTGAAGAGTTGTACCAAACCAAATTGTTTTGGTGCAGAATATAATGATTAAGTCTGAGGTGAACATACCCCAAAATGGGGTTATACGATGGGTTGATCTCCTACGTATGAAAGAGGTAGTTTACTTTCTTGGTGATTGTAAACTGACCATGAAAGAAAGGTTACGGTGTTATGTTGTTAAACCTAGTAAGAGTTCATGGTCGATTTGACCCCTCAGCAAAAGTATGAAATTTTTTAAATGAATTCTTATATTCCTCGTTATTAATTCTACTTCATAATTCTTGATACGTTATGAAGGTAAGAGAATGCTTGAAAGATTAGGACTCCTTTGAAGAGAAGTTGAGAAGAAGAGTAAGCTAAAATTTTGAAAATGAAATTCTGTGAAGAATGGGTGAAGGTGATGACCCGGGTAATGGTGTGGTTTTAAGAAATTCTGAGGAAAGAATTTTTATAAGGGGGAAGAGTGTAACAACCCAGAAATTCGGATTGTCCAGAATTTAAGTTTAAAGAATTAGTTATTAATAAAATAAATTTTTATTAATACTATTATGTGCTATGTGTTTATCAATCGTTCTATAACCTAGGATGATTATAAGTTGGGAGGATTCTGGCTACGAGCTAGACTGAACGAGTAATAATTTTCAAGACGAAAATAAATTTTTTCGGCAACAAAATATTTTTTTGGGGAAAAAGACGAAATAGGCATTATTCACCTGACGAAACCTAAGGGTTAGGGTTTGAATAACCTAAGCCTTTCCGAGAGTTCTGTATGTCGAAATGACATTCCGTCGAAAGATTTGATGATATATCGTGAAAAGTTAAGTAAGTTGATAAAAGTTTTTCTCAAAAAACGTGCAGAAATCAGACGAAATAAAAATGATGAAAAGTATTGTTATGTACTTTTCACTCGTTTAACTATGTTAGGGGAAAACGTGAAGGAAAATGTTTAATGGTGAAAAGTGTTTTTCAGTTTTTCGGATATCCGAAGAGTACGTAAAAGTTAATCGGTAAAGGAAAGACGAAATATCCAAAAATATTTGGATTCCGAGAATCGCAGTTTTTGAACTATCAGACGAAACCCGAAAGACAGAACCACAAAACTTCCAAGGGAAGCTACGTGAATAGTAAGTAGGTGTGAATAGTAACTGGAGGGGCAAATGACTATTTTGCCCCTAGCCTTGAAAACCTATAAATAGGAAGCTAAATTCATTTGTTTTGGATTTTGAAAATCCTACAACATTGAGAGAGAGAGAGAGAGAGAGAGTTCGAATGGGAGAAAGAAGAGGAAAAGGAGGAGGAAAAGTTGCTCGTGAGCAAACTTTGTCTGACAGAAGGAGATTAAAGAAGAAAGGTATCGAAAACCTAACTTCTGAATTAATTTTCTTTAATTTTTATATGTTTAAAACATAACTTAATGAGAATAAGAAGTAAAAGATGTTAGAAATGATTTCATATGGTTGAAATCATGATAAAATGAAGAATAAAGAATTAGAAGTTAAGTAAATAAATTTCATAAGGAAGTATAAGATTCGTAATGAATTTAAACGATCCGAATGAATCATATGAATGATTCGGTGAAATAAGTAAGGAATGGTGTTTTATAACATCGAATTCCAGTACAAAGTGAAATCGTAATCAAAATATCGATTAAAAATAAAGAACACGTGAAGAAAACGAAGAACGTTGTTGATGGACAAATTTAAAACCATTGTAGTGTAATTGTTGTTGATGGACAAGTTTAAAACCATCGCGTATAAGTTAGATGCTTATTGGTTGGTTAGGAACGGTTGAAACGTTCATGAAGAACGGATTAAACTTAGCTATAACGAAGTTATGGCGAAAATTTCATAAAAGACGGACAAGAATTAGAAAGTTAGTAAATGAACCCGAATGAGTAGGGTTTCATAAGAATGTAAGAGAACGTAGAAAACGTGAGTCGTGGACTCAAGAATGAACGAGTTCCGAGTTTGGATGACCGAATTACGGAAGAACGAACGAAGAACGTGAAAAACGTAAAAATGAACGAAGGGTGAAGATCAAGCCAATAGAATAGCATGTTAACAGATTCAAAATGAATTTCTATCCAAGGGGTATTGAGGTACATAAGATAAGGAAGAGAATGGCTTTGGAACGACCTCGTTCTGAGTTATAGCGAAGAAGTTATGGAAGCGGGAAGTAAGCATCTCAGAACGATCAAACACTTGGACAAAATTTTAAGAATTAGGGCTTGGCGTCGCGGCGCCAACCATGCCTTGTAAGGTGGCGATGCGATGCTAGAGCCAGGAGGCAGTCTCTCGAGACTCACTTAGTGGCGAGAGATAGAAGAAGAGTGGCGCCCATGACCTTGGGGTGTAGGAAAAAACCGGAGAAGATCTTTTTAATTGCTTTCGACTCTTGGGGGAAACGTAAGGGAAGATAAAGAACATAATGTTCAACTAATGTAACACTTAATCAAGTGATTTAAACCTTTAGTGAAGGTTGAATAGAAAGATTAAACGAGATTAAAAGACAAAGAATGTAAATGCGGGTTACGGAACTGATATCCGGGGACCGTAGTCGCGATAAACGAACGTGGGGGATTGCTATGGTTGTGATTCCTTAGACGTTGAGTGACGAGGGTAATGAATAACATTTCGATGTTATGTCGTGGTAATGAGAGATAAGTGTAAAGCGTATAGACGTTGTGAATGAAACGTTGTTGCGATGAACGATCGATCTTAGCGTACAACGATCGGTATGGCTTCGAAACTAAGAATGAGTAATGAACATGGGGTTCATATAATGGATAACGAAAGTATTAAGTAAGATATAAATGGTATCAAGAAAGCCATAGTGAATGGTAATAAGATTAATGGAAGCCGATAGTGATTCAGATGGAGAATGTTAGAATGAAATGTAAGCATTAAACATTTTAACCGATGTGAAGGTTGAGGGTACGCAAATACTAAATGGATAGAACCTACACCCCGTGTATAGTTTGACCGTAAGATAATGAAGATCAATGATTAAACCATGAAAGGTAAAGAACTGAATTAAGACAATGACGTTAATGTAACGAAGCCGAGTTAATGATTAACTTGAATGATCGCTCTGAGTATACAAAAGACTGTATGACTTGGACGATAAAGAATGAATCCTGAGGTATGGCATTTAGTTTCCAGAAAGCCGTAAGGAATAAGAAATTAACGTAACAAACATTATAATTTAATAGTTCAGATAAGTTAAGATAAGTTTAGGTTGTGGTACAATCGTAACCTTTGATGGTTGACATATGGGAGCTGGGATAAATAATTCCTTCAGAGAGCGAAGGTATATACGAAACTTGCAACCGATCTAACTCACTGTGATGACAGTGTAGATGAGACGGGAACTTATTTATTTGTTGTTTGTGGGAAACTACTTAGAGTGCCATTTGGACAACTAGCAGAGATGCGATGTGTGCTGAGTCCTATACAAGTTATAAGAAGAAGATAAGAATGTAAATCATCAAAGATGATGAACTTATGAGTAAGACATCTTCGTATGTCATGAAGTCGTAAACCGGTAATGAAAGTTGGTCGCGTAAACTTAGGTTGGAAGAACGTGAAACCTAAGAAGTAAAGTTAAGTAAACCAATGCGTAAGTCAAATATATGACCAATTGGTGCTTATGTTTTTCCTTACGTGTTATATAGGAATTGGAATGAACAGTTTAGCGTATGCTGTAGTTGTGCGTAAGGCAAGTTTCCTAACTTCATTCATATTCTAAATGAATGCTAGTTTCTTAAACTTCTTAGATGTTGAACTTGAGAAGTTTTATCTATGTGCGAATGTGTGATATTTGTACAAGGTGGTAGAATGTATGAGGCCTTGTTCCACAATGTGAACACTTCGGTGTTTGTATGAGATGAACTGTTATGTGATTAAACTGTTTAATAAGAGAATGCTTTGTTTAAACATGATTCGTTATTGTTAAGTCTATGCTAATAATTCTAGCTAGACAGAATATGTATGAAAAAGGTAGAAGAATGAAAGAATTTCAAAGTGAAAGTGAATATTGTTTTAAAATGATAGGAATCGAGATTACTCCTATTATTCAAGTTGCTTCATAACCTTTGTTCAGATATCAAAGTTCTAAAGGAATGGTTGAATTCTTGAAGTTGTTTGTTCAACTGTTATTACTTGTTAGGCAATTGAATGCTCACACTTGCTTTAAATGAAAAACATTTCTAGCAAACGATGTTAGAAGAACTTAAGGATCTCGTAAAGATCAAGCTGATGGTATCCAGATGAAGTGCCATTCAGAATGTCAATGAGCGAGAAGATCAAGTGAAGACTTGTAATGTAGAAAGATGAAATTGAACTATAGACTAGTTTAATGAACTGTTATGTATCCTTGGTGGAGGATAAAAGTCACTCTTATATGATGAAATGAATAATGTAATTATCATTATTTATAATGAAAGAGGTTATAAGGTTTTTAGAACCTGGGATTTGAGAATTTATGTTGTTATATTTCAGTATATAATGATGTATGTTGGATGAATGATGTACTTGTGACGTACGGAATTCGGGTGTGAGGATAGACTAGATTTCGGGGCGTTACAGTCATCTTTGGTCCGTAGTGCATAAATGGACTGTTGATTGGTATGATTATGATCAAGAATTGTGTATTGGTATAATCATGACCTATAATGTTACAGACAAATGTTATGGTGAAAGTCATCTTTGGCCCCTAGTGCATAGATGGACAGTTGTTTGGCATGATCATGACCACTGGTGATACATACGAATATCCTTAGCTCGTAGTGCATGGATAATTCATTGATTTGAAATGATTATTGATTGGTATTACAGGGATAAAACATTGATAATGGATTTTTAAATCATAGAAGATAGTAGACATCATGCTCTAGTTAACTCTTTTAATGGATTGTTATTTCCGCTGCCGTTGTTGATCTAAAAATTGTTGTCTATTGTATTTTATTAGATTTTTCACTATTGAGGACTAAGGATAATTTATTCTTCATTATCTTAGTCATAATATTCTTTATTGGGATAATTGAGCTCACCCTTTTCCTTTTGGTTCCATTGTTCTTCTCAGGAGGCGAGAATGTCGATGGGACTAGTCGGGGAGTGCAGTAATGGTTCGAAATGGTTATTATAATAGTCCTCACTATTTTGTAAAATAGTGTGACAATAATTGTAATGATGACTTTATTTGAGTATGGATAATGTCTATAAGACAATATTTGTATTGAAATTCCCAGCTTATGTGTTGTCATATTTTGCACGACAGTTCTATAAAAGAAGTTTGTATTTGGATTATGTACCATGTATATGACGACCCAAAATGGGTTGTGTGGGCCTATTTTGGGGACGTCACAAATATGAAGCCCGGGGGGCAAGGATGACCAAATACTTGACCAAGGTCAAGGATCGACTCGATTAATTCGGATTATATAATGTGATGGGGGTGGATCGCTCGAATAATATGGTAGCCAATGATTTAGCTAGGCTAACAACGACAGAGGCAAGCTCTTTCAGTGGATCAGTATACTTGGAGGTTCTTAATACCCCAAGTGTTCAGAGGTTGGAATTCTTAGCGTTAGATCGATTGGATTGATGGCTCACACCGTATATAACTTATCTCAGTCTTGGAATTCTACCCTCGGATCGGATACTAGCCAAGAAGATAAAGCACAAGAGTCTATTTTATGTTAATTGATGTATCATATGGGGGAAAAAGTTCTGGCTTACAAAGTTTTAAGGTAGGGCTATCACTGGCCTACCATTTTCTAAGAATTAAAAGATTATGTGAAGAAGTGTCAAATGTGCCAGTTGAATAGTCTTATTCCGCATTAACTGCCCAAGGAGTTGTCATCAGTTTTATCCCCGATCCCATTTGATGTTTGTGGAATTGATATTTTGGGTCCGCTAACGAAGGCGAAGAGACATGTTAGCTTCGTAATAGTCGTAATTAATTATATAATTAAGTGGGTGGAGGTCAAACCACTCTAGGCGATTACAGAAAAGGAATGCCTAAATTTCTTTAAGGAGTTTGTGGTGTTTTAATTTGACATCCCTATTGTTTTGATATTAGATAATGAGCGACAGTTTTTGGGGGCCAAGTTTGAAAAGTTTCTAAAAAGTTTAGGGATTTATCATCGAAAGACATCTATAGCACATCCCCAATCTAATGGTCAGGTTGAACTTATTAATCGAACCCTAATCAATGGGATTAAGAGGAGGTTAGATAAATCAAAAGGTCGTTGTCTCGAGGAGTTTCTTAGTGTCTTATAGGAATATCAGACCACTCTGAGGACGACAAGAGGCGATTCGTTGTTCATATTAGCATATGGGACTGATGCTCTTATTCTAATAGAAATTGGGTCTCCTTCCCTTCGAGTCAGTTGGTATAAGGAGTTATATAATGATGAAGTTTTACGACTCAATTTGGATTTATTAGAGGATGTTCAGGAGTTTGTGCTAGTAAGGTTGGCTATCTACCAGAGAAGGACATCACAAAATTATAACCGAGGGGTCAGACTATGGAGGTTCAAAGTTGGTGATCTAGTACTTTGGGAAGCCAAAACATCTAATCCATAGAACACAAGCAAGCTAATGCCTAGCTGGGAGGGTCCATACGAACTCGTTGATGTGCCAAAGCCAAAAACTTACCGGCTTCGAGCAATGGATAGGTCTAAAGTAAAGAATACTCAGCATGTTGGGAGGCTTCAAAAATATTTCCAATGAGTTATAAAGTTTCTTTTTTATAGTTATGTAATTCATTAATCTATCAATAAATTTATATTTGAATAAATGAATCGCGATTATAAAAGTTAGATTTCATTCATTGCAAATTGTTTGTACATCGGGGATTGATTACATAAAAAATCAAAAATAATAAATAATTACAAAAGTTTATAGGCCGATGAAGGGTCGTCCTCGGCTTCCTCATAGGAAGAATCTAACAATGAAGGATCAAGATTGGTAGTTAGCAACTTCGCTTTGTCCTTGTCCTTTACACTATGGTATCCATCACCGAATTGCTTCATAACTTCATTTACTAGTTCAAGAGACTTTCGGTAGTCAAAGGTGAACTTTTTCTTGGCAACTTCAATCATTGGAGGACCTTGTGATTTGAGATCATTATTGTAAGACCCCAACTTTCATAAATAAAGATTAATTTTTTTCTCAAAATATATTTTTGAATTTTATGGTGTGGATTTGATATAATGTTATAATTGTGGGTAATATTTATAAATTTTGCAAAGTATGCAAGTTGTTATAAAATATTCGATTGGTCAGGGAATATTAGCGTTTTAACGGGGAATATCAAATGCGACGACACAATCATTTAGTGGACCCCTACAACGGAATTATTATTTCGGAGTTAGAAAATAATGAAATATCTTTTATGAAAATAATAACGAAAGTTTTACCGTTAACTGTTGAAATATCCGGTGATAAAAGTACAGTAATATGCGTGGTTGCATAGTAGCACACTGTATTGATTATTGATGCTTACATGAGAAGTCACTCAGTTATATTCAATTATTGCCACAGTAATTGTTGCATAGTATCTCACGTTATTGATGTAATTATTGTCAAAATATTTTATATTATTAAATCAATAATTGAGATGACAAGTTATTCATATTATTATTTGCATAATTAACAATTTCTAGAAAGTTACACGAGAGGAAGCGGGGTTTGGTCACCTAATTGCACGCTTGATAGGGAGAAATCCTTATCGGAAAAGCCCCCTTCTTTCCTGGGAACGATCTGGTTGTTAATATTGCGAGTTATAATAATGATGAATAAATGTTGTTAAAAATATTGAGGGAATTTTTATGAAGTATTTGTTGTAAATTTTGCTTATTTTATGGACCCCCCATTTACCCATTTTTTAAAATAATCGGTATAAAGTTATTCAGTATATATATATATATATATATATATATATAATAAAGGTGGGGGCCACATGTGGGAAACAACGTCTTGGGGGAGAAATCTAATGATTGTCACGGGTATGTACTATTTTTGTATATATATATATATATATATATATATATATTATAATAAGTTTTGTTTTATATGAAAAATAGAATATATTATATTTTATTATGCATAGTGTTTGCATAGTGGCTGCATAGTGTTTACATAGTAAATTTTAAAAAAATCAGTCGTCCGTGAGAAAACCCGTGAATTTGAAAGTTTTTCGTCTGTGAATAATTCTTAACAGTACCCTTTCCATTCTCTTATAAATAGGATGCTTAGTTTAGAATTGAAAATCACACCAGAATCAGAGAATTCTTCTTCTACAATATTGAACATATTTCTTTAGAGTTTTAAGAAGCATTGAGAGTAGAAACCAGTAAAAGTTTTCTTCAAGAATATCTCCGCTATACCAGTTGGAATACTCTTCTTTTTAAGGTAAGGGATATTATTTTTGTTCAATATTGGTAAGAAATAATACTTTCTTCCATACTCTGTAGTATGTAAGTAATATTATTTCGTTTTAAATTTCGAATTCTACACTCATGTTGATAAGTTTTGCTTCTATACTCCTTGAAATTAGTAGAATATCCTTGAAATTTCCGCTTCATCTAGTATCTTTTCATGGAAATATTATTCTGAGCATTCTCGATAATTTTTAATCTTTTCATGTCGGGGTACTATTCACGGAGTACTATTCCCGAAGTATTATTCACGGGGTACTATTCACCCGGGGTACTATTCATGACAAAAATTGATTTTTTTTTGTCCAAATCATTTTTGATACAATATTATTCTTGAATTTTACTCCACAAAGCAGTATCATGTTGATAATTTGGACATTATTGAATTCTAGATAAATTGAATTATAAAATCTTTAAAATTTATCTTTGCTCTCATATAATTGAATTCTTATATCATTATCATCATTCTCATGCTTATATTGTGATGAAAGTCATCTTTGGCCCGTAGTGCATAGATGGACAGTTGATTAGTATGATTATGACCAGGGATTATTCGGCATAATCATGACCCGTAATGTTACAAATGAGGTGATGAAAGTCATCTTTGGCCGTAGTGCATTGATGGACCGTTATTGGCATAATCATGACCATTGATGATTACACGAATATTATTGGCCCGTAATGCATGGATAATTCGTGGACGTGATACTAATGAATATCTTTGGCCCATAGTGCAGGGATGATTCGATGATGTGGATTATTTATTAAGTTGAGTCTCAGCGATAAAATTGATGATAAACTTTTTAAATTATAGAAGATAGTAGATATCACGCTCTACTTGACTCTTCTAATGGATTGCTTGTTCCGCTGTAATTAAACTTGATGTTTGTTATATTTTATCAGTTTAACATTGTTGAAGGCTAAAGATAATTTATCCTGCATTATCTTAGTCATAATATTTCTTACTAGGCTAGTTTAACTCACCATTTTGCTTTCATTGTTCTCTTCAAGAAATGAGAACGTAGCCGGGACTAGTCAGGGAATGGAGTGACGGTCCGAGATGGTTGTTTTAGTTGTCCTTGTTATTTAGTGTGATAATAAATGTAATGAGGATTGAATTTGAGTTTGGATATTGTCTATGAGATAATATTCGTGTAAAAACTCAGATATGTTTTGTCATATTTTACACGACAGTTGTACTAATTAAGTTTGTATTTAAATTCTGTACCATGTATTTGGCGACCCAAGATAGGTGATGTATACCTATTTTTGGGGCGTCACAGTTATAGTCCTTCTCCAATGACTTGTTAATCTTCATCTGCTCCATCATATGGGAATGTATGGTTCCAATCTGCTTTTGAAGGCCGATTATTGACTTCTTCAACTTCTCATTTTCGCCTTTCAGTTCAGCCTGGTCCACTAGGAGCTGTTCTTTTTTTTTAGCCACTTCGGAAAGTCGCCACGTGGTCTTATCCAGATCACTCAACAGCTCCTGGCAATAGAAGTAGGTGTTGGCATGAAAGCTTTATTCTCTCTCCAGGTCGGGCTTTAGGGTGTCAACTCTAAGTTCAAGTCGGGCGACCTCGGTTTCCAGCTCTTCTTCCCTGACCTTTATTTTTCTAAGGGCGCAGGGTTCGGGCAAAGATTGGATTAGAGTACAATATAAATCACTTCATTCAGATTTCAGGAAAAAGGAAGATGATTGTAAAGAGAGTTGGAAGCAAAAGTACTTACCCGACCGTGGTGCATGACATTGCCATAGATAAGCTCTTCGATGGAGATATTTTCTAATATGTCGTTATCCTTGGGAAGGACGAAGTTCTCGAAGAGCTCATGAGGAAATTTTTTTGGGTGGTCTAGTTACAATGTCATCGAGGCGTGAGCCTCTCGTACTTGATCAAAGGTTGGAATTCAACTTATGGAGGAGGTGGTGCTTGTTGAGTTTGGGGTTCGGGAGAGGTTTCGGTGTGTGGTCTTTTAGATGGAGGTTTCAGAGGTAGATTCTTCACGTTCTTTTTGTTTCTGGAGAGGATCTGGTTCGGAGGATTGGATGGGTTTGTTTTTGACAAGTTGTGTGGGCTCAGGTGCAATAGGTTGAGGGGGTTCGGGCGAGGAGGTTTTGTAGCTCCCCCAAATCCGGGTCCCTTGAACCTTGGACCTGGTACGTTACGGTACTTCATTTTTATACATATTCTATAAACTAATGCGGAATATATAAACATAAATTATTCATACAATAAATTCTACTACATTTCCCAAGGTCTACAACCTTTATCTTGATACATACCTTTAATAACTCACAATATTTAAATTGATAATTTGCATCAAATAACTTAGTAGTTAAACGTGCATAATATTCTACTTTTATACTTTGCCCTTATCTCTGTCTTTCCTCGAACATTCGTAAAATGTTATCATGATATAGCAAAAGTGAGCAACTACTTTTCTTAGAAAGTTTAAATACAAAAAGGATATATCATGATTGAAAAGGAACAAGCTTTCATGTTTTCAACAATGTACAACAATTATGAAAAAACATAAATCAAAATTTCAATAATTGAATGACTGAATCAATAATGATGGGTGGTCAACAATAACTATGAACAAATTTAACTGAACCTTACACTACAAGAAAACCGCCTAATTCTGACAGAGCTAAGTTCGACGGACATATTTCCTCAAAGATAATTATTATTCCGACAGATTATTCAGTCGAACATAATTCAGTCGAAACTAGATTAATTTTGATTGATGTTCGTCAGAAATAGATGTATCCCATTGGCGCCAATGTTCCCGCCAGCGCTACCTTGTATTCGACTGAATGTAATTAGCCTTTCATACTTGATAAACATATGCAACATGCACTAAGTGCGAATAACAATAATCATAAACGTGGAATAATTGTCAATAATTAATCCATTAGCATTCTTGAAAAATAATAACTCGAGTTTGAGTTAGGAAACTTGCCTGTACCATCGATTACTGCTATGCAATCTAATTTAATCTCTTATGAAAGACCTATTAGTTATAAGATTGATATCTCAATTAGCATAACATACTTTTTAACTCACAATATTATTACTCAAATAATAAATTAGCTAACATTTAACCACATGATCAACCATTAAAAAATTCTTTAACTCATTAGTAATATTATTATCCCTCAATAATATTACCTTCATTTAATCATCATTTTAAAACTTCATCTAATATTATTAATAACTTAATATTTCATTCACTTATAAATAATTACTTCAAAATATCTTAATCTTTTACAAATATTATTAACATTTTAACAAAATTTAAATCATTTATCAACATCTTAATCATTTCCAAATAGTGTTAATCATTTAATAATATTTTAATCACTTACTAATATTATTAATCATTTAATAATATTTAATTAATTAACAAAGTCTTAATCATTGTCTAATATTATTAATTATTTAATAATATTTTAATTTACTTCTCAATATCATTTAATAGTATCTTCGTTATTTACTTAAATGTTATTAACCCTTTAATAATATTTGATTCATTTAATATTCTTAATCATTTACAAATATTATTAATCACCTTATAATATTATTAATTATTTAATAATATTTTAACCATTCTCAAATTTTATTAATCTTTTAATAATATTCAATCATCTAATAATATCTTCCTCATTTACAAATATTATTAATCATTTAATAATAGTTTAATCATTATCTAATATTATTAATCATTGAATAATATTTTATTCAATTACTAATATTATTAATCATTTAATAATATTTTATTTCTTCACTAATATTATTAAATATTTAATAATATGTTATTAATTACAAATATTATTAATCACTTGCTAATATTTTAATCATTTTCTAATATTATTAATTATTTAATAATATTTTATCCATTTATAAACTTATAAATAATTTTAATTTAATTGTTTATCTCTTACTATTTAATTCATTTAACAAACATATCAAACCCTTCATATAACATTTTATTTAAAAATGACTAAATTACCCTTATATGGTCTTAATATAACATACTAATGATCATTAGTCACTAAAATCATATTAATAAATTTTAGGACTTAATATAATCTAATTTTCTTAATTATTCTTAACTTAGTCATAAGCATGAAAAATACCCAATCATCTTATTATTTTTTTTATCTTTTGGCCACACATATATGCATATATCCCACACACAAAAATAATTTTTCTGAAAATTTTCAATTTTCTTTAGTATTTTTCAAAAGTTTGTTTTTAGTTCGTAACTTAAGAAAGTTAGCTATATCATGCTCAACTTCAAAAATTCTCAGCTCTTGGCAGAATCTTACACGTATTAACATGAACTTCCAGTTTAAATTTCGTGGTCATCGGAGTTATAGAATTCCAGTTATAGCAATTTTCGTCGAAAAAACCCAAAAATTAAAATGGCCATAAATCGATCGATTTAAGTCTGAATAAGCTCATCTTTGGACAGGGACTACTTTATATCATATATTTTCACTTCCCAAAAGGCCTGATTTTATTTCAATAATTAAATGGCCGAAAATGACCTAACAAATGTTTGGACAGTTTACTTTTCAGTATTTCCAGATTTGGGGTCTCTCACAAAAACTTGAATATATGAAATCTACAACTCCGATTGAGTTCAAATCAGTCTTGATGGACTCGTATCTTTCCAAACTAAAATATTCTGGGCTTAGATCAATTATTTGGACAAGTTTTGGCCATTGAAATGGGCCAGAAAGTGGACTATTGTGCACACCTTTTTTACAACGAGGTGTTTTGGTTCAAAAATTCATATCTCACTTATTTTAAATCATTTTTGAGTGATTCAAAAGAGATTTTACTCCTGAATTACAAACCTATCAAGCCAAGAAATAAAACAACAAAAATTATTTGGAGGTTTCAAAATGGAAAGCAACAATTCAATCGTTTGATTTAGTTCGTCGGTAAAAATGATTTATTGGGTTTTTACCAAACTTTTTAGCATAGATGCATACAAGCACATATCTTAAGCTCATGAAACTCTACCTTAGCATGTCTAGTATAGATCTAAGCAAAGAGAGTTTCAAAATGATTTTCTAGCATATAACTCACATAGAAAGCACAAGAAAGCATTAAACTAGGGGTTTTAGGGTTTTATACCTCTTGGACTTAGTGGCTTGCTTTCTTGCCTTTCTAAAGTAGGAGATAAAATTGTTGGACATCCAAGACTCACCCCCTAGCTGCCGAACCCTTTCTTGCAAGAACTCCTTGGTGATTTTATTTTGTACAACTCTTAAGAACACTAACACTTGGTGTATTCCCTTTATTTTATCTCTCTTTCTGTTTTCTTCTTTTTTCTATTTTTTTAAAGTAAGAGATGAAATGAAGTTCTCTCTCATATCTTTTGTTTCTCTCTATTAGATCTTCTATATCTCTCATCTTCTCTTTCCTCTTTATTTGCAATCTTGACAAAATAATTTAGGCTAAATGAAATGGTGACACCTTGCTTAAGTTGGTGACTAACTAAAGAAGAAAGATTAAATGAACATGTGCCTTTTCCTCTCTTACTTGGTTGGGTACATGATCTAGCCCAAATTTATTTTTTTTATTTTTTTATTACTTAATTAAATGACCAAAATGTCCCTCACCAAGTTGGGTTAAAAAATGGGCCACTTAATTTAATGTTTGGGCTTTTAAAATAATTAGTTTGGGCCATGTAAAATAACATGGTCCAATACCTAAATTTTATGTCACTCTAATTATTAATTAGGGTTTCTATTCCACTCAATTTGGAATTTAGATAATTACTCATGTACATTTAAGTTTTATAACCCCATTAGACTTGCTTTGATTAAGTTATAAAAATTAATTAGTTGAGAGGTGTAAATTAAATATCTTAGGTAAATTTACTAGTATGTAATTTAAATACTAAAAATCTCAAATAATAATAACCCTTACATTAATTAATTCTTATACCTAATATATAAAAATTAGGTTATAAGGCTTCCAATTTGTAGGAATTCAAGACCAATGGCAAAATGGTCTTTAACCATTACTAGGGAAGGGCAAGATGGTCTTTAAGTCATCTCAAGGAAATTTTCTAGAAATTTACTCCAAGGACACACTGGTCATAATCATTTTCCTTCATGGACAAAGTTGTCATCTAAACAAAATTAGGAAATTTCCTAGAAATTCCCTTCAAGGATGTCATGGTCAGTAACAAATTTCTCTTGGGGTAAAATGGTCATTCCCCTATTACTAGGAAACTTCCTAGAAATTTCCTTCCTAGGGCACAAAAGTCATTAATATTTTCTTTTAGGGTAAAATAATCTTTTACCACTTCAAGGAAATTTCCTAATAATCATCACCCATCAATACTAGTGGGGGGGCCACCCTTATTTTCCAATAATTTTCTACATTTAACTCAAGTATGGATAGTTCCTAACCATAGTTATTCTACTAATAATATGTCCTACATAAGTCATAATGTATTTATCATCACTAATAAATAATTATTAAATTTATTTATTAGGTTAGACATTTAATTCATGTTTTGTTAAAATCTTCTAATACGGTTTGTTGTATTCAATAAGCCTTTTCCATATGACTTGTCATATATATTATTTTTACTTGCCACATTCTTAATTATATATGTAGCTATACATATACACATTCACTTTATTCTCATAACATCTTTTCTTTGAAATTTATTTTCTTAATAAATTTTCCACATAAAAAAAAATTCTCCTTCTAGGCTTTGAATTTTCATAACCTTATTTTCTCAATTCTCTTCAAATAGTAAACCATATAGGTTCTTCTTAAAAAATTTAAATCATTCCTCTATTTCCACTCTAGGTTTTAAATTTTAACCTTTAATTTAATCATTGAAGATCCTTTAAATTTTTGGGTTGTCACATTCACCCCTTCTTCTAAGAATTTCGTCCTCGAAATTATAGCATACTAATATCTACTCATTCTATTAATCAAAACTAGGTTTTCAACTTAACCTTTACAATTTTTGCCTATAAGGATTTCTCTTTTATCATCTCATTCTACTATGACTACTCACTAGGAGTTTACATCTTGTAAATATTCAGGAGTCTTCACAATTGTTCAATTACTGTGAAGTAGTATAAATAATGTAAAAAGTTTTATTCAAGAAAACTTTTTATATCTGTCTGAGGGGCCATAAAAACCATGAACTTTGAGGTTTAGGGGTATTTATACTTGCTACCTCTTTCAATTATGAAAAAAAGGTACTCTACCTCAGAAATATTTTCTACTAGGTATGTTTACAATCACAAAAGAAGGTAAACTACCGGTGTGGATACTTTAGATGATCAGTCTATCGTACCTTAGTTTTCGAAACAACTATATGTGTTCTTAGATTGGAATATTTTATCCAATTAGTATATCTCCATTTTTCGGGGTTGTTTACCTCGAACTTTGCATAAGATTCTGCACCAAAATAATTTGGTTCGGGATAAGTTCTCAAAGAAATACTTGAATTTCATAAAAATGTGTCTTGTTAAATCAAATAGCTTAGACGTATATTAATAATTCGAACATCAATCGAAACATTTGTCTGGCCACTTTAATTGGCATTGACTTTTCTTTAACTGCTTTAAAATTTTGAAAATCATTTTATGACGTCATGATACCACATTGTATTTATAATTCGTTTGAGGATTTCGTCATTTTGTGACTTTGTCATACTACATCATATCATAGTGGGCTGACGATTCTTAGATCAAATTCAATACTAGGGAATACTGCATTGATAACTCCATCGTTTGTATCATCTTTGCACCAGGTTCAATGATGCATTGATGATATATAAAATACATTTTGATATTTTTCAAATCATTTTTTTCTAGCCAAAACAATTAGCGTAGACTCTTCTTTAAACAGTTCAAAACCATTGAAAAATTATTTTTTTGTGTTACCATGCCGCAATAGGTAACGATGTGTTAGTGACTCGAAGTTCACATCTACACTTGTCACCATGTGTTGAGGATAATAAAATTCATTTTTATTTCTAAAGGCGCATCAGTGCGAATTTAGTTTGATTTCAAAATTTTCAAAGTCTAACATACCTAGAAGATTTGTAATACCTATGCTTCCACCATCAACTCAAAATTTCTCCAATGTTCTATTACTTAATAATTCTATCTATTTATATCATCCTTAAAGCTTTATAAACTGAAAATCTTCAGCTCACCATCCATAACCTTTCTATACCCCAGTATAGTTCATTAAACATACCTCGCGTTATGAGTTCAAGAACTTACCACAATAATATGAGTTTAGGAAGTTGTCCTAGCAATACGTAATCCAAGAACCCATCAGGAACTGTTCATACACTTAGGGGTTCCAAAACGTACTACGATTATGAGTCACAAACTTATCATAAGTATTAGTTTTAAGAACTCGTACTTAATCTTAATATTCTCTAACTATCAAATATAATTATGAGAAAAAAGTATATATACTGAATTCACAAGTGTGTTGTATCTACACAAATAGGTCAAAATTTTCATATTTCAGAAGCATTGGTCCAGCAGTATTATAGAATATAGGTCAAAACTAGTTAAACTAGTTATAACCCATATTTGTAATTAATAATATGGATCCAAAACTGAACCAATGCATAACCTAAAAACTAGTTAACCAACCCAATAGGTCGAAGTGGTTTTGGGTAATTATATGGTTTTCAACCTAAATTGACAGGTTTACGTCCTATTCACAAGTCTTCCTAATTCAGCTTAGTCAAAAAAATGCCAACCTCCAACAAAAATATGTTTACAATATTTCAATATACATATACGTGTCCATCAACGAAATTTGTCCCCCATCCTTTATGTCCATGAACTAAATTTGTGATGCAAATAAATTACCCGATCCCCATGTATGTCCATGTTAGTGTAATATTTTGACATGGTGGACTCAAGTAATCAGTAATGAAATTGATAAAATAGAGCCTAAATATTTACATGTGGAATAAATTCTAGTAGCCCCCATCAAACGGATTTTTCACTAATGATTTCTTATGTAGTTCCTCTGTTCTGACTTAAACAAGTTAATTTAGAATATTTTCAAATTAAAATAAAATGACTCGTTAAAAATTATTAAATAATTTATAACTTTTAAAGTAAATTATACTACCTCCGTTCAAAGATAAGTGATACAATTTGACTTTTGAGGTCAAACGATGACCTATTAAACTTCAAAATTGATGTGAATTTATTTAATTTTTGTTGATACCATTATTATAATTATATAGTATATAATAAAATTTATTAATCACAAATTTTATTTAAAGACTTCTAAATTGAGCAAGCTTACTGAGAATCAATACAACCTGCAAAATATTTTTAAAATCTCGTTCAAACTTAAATCACATTAATACAATATCATTCAAACATAGCGAACAACAATTTCTAATTTTAATAATACACTTGCTAATGAAATTTCTTCATGCTTGCAAATACTAATATTGATCCAATTTCAAGAAGTTGAATCTACTATCTTTTACCTCCATCTTCAACTTACATGGTTGGGAATTATAATAAAAAGTTTTTATTACAAGTTTTATGTGTGAAGCCCCCAAAATAGGTATACATCACCCATCTTGAGTCGCCAAATACATGGTACGAAATTCAAATATAACTTAATTATACAACAGTCATGTAAAATACGACAAAACATAATCTAAGAGCTTTAATAAGAATATTATCATCTAGACAATATCCACACTCAATGGAGTCCTCATTACATTTATTGTCACACTATTTTATAGAATACTGAGGACTACTAAAACAACTATCTGAGACCGGTAACTGCTCCCACTCGTCTCAAATTTATATTTCTCATTTCAAGAGAACAAAGTGAAAGAAAGGGTGAGTTCAACTAGCCCAAGAAGAAATATTATGACTAAGACAATGCAGAATAATTTATCGTTAGCCTTCAACAGTGTTAAACTGATAAAATATAACAAACATCAAGTTTAACTGCAGCGGAACAAGCAATCCATTAGAAGAGTCAAGTAGAGAATAGAATCTACTATCTTCTATGATTTAAAAGGTTTTTCATCACTTTTATCGCTGAGACTCAGCTTAATAAATAAACCACATCATCCCTGCACTACGGCCAAGGATATTCATTAGTATCACGACCACAAATTATCCATGCACTACGGGCCAAAGATATTCGTGTATTCATCAATGGTCATGATCATGCCAACAACTGTACATCAATGCACTACGACCAATGAGGACTTTTACCACATCATTTGTAACATTACGGTTATGATTATACCGAATAATCCCTGGTCATAATCATACCAAGTCCATCTATGCACTACAGGCCACATATGACTTTCAACATATTATAAACATGAGGATGATGACAATGATATAAGAATTCAATAAAAACAAGTTCAAAGATAAATTTTTAAAGATTTATAATTTAATTTAAACAGAAATCAATAACGTCCAAATTGTCAACATGATACTGTTTTGTGGAGTAAAATTCAAGAATGCTCAGAAGAATATTTACATAAAAATATACTGGATTAAGCGCAAATATCCAGGATATTCTACTAATTTCATGGAGTATAGAAGCCAAAACTTTAACCAACTGAGTATAATAGCATATATGAAGCGTCAGAATGGATTTTTTTCCGCCATGCGGTAATCCACGTAGACGAGATCATTTCCATAATTTAATAAGGAATGAATACAAATGATCATTCACCATGCATGCGCAGAGTCCACGAGACATGCTTTATTCCAATGTAATAATAAAGAATGGAATAACAAAAGAATTCACCATGCATGCGATAGACCGCATGCATAAAAGTTATTCCAATGTAATAATAAAGAATGGAATAACAAAAGAATTCACTGTGCATGCGATACCGCGCATGCATAAAAGTTATTCCAATGTAATAATAAAGAATGGAATAACAAAAGAATTCACAAGGCATGCGATAGATCAAGATGCATAAAAGTTATTCCAATGAATAATAAAGAATGGAATAACAAAAGAATTCACCAGCATGCAATAGACCGCATGCAGACAAAGTTATTCCAATAGAATAATAAAGAATGAAATAACAAAAGAATTCACCAGGCATGCGATAGATCGCATGCATAAAAGTTATTCCAATGTAATAATAAAGAATGGAATAACAACCCTTACGAGTATTGAAAGAAAGTAACTCTCTTCATGAATACGAAAGAAATAATACCTCTTACCTTAGAAGAACTGGATACTGGAATAGTGAGGTAGCAGACTTCTCTTCTTCTTTCTCTCTATCATTTCTCTCTATAATAATTTCTCTTATGAGACTTAATAAATTGGTGAGAATGAAAGAAGAATGAGTTTCTATTTATAGGAAAATATAGTTTCTATAATTGCACGTTTTGGGGCTCAAAATATTACAGTATAATACTTTCCTCTTTTTCTTCATTTTTAATTTAGTCCTGCAAGTATTATCAAACTTGCACCACCTCCCCTAATAGTAAATAATGTGAATTAATAGTTCATTCATGTGACTTAATAGTATAATCATGTGAAAAAAACTAATTACAGTATAGTACATTCATCTATACCTCCATTTTTAATTTAGTCATGCAAGTATTATCAATCTTGCACCACATTCCCTAATAGTACATGAATGTGAATCAATAGTACACACATGTGAACAAATAGTTATAAGCATGTGAAATAATAGCAATTAATTACTTATTTATCCGATTAATTACCCGATTGGTCAATATAACCTCTAGACATCAATTATTATCAAAATAAATGTTGATTTCCAGTAACACTAATAATCCCAACACAATGGAACTATCAATTTCATCTTTAATCAACACGAACTTATTCATCATTAATATTATAACTCATAATATTTAACAGCCAGGTCGTTCCCAGGAAAGAGGGGGCTTTCCGATAAGAATTTCTCCTTATTGGAACGCAATTAGGTGACCAAACCTCTCCTTGACAGAACTTCTAGACATTGTCAATATGAAAATAATAATATGAATAACTTTGTCATCTCAATTATTGATTTAATAATAATAAATATTATGCAGATGATACTGTGACAATAATTGAATCAATAATATGAGAGATATGATGTAGCAATTACTGTAGCAATAATTGAGTATAACTTAGTGACTTCTCATATAAGCATCAATAATCAATATCGTGTGCTACTATGCAACCACGCCAGACATCGTACTTTTACCACTGTGTAGTTCAACAGTTTAATTAAGAACACTTTCGCCGTTATTTTTATAAAAGATAATTACATCATTTTCTAACTACGACAATACTTCCGTTGTGGGGTCCACCAATGATTGTGTCGTCGTACGAATATTCCCTTTTAAAATAAATATTCCCCGACCAATCGAATATTATATAACCACCTGCTTACTTTGCAAAATTTGTAAATAATACACACAACTATAACATTATATCAAATCCACACCATAATATTCAAAAATATATTTCGAGAAAAATTAATCTTTATTCATAAAAGTTGGGGTCTTACATTATGTGCTTTGGATGCAAATATATTAGCAACTTTCTGCATTTGCTCATGAATTATTTAATTCATGTACTTGTATGTTTGTCTAAATCCTCTTTCTAGACTGTATGTTTATTTGTGTGTGCGTCTAGATTCTCTATATGAATGTTATACTTTTATACTTATCAAATAAAAGTTATAATTAACATAATGGATGTTATACTTTCATACTTGTATTATGGAGGTTATACTTATATACTTATAATGGGAATATCATTATGAATGTTATATTTTTATGCTTATATGGTAACACATACTTATAATTTGTAAGACCCAAACTTTTATGAATAAATATTTAATTTTTCCTAAATGTTATTTTGAATAATAAGGCGTGGATTTGATTTAATGTTATAGTTGTGGGTAATATTTACAAATTTTGCAAAGTAAGCAAGTTGTCATAAAATAATCGTTTGGTCGAGGAATATCCGTACGATGACACAATCACTGGTGGACCCCACAATGAAATTACTGTCGGATTTAAAAAGCGATAGAAATAAACTTTTTATAAAAATAACGGCAAAACTTTTACCGTTTACTATTGAAATACCCAGTGATAAAAGTACAGTAATACGCGTGGTTGCACAGTAACACACGGTATTGCATAGTATCTCTAATTATTGATGCTTACGTAAGAAGTCACTCAGTTATACTCAATTATTGCAATAGTAGTTACTGCATAGTATCTCATATTATTAATTCAATTATTGTCACAGTATCATCTGCACAATATTTTATATTATTAAATCAATAATTGAGACGATACAGTTATTCATATTATTATTTGTATTATTGACAATGTCTAAAAAGTTCTGTCGAGGAAAGGGGTTTGGTCATCTAATTGTGCGCCAATAAGGAGAAGTCCTTATCGGAAAGCCCCCTCTTTCTTGGGAATGATCTTGTTGTTAATATTGTGAGTTATAATATTAATAATGAATAATTAAAAATGTGTTTATTGAAGACAAATGATTTGTGATAAATAGAGGGATTTTTTATGAAATATTATATGAACCCCCACTTATTCATTTTTCAAAATCGTCGGTAGAAAGTTATCTCAGTTTTTGTTTTATTACTATTATAATAGTAATAAAACAGAAAATTTTTATATAAAACAAAATACTTTTTATAAATAGAATATATTTTATTTTATTTTATTGCATAGTACTACATAGTGTTTGCATAGTACATCATAGTGTTTTCATAGCAATGCATAGTGTTTGAATAGTGCTGCATAGTAAAATAAAAAAATTGTCAAGAATTCGGACGTCCAAGTGATTCCTTCTTTATCGGGTAAATTGCGTGATTTTTTTTCTTAAATAGTATCATGTCATTCTCCTAAAAATAGGATGCTTAGTTTAGAAATAAAAATCACACCAGAATTAGAGAATTCTTCTTTTATAATATTGAGCGTATTTTTTTGAGTTTAAAGAAGTTTTGAGTGTAGAAAATAGTACAAGTTTTCACAAAAATATTTTTCTGAACATTCTTGTTAAGTTTTAATCTTTTCATGCCGGGGTACTATTCATGAATTACTATTCACGGGGTACTATTCACTCGGGTACTATTTACCCAAGGTACTATTCACGACAAAAATTGATTTCTTTTATGTCCAAATTATTTTTGATACATGAATATTATTCTTGAATTTTACTCCACAAAGCAGTTATCATGTTGACCATTTGGACATTCTTGAACTCTGGATAAATTGAATTATAAATCTTTAAAATTTATCCTCAATCTCACTTAATTGAATTCTTGTATCATTGTCATCATCCTCATACTTATATTGTGATGATAGTCATCTTTGGCCCGTAGTGCATAGATGGACTATTGATTAGTATGACTATGACCATGAATTATGTATCGGTATAATCATGATCTGTAATATTACAAATGATATGCTAAAAGTTCTCATTGGCCCGTAGTGCATTGATGGAAAGTTGTTTGACATGATCATGACCACTGGTGATAATAACGGATATACTTGGCCCGTAGTGCATGGATAATTCGTGGATGTGATACTAACGAATATCATTGGCCCGTAGTGCATGGATAATTCGATGATGAGGATTATTTATTGAGATGTGTTACAGAGATAAAATATTGATGATGAACTTTTAAATCATAGAAGATAGTAGATATCATGCTCTACTTGACTCTTCTAATGGATTGCTTGTTCTGCTGCAGTTAAACTTGTTTTCTATTGTATTCTATCAGTTTTACACTGTTAAAGGCTAAGGATAATTTATTTTGCATTATCTTAGTCATAATATTCTTTATTGGGCTAGTTGAGCTCACCATTTCTTTCATTGTCTCTTCAGGAAATGAGAATATAGCTAGGACTAGTCGGGAAATGGAGTGATGGTCTAGGATGGTGGCTATAGTAGTCCTCACTATTTTATAAAATAGTATGATAATAATTATAATGAGGACTCCATTTGAGTTTGGATATTGTCAAAGAGACAATATTCGTGTTAAAAATACTCAGTTTATGTTTTGTCGTATTTTGCACGAGAGTTGTGTAAATTAAGTTTGTATTTAAATTATGTACCATGTATTTGGCGACTCAGAATCGGTTGTGTATACCAATTTTGGGGGAGTCGCATAATTAATGTGTGTCAGCCTTTTAAATTTTGGTTGTACTACCTTGGGGGGGCTAGTGTTATATAAATTGTGTTGTATTTGATCAACTGAGAAAAGATATTGTTATTACATATTTTCCTTCCCTATATTTTTTTGATACTTTTTAAAATTTTATAACCGAAAGAAATAGAAAATATTGGATTACAAGGGGCATAAACAAATAAGCTAAATAGGAGATTCATAATAGATTTAGGCTATGTTTGTTTGCAAGAATTATAATCCCATGAATTTATAATCCCAATGCTACTAATCCTAGGATTATAATTATAATTACAAGACTATTAAGCCATTTTATAGTCCCTAAACTAATGAAGTCTAAATTTAAAAACAAACAAGACATTTGGGATTAATAGTCATATCCCAAGTATAATCCTTGCAAACAAACATTGCCTTAGCAAAAAAATTTAAAAAATGTTCATAATACTAAAGAATATTACAACAAAACAATAAGTTACTATTACGTGTTGATACCCATATATACGTGTTCATACCCTAACAATCTAGGTCAAAGTTATTATTTGTTATGTTGATTGATTTACCTCTAATTGTTGTATATCAACACAAATGTAATTTAACTGGTTATTAATTAAGGAATTACCATAAGTAAAGTCATAAACTCAATCGCAAAATCGATGACCATTGCTGGCTTTGGGCTCGATTGGCCCAATCACGTCCATTCCCCACATTGAAAAGGGCCAGGGTGAACTCATATTATGGAGTTCCCTTGGAGGAGCATGGATAATATTTCCATGAATTTGGCATTGACAACACCTCCTGGTGTGATCATCACAGTCAACTTTGAGAGAAATTCAGTAATGCTATGTTCTTAAGATCCTTTTGACAAGTAGAAGACTGTTCATATGAGGGCCACATACTCCACTATGGATTTCATCCACGAGTCTCTAGGCTTGGTCTTTGTCTAGGCATCTTAGAAGGCCTATTCCCACATCCCTTTTGTAGAGTGTGTCTCCGCTTAGATAAAATTTCATGGCCATTCTATGGATCTGCTTTCTATCAGCTTGACTCGCCCCAATGGGCGTAGATCCATCTCGCAAATATTCCTTGATGGAATGGTACCAAGGGTGTTATATGGGAGGAAGTTCATCCGATACTTCTCCGATGTAATTTCCATAGGCTATCAGCCTTCTGGCTTGTAAGTTTGATATTTCGAATGTCTCCACTTTCAGGTATTTTGATCAAGGAGGTCAGGGTTGCTAGTTCATCCGCAAAGTCATTCATGTTCTGAGGAATGTGGAGGAAGGATATTTCTTCAAACTCTAAAGCCATCTTGGTAACTTGTTGATGGTAATCCAGCAAATGCAACTCTTTGGTGTGATAGACCCCTGTGGTTTATTTGATTACCAGCTCGGAATCTCCAAAGACATTTAATTGTTTAACACATATGGATTGGGCCAGTTTCAACCCCATTATATAGTCTTCGTACTCAGCTGTGTTGTTGGTGCTGACAAACTGCAATTTGATAGCAACAGGATATTGTTCTCCCAGAGTAGACACCAGAACTGCCCCTGCTCCAACACCTTCTATGTTTAAAGCTCCATCAAAGTACATTTTCCATGATCAGACTATATCTTTCTGATGGTTTTGTTGAATTGTCATTACCCCTTCATCGGGGAAATATGTTTCCAAGGGTTTGAAATCCCCTGATGGTGTTGCGGCCAGTTGATCCGCAATTCCTTGACCCCTGATCGACTTTTGGGTCACGTAGATGATGTCGAATTGCTGGATGATCAACTGCCATTTGGACAGTCGACAATTCATCATGGGTTTGCTGAATACGTACTTCAGAGGATCCATGCGGGATATCAGATGAGTTGTGTGACCATGGAGATAATGTTGTAATCTCATGGAGGCCCATGCTAATGTACAACAAAACCTTGTTAGGGTAGCAGGGATTCAAGGAGCCTTCTTGAGTGCTTCGGGTTGAGAGAGAATGTCCAAGAACTCTTAGAATCTGAAAAACTTGTTAGGGTAGTAGGGATTCCAAGAGATTCAATCTTCCAAGTCCAGCAAGAGGTCTCAGCTCCAAAGTCTAAAGTCCAAAAAGAGTCCTCCTTTCTTAGAATGGAATGGGTATTTATAGAGTTTCCTACAACTTAATTATTCACATGTCGGGCACATGTCTTTAGGAAAAATCCAAAAATACCCTTTAGTCATTAGAATAATGCCACTGTCGTCCTGTCCTTCTAGCCACCAATCCAATCACTTCAATCAATTCCCAAAATGAGCCGCCTCCGCGAGCCTTCTACCTCGGGACACGTGGAGGCTTCTCTCGAGTCTAGTACATTTATTTCTGACTTTTCTGTCTTCATTCAATTAGGCCATACGAACCCTAATTTTCATATTTAATGAGGTCGTGGAACCCGTATTGTGCATTTAATTCAATTAGATCGTGTGAACCTTAATTTGCACTTGGGCCCACATTAATAAAATTGAACCAAAAGGTTTTATTTTTGGTAATGTTAAATGAAAACCAGTTAAAAATCTGATAATTATTGGTAATTTCAATATTCTTTTTGTTTCATAAAAATAATTATAGTTATCAACTAAAAACGAGTGTAGTATTTAGCAAAAAAAAGAAAAAGAAAAAAGAGTGTAGGTATTTTAAATACTATCTCAATATATCACTTTCCTAAATATTTAGAACCTATAAAACTAGCCCTCTTCAACGCCTATAACTACTTACGACTCTTTTCCTACCCAAATCTATCACAAAATCCAAATCTCACTACATCCCTTACTACCCCCCTTTTCTCTTCAAGAAAGGTTGCTACTTTTGTCAAACTTGTGTTCTCAAACAAAAAATTAAGTTAGAAAGAAATAAGAATAAAAAAGAAAATATACCGATAAATAGTACCTCATGTTCCAAGAGAAGTAAAGACAACCTTACTAAGAATCAATACAACCTGCAAAATATTTTTTAAAATTTGTTCAAACTTATATCGCATTAGTACAATATCAATCAAATAACAATTTCTAATTTAAATAATACATTTGCTACTGAAATTTCTACATGCTTGTAAATATCAATATTGATCCAATTTTAAGAAGCTGAATCTCCCATCTTTTACCCTAATTTTAGCTTAAATGGTTTGTGAGTTGTACATTACAAAAATTCACTAAACCTTTACAGGCCACACTCTATGCCTTACATTTATAGTAAGTTAGACATACAAAATTTTCAATTGGCACAACCATATGACATTCAAAGAAATATCAATACATATTCAAAAGGGTGCCCCTAGTATAAAATTCTCTCTCAACATAAGTACAAAATAAACTAAAATACAATATAACAAATACACTAAATAGATACAACAAAAAACTCATTCAAAATTAATATCATAATAAGTAGGACATCAACCACCAACGAAACATAATAACATAACATCCAAACATATATAACAAAATAAAAAACAACAACACAAAAAAATTACAATCACATTCATCAACGAAAGATCACATTCACAAACAAAATCAACATTCATCAAAAAAAATTACAAAGAAATGTCAATACATATTCAAAAGGGTGCTCCAAGTGTAAAATTATCTCTCAACATAAGTACAAAATAAACTAGAATATTAAATATAATATAACAAATACACTAAATAGATACACGAAAAAACTCATTCAAAATTCATATCACAATAAGTAAGACATCAACCACCAACGAAACATAATAACAAAACATCCAAACATATATAACAAAATAAAAAATAACACAAAAAAATTACAATAACATTCATCAACGAAACATCACATTCACAAACAAAATCAACATTCATCAAAAAAAGTACAATATTCCAACGAAACATCACAATCAAAACAAATATTATAATATTCCAACGAAACATCACACAATCAAAAAATTAACACACATATATAACACATTCATCAAGCAAGACCAATCAAAAAATTACAATATTCCAAACAATGTTTAATAACAATCCGTAAACATATAGAACACATTTTATATAATATATATTTATATAATATATATATATAATATAATGTGTACATACATATGTATATTACGTATATAATATAATATAATATATAATACATATATTGATATGCATGTATACATACACATGTATACTACGTATATTACATAATAATATAATATAATATAATAGATATACATGTATACATACATATGTATATTACATAATAATATAATATAATTATATCACTTTCCTAAATATTTAGAACCTATAAAATTGGCCCTCTTCTACGCCTATACCTACTTACGGTTCTTTTTCTGCCCAAATCTATCACAAAATCCAAATCTCACTACATTCTTACTACCTCCCTTTTCTCTTTAAGAAAGGCTGCTACTTTTGTCAAACCTGTATTCTCAAACAAAAATTTAAGTTAGAAAGAAATAAGAATAAAAAAGAAAATATACCGATAAAAAATAGTACCTCATGTTCCAAGAGAAGTAAAGACTTCTAAATTTAGCAAGCTTGCTAAGAATCAATACAACCTGTAAAATATTTTTAAAATTTTGTTCAAACTTATATCGCATTAGTACAATATCATTTAAACAACAATTTCTAATTTAAATAATACCTTTGCTACTGAAATTTCTTAATGCTTGTAAAATATCAATATTGATCCAATTTTAAGAAGCTGAATCTCCCATCTTTTACCCTCATCTTCAGCTTACATGGTTTGTGAGTTGTACATTACAAAATTTCACTCAACCTTTCCAAGCCACACTCTATGCCTTACATTTGTAGTAAGTTCTACATTACAAAATTTTCACTTGGACATACAAAGAAATATCAACACAAAGAGATCGTGTGTGTGTCTATGGAAAATTGAAAGAGAAGTTCTGAGAAACCAAAGAGAAGCCAGCAATATGCACCATCTAACTTAGCTAAGGAAGATTCAAAATTTAAGAATCAACTTTAAATCTCTTAAATTCCTATTTTCTTAATAGTTATATTGCTGAGAATTGTTTGGGTTGTATGAGATGATGAAAAGCTTGATTAGTTAATTTATAAGTGAATCAAATCAAACAAATCTGAGTTTGTGACTAATGGCGAAAGAAATGGACCTTTGGTCAATTTTAGATGTTATGGTCTATTTTAGAGGCTATTGTTGTTGTGTTCTTATGTTTAAAGTTTTGATTTGATGGTAGTATGTTCTAATCTTCTAAAATATGAAAACAACCCAATTTGAATGAATAAAAATGGATGTAGAACGAATTCGTGGTGGTAGATTTTGTAAAGCATCTAAAAATATGAAACATGAACACCAAATTTGAGTCATTATTTGTTAAAATTTCTGGAATATTGTAATTGTTTTGTAGATGTATGGTTCTATGTTTGATGAGTTCGTAGAATTAAAAACCATCTGATTTGGTCCTTAAATGAATAAGATAGAAGGTTCGGATGGAAACAGAGTCTAAAACGAGAGGTGGAAAAACCGATTTCAGAGGTGGGTGTCACGCGCCATGATCCGGAGCTTATTTAGGCGTACTGGCGTTAGTACCAAGGCCAAATGTGGTGCGGTCGTACTCGTAGAAGGATAGGCCCACAAATAAGTGCTTATTTGTACAGTCTAGGGGATGTTTATCTAATCTATTCTAGTAAACATTATAACATAAAACTAAAATGCTACATCACCAAAGCATGTGTTAAATCAAACACAAAGATGATATTATAGGTTATGAACTAGGAATTGTTGAAAATCTTTTAAGGAGGTATTCATAAGAATGGAGATGTCGTTCAAACACCATGACTTGTATTGTATCCTAATATGGAGTTCAGATTCATGGTATATGAATAATACGTATATTCCAAACTTGAATCAAGGTTATAAATTCAATTAAAATAGGAATTAAACCATAAAGTTAGTTTAATGTTACTAAATGGTACAACGATTTTAATGAACTATGTAGTGTAGACACTCAAAATTTTACATTCTTGTTACTAATCATGCAGGAGGGCAGAATCATCTTTCATCTTCTAGAGACAACCCTGGAAGTCAAATCATCAAATCTAGCCCCAGAGACAACCCCTGGAGATTAAATCCAAGCCCTGGAGATAACTCCGAGAGATCATATCAAGCCCCGGAGACAACCTCGGGAGATCAAGCCAAACCCCAGAGATAACCTCGGGAGATCAAATCTAAAGTCCGAAGACAACCCCGGGAGATCAAATCCAAGCCCCGGAGATAACCTCGGGAGATCGAATCTAGCCCCAGAGACAACCCCGTGAGATCAAATCTAAAGTCCGAATATAACCTTGGGAGATCAAATCCAAACCCCAGAGACAACCCCGGGAGATCAAGTCAAACCCCAGTGATAACCCCAAAAAATCAAACCAACCTCAGAGACAACCTTGAAGACTGTCAAAAGTCAACCGCAGTCCAATCTTAGAGAACCCTAAGAAAAGATGACTACAACTGCATCAAGTCTGGAACTAATCTGGGAGGGGAAAATAGTAATTTTGCCAACTCAACATTAATTCTGTCCAAATCACTGCAAAAGAAGTCATGCAGAATCATAACATCAATCCTGAGTGAAAACAACACAAGGCAGCTGAACGAATGGACTGCGAAGACAAAAGATCTGGTCATGGACCCATCTTCTTGGATTTGGAAAATGCCAAATCTCATGTCATTGTGTAGCTCTCGTCAAGGACTTTTCGGAAAGGTATAGCACGCCTCTATCGGATTCCCGGATTGAAAGTTATGAAGGTTCGAGCGGACATCGCATTGGCCCGAGTGCACGTATTTCGAGACAATGGAACTTACAGAGCCTAAGCCCACCTGGGAAACTGCAGGTAGACCCACGGCTATTATGGTCTATAAATAAGACCCCCCCCCCTATTAGCCATAAAAAAAATTAAAAAAAGGAGAAAAAGAGAAAAAACCTTGTCCATTTCAGCTCTTAACCCCTCCTATAGTGTTCCAAACTTCAATATTCTTCTTTCTAAACACTTGTATACTTATATACTATGACATATCAAAATTTAATCGGTGAAAACTGAGTTTTCAAACTCCAAAGGCAGTCTGAAGCCTTCTTTGCAGCACACTGTAAGATTTTTTCAGATTTGAAGCTTTCTCTTGCTTTGATATATATATATATATATATATATATATATATATATATATATTCTCACCGAGTAGTTATGCCCGTATCTCGATCCATGGCTTTTTCTGTACTTAATATATATATATATATAGACTTGAACCAAACAAGTTGATCCCGGATCGACTATCTATGGCTTTTACTTGTTTTCATTTATATATATATATATATATATATATATATATATATATATATATGTGTGTGTGTGTGTGTGTGTGTGTGTGTGTGTGTGTGTGTGTGTGTGTGTGTGTGACTGTTGATTCAAACTCGGATTTTCTTCGCTTCATTATATATATATATATATATATATATATATATATATATATATATATATATATATACCGCTTCATGCTCGTTAAATGTAAAATATATATATATATATATATATATATTAAGCTGTTTATTGTGTTTAAATATCTGTTTTAATTGTTCATTCAATGTAAATCCATAATATTTAAATCTGTGGACTATCTAAATCTAGCCTTATTTAACTATAAAAGATTCAAAAGTTGTAAAACTGAAACCGTTGAGCTAGAATGGCTAAGATTTATTTAAAAATAGTTTTCTTTATAGTTTTTTTTGTAAATTTTAAGCAACCACGTGACCCTAGATCTGTATCTAGAGGGAACGGCCGGGAAGCTTAGTTACGCGGAAGTAGGGATTTAACTGATGAATCCTTTGTTTTGCGTAGTTTAGATTAAATATCTATTTTATTTCAGTATCCTCGTTATGCAAGATATTCATATGATATTATGTGAGTCTAGGAGCCACGGGATCTAAGATTCAGCTAACGGATCTAGATCTGGTTCCCATAAGGGACCTTTTTCAGCTGTACAGTTTGCTTGTAAATCATATTTGTGGTGTTTGGACCTCCTTCGATGGCTTCCATGCCCATAAGGAGCCCGTGATATTAGTCCTAATTGAGTTTCTATATTGTAGCATTTGCTCATGATATTAGTCCTAATTGAGTTGTTAAATTGTAGCTCTCAAATACAACTGCATGAATTAGTCGTAAAAATGATAGTAGTTTATTATTTATAAAAAATGACTTAATACATTTATTTGAATAGAAAATAATATTCATAATTTAGGAACTAGTTGAAATATTTATATGATAATAAAATGAATAGTAATTTACAGAAGCAATGCTTCCTTTGTTCTTTTTATCCAATAACAATATATATGTCCACAAATATGTGACGAAATTGGATTGCAACCAATGTGAAAGTGTGTATATATATATATATATATAATGAATTAGGAATGGGTATATAGTCATAGACATACATAAATATGAATACGTAGATAGCACTAATCAATATCTACTTATCCATAAAGGGTAGACTTGAAGAAATTTCTTCATTTGTTTTGGTAATCTTTGTCAATCTAACATAATATATATCTTGATCAGCTAATCAAGTTTGAAATATATATTATTAAGGATTATGTCATTTATATTTTTTTTCTTTTTTTCTCTATTTATTTTATTCCTAATTGTTAGAAACATGGTTATTAAATTCGGACTGGACCGCCAGTTCAACTGGTAAAAATCGAAATCGGTCGGCACTCCGGTTCGGTTGGTTCAATTTTTGGTCAAACCGATAATTCAACCGGTAAAACTGGTTAATTGACTTAGTGAACTGGTTTTTAGTTATTTTTAATTTTTTTTGTACTATATTTTTTATATTAAAATTAATCGCTTTTAATAATATTGTAACTCAATTTTATTATGTTTTAGTTCATAAAAATGATATTTTTTAAAATTTTATTAATTACTAATACTATATATTTTTATATATTAATGACTTCACTATGTCAATAATGGTTCGACCACTGGTTGAACTAGTGATCTATCTACCCAGTTCTTTTTCGGTTCGATGACCGGTTCAAGTCTGAAAACTTTAGAAACAAAAAACAATGGTTGATGGCATTGTCTCATTTTGTTGTGAAGAGCACTAGCGGATCTACATATAGGGCAAATGGGGCACTGCCTATGTTCAATATTTTTATATAGGTTGAGAGGAACAAAAATAAATTTTAATAAACTTAAAGGAGCAAATCTATAATAAAGTTAAACTTAGAGGGGCAAAAAAAACTTAAACTACTGCTACTCTAAAAAAATTAAACACGCATAATGTATTCAAATTCTAGCTCTCTATTTCACTGAGTGTCAACCCAAAAAAATCCGCCTCTGCTAGGAATTAATCCTGAATCCGTCCTTGGTGGAGAGAGTTGGAGATCTGTTAATATCAGAAGCCAAATTTTTATACAGAGTTAAGCGACCAAGTGGAGAAAATTCAAACTAAGCTAAGGAAGGTGGATGCAATGTTTCTTAAAAAATGGGGATGCTGAAGAAGGTGGAGATAATACGCAATTGGGTACGTACGTGAGATCAGATTGTAACTCATAAGACCGAATATATATATATATATATATATATATATATATATATGGAAACTGATATTTGCACATGACTTGTTGATATTTTCACATGAAAACCGACGCTATAAATCATATAGTTACAGTTTTATCGTCGACATACATCTATAGCGACATTTTTTATGTTAAAATATTAATTTCCTATATATATATTGAAAGTAGTATGCACACAAGCCAATCATGTTTGATGATAAAGCATATACTTTGTAACAATCTTATTCATTTATTAATAAAAAGTGTAACACCCCCAAAATAGGTCCAATCCAACCAACCTATTCTGAGTCGCCAAAAACATGGTACAGAAAACAACTACAACTTTATTACTACAACTGTCGTGCAAAATACAACAACACATATGTTATGAGTTTTGATACAAATATATACCAACTGTGACTCATGTCCCAACCTTGGATAGTACGTCACAATGGCACCTTACATAAAGGTACAGTCAAAAACTGTTTTAGAAATCAGAATCTTTGGAAAGTGCTCAAGAAAACCTTCGTATATGGGAGGCCATGCGTCTAGGTTATGATAGATATCATATGTCCATAGAATTATTCTTGGTTAACCCAATAGACCTCAAAGAAAAATGAGAAGATTACAATCATATTCTTTCCAATGGTGAGTCTTCTCTTGACATATCATTATCTCCATCGTCTCTAATTGAGAATTATACTTCAACCAAACTCCAAGATCATATAGATAGTGCTTGTAGATATACTCAAAGAAGTGGATGTGCACAACTGTGTCTTATGATAACACGAGGTTGTATGTCATTAGACATCTTGTATGAACGTTGGGTTCGCCTCACCCTATTTGATTCACCAAATATAACTACTAAATGATGTATAGAATACAACACACTTTTCTATACTGTTTAGGGAGAACCTCCATAGCTAGAGACCATCGTTCTATTTCCCTGTTACCCCTGCTCGACCCAACTACACTCTTATTACCTGAAAGGAATTGTGAAGCAAAAGGGTGAGCACAACTAGCTCAGTAAAGAATATTATGACTAAAGATAAATAAATTATCAATAGCCTTCGTCGGTAATATATCGGAGATTTAAAACATATGGTAGATGATAAAAAATTTCAATCATAGTTGCAGCGGAACGAGCAATCCATTAGAAGAGTCAAATAGACCATAAAGTCTATTATCTTCTCCATGTTAAAAGTCCACCAACAATGTTTTAACCCTGTAACATCAATCAACAGTTCATGTCCACAATCATGTGAATAACTCATAATCATAATTGTAGTTCTAAATTCCTTTTCGCATTCAGGACGAAGATAATTTTCATCATTGTCTTTACCTGAAATATCAAAGATTATGGTTATACCAAATCACAGTTCATGTTCATAATCATACTAATAAATTCATCTTTATACTACAGGCCAAAGATATTCAACAACATGTCATCTTCGCACTACGGGCCAAAGATATTCATCAACAGGTCATCTTTGCACTACGGGCCAAAGATATTCATCAACAGTTCATCTTTGCACTACGGGCCAAAGATATTCATATCTCAAAGAAATACATAATCATTTCAGAATTTATATAAACCATAATTATAACCATGTTGATCAATTCACCTTTGCACTTAAGCAAAAAATATTCAATTGTAAATTCAATGGTCATGATCATACCAGTAAACGATTCAACTTTTCACTACTGGCCAAAGAGAATCCATAGTCACAATCATACCAATACTTTACCCATCTTTACCCTCAAGTCAAAGAGAAATTCCATCACCAGGGTTATAAAAATGTTATATATGATAATAAAAATAATATGATCAAAACATGGATTTAATTTCAAGAGTAAGATTCATAAATCAACGATAATTTGGTAAGAAAAAGAAACCAACTTTGTCGTGAATAGTACACCGTGAATAGTAACTCGTGAATAGTAACTCATGAATAGTAACTAATGAATAGTACTCCATATTCGTACATAGTACCATATACGTAAATAATGTCATATACGTAAATAGTGTCGTATACGTGAATAGTGTCGTATATGTGAATAGTGTCGTATATGTGAATAGTGTCGTATACGTGAATAGTAGCCCCGACACAAAAAGGTAGAAATTCCACAATAATATTCATATCAATATTTTGGCATAATGATATTGAAAAAATAATATCATTTACGAAGAAAATAACATCCCTTACCATCCCTTACAATCCTTTACCTCAAAAAGACAGTACTTCTAACTTGAATACTGGATATAGTGCTGAAGGAACTTGCACCGTATAACAACACTCAAAATATCAAAATACTCACAAGAATACGCTCGATAATATAGAGAGAGAAAACTTCAGTTTCTGATGTGATTTTCAATTCTAACCTAAACACCCTATTTATAGAAAAATGCTTAGAACACCAAAGTAAAAAATTTTAATAAAATATATTTATTTATAAAAATTATTCAAGCCCACCTCTTTGACAAATGAATTCAGCCACCAATATAGCCCACCACAATGCCAAAAACGTTTTTCTAAACAAAAATATTTAAAACTTCCAAAATTTAATTATTTCGGAACTTCGAAATTTCAATAATTCATAATAAATAGCCCTTTTGTCAGAAAAATTCGAACCACATGTCCTTTCCATAGGAAATTTCATTCTCTGCAACTTTTTAAGTTTAAGTTTTTCCAAATTCCAAACAGAAATTAACTGAAATCCATAAACGGGCGATTTTACAGGCTATAATCAAATTTCAATCAAGAAATGGGGTCCACCTACACACAAAACATGTGTTAATCATTTAATGCAACAAAAATACTCTTCCTCCTCATATACTCATATATGCCACATTCATTGTAAAAATATCACCATTATTATATTCTTAAAATATAATAATATATTTAAATGAATTATTTTATCAGAAAAAGATAAAATATTAATTTTCAACAATTGTCACATTAAAAATTTTCTCCATCTATATCCACAAAAAATCAATATTTTTCTCATCATATAAATCAATAATTAATTATTCATAAATAATATTACAGAATCACAATACTGATAACTAGGCCGTTCCCAGGAAAGAGGGGGCTTTACAATAAGGATTTCTCCTTACTGGCGAGTAATTAGGTGACCAAACCTCTCCTTAGACAGAACTTTCTAGACATTGTCAATAATGTTATCTAATAATATTATTCAAATAATATGAATTATTACTCCGATAATAGAAAATACTGTGTAGTGATAATTATTGAAACAACAGTAATATAAAATATCAACGTAGCAATTATTGAATCAATAAAATAAAATATTGAGCAAGATTATCGTAACAATTATTAGTACTTGACTTTTTACGTAAGAATCAATAATTGGTGCAATACTGTGTCTTCTGTGCAACAACGCTGCAGATATCGTGTGTTTTAAACAATAGGGTATTCCAATAGTAATTCAGATAGCTTGTGAGACCCCGAATTTTATAAAATAAAAGTATTCAATTTTTCTATTTTGGTAAATAGTTAAATTGATAAAAGTTTAAAGTTAAGGGTAATATGTGAAATTTATTTTTGCAAAGTAAGCAAATTGATATAAAATATTCTTTTTGTTGGGGAATGTCAGTATGACGGTACAATCATTGGTGGACCCCGCAACGGAATTATTGTCGGATGAAGAAAACGACAAAATATTTTTATGAGAATAACGGCAGAAGTTTTACCGTTAAAACTGTTGAACTACTCGGTGGTAAAGTACGAGAATACGCTATGGTCACAAGAAGTAAAGTACACCTGCAGTATTGATTATTGATGATTACGTGATAAGTCACTCAGTTTTGTTTTATTGGTAATATTAATGTAATAAAACAGAAAAACTTTTTATATAAAACATAATACTTTTATAAAGTTATTCTATAAATAGAATATATTATATTCTATTATGCATAGTATCTCGCATAGTAAAATCTTTTTATATAAAATGTAATACTTTTATAAAATTATTCTATAAATAAAATATATTTTATTTTATTATGCATATGTTTTGCATAGTGCTCGTGATAGTGTTTGCATAGTAAAATCTTTTATAAAGTTATTCATTTTATTAGATTATAAATAGAATATATTATATTTTATTTAAAAGATTTTGCTTTAAATATGGACCGCCGATTAAAGTAAATCAATCTGGACCGTTCATGAGTTAGTTACTATGCTGATCCATTTTTCTATAAATAGAAGCTCATTCCTTCATTATTTATTATTTAATTCCTTTGAAACTCTAAAGAGATAAACTATAGAGAGAAAGAAGAAAAGTATTCGCTACTTCACTACTCATATATCCAAAGACTCTTCTTCTTAAGGTAGGGGATATTATTTGTTGTACTCGTAAGTGGGTATTCTTTCTTTCTTATTCGTGAAGAGAACTTACATTATTCCATTATTTATTATTCTCGTTGAATAACATACTATGCAAGCACCGCATACATGGTGAAATTCTTCTAATATTACATGCCTTATTATTCGTCTGAATATCTTTGCATGCGTTCTGTGGGACGGTTCCATTATTTATTATTATGTTAGAATAACTTTCGTATACGGCGGACTTCAGTATACATGGTGAAATTCTTCTGTTATTACATTCTTTATTATTATGTTGGAATAACCTGTCTATGTGAAGTACTCCATACATAGTGAAATTCTTCTATTATTCCATTCTTTATTATTCTGCCGGAATATCCTCGTTTGTGCGCGTTACGCATGACACGTTCCATTATTTATTATTCATTGGAATAACTCATGATGTGATAGCCATCGCATGCTTGGTGAATTCTTACGTTATTCTATTATTTATTATTCGTTGGAATATATCACGTACGTGCGTTTACGCATGACCTCGGGTTCCATTCTTTATTATTCATTGAAATAACATGTCTATGTAGATTACCGCATGCATGGTAAATGATCATTCGTATTCATACGAATAGTATTTTCATTAAAAAGGGGTTTCTGCCGGGGGCAGATTCGTAATTTTTTTGACCCTCAAAAAAAATTTTGGAAAAATTTGAAATGATAATTTGATGAGTTTCTAGATTGTGTCCAAAAATGGCAATTTTTGGATGTATAGATTAAGAGTTATGGATTTTATGGGAAAAGACTATTTTAAAAGTAAACTCTTATAACTCCTTGTGGTTAACTCCAACATTAGTGAAATTTTTATTGAAAGTACATGTATATAACAGGAGTATACCCTGTAAATTTCGGAATTTTTGGACAAAAGTACAATTTATGATAAATGTCTAAATATTAAAGCGATTTTAGCCATATATGAAAATAGTAAATGAATTTTAAAATTTCGAGAAAAATATATGTTCAAGATGGGACTATATTACGCTAAATCTCGTAAAAGAAATATTTTTGGGATTGATTTGGTATTTTTCATGAAAATGAACTAGTTATGAGTAAATGAATTAAATATGTTATGTGAAGTAATAAAATTGGAAAATAGGATTTTATGGCTTGAGATTCCTATATAGGGTATATGCAGATTTTTGATGAGGGATTTGATCATTGATGATGAAATCTTATGAGTATGGCATTTTTGAATGATTAAATGCATTATTTGATAAAGTGTAAACAATTGAAATAAATTGTTTATAAGTTTAAGAAATGATTAAAATATTGTTATAATATTAATGATATTAGATTATGAGATTATTAAGTAATTGATAATATTTGGTTATTATTGAACGCTCGATAAATTGTATTATAAATGTTTAATATTTATCATTTATCTCATTTGATTGATTCTTATATCATTGTCATCATCCTCATGCTTATATTGTATTGAAAGTCATCTTTGGCCGTAGTGGACTTGGTATGATTATGACCAGGGATTATTCGGTATAATCATGACCGTAATGTTACAAATGATATGGAAAAAGTCATCATTGGCCCGTAGTGCATTGATGGACAGTTTTTGGTATGATTATGGCTATGGATTCTCTCTTGACCAAGGTGCAAAAGATGAATTGTTTTATAGCATGATCAGGACCGTTGATAAAAACACGATTATCTTTGGCCCGTAGTGCATGGATAATTTGTGGTTGTGGTCGAGGTACCATGAGAGTTACATACATTTGTATTAAAACTCACAGTTAACTATGGTCGTATTCTATCTGATATTTCAATTTGTATAAATGAAGTTGTATTTGAATTTTGTACCATATATCTGGCGACTAAGAATGAGTGATGTATACCTAATTTTGGGGGCGTCACAATAACAACTACGCCATTATTTATAAATAGCTTATACTTTTCATTTTCTTCATCCAATCGCTTTCCGTTATGGGGCCCACAAAAGGCTGTGTCGTCGTACGAATATTCCCCGACGGGAAGAATATTCCACGACCAAACGAATATTCCCCGACAACAATGAGTATTTTATAACCACTTGCTTATTTAAAATATTTACATATATCACCTATAACTTTAAACTTTTATCAATTTAACCATTTACTGAATAGTAATTATAAGAAACTTGAATACTTTTATTTCATAAAATTCGGGGTCTTACAATCTCCCTCCTTATGAAATTTCATCCCCGAAATTTACGTGATTCGGTATTTCAAAGAGTTGAGAATACGGCTTTCATTTCGATTCCATCTTCCCTGTCATCATGATTTCTCCATTGCTCATCTCACGTATTTTAGATATCATTCTAGAATACGACTTCAAAACAAGGGTTAATTGAACAAATTAACATATCACATAATATCCCGATATTATGACTAACCAACAAATAAGCTTAGGTAGGACACACTTTAGCGAAGGATTTACTCGTCTCTCCCTCCTAGTTCTATTCCACGATCTCCGCCGTGAAACCATATCCCTAAAGTTCGATGCAAATGTAACTCATGTCCTAATCTGGGACAAAGACCTCACGATGGTACCTATCGGTTTGCCACTACAGTAATCAAGCGCCCCTACGGAGAGTCGGCTTCGATTGCATCCCACATGGAAGTCACCAGCGAGAGGCTCGGGGCTCTTTACTTATAGCTCTGATACCGACATGTAACGTCCCCAAAATAGGTCTAATCCAACCAACCTATTCTGAGTCGCCAAAAATATGGTACAAAAAATAACTACAACTTTATTACTACAACTGTCGTGCAAAATACAATAACACATATGTTGTGAGTTTTGAGACAAATATATACCAACTGTGACTCGTGTCCCAACCTTGGATAGTACGTCACAATGGCACCTTACATAAAGGTACAGTCAAAAACTGTTTTAGAAATCAGAATCTTTGGAAAGTGCTCAAGAAAACCTTCGTACATGGGAGGCCATGCGTCTAGGTTATGATAGATATCATATGTCCACAGAATTATTCTTGGTTGACCCAATAGACCCCAAAGAAAAACGAAAAGATTACTATCATATTCTTTCCAATGGTGAGTCTTCTCTTGACATATCATTATCTCCATCGTCTCTAATTGAGAATTATACTTCAACCAAACTCCAAGATCATATAGATAGTGCTTGTAGATATACTCAGCAAGTGGATGTGCACAACCATGTCTTATGATAACACGAGGTTGTATGTCATTAGACATCTTGTATGAACGTTGGGTTTGCCTCACCCTATTTGATTCACCAAATATAACTACTAAATGATGTATAGAATACAACACACTTTTCTATACTGTTTAGGGAGAACCTCCACAACTAGAGACCACCGTTCTATTTCCCTGTTACCCCCGCTCGACCCAGCTACACTCTTATTACCTAAAAGGAATTGTGAAGCAAAAGGGTGAGCACAACTAGCTCAGTAAAGAATATTATGACTAAAGATAAATAAATTATCAATAGCCTTCGTCGGTAATATATCGGAGATTTAGAACATATGGTAGATGATAAAAATTTTCAACCATAGTTGCAGCGGAACAAGCAATCCATTAGAAGAGTCAAATAGACCATAAAGTCTATTATCTTCTCCATGTTAAAAGTCCACCAACAATGTTTTAACCCTGTAACATCAATCAACAGTTCCTGTCCACAATCATGTGAATAACTCATAATCATAATTGTAGTTCTAAATTCCTTTTCGCATTCAGAACGACGATAATTTTCATCACTGTCTTTACTTGAAACATCAAAGATTATATTTATACCAAATCACAGTTCCTGTTCATAATCATACCTTTATATTCATATTTGCACTATAGGCCAAAGATATTCAACAATAGGTCATCTTTGCACTACGGGCCAAAGATATTCATCAATTGGTCATCTTTGCACTACAGGCCAAAGATATTCATCAACAGTTCATCTTTGCACTACGGGCCAAAGATATTCATATCTCAAAGAAATACATAATCATTTCAGAATTTATATAAACCATAATTATAACCATGTTGATCAATTCACCTTTGCACTTAAACTAAAAATATTCAATTGTAAATTCAATGTTCATGATCATACCAGTCAACGATTCAACTTTGCACTACTGGCCAAAAAGAACCCATAGTCACGATCATACCAATACTTTACCCATCTTTACCCTCAAGTCAAAGAGAAATTCCATCACCAGGGTTATAAAAATGTTATATACGATAATAAAAATAATATGATCAAAACATAGATTTAATTTCAAGAGTAAGATTCATAAATCAACGATAATTTGGTCAGAAAAAGAAACCAACTTTGTCGTGAATAGTATACCATGAATAGTAACTCGTGAATAGTAACTCATGAATAGTACTCCATATTCATACATAGTACCGCATACGTAAATAATGTCATATACGTAAATAGTGTCGTATACGTGAATAGTGCCGTATATGTGAATAGTGTTGTATACGTGAATAGTAACCCCAACACAAAAAGGTAGAAATTCCACAATAATATTCATATCAATATTTTGGCATAATGATATTGAAGAAATAATATCATTTATGAAGAAAATAACATCCCTTACCATCCCTTACAATCCCTTACTATCCCTTACCTCAAAAAGACAGTACTTCTAACTTGAATACTGGATATAGTGCTGAAGGAACTTACACCGTATAACAACACTCAAAATATCAAAATACTCACAAGAATACGCTCGATAATATAGAGAGAGAAAACTTCAGTTTCTGGTGTGATTTTCAATTCTAACATAAGCACCCTATTTATAGGAAAATGCTTAGAACACAAAAGCAAAAAATTTTAATAAAATATATTTATTTATAAAAATTATTCAAGCCCACCTCTTTGACAACTGAATTCAGCCACCAATATAGCCCACCATAATGCCAAAAATGTTTTTCTAAACAAAAATATTTAAAACTTCCAAAATTTAATTATTTCGGAACTTCGGAACTTCAATAATTCATAATAAATAGCCCTTTTATCAGAAAAATTCGGACCACATGTCCTTTTCATAGGAAATTTCATTCTCTACAACTTTGTAAGTTTAAGTTTTTCCAAATTCCAAACAGAAATTGACCGAAATCCATAAACGGGCGATTTTACAGGCTTTAATCAAATTTCAGTCAAGAAATGGGGTCCACCGACACACAAAACATGTGTTAATCATTTAATGCAACAAAAACACTCTTCCTCCTCATATACTCATATATCCCACATTCATTGTAAAAATATCACCATTATTATATTCTTAAAATATAATAATATATTTAAATGAATTATTTTATCAAAAAAAAATAAAATATTAATTTTCAACAATTGTCACATTAAAAATTTTCTCCATCTATATCCACAAAATATCAATATTTTTCTAATCACATAAATCAATAATTAATTATTCATAAATAATATTACAAAATCATAATCTTGTATTTAAGTAGTTCCAAGGAAGAGGGGGCTTTCGATAAGGATTTCTCCTTCTTGGTGCATGATTAGGTGACCAAACCTCTCCTTAGATGCGAACTTTCTAGACATTGCCAATAATGTTATCTAATAATATTATTCAAATAATATGAATTATTGCTCAGATAATAGAAAATCGTGTAGTGACAATTATTGAAACAACGGTAATATAAAATATCAGCGTAGCAATTATTGAATCAATAAAATAAAATATTGAAGCGTGTAATTCTTTGTAACAATTATTGAGTAGTGACTTTTACGTAAAAATCAATAATTGGTGCAATCTGGTAATATTCTTGTCGCAACAACGCATATTCTCGTGTGTTTTAACCAACGGGTATTCCAATAAGATAATCAGTAATAACTACGTCGTTATTTATAAACAACTTATACTTGTCGTTTTCTTCATCCAATCGCTTTCCGTTATGGGGCCCACAAAAGGTTGCGCCGTCGTACAAATATTCCCCGACAGGAAGAATATTCCATGACCAAACGAATATTCCCCGACAACAATGAGTATTTTATAACCACTTGCTTATTTAAAATATTTACATATATCACCTTTAACTTTAAACTTTTATCAATTTAACCATTTACTGAATAGTAATTATAAGAAAATTGAATACTTTTATTTCATAAAATTTGGGGTCTTACAAAAAGTATTAATTTATTAAAGGCTTTTAATTATCTACATGATGTTGTTTTATAATATGTGATAAACCCATAGTTTTAAGCAATGCTTTTAGAATAATGATGATGATCATTCTAATGAGATCTAAATTCTTAGAAAGCTTAAAACTAAAATAGTTCTCAATCGTTGGATTACTAAATTGGGGATTAGTGAATCCGGATAGATTTATACATACGTTGCTTGTTCATTAGATGAGGATGATTGATCTCATGATCATTTGTGTGGAGACACTAAAGCAAGTGTGTAGGTGCTTATTAGAGAATAAGTTCACTGAACATAGCTCGCTAAGGAATATGTAAGACCTCGAATTTTATAAAATACAAGTATTCAATTTTTCTTATAATTACTATTCAGTAAATGGTTAAATTAATAAAAGTTAAAGTTAAGGGTGATATATGAAATTTTTTCAAAATATGTAAGTGGCTATAAAATACTCATTTCTATCGGGGAATATTCATTTGGTCGTGGAATATTCTTTCACGAGAATATTCGTAAATGACGGCAATGTACCATTCAGGGGCCCCATAATGTAATAAATCGATGATGAAGAAAGCGATAAAAGGAGTTTTTATAAATAACAATGTAGAAGTTGTTACCGTTAACATCGTTGGAATACCCGGTGGTTAAAATACAAGAATATGCCGTTGTTGCACAAAGAGCATTACCAGATTGCACAAATTATTGATTCTTACGTGAAGAAGGCATTACTCAATAATTGTTACATTAATTACTATTCAAAGATTTTATTGATTCAATAATTGTCAAGGTTGATATTTTATATTATCGTTATTTTAATAATTGTCACTACACAAGATTTTCCATTATCAAGCAATAATTCATATTATCTCGAATAATATTATTAGATAACATTATGGCAATGTCTAGAAAGTTCTTTCTAAGGAGAGGTTTCGTCACCTAATCATGCGCACAAAGAAGGAGAAATTTTATTGGAAAGCCCTCTTCCGGGAACCGCCTGGTTGTCATTATTATTGATTCTCGTAATATTATTTGTGAATAATTAATTATTGATTTATATGATGAGGAAAATATTCATTTTATGTGGATATAGATGGAGAAAAATTTTAAAGTGACAATTGTTGAAAATTGATATTTTATCTTTTCTGATAAAATAATATTTTATTATATTATTATAATATAATAATGGTAATATTTTTACAATGAATGTGGGATATATGAGTATATGAGGAGGAAGAGTATTTTTGTTGCAAAAGTTATTTAAAACATGTTAAACATGTTGGTGGACCCATTTCTTGACTGAAATTTGATTATAGCTTGTAAAATTTTCCGTATGTGGATTTGGCCAATTTCATTTAGAATTTGTAAACCTTTCTTCCAAAAAGTTGTAGAGAATTGAATTTCCTATAAAAATGGCGAGATTCGAATTTTCTGATAAAAGGGCTATTTATTATGAATTATTGAAGTTCTGAAGTTCCGAAATAATTAATTTTGGAAGTTTTAATTGTTTTAATTAATAAAAACGTTTTTGTTGTTTTTATTTGAGTAGATGGCTGATGTTGGATTCAATGAGTGTGCGTAGGAAGTTGTGGAATAATAATAATATTATTATATTAAATTTTCTGCTTTGGTGTTCTAAGCATTTTCCTATAAATAGGGTGCTTAGGTTAGAATTGAAAATCACACCAGAAACTAAAGATTTCTCTCTCTTTCTCTCTCTATATATCGAGCGTATTTTTGTGAGTATTTTAGTACTTCGAGTATTGCTATACGGTGCAAGTTCTTTTAGCACTATATCTAGTATTCCAGTCAGAAGTACTATTCTTTCTGAGGTAAGGGAGATTATTTTCTTCATAAATGATATTATTTCTTCAATATCATTATGCTGAAATATTGGTTTAAATTTTTATCAAATTTGGAACTTTTTCATGTCGGGGTTACTATTCATGAGTTACTATTCACGAGTTACTATTCATGCATTACTATTCACGAGTTACTATTGACGAGTTATTATTCATGAATTACTATTTATGAGTTACTATTCTCGAGTTACTATTCACGTATACGGCACTATTCACGTATCTGTAACTATTCATAACATCGACATTATTCACGAGAAAAATTAAGTTTTCTTCTCTCGTGTCCAAGATCGTCATTATGATTCCTATCTTTGATTGGATCTATGTTTTGATCATTCTTGAATTTTACTCCACTATGATTATTTATGAGATATTTTTGGACATGGAATAGTCAAGTAATGAATCCTTAATATTTATTATTTTGTTTTCTTCGATTCATTTATTTTAAAATATTTTTCATCATCCTCGGTCCTAAATGATGATATAACCTGAATATCTTTGGCCTGTAGTAAAAAAGATGAATGATTTCGATGAATATCTTTGCCGATAGTGTGAAGATGAATAGGTGTTTAGATGAACATGACCCGGTGATGAATATCTTTGGCTTTTGTAGTGCAAAAAGATGACATGTTGTTGAATATCTTTGGTCGAGAAAGTGCAAAGATGAGCTGTTGATGAATATCTTTGGCCCAGAGTAAAGATGAATTTATCGATATGATTATGAACATGAATCTGTGATTTGGTATAACCATGATCTTTGATGTTTTGGTGATGAAAATTAACTTTGTCTGGATGAGGAAAGGAATTTAGAACTACAATTACGATTATGAAGTTATACACGGGATTGTGGGACAGGAATTGTTGATTAATGTTACTGAGGATAACACATTGTTGATGGACTTTTAACATGGAGAAGATAATAGATTTTATGGTCTATTTAACTCTTCTAATGGATTGCTCGTTCACCGCAACTATGGTTGAAAAGTTTTATCATCTACCATATGTTCTAAATCTACGATTTATTCTTCGTTGAAGGCTATTGATAATTTATTTATCTTTAGTCATGATATTCTTTATCGAGCTAGTTGTGCTCACCCTTTTGCTTCACAATTCCTTTCGTGTAATAAAAGTGTGTAGCCGGGACAAGTGGGAATAACAGGGAATAGAACGTTTGTCTATAGATGTTGAGGGTGAGGTAAATTTAACTTGGAAGGGTGTTTTGCCACTATCATACAAGATGTCTAATGACATACAACCTCGTGTCATCATAAGACAGGGTTGTACTCATCCACTTGCTGAGTATATTTACAAGCACTACCTATATAATCTTGGTGTTTGTTTGGAGTATAATACCCAATTAAAGACAGTGGAGATAATGATAGGTCAAGAGAAGACTCACCATTGGGAAGAATATGATAGTAATCTTCTCGTTTTTCTTTGGGGTCTATTGGGTCAACTAAGGATAATTCTGTGGCCATATGATATCTATCATAACCTAGAAGCATGGCCTCCCATGTACGAAGGTTTCGTTGAGCACTTCCCAAAGATTCTAATTTCTAAAACAGTTTTTGACTATACCTTTATGTAAAGTGTCATTGTGACGTGCTATCCAAAGTTGGTGTCCAGAGTTACAGTTGGTATATATTTGTATCCAAACTCACAGCATATGTGTTGTTGTATTTTGCACGATAATTGTTGTAATAAAGTTGTAGTTGTTTTCTGTACCATGTATTTGGCGACTCGGAATGGGTTGGATGGAATGGACCTATTTTGAGGTTGTCACAGAATACCTAATGGAGTTTTACGTGCATGTTAATAGAAATTCCTGTAGTGATAGTAGTACAAGTGATCCTTGGACTTGAGATCATCATAGTATATTATGTATGATGAGTTATACTTTGACTTATTCCTTAAAACCCTTAGGGTATATCAAAGGGTATGTTTGGGTATAATAAGTTGTACATGGAGATAATGTATGATCAATAAAGAATCTACCACTTCTAGTAAAAGAAGAGAAATGTCTTATGTGATTCGATAAATGACAACACAGTAGTCCTTGACCAAGGCAGAATGAAATTAGAAAGGAGTTTCTAATTTGCATTATTTGATGTTGTGCATTTAAGAGTCAAAATACATATAATTAAATAAAATAAGACTTGACAGTAATTCCATGTCTTATATTTAATTGGGACAATGTTTGGTAGAAGGATTGAATTGTACGGTAACTATTTACTAAATGGTTCTTTTATGATTAATGTTGAAATCTATATTATCTGGAAAGTCGTTGATCGCTAGGGAGGCTTATCCCTATTGTAGAATAAATATTATTTATTTAAATAAATTAATAATTTAATTTATTTATTTAAATAAGATTAGAATTATTTTATTTGATTTATTCACAACCGGTTTAATATGGAGAACCTAAAGGGTCACACCATAAAAGGAAGAATAATTATTTAAGAAGTTAATGGCATAATCGTAATAATAAGTTAAGTATATTTAATTTAATCTATGGTGATAGAATAAATTAAATAGCTTAATATTTATTATTTAATATTTTAGAAATATTAAATATAAATTAATAAGAGGAGTCTTATTATTATTACTACTACTATTATTATTTAATTCCTAAAGGAGTTTGGGAATTAATTAATAACAGTACTCTCATATATTCCTAATAAGATTAGGAGGTAAATTAATTAAAAGATTTTAATTATTTATTCCTAATAAGATTGAGAGCATAATTAATTAAAGGAATTTAATTAATTAAAATAAAATCTAATTCCTTAATTGTTAAGGAGGGTTGCCTACATCTATAAATAAGAAGAGTCTTATTATGAGGGTAGAGTTGTTGTTGACTTTTTCACAACATACGTGATTCCAATTGTTGGAGAGTAAGCTCATTTTCTATGAGAGATAGAAAACTAGGGTTTTGCCAAACACCCATCTTCTTGAATCTTTATTCTTTCTTGGTGGATCACCTCTAGAGGCCAAACACTTGGGTGGCTAACGTTAATCAAAGGAAGGAACCAAACCCGGTGGATTCAAATTGAACGCGAAAAGAATTGAAGGTGAACTTGTACCTGAGGAAGCTCGAATTTTCAATGTTATGATTCTTGTTCTTCATATCTTTTTATTTAATTAATAATTATGCATAAAGGATGATCCGGGTATATAGTTTGTAAAATTTTAAAACTCGAATTTATACACGTTTCCGCTTATTTTGTGCAATTTGATTACGTTCATGAATATTACAAACCAAAGAGTAGTATCAGAGCCAAACTTTTATGCGAATTATTAATTGTTTGATTTGATATGTATATTGATATGTGTTTAGAATAATTTAATTGGATATAATTTTGTTGTATAAAATTTATTTAAAAAAATGGAAATCAAAAGTTGTTGCGGAACTGTTATTTAATTCGCAACTGTTGCGGAATGACGAATGTTTTCAAAAGCTGCATCATGTTCCTTCGATTCACATAATATTATAGAGTCCTTCTAGGGGGACCGGCCTATTCCGACCGGGGTAGTGACCGGCCGGAATTTTATTTATTTATTTATTTATTTTGCTTTTGACTACAAAATAATTAATGTGATTTATTGGAACTAATTTTTTTATAAAATACAGTGATTTAGGTGTCTTTTTGGATACACGTAACAAACAAGGTTATACAGTCTGTACAACCCTATTTTTTACGTGTACCCAAATGACACATAAATCACTGTATTTTATAAAAATTTCAGTTTCAATAAATCACATTAATTATTTTGTAATCAAAAAAAAAATAAAATCCGGCCGATCACTACTCCGGTCGGAAATGGCCGGTCCCCCTATACTTTTTCAATATTATATTATTTGCAGCAGGCTAGCAGTATGGTTTCGATTTTTTATTCCGTGATTCGTGTGATTCAAATGAATCAGAACCTGAGTATATGATTACATGTTTCAGGTGATTCATGTTATTCATGATTTAGGATATGTATATATATAATTATATAGTAGTAATTTGTTATACTTTTATATATTATAAAAACCAAAGTAACTTATGTTTGATATATGATATCACGTGGTTCAAGGTGTATTAATGAACCTATATATATATATATATATATATATATATATATATATATATATATATATATATATATTGTAACGTTATTATGGATTATAATATACATTATTCTAAATTATTTTATAATTAAAATAAAGTTTATTTTAATATTAAAATAAAAAAGTTTATTTTAATCTTAAAATAAAAAAAATTATTTTAACTTTAAAATTGAATTTCATGCTAACTAATTAGAGTTGAAATTGGATTACATGATAACTAATTGGAGTTGAAATCGGATTGAATGTTTCTTTAAATAAAAGAGTTTATTTAGATATGGAATAAGATTCCATATTATTCAAAATAAAGAGTTTATTTGTGAATAGGAAAGAATCCTAATTTTTTTAAATAAATGAGTTTATTTAGATATGGAATAAGATTTCATATTATTCAAAATAAAATAGTTTATTTGTGAATAGAAAAGAGAATATGTGTTTCCTTTAATAAAGGAGTTTTTTTTACTGGGAATTGGTTTCCATAATTAATTAAAATAAATAAGTTTATTTTGATTAAAGATTAAAATAGTTTATTTTATTCAAAATTGGATAAATTAAAATAAACGAGGTTTATTTTGATTCAAATTAGATTTTATGCAAACTAAATTTGCCCATTAAATGATATCAATATATATATTGAATGTTTATTATTCATGAGATGAATGTTATTTATTGATGCATATGGTGATGTGTATGATAATAAATGGGATTGTGTTAGTTCCCAGAGGCACAATAGTTCTCTAGAAGGGGAAGGGGGGGGGGTTTGAATAGATATTTAAAAATCTTTTTGTTTTAACTTGTTAGTAGATAATGATTAAAACTTTAGCGGAATTAATATTAGTTTTAATCTCCATTAAGATAGTGAGTTTATGAGAGTGAGGCAGATATATCAGTTATAGCAGATATAGCAGTTGTAGCAAGAATGAAAGAGACACAGTCGTTTTAAGTGGTTCAGAGCACTTAAAACTCCTAGTCCACTCTTCAACTCCTCGAGCAGGAAATCCACTAAGGATGTCTTTTACACTTTCTGAATCACTTGGATTCCTTCTAGACCAGCAGTCTAGGAACTTCTTAGTTCACTCTTGAACTCTTCAAGTCCAACTGACTTGGCTCTTTTCTGATTCACTTAGAACTCTTCAAGTCCTTCTGACTTGGAACTTTTTCTTCAGTTGATTGGTAGATGTTGAGTTCTTGATGGTTGCTACTCAGTTGTTGTTTAAGCACTTGTTCGAAAGAACTGAGTAGCTGAGCAAGCTTCTTTTTTTTTCTCGGATCGTAGAGTTGAGCTTTGAGAGTTCTTGTACATTTTTGTTCAATGCTTGCTTTCTTCTCTCATCTGCTTGATTTGCATATATGTGATCTTGAAAACTATCCGTTGGATCCATCCGTTGAAGCATTAAATGCGTTTGACATTTCTGTTCTTTAATGAAGACTTTTACGCACATCTTCGAATTGCATTGCGCCCACCGACACAACAGATCGCTTTCTCACCTAACACCGAAAAAGGTGTTTTTCCCTTTACCAATGGTACTTTCCTTAGCTTCTTCAATACGCTTCTTTGTTGCATACTAAGGATATCTTTTATGCCTTTGGGACTGGTGAGTACTACAACGTTTAGAACCCATTCCACATTTGTTGGAGTTTATCTCCACACAAAACGTAAGGCTTGATGCTTCTAACACAAGGCAGATGATACTCTACGATTCAGATCGTGGTGACTTGTCGCCTTGGTGCTTGGTCTGATGCTATCAGCAGAGAGCACTACGATTTCACTTTCCACACTACGATCTTCGCTTGCTTGAGTTGTAAACTCTACGTTTTCGAGAGCACACTACGATCTCTAAGTTGGCTCGGCAAACGTTGGGACCACTCTTTGATTTTCGAAGAGGCCCTTTAATGCATGCACACTACGATCCTCGAAGCTCTACGTTTTTACCTTGACTTATGCAATCTTGATCAGATTGATACACTATGAATTCTTCGAAGCCTATCTATTACATCTCAAGATCAACCTAACAGCTTTGATCTCTCTATCTATACATTCATTTACAGAATGATACACATTAAGAGCTTAGATCAACCTAACAAATTTGATCTATCACTAAGTCCTTGTACATATATTCCTTGAAGGACTTTACAAATAATCATGAGCATTTATATTTAAACATCAAATCAACATATGCACTCTCCCAACAATCTCCCCCTATTTGATGTTGACATAACCAAGGAGATTTGTTGTCATAATTATTAGTATCTAGATGCATTTGCAGGAAAGTAAACATGACTTAGTATTTCAGTGAACAGCTGAAATTTCTAAAGAATAAGCATGAATTTATTGATGGTTGAAGAGTATTACAATTTACCTTTACATCAATAAGAATTTAAACTTTCACTTATCTCTATTTCTTTGGTCTTTTGCGTGGAGGATTGGCATACTCCTTAGCCCTTCTTTTCCTACTTGCTTCATCCCTTCTGGCTATCTCTTCCAGCTCACTTGGGCTTATCCTTGGGTTGTGATCATGCCAATTCATGAATGCAGGATCTCCAATTGGCATTCTTAGGCCTGTAGTGGTCACATTTTGTGAGCTGGTAGTTGGCCCTTGACTCCTTATTGGCTGAGCCATTATGACCTCTTGTTGATCAGATCGTTGAGTCTGATTGCTTGATTGTGGAGTCTGTTCGTGGAATTGTCTTACAGGAGGACTCCTTCCTCTGCCTCTGCCCTGGCCTCCTTGACCTCCTCTGCCTCCCTGGCCTCTTTGACCTCCTCTGCCTCCTTCTCCTTTTCCTTTATTCCCCCCCTTTATGTCAGCATCAAGGGTTCAAATGTCTGCTGAGAGGCGATTCAGTCCTTGGACAAGCTCGTTGAGCTGACTTTTGGTCTGAGCAATGTCCTCTCGATTTTCTTCGATTAGAGCTCCAGACCAAGCTTCCCTTTGTTGTAGAGTGGATAGAATGTTGTCAGTTTGCTGGCCACTACTGACGTAGAATTTTTGGAATTCTTTTACGGCAGTTTGTGTGACGACCCCAAAATAGGTCCATTCCATCCAACCCATTCTGAGTCGCCAAATACATGGTACAGAAAACAACTATAATTTTATTATAACAATTGTCGTGCAAAATACAACAACACATATACTGTGAGTTTGGATACAAATATATACCAAATATGACACATGTCCCAACCATGGACAACACCTCACAGTGACACCTTACATAAAGGTATAGTCAAAAACTGTTTTAGAAACTAAAATCTTTGGGAAGTGCTCAAGGAAACCTTCATACATGGGAGGTCATGCTTCTAAGTTATGATAGATATCATATGGCCACAGAATTATCCTTGGTTGACCCAATACACCCCAAAGAAAAATGAGAAGATTACTATCATATTCTTCCCAATGGTGAGTCTTCTCTTGATTTATCATTATCTCCACTGTCTCAAATTGAGAATTATACTTCAAACAAACACCAAGATTATATAGGTAGTGCTCGTAAATATACTCAGCAAGTGGATGAGCACAACCCTGTCTTATGATGACACGAGATTGTATGTCATTAGACATCTTGTCTGATAGTGGCAAAACACCTTTCTAACGTTGGGTTCGCCTCTCCCTATATGATTCACCAAATATAACTACTAAAAGATGTATACAACACACTTGTCTATACTGTTTAGGGAGAACTCCATAGCTAGAGACCACCGTTCTATTCCCTTGTTACCCCCACTCGACCCATTCTGCTTTTATTACGAAATAAATTGTGAAGCAAAAGGGTGAAGCACAACTAGCTTCGATAAAGAATATCATGACTAAAGATAATTAAATTATCAATAGCCTTCATCAATAACAAATCGTAGATTTAGAACATATGGTAGATGATAAAAATTTCAACCATAGTTGCGGTGAACGAGCAATCCATTAGAAGAGTCAAATAGGCGATGCGAGTCATTATCTTCTCCATGTTAAAAGTCCACCAACAATGTTTTATCCCTGTAACATCAATCAACAGTTCCTTTCCACAATTATATGAATATCTCATAATGATAATTGTAATTCTAAATTCCTCTTCGTACCCAGGACGAATATAATTTTCATCACATGTCTTTACCTAAAACATCAAAGATCATGGTTATACCGAATCACAGTTCCTGTTCACAATCATACTAATAAATTCATCTTTGCACTACGGGCCAAAGATATTCATCCACAGTTCATCTTCGCACCACTGGCCAAAGATATTCAACAACAGGTCATCTTTGCACTACGAGCCAAAGATATTCATTAACAGTTCATCTTTGCACTACTGGCCAAAGATAGTCATCAACAATTCATCTTTGCACTACAGGCCAAAGATATTAATATCTAAAAGAAATATATAATCACTTCAGAATTTATATAAACAATAATTATAACCATGTTGATTAATTCACCTTTGCACTTAAGCTAAAGATATTCAATTATAAATTCAATGGCCATGATCATACCAGTCACAATTCAACTTTTCACTACTAGACAAAGAGAACCCTAGTCATGATCATACCAATAATCTACTCATCTTTACACTCCAGTGAAAGAGAATTTCAACATCAGGGTTATAAAAATGTTATATATGATAATAAAATCAATATAATCAATATATAGTTTTAATCTCCAGAGTAATATTTATAAATCAACTATAATTTGGTTAGAAAAAGAAACCAATTTTGTAGTGAATAGTACCCGTGAATAGTAACTCATGAATAGTAACCCTGACACAAAAAGGTAGAAATTCCACAATAAAATCCATACCAATATTTCGGTATAATGATATTGAAAGAATAACATTTCTTAAACTTATAAATAATTTATTTTAATTGTTTACACTTTACTAAATAATGCATTTAATCATCATAAAATGCCAAACTTATAAGATTTCATCACCAATAACCAAAACCCTCATCAAAAAGCTGCATATACCACATATATGATTCTCAAGCCATAAAATCATATTTTCTAATTTTCTTCCTCCACATAACATATTTAACTCATTTATTCATAACTAGTCCATTTTCATGAAAAATACCAAATCAGTTCCAAAAATATTTCTTTTACGGGATTTAGCGAATATAGTCCCATATTGAACATATATTTTTCTTAGAATTTTTAAAATTCATTTACTATTTTTCATATGGCTAAAACAAATAGAATATTTAGACATTTATCATAAATTGTAATTTTATCCAAAATTCCGAAATTCACAGAGTACAGCGATATTATATAGATGTACTCCCAATAAAAATTTCATCAATTTTGGAGTTAACCACAAGGAGTTATAAGCGGTTACTTTTAAAATAGTCTTTTCTCATAAAATTCATAACTCTTAATCTATACATCCAAAAATCACCATTTTTTGAACACAATCAATAAAACTCATCAACATATCATTTTAAATTTTTTGAGAATTTTACTTCAAGGTCGAAGAAGAAATCTGAATCGAAAAACATAATAACCATTAACATCCCTTACTATCCCTTACCTCAAAAAAAGCAAAGACTTCTTACATTTGGATATCGGATATGACGTTCAAGGAAACTTGCACTGATGAATATCAACTCACCAAGTATCTAAATACTCACAAAATACACTCAATAATCTAGAGAGAGAAAGAGAGAAAGCTTATGTTTACGGTGTGATTTTCAATTCTAACTTAGCCCTCTATTTATAGGAAAATTTTAATGAGACTTCACGCAACTTTGATGGCTTTACCTGCTACTATTCCCACCCATCACATTTGAAATAAAATTCAGCACATTTCTTCACCAACCACAAGTGGGGTCCACTCAATTCTAGAATTTTCCACCAAAATCATTTATAAACCTAATTTTCGAACCAGTCACCTCTTAAAACTCATAACAAATTATTCGTTCATTTTTAACGGTTCCAAATTTGTGAACATATACTCAACTTATATATGTATAACATATCCAAAAATCAAAACGATCTAACGGTCGGATTAAAAATTATAACTCACACAATAGAGTCAGTAAGAACAGACTTGATCTTTTAATACCTCCAATCCGACAAAAATATCGATAAAATACCTCAACATTAATTCCTTCATTTATAACCACATAAATAAATCCATCATTTATATCCACATCAAATAAATATTTCCTTATCATATAAATCAATAATTAATTATTCACAAATAATATTACGAGAATCACAATTATGACAACCAGTAGTTTTTAGGAAAGAGGGGCTTTCTAATAAGAATTTCTCCTTCTTTGGCGCCGCAATTAGGTGACCAAACCTCTCCTTGATGAGAACTTTCTAGACATTGCCAATAATTCTATCTAATAATATTATTCAAATAATATGAATTATTGATCCGATAATGAGAAATATTCATGCGTTGATAATTATTGAAACAACAATAATATAAAATATCAACACAGTAATTATTGAATCAATAAAATAAAATATTGAGCGGTAATTCACGTAACAATTATTGAGTAGTGCCTTCTTATGTAAGGATCAATAATTCAAAATACTATGTAAAACCAGGTAATGCTCTTTATGCAAACACGCGTATTCTTTGTATTTTAACCAATAAGGTATTCCAACAGTTGTTAATTGATAGCGATTACGTAGTTATTTATAAAAACTTAATTTTGTCGTTTTCTTCATCCAAGCAGTTATTACATTATGGGGCCCACAAATAGTGTTTAGTCATACGAATATTCCCCGACAGAAAGAATATTCCACGACCAAACGAATATTCCCCGACAACAATGAATATTTTATAACCACTTGTGTATTTTGAAGAAAAAAATTCATATATCACCCTTAACTTTAACTTTTATCAATTTAACCATTTACTGAATAGTAATTATAAGAAAAATTGAATACTTTTATTTCATAAAATTTGGGGTCTTACAGTTTGTAGATTGAAGAAGCTTTCCAACATATTTTTATTCTGATTTTCTTGAGTTGTCTGTAGGGAAAGGACAGCTTCTCTGTGTTTCTTGGCTCTTAGAAAGTGAATGTCATCCCAGTCCTTTAAGCTTTGAATCATGTGCTTGATGAACTCTTTAAGTGTCTTAGAGAGCGTAGAGCTTAGGGATTGTGGGAGTTTATTGGCAGCATTGATCATTGTTGTTAATCTCAGCTGAATGAGGTCAGTGTGTTCTTCAAGACTCTCATCGAGTTCCTTGATCACTTTCTTAGACATTTCTAACAAGTCAGCTTTTGTGGACAATTCTGAAAGAATCTCATTCAGTTGGGGAATTTGTGAGGAAGGGGGTTGTCTCTGGTATTGATCTTGTAGTGAGTAGAGGGCAAGATCAAGGTTAAAGTATTCATTTGAGGATGAAGAAGGAATATCTGATGGAGGGGCCTGTGTTTGGGTGTCTGGAATAGGTGGCTCTACGATTTCTCCTTGGGACTCTATGATGGGGCTAGAGTCAGTGATCGTAGAGATGATAGGAGTTGGAATCAATATGAAGTTTGGAATATCTGGTTCATCAATTACAGAATTTTGGGATTCTGTAACTGGGAGTTGATAAAATTGGGAACCACTTCCAACCAACTTGGAAATTCATAAAATTGGCTGGAAAAAGATAGTGGATAATGGTTTACTTTGAAAAGGATTGGAATAGTTACTACCTCATGCACCACTCTTGAGGAGGGTTCATTTGTGATGAGCTTCTTGGCAAATTTGAAGGTGCCTGGAAATCCATGAGCTAGCACAGTGATGGCTGGATATTCTTTGAATCTCCAAAATATGTGGTTCCATGAGTATAGGATTTGGGCTTGATGATATGGCATCATGGGTAAGTAAGAGAACATCTAATTGTAGAGATAACTCCTATACCCATCATTGCCCACACCTGTGATCCCAAGGTCATCATCATCTTCTTCTTTTTCTTCACTATCTTCTTTTGGGGATTCCAATATCTTAATGACTTTATTTTGTTCTTGTTCTGGTTCTCCCTCATTTTTTATAGGAGCAACTTCTTCTGTCAAGGGGATATCATGAGGTTCCCCCTCAACATGATGGCTCCCCCTCAGCTGGAGCATTTTCTTGAATGAGAGCTTCAGGCATCTCCCCCTCTGCCGGTGTATTCTCTAACATAAGAACTTCATGTGTCTCCCCCTCAGCTTTAGCTTTGTCGCTTTGGCTTTCTTTGGCTGGTTCCTTTGCTGCAGCCAGATCTTTGTCTTCCCTTTTTAGTACTTCTTCATTGACAAGAATATATTTCTTGACCAGTTTTCTTCTTGGTTTTCTAGGCTGAGCCACAGCCTCAGGACTTTTTTCAGCTCTGTCCTGTTGATCAGCCAGACCATCTAGTGTAACAGCTTCCTTCCTCGAGGTGTTTAGCTTTGTCTCTACGATTAGTAGAGACTCTATGATTGAAGAGATGGATGACCTTTTGGATTTATGGCTGATCTTATTCTTCTTCAGCAACTGAGATATGGTGGCTTTATCTTCTTCTACCTCAGCCTGCTGTTGCTTCTTTCTCAGGATCCTTAGAGTCTCAATGTCAGAGCACTCTACAGGTTTATCAGTTGTGGATCCCTGGGGTTCTTCTGCTATTTTGCCTTTTAACTTTCTCTTTCCCTTGCTTTTTTTGATCAGGGCAGTGGGATCTTCTTTATTTGTTTCTTCTTCTTCTTCTTCTTCTTCTTCTTCTTCAATTTCCTTGATAACAGACATATTTCCTAGAATCCCTGACTCCTTCGCATCAATAGTTCTACCACTGGATTCAGACATCATACGCATATTTTTTGCTGGATTTTTTTCCAGTTCACGAATAGTTGCTGGGCATTGTTTGGATTGATAGCTTCTCCTTCTTTGTCCCCAATTTTGTCACCCAAAGCAGATTATAGAATGATACTTATAAATCGCCCGTAGAGCATTTGTTGAGAGCTCTTTGACTTCCCTGAGTTGGTGATCCACTTTCCAATCCATTCAAGCAATAGAGCTCCATAGTTAAGTTGTATTCCATAACATATGGCAGTCATGAGCTTGAGTTGTACTTCATTCATAGAATCATGACCAGAACTCTTGTAACATATACATTTTCCAATAATATCAGCTAAAAATCCATACCTCTGAGGAAACTCCTTCTTCTTGTATCCTTTTACAGAGGGGGATTTCTTGTGATGCATTCTTTTAAGTCCCTCGTGGAAGTCTATGCCATCTATGAACAAATACCCTTCAGATTTGAGAACTAGGGCTAGGTTGATGTCTTTAGCCTTCAGTCTGATTTCCACTTCCCTTACTTTCGTAGTAATGGCGTCATTCTCAAACACACCATTTCTATAGAATTCTTTCACTAGCTTGGGGTAGATTAATGTGTTTATACCCAGAGCTTCTTCGAGACCCGCTTTCTTCAATAATGACAGTGTCTTGTGAAATTTAGGTTCAGCGGTTTTGAACTCATCGAAGCATAGTCTATAGCCAGAGACGACGTTGGAGGCTGCCATTTCTATCGTTGAAGGGAGTATGGTTGCTTGAGCTTCCTTTGGGGTTAGGGTTTTTGCTTGTAGAGAGAAAGAAGAGAGATAGGCCTTTTGAACTTTTGATTTCAAAAAAAAGGCGTTTTCGAACTGTACTTGTAGTTTCCCTCTCTCCATTTCTGTTTAGTGGGGCAGGTGTCAACTTCTGCTTGGCTCTATGAATTTGACTAAGGAGGATTATACTGATTTTCCCTTTAGCTCCTTCAGAGCTAATGTGTCCTTAGGGAGGACTACGATCGTTGAGGTAGCTTTTGTGATCATTGAGTCTGCTTTGTATTCGTCGAGTCTGAGCTACGATCGTCGAGTCTGTCCAGTAATCGTCATGTCTGAGCTACGATCGTCGAGTCTGACCAGCATTCATCGAGTCTATTCCAGCAATTATCGTGTCTGAACTGCGATCGTCGAGTCTGACCAGATCCTTATGATGAGTTTTTGACTTAGCATTCTTTTAAGGTAGCTCAGGAAGGGCCAACCTCTCGGAGTGAGTCAAGGGTTAGGTTTGTTCCTGAGGCACTTATCAGAGAAATTGCTTTGTTTTGAAACTTATCATCATATGATGCTCCTCTTGATGATGGGGTTCTGCTATCATTGAGTCTGCACTAGGATTGTTGAGTCTATGCTACAATCATTTTCTTTCATGTCACTTCAGCTCTACGATCGTGAACTTCCCTTGATCATGTCTACGATTTCAACCATAGTCTTTGTATCTGTATAGTTTGCATATACTAGAGCATATATTTCATGGTTATAAATTAAGCATTCCTAGCTCACTTATTAACTTGTTAAACCTGGATTCATCTAGAGGTTTTGTAAAGACATCAGCAAGTTGGTTTTCAATATGAATATATTATAAAGATATAGTTCCATTTTGTACATGATCCCTAATGAAGTGATATCTGATTTATATATGCTTAGTCCTAAAATGCATGACAGGATTATGAGTTATTGCAATTGCACTTGTGTTATCACAGTGAATAGGTATGGATTTGAATTCAAACCCATAATCTGCTAGCTGATTTTTCATCCATAGGATCTGAGCATAGAATTGCCCAAAGAATGTATTAAACCTGCAGTTGAAGTAGATACTGAGTTTTGTTTTTTGCTAAACCAGGACACAAGTCTGTTTCCTAGCAATTGACAGGTGCCACTGGTACTCTTTCTATCTATTTTGTAACCTGCAAAATCAGCATCTGTGTATCCTGGGATACCAAAGCCCCAAGTGAGGTATACCCTTGAGATACCTGAAAATTCTCTTTACATCAATTAAATGTGATTTTTTAGGGTTAGCCTGAAATATAGCACATATGCATGTTGCAAACATTATGTCTGGTCTACTGGCAGTTAGATATAAAAGAGAGCCTATCATACCTCTGTATTGATGTATATCAATACTTTTACCTTTTTCATCTTTGTTAAGCTTGGTTGTACGAGCAATTGGAATTTTCATGGGAGAGGCTGATTCCATGCCATACTTCTTAAGTAAATCTTTGATGTACTTGGCTTGGTTTATGAATATTCCTTCATCAGTCTGCTTTACTTATAGTCCAAGGAAGAAGTTCAGCTTACCCATCATGCTCATTTCAAACTTGATCTGCATAAGCTTGGAGAATCTCTTATATAGCTTTTCATCAGTAGAACCAAAAATAATATCATCAACATATATCTGAACCAATAAGACTTTGTCTTTATGCTTTCTAAGGAATAATGTGGTATCTACTCTACCTCTAGTGAATCCATTTTTAATAAGAAAGTTAGTTAGTGTTTCATACCATGCTCTAGGTGCTTGTTTAAGACCATATAAGGCTTTGTCTAATCTATAAACATAATTTAAAAGATATGGATTGATGAAACCTGGAGATTTCTCTACATAGACTTCTTCTTGAAGTTCTCCATTCAGGAATGCACTTTTGACATCCATCTGGAAGACCTTGAACTTCATGTGAGCAGCAAAGGCAAAAAAGATTATGATGGCTTCTAATCTGGCAACAGGTGAAAATGTCTCATCGTAGTCAATGCCTTCTTCCTGAGAGTAGCCCTTGGCCACTAATCTTGCCTTGTTCCTAGTTATTACTCCATCTTCACCCATCTTGTTTCTGAAGACCCATTTGGTTCCAATGACAGGATGGCTCTTTGGTCTTGGTACCAATCTCCATACTTTGCTTCTTTCAAATTGGTTGAGTTCTTCATATATGGCTTCTATCTAGATGGAGTCTTCCATAGCATCCTCTATCTTCTTTGGTTCCATTTGCGACATGAAGCTTAGGTAAAAGCATTCATTCTGGGTGGCAGCTCTTGTTTTGACTCTTACACTCAGATCTCCAATGATTAGATCTTGAGTGTGATCTCTTGCCCATCGATTTCCTGTTGGGACATCTGTCCTTATGCCTTCTTATCTTAGGCCTTCAAGATCTATTTCTTCTTCTTAGTGTGGAGGTTCGTTGTTTGGCATAGGCTTCTCTACGATCTCATTTCTTTGCTCAATGATTTCAATATCTGGCACTACGATCGTAGTGTTGAGCTCGACGGCCTCGTTCGTAGTTTCCGTACTGTCGGTTGTAGTGTCTTGAAGAACTGTATTGTCCAAGTCTGTTTCATCAAAGATGATGTGAATCGAGACTTCAACACTCAGTGTGTTTTTGTTGAACACTATGTAGGCCTTGCTGTCTGTGGCATATCCAAGAAAGATTCCTTTGTCTGACTTGGGTTGAAACTTTGTCAAGTAATTCTACCCATTGTTGAGAATGTAGCATGCACAATCGAATACATGAAAGTAGCTGACACTTGGCTTTCTTCCTTTCCACAGTTTGTAGAGTGTCTTCTTGATCGTAGAGTGTATCAGTGATCTATTTTGCATGTAACATGCAGTGTTAACGGCTTCTGCCCAGAAGTATTCAGGTAGATGAGTTGCTGCTAGTAGAGTTCTTCCAGCCTCTATCAAAGTTCTGTTCTTTCTTTCAGCTACTCCATTTTGTTGAGGAGTTCGTGGAGCTGAGAAATTATGACTGATGTCATTGTCTATGCAGAATTGGTCCATTTCTGAGAAGTTGAATTCTCTTCTATGATCACTCCTTATGGCCTTGATTTTCTCTCCTTTCTCGTTCATTACCAGCCTGAACATCTTGATCAGTTGGGAGCTTGTTTCATCCTTTGAGGTTAAAAAGAATACCCATGTGAATCTGGTGTAGTCGTCGACTATGACTAGTGAGTACCTTTTCCCTCCAAGACTTGTTGTTTGAATTGGCCCAAATAGATCCATGTGAAGCAACTGCAAGGGCTTGTCGATTGAGTTGGTAGTTTTGCTCTTGAATGAGTTTCTGGTTTGCTTTCCAAGCTGACAGGCATTACATGGCCTTTCTTTGACGAAGTTGAACTTGGGTAGGCCTGCAACGAGATCTTTTGATGCCAGTTTGGACATGCTTTTGAAGTTTAAGTGGGACAACCGTCTATGCCATAGCCAGCTCATTTCTTCATATGCTTTTGCCAGAAAGCATATTGTCTCATATGAGCTTAGTTGTCCAAGATTCACTGTGTAGACATTTCCTTCTCTTGTCCCGGTTAGCTTTACAGCAGATGTCTTCAAATCTCTGACTTAACATTGGTTGTTGAGGAATGTTACTTAATGACCCTTGTCACAGAGTTGGCTGATGCTTAGAAGGTTATGTTGGAGACCTTCCACATATGCCATTTTGCTGAAAGATACTGCACCATTACCAGCTGATCCATATCCTCTTGTCTTGCCCGAGCCGTTGTCTCCAAAGATGACTGAGGAATCCTCCTTCTCTATGTAGTTAGACAGAAGGGCTTTGTTCCAAGTCATGTGTCTTGAGCATCCACTGTCCAAATACCAGGTTGTGATCGTGGAGCTCTTTCCTGTCATAACATTGAACCTTCATTTTGGTACCCATATTTGCATGGGTCCTATTTTGTTAGTACCCTCGGGGACCCAAATCTGTTTGATCTTGGGTCTCACATGCATGGAATTATAATAGCATCTTGTAGCCTTGTGACCAACTCTATTGCACACAAAACACTTAGTATGATACATGCCTGTGGTGTGTGTGTGAGAGTTCATTCTCCATTTGGACTATTGTGGTTCTTTAGTCATTCTTTTGTTAAACTGATTTTCCTTCTTCCACATGTCCTTGGGTCTCATGAAATATGAGGAGTGCATCTTACCTCTACTGTACCTTCCCAGTTGGTTCATAGAGTTGGTTTTATTTGACTCTACGATCCTTAGAGGTTGGTGAGTAGAGGATGGGTTACTCTTCTCTTTTTTGAAGCCCAGGCCAGCATGAGATCCTTTACTCCTTGGAGTATGGATGGAAACAGTAGAACAAGATTGGACTGGTTCTTCCTTATGTAAGGATTTCACAAAGGTAATGCTTCTACTAAAACTTGAGGCATTACTAGTGCTAGTTTCCTTTGTCTTTTCCACACATGGCTCTGAGGTGGATTCCCCAAAGCCTAAGCATGTTCTGTCAAATGCACTTCTCTGACTAGAGAGCAGGGAGTCCATGGATGACGAGGATTTGTTCCATGTAGAGATAGTCTTTTCTAGTTCCTCAATTTTAGAGGTTAGATTGGACTCTCTTTGTGCATTGAGCTCATTAGTCTGTTTTAAGATCTCATTCTCAGCCTCAAGCTTGGAGAGAAAGTTAATACTTAGAAGAGTTGTTTCTAGCTCTTCTTGAACTTTCTTTTTCTCCTCTTGAAGAAGTGAATGATCCTTAGACAGAACTCTGAACCATTTCATGTATTGATGTAGATAAGTTGTTATGTCATGCAGTGCAGTTCTCAAATCATTAAAGTCTACATCAGGGGAGTTGAAGTCAAATACCTCATCGAGACTTACTTCATGTATGTTGGAGTTTAGTTTGTCCTTTGCATGTTTAGCCATTAGGCACAGATTGGCCATTTGTGGTTCTTCATCATCTGCAGATTCAGGATTGGAGTCATTTTCTGAATCACTCCACGATCTTCCAGCTACCAGGCCTTTGTCTCTGTTCTGAGGCCTTTTGTTACCTTTGTATTCCTTCTTTGCATGTGTTTTCTTCTTTAGTTCTTCTCTGAGAGGTTTGTTGCAGTTGGCAATGAAGTGGCCAGGCTTCTTGCAGTTGTAGCATAGATCATTCATTTGCTCCTGGCTGCTGTAGTTGTTGACCTTCTTTGGCTTGCTGGTTTTGCCTTGACGCATGAACCTTCTTAGTCTTTTTACCAGCATAGCAAAGTCTTCATCATCGTCTTCGTCATAGTCAGAGTCAATCTCAGTGTTGACCTTGGATGCACTTTCAGTTGCTTTGACAGCAACACCCTTATCCTTCTTTCTTCCTTTTGATATGGTTTCAGCTCGTTGAGTCAACTCCAGTTCATATGTCACAAGATTGCCATATAGATATTGAGCTGTCATCTCATGAAGATTCTTTGACTCTCTAATAGCGGTGGTTTTGGTATCCCACCTACTTGGTAGGGCTCTCATGAACTTTATGATTAGATCTTTTTTTGGATAGATCTTCACATAGGCTCGTAGAGAGTTGAGCAGAACATTGAATCTCTTGTAGGTGGCAGTTACGTTTTCACCTTGAACATGAGAAAACATTTCATACTATTGTGTCAGGAGTGATTGTTTGTTTTCTCTTACTTCTTCTGTTCCTTCGTACATGATGAGTAGTGCTTCCCAAACCTCCTTCATTGTTTTGTTGTTGACAACATTTTCGAACAGATTGTCTTCTAAGGATTGAAACAAAATGTTCTTGGCCTTCTTGTCAAATTGGACAGCTCTCTTCTCGTTGTCAGTCCACTCCTCTTTGAATTTGATTTGTATTCTATTTGGATCGTCTGTGGTTGGTGCAAGCTTTGTTGGAACATAGGGCCCATTCTGAATAGTCTCAAATAGATCTTCATCTATTGAGTCCATGTATGCTTGCATCCTAACTTTCCATTTTGCAAATTTATCTTTGTTACACATTGGTGGCTTGCTGCCTCCTCCAGTTCTTGATTCACTTGGTAAGTGTGCCATTGGATCTACGAAAGCTTTGTAGGTTGTGTAATAGAACCTGCTTTGATACCAATTATTAGTTTCCGGAGGCACAATAGTTATCTAGAAGGGGGGTGGTTGAATATATATTTAAAAATCTTTTCGTTTTAACTTGTTAGTAGATAATGATTAAAACTTTAGCGGAATTAATAATAGTTTTAATCTCCCTTAAGATAGTGAGTTTATGAGAGTGAGGCAGATATAGAAGTTATAGCAGATATAGCAATTATAGCAAGAATATAAGAGACACAGTCGTTTTAAGTGGTTCAGAGCACTTAAAGCTCCTAGTCCACTCTTCTACTCCTCGAGTAGGAATTCCACTAAGGATGTCTTTTACACTTTCTGAATCACTTAGATTCCTTCTAGACCAGTAGTCTAGGAACTTCTTAGTTCACTCTTGAACTCTTCAAGTCCAGCAGACTTCGCTCTTTTACAGTTCACTTAGAACTCTTCAAGTCCTTATGACTTGGAACTTTTTCTTCAGTTGATTGGTAGATGTTGAGTTCTTGATGGTTGTTACTCAGTTGTTGTTTAAGCACTTGTTCGAAAGAACTGAGTAGCCGAGCAAGCTTTTCTTTTTCTTAGATCATAGAGTTGAGCTTTGAGAGTTCTTGTACATTTTTGTTCAATGCTTGTTTGCTTCTCTCATCTGCTTGATTTGCATATATGTGATCTTGAAAACTATCCGTTGGATCCATCCGTTGAAGCATTAAATGCGTTTGACATTTTTGTTCTTTGATGGACACTTTTCTGCACATCTTCTGAATTGCATTCTGGCCCACTGACACAGCAGACTGCTTTTTCACCTAACACCTGAAAAAGTGTTTTTCCCTTTACCAATGGTACTTTCCTTAGCTTCTTCAATATGCTTCTTTGTTGCATACTAAGGATATCTTTTATGCCTTTGGGACTGGTGAGTACTACAATGTTTAGAACCCATTCCATATTTGTTGGAGTTTGTCTCCACACAAAACGTGAGGCTTGATGCTTCTGACGCAAGGCAGATGATACTCTACGATTCAGATCGTGGTGACTTGTCGCCTTTGTGCTTGGTCTGATGTTAGCAGCAGAGAGCACTACGATTTCACTTTGCACACTACGATCTTCGCTTGCTTGAGTTGTAAACTCTATATTTCCGAGAGCACACTACGATCTTTGAGTTGGCTCGACAAACGTTGGGACCACTCTACGATTTCCGAAGAGGCCCTTTAAGGCAGGCACACTACGATCCTCGAAGCTCTACGTATTTGCCTTGACTTTTGTAATCTTGATCAGATTGATACACTACGAATTCTTCGAAGCCTATCTATTACATCTCAAGATCAACCTAACAGCTTTGATCTCTCTATCTATACATTCATTTACAGAATGATACACATTAAGAGCTTAGATCAACCTAACAAATTTTATCTATATATCACTAAGTCCTTGTACATATATTCCTTGAAGGACTTTAAAAATAATCTTGAGCATTTATATTTAAACATCAAATTAACATATGCACTCTCCCAACAGATTGATTATGGACTATTAACCAATGTGATTGGATTTTATTTTAGTTGGATGCATGAATGTATGGGTTTTATTAAATGGGATCTGCGTATCTCATCTTATCTAATTTTTTCTTAATGTAAATTCTAACTCCCTCCTATGTACTTTCCATTGACTGCTGATCAAGGTTTCTATTTATTTTAAATAGTTTTGTAATAGGAATAGTTAGAATTAATTTTGAAGAATTGGAGATCAAGGAACAAGGAGCGCTTGAAGACCTGTTTGTAATGGAGCCTGGGATTAAATGTAATAGTAATATTTAAATATTAATTCTTGCACCCCTAGGGTTTGACCTTTTGGTTCACTTGGTGGCTATAGTGAACCAAACTAGAATAAAAGTCCATAATCAATTGAGGTAGAATATAGTATTCTATATGTGAATGCTTATACTATATATATATATTATATATTATGCAAACATGCTTCATATGTTAATTAATATGACGCGTATTTTATATATATATGTGCATGCACGCTAAATAAGATGAGACAAATTAATAACAACCCCCTCAAATATTTTATATTAAGTTATAACGTTCAAAGATATTTGGAATATTGAACGTCGCCTTCTAGCATGGTAAACCAATAGAGTATTAAATATTTAATATGAGTTTGTTGTGCACACATAAGGCACGTATTAAATATTTAAGATGTTGTTTTATCACATTTAATGCTTATAAATAGACTGAACAATACTATTTTGTTGTGCACACACAAGGACAATGTTTTTCTTTTGAATATATGGAGTGCTAGGTATGACTTAACTTAGATCAATTTAGTTCGGATGTGCACACACTTGACCATTATGATCTAAGAGGCAAAATACAAGGAGTTGCATAGTTGATGTAATTGACACGAGTTGTATACCTATTTATTTATATATAGTTTGTTGTGCACACACAAGGCTATATACATTTGAAATGGGATCCTTATTCTCACTAGCAAATCTTTAATTAGATTTTGCCGAACTATATAAGTGAGGGTAATATAGTTTGATGAAAATAGTGGGAGATACCAATTTAAAACAAGACCTAATTTATTTTGGTAATTAATAAAAGAATGTATGCTAAAATGCTGTTAATTATAAATTCATTTACAAAATTTTACAATGTCTAAATTACTATCATTGTGAAGCATATTAGATGTTATTTAACCGGACCGTATTAAACGGATTGGTTAAGAATATTGAGAATAGTTCTAATGGCTAAAAAGCTATCTTATGTCCTTAATATGCCTATCCCTGCAATGGTTGCAGACAATTCCTTTGAGGAAGAGATTGCTACTTTTAGAAAGTGGCAAGATGATGCACAGTTGGCTCAATGCATCATTCTCGCATCCATGAGTAACGAGCTTCAGCGTCAGCATGAAACTATGGATGTTCCTACTATATTCCTGCACATCAAGTTGTTGATGATGAGGAAAGTAGGACTGATAGATATCAGATATCTAAGGAGCTCTTCCGATCTAGAATAATCATTGACACTACATTACAGATAAAAGTCCTTAACATTATCAATTTGATTGATTAATTAGGACAACAGGTTTTGTCATAGATGGAGAGTTGAGCCAAGATTTGATCTTGCACTCACTCCCAGACTCCTTTCACAATTGTTGTGAATTTTTCATATGAATAAGCTAGATATCAGCCTAGCTAATTTTCTTAACATGTTGAAAAATGTTGAGAGTCACTTTCCAACAACCATATCTTACTGGTAGGGGCTAAAGGATCTTCTGAAAAGAAGAACGATTCAAAGAAGGTAAATAGAAAGGCAAAAACAAAGGATAATAAGAACAAAACTGATACGGATAGCAAAGGAGTTTGCTTCCACTGCAATAAGCCTGGACACTGGAAAACAAACTGTGAGAAGCATCTTGCAGAGCTAACCAGAAGAAGCTTAGTGAAGCTTCGGTTACAAATACAGTTTTGTTCATGAATGAAATAAATTTTTCTTTAAGTTAAGGTTCTACTTAGGTATTGGATACCGGCTTTGGTTATCATAAATATAGATTTATGAAGGGACCGAGCAGAAGTAGAAAGCTAAACAAAGATAAGTAATCCTATGTGTGGGAAATGAAGCAAAGGTTGCTACATTAGCCATAGAAACTTATAGTTTAGCGATGCCTACAGGCAAATCTATTAAGTCAATAAGTTGTTATTGTATTTCAGTTCTTATTAGAAACATTATTTCCATTTTGTTGTTGGACAATGAAATTTTTGGTATTATAATTAAGAACAATTGTTGTTCTATTTATAATAATAATGTTTTATATAGAACTAGAATATTACTTAATGGATTTTGTATACTTGACTTACGTGAAAATAATTTTACATATTGAATAAATTAGTATAAGAAAAGGAGATGATCATTCAAAGAGTTGAATGTGTGTATTTGTTGAAATAAAAGTGTGAATTATTTGAAAAGTTCAAAGAATTCAGAAATGAAACAAATTGGTAAAGTATTAGGATTCTTTGATTGGATCAAGGAATAAATACTTGTGCAATAAGTTTCTAGATCATCTCAAATGGTTTTCTCATAATGGATGCCTCCTGATACAGAATAATTGAATGATGCATCTAAAAGGAAAAATCGTACCTTGTTGGACATGGTGCGAATAAGTGGGTTTTATACCTACTTATTGGATATCGGAATTCACACGATAAGTGGGTTTTATGCCCATCTCATGAGTACATCTCAAGTACATTTGAGTGTGTTTTAGTTGCATTTCATAATATTTTGCATTGTATGTATTGAGAATTCCTTGGGTGTAAAAGTGCAGAAATGGCATAGCTTAACAATGGTTGGTGGCAATGGAGCTAATGGAGGTTGGAGCAAAGAAACCAAGTAATTAGCAGGACAAATGAAAGAAGCAGCAGAACAAGGATGTAGCAAACAACGAACACAAAATCCAAATTGCGAAGCCGTTGTAGCTACCACATGCATAAACGTGCTGCGCGATCACCGATCACTCACCGACCGATTTTATTTTAAAGACGCACTGCGGCGATTACAAAAGGAACTTCATGGCGCTGCATGCGACCTCTCTTGATTTGCTAATTAATTTTATTTTAATTTTTAAATTGTAAGAGTTGGGTTGGTTAAAAACAATTCTGGTTGGCACCAGACGTATCATTCATTAGTTTTTACGTGTTTTTGACAAGAGAACTAGGGTTTACACACTTTGAGAGATTTCCATTGGAGAGCCAAGCATAGCATCATTATTTTCTATTTCTTCTTTGGAATTCAGTCATTGTGGATGATTTACTTTTATGTTGTTGGTTATTAGTGAGGATTTGAACGTTACGTTGCGATTGTAATCAACAATTGGGTTTGATCAATTATCTCTTCTTTCTTTCAATTATTTATTTATTTTCCATGCGTTGCTTTGATCCCATAATGGCTTTTGGTCCAATCATGAACTAAACTCCATTATGGGATTCTAACGGAGTTTAATGCGTAGTCTAACTTATGGCCTGATTGCTGGACTATTTTGCGTATTATAAGGAATTTCTATCATTGTTGATTTGCATGTATGAATGATTGATCACCATTCGTTTTATGTGCTTGTATGGAATTAAAAAATAACATGCGAGTATGGTTGTAATCATGATAGCATGCGTATATGGGGCTGTTTTGCTTAGCTTTGTATTTCGTGAATCAGATAGACATATACTTTTTCACCGTATGAGTTAAATAAGGGCTTGTGCTTAAATTCAATATTGCTGCAATCTCAAATAGAAATATAGTGCGATTGGTTTTATTGATGATTACATGGTGTCTATTGCATGTGGATGTTATGTAAGTAGGTCATGATACATTGAAAAATGATTATGTCTATATTAGTGCTCTTGGCTACTTTTCTGTGATACGTGAACAATCTTGAATGATGGTTGTAATTAGATGAAATGTTAAATGAAGTTAGGATCCCATTATCTCCAGATTTGATTTATTACATTATTATTCTTATTTTAGGTATTATTTGCATTTAGAATAATTCACAATTATAAGAATTAGTTTAAGCATATAAAAATAGTGATTTAGTTGATGCATAATAGTTTAATTTAGAAAACTTTCTCCGTGGATCGATACTCAACTTACTCTGTATTGCTTGTTGACACATGTATGCTTACATGAGTTAGAGCTCTTTTGTTAGAACTAAAAAAGAGGCAACAAGTTTTTTTTGGCAGATTCTTAGGGAAATGCATATAAATTTAAATTATTATCATCAGTTTTAAGCTATATTGTATGACTTAGACAAATCTAATCTTATCTCATTTCTATTTTTGTTTTTGTTTTTGTTTGAGGAACTTGTATAAATTTTATATCATACTTGATCATCTAATCCAGACTTAACACCTTGCTCTCGGGATAACATAAGCGGGAGAGGTTGGAAAGCGAGAGTTCGTAGAAATTTACAAAGCGCAATTAGAGGTAACTACATCTAATATGAAGTCGAGGACAAGGAGAAGAGCAAAGAGAGGAGCATAGGGCTCTAGAGAGAATATTCCATGCCTAATATTAATGGATTATAGTCTAGCATAGTCGGAATGAGCGATAGAAGCTAATACATTCGAGATAAAAATGGGCACTATTAGGATGGTGCAAAATTCAAATACATTTGGGGGTCTTGCTTATAGATGATCCGAATGAACACTTGTTGAGTTTTATTGAGATATGTTATACTTTCAGATATAATGGGGTGACGGAGGATGCTATCAGACTTAGGTTGTTTTTGTTCTCATTGAGGGATAAAGCAAGAAGTTGGCTTCATTCTTTGCCTGCAGGATCTATAACTATATGGGAGGACCTAGAACAGAAGTTCTTAGTCAAGTTTTTCCCAATGGCTAAGACTGTGAAAATGAGGACAGCAATCTCTCAGTTCGAGAAATAACAGGGTGAATCCTTATATGAAGCCTGGGAGAGATACAAAGAGATGTTAAGGAAATGTCCACACCATGGTATGCCAGATTGGATGGTGATCAACACATTTTACAATGGATTGGGATGGCAGTCTAGGCCGATTGTTGATGCAGTTGTAGGAGGAGCATTATGGGCGAAGAGCTATGAGGAAGCCTATAACCTTATAGAGACAATGGCAGCAAATGACTTTCAAAACCCTACATCTAGGATGCCTGACCCAAAGTAGCGGAGTTTGTTGGAAGTGGATGTTATTACACGCGAGTTATCGGCCTGAGATGGCGACTATGGCGAAGAAAATAGATACATTGACAAAGGGCAAGGCGAAGACAGTTGCCTTCGTATGTGAGATTTGTGCAGGGTCACACTCGACGGATTAATGTGCTATTAGCTCGGAGTCGGTGCAGTATGTGAGCAATTATAGGAAAGACCAAGGTCAGTTTTAGAACATGTACAACTCCAACAACCGCAATCATCCAAACTTCAGTTGGTCGAACAATCAAAGAAATCAAGAGAATCGGTTTTAAGTAGAATAATCAATTTCGATCGCGACCAATGAATAACAATAGTTTACTCCAAGACCACCTTTTTCCGTGGGATTTTCTCAACAACAACAACATCACACTCCAATTTGCACCTCTCAAGAAAAGAAATCGAAATGGAGGAGATGATGATGAAGTACATGGCAAAACACGGAGGTTATGATCAAGAGCCAAGCAGTGGCTATTAAGAATCTAGAAAATCAGATGGGGAAAATGGCGAGCATGCTTAACAACAGGCCCCAGGGTTCATTGACAAGTAATATAGAAGCAAATCCACGAAGAGAAGGGAAGGAATAGTGTCAGGTTATAACACTCAGTGCAGGAAGCGAAGTATCTGAAAAAATTCACCGGAGGTAGTCGCTTTGATTTACAAAAGGGGATGCTTGCATGATGATAATGAGCGAAGTGATGAAGAAAGAAAATCATGAAGATTTTGAATTGCAGCGAGTAGAGAAGGATAAAGCAGGTTCAGATGAGAAGCCTAAGAGTACAGTACCATTAGTTCACCCTTCGGTTCCGTATCCGCAGAGATTGAATAAGCAGAGGGAAGATAAACAGTTCAACAAGTTTTTGGAGGTCTTTAAAAAGCTGCAGATCAACATACCTTTCGCGGAGGCATTAGAACAGATGCAAAGTTATGCAAAGTTCATGAAAGGTATATTGTCAAGGAAGAGGAGATTAGACGAGTTTGAGACAGTAGCCTTGACAGAGGAATGCAGTGCAGTGCTTCAGCGTAAACTACCTCAAAATTTGAAAGATCCGGCGGTTTCACAATTCCATGCACGATCGAAAAGATGAACTTCGATAAATGTCTATGTGATCTTGGGGCAAGTATCAATCTGATGCCCTTGTCAGTGTTTAATCAGTTGGGATTGTCGGCTCCAAGTCCGACAAACATTTCTTTGCAGCTAGCTGACAGATCCATCACATATCCACGGGGAATAGTTGAGGATGTATTGGTAAAAATGGACAAATTTATCTTTCCGGTTGACTTCATCATTTTGGATTACGAGGAAGATAAAAGTATACCAATCATACTGGGGAGACCATTCTTAGCCACGTGAAGGACTTTGATAGACGTGCAGAAAGGGGAACTCACAATGCGTGTATCATGATCAGGAGGTTACCTTTAATGTCTTCAAGGCAATGAAGTTCCCAACAGATGAAGAAGAATGTTTTGAGTTGATTTGGTGGACCAGTGTATTAAATGATGAAGTTGAGAGTCGATGGATTATGAACCATTGAGGAGTGTCATTGCTGAAAATTCAGAATTGGAGGATGAGGAATTCACCAAACTTGTGCAATATCTGGATACCACTCCATAATTCAGAAAATTCAGAACACCTGTCGAGCCATTGACAAAAGCTGGAGAGACATCGGTAAAATTGAAGCCATCTCTTGAGATACCTCCAGAACTTGAATTAAAACCACTTCCAGATCATCTCAGGTATGCATTTTTAAATAAAGATTCAAAGCTACCTGTGATTATTTATGTTGCACTAACATCTTTTCAGGAAGAAAAACTGCTACGAGTGCTTAGAGAGTTCAAATCAGCTATTGGATGGACCATAACAGATATTAAAGGGATCAGCCCTTCATTTACATGCATAAGATCATGTTGGAAGATGGTAGTAAGCCGTCGATTGAGCAACAAAAAAGGCTTAATCCGATAATGAAAGAAGTGGTCAAGAAAGAGGTACTGAAATGGCTTGATGCAGGCATAATCTATCTGATTTCGAGATACTCATGGGTGAGCCCAGTGCGATATGTGTAAGAAGAAGAAGTGGTATGGATAGTGGTTTCAAATGAGAATAATGAGCTAATTCCAACATGAATAGTAATGCAGTGGAGAGTCTGCATGGACTACCGCAGGCTCAACAAAGCTACAAGGAAAGGTCATTTTCCACTACCATTTATTGATCAGATGTTGGACAAATTAGCAGGTCACGAGTACTATTACCTTCTGGACGGATATTTGGGCTACAATCAGATTATGATATCTCCAGAAGACCAGGAAAAGACTACCTTCACATGTCCATACGGCACTTTTGCCTTGAGAAGGATGTCTTTTGGGTTGTGCAATGCTCCAGCCACCTTTCAGAGATGCATGATGGCTATATTTTTAGACATGGTGGAACAGAACGTGGAGGTATTTATGGATGATTTCTCAGTCTTTGGGGACTCGTTTGATTTATGCCTTGAAAATTTGGTAATGGTTTTGAAGAGGTGCGTTGAGACGAATCTAGTGCTGAACTGGGAAAAGTGCCACTTCATGGTACAAGAAGGAATCATACTGGGACACAAGGTTTCGAAGAAGGGACTCGAGGTGGATAGGGCTAAGCTGGAAACTATTGAGAAATTGCCACCACCTACTTCAGTAAAAGGTGTTCGCAGTTTTTTGGGACATGCAGGTTTCTACCGCAGATTCATCAAGGACTTCTCCAAGATAACTAAACCACTATGCAGTTTATTGGAGAAGGATGCACAATTTAATTTTGATGAGGCTTGCGTGTCGGCATTTGAGCACTTAAAGGGGAAATTAACATCAGCACCAGTTATTACTGCTCCAGATTGGGATTTGCCATTTGAGCTGATGTGTGATGCTAGTGATTACGCCGTAGGGGCTGTTTTGGGGCAGAGGAAAGAGAAGATGTTTCATGTGATTTATTATGCCAATAAGACCCTTACAGATGCACAGTTGAACTACACCACCACAGAGAAAGAATTATTGGCAGTGGTGTATGCCTTTGATAAATTTCGAGCATATCTGATTGGTACAAAGGTGATAGTGTATACAGATCACGTGACAATTTGACATTTAGTGGCAAAGAAGGATGCAAATCCCCGATTGATCAGATGGATTTTATTATTGCAGGAATTTGATTTGGAGATCAAGGACAGAAAGGGCATTGAAAACCAAGTGGCGGACCACTTATCTCGACTAGAGAATCCGGAAAGGGAGGCAGACGACAAAGTTATGATTAATGAATCCTTTCCAGATGAACAGTTGTTTGTGGTGAAAGGGGAAGTGCCATGGTTTGCAGACTACGCGAACTATTTGGTGAGTAAGATGGTACCTTCTGACTTGGTGGGTTATCAAAAGAAAAAATTTCTGCATGATGTCAAATGGTTTATATGTATGTGCCATACTTATTTAAACAGTGTGCTGATCAAATGATAAGAAGGTGTATCCCGTATAGCGATACCGAGGGGATTTTGCAGGATTGTCATTCTTCGGTGTATGGAGGTCACTATGGTGGAGAAAACAAACAAATGGCTAGAGTACTACAAGCAGGATTCTACTAGCCGACAATTTTTAAGGATGCATACAGTTTCGTCCAGCGGTGTGATAGATGTCAGAAAGTGGGGAACATCTCAGAAAGAAATGAAATGTCGTTGAATACGATCCTCGAAGTAGAAATTTTTGATGTGGGGGATTGATTTCATGGGCCCTTTTGTTTCTTCTTGTGGAAATCTCTACATCCTGCTCGTAGTGGATTATGTGTCGAAGTGGGTAGAAGTGGCAGCTCTTCCAACAAATGATGCCAAGGTAGTCCTCAGGTTTTTACACAAAAGTATCTTCACGAGATTTGGGACTCCTAAGGCCATCATTAGTGATGAAGGCGATCATTTTACAGTGAGCGATTCTGACTTTGTTGGCCAAATATGGGGTGAACCATCATATTGCTACAACTTATCACCCACAAACGAATGGCCAAAGCGGAAGTGTCGAATCGAGAAGTCAAAAGAATCCTTGAAAAAGTTGTGAATCCCACGAGAAAGGACTAGTCTTTAAAGCTGGATGATGCTGTGTGGGCATATAGGACTGCATACAAAACACCGTTGGGTATGTCACCTTTTCAAACTTCGTGTATGGAAAAATTCTGTCACCTTCCTATGGAGCTAGAGCATAAGGCATATTGGGCAATTGAAAGCTCAATTTTGATTTGAAAGGCATAGGGAGAAGCGCCTACTCCAACTCAATGAGTTGGATGAATTGATTCTGAGGCATATGAGAATTCAAAGTTGTACAAGGAGAAGGTGAAGAAATGGCATGATCGCAAGATCATAGAGAGGACATTTGAACCGGGACAAAGGGTTTTGCTTTTTAACTCGGACTTAAATTTTTTCCGGGAAGTGAAATCAAGATGGTCGGGGCCATTTATAGTGAAGACCTGTCTTTCCACATGGTGCGATAGAAGTGTTCGATAAATTCCTGGATCAGCCTTTTAAAGTGAATGGGCAGCGATTGAAGCATTATATTGGTGGCGAGGTGGACAGATAGAAAGTCACCTCAACTCTTTCTTCGACATGAGATTCAAAGACAGACAAGCTAATTGACTTTAACTTAGCGCTTGATGGGAGGCAACCCATTATTTCTATCTCTATTTTTTTATTTATTCAGTTTAGGTTGTTTTTATTAGTTCATCTTCATTTTAAGTGTGACAGATTATTTTGTTTTGCCTAATTGAGTGTGTAGCTGTATTTGCATTGAGAGGTGTTTAATGTATTATAAAGTTTATTTGGTCATTCATGTTTACTCAGTAATTCATGCCTTAACAGTGTGTAGTGATGTCTATATAGGTATCTTGACTGAATTCATTCTCCGATTTGCGATCTTGGAATTAAAAGTTGGCGGTCTGAGGAAAGGTGGTCGTGTGCCAGCACCATATAAATAAGACAAGACCGCTTGCCATGCATGGCATGCTCAAACTCGAAAAAAATCACACTCACGCGCGGCGCGCGCCACTGATCTATTAAAAAATTGTGGCGCGCATGACATGCCTGTAGGACGATAGTGATTTTTTTTTAAGTTTTAAAAAGCGTGTTGTGAGCTCATTCTTCTATCATTGAAATAACGAGTATGTATTCTTGCTTCTCTCATTACACACACGATTCTCTTCTCTCCAAGCGATTACAAAACTAAGCACCCTCATCCTCACCTCATCATCTACGTGATTATGCCTTCTGACTTATACCCACGATCAATATACACATTATAAAACTAGGGTTTAGATTGGGTTGTGTGAAGAATCGGTTTGGGGGATCCATTCTACCACTCTTCATCATTATTCAAGGCGAGAATCACTCATTATCAAATCTTCATCTTCAACATTCAATTGCAATGGGTCCGAAAGAGAGCACGCTTCTTCTTCTTCATCATCGTCGTCCTCTAGCGATAAGGGAAGATGTTGTGGATCATACCAAATTCTTGAGTCTAGATGCCCAAATGGAGTATTACGTAATTGTGGCAAAAACTTTTGTGAATGAGAGGGGGACTAAAGCTTGAGCAACAAGATGGTCAATTATGGAACATGATTCGCGAGAGGGGATGGCTTGGATTGACTGCCACGCCCATGCCTGCCCCCATGGGTATTGTCAGAGAATTCTATGCGAATGCAAAGGAGACGATGAGTGGGTTATCCGTGATTTACGGAGTTCAAGTGGATTTCAGACCTCCATAATTATGGCGGTTTTGAGGTTACTTGGACGCTTTTCAGTTCGGGAATTCGCTAATTGGGTAGAAGGTGTACACTTGGAAACAGATTTGGAAATGGTCATTACTGAGTTGTGCGTGCCAGGAACGAAGTGGACTTACAAGGCCGACACGAATCGACCTCGAATATTTCAACATCGATACGAATCGATATGCCAAGGCGTGGAATTTATTTATATGTGCAAAGCTCGTTAAAATCGTCTCATCGGCATGAAATCACAGCGGAGAGGGCAATCATTCTGTGGGGGCATAATCACAAGGAAGTACATTGATGTAGCCCACCTGATACATCAGAATATGTTCGTATATATCTGAGAACACGGTTGGGAGTATCCCATACATCTGTCATGTGGTAGGCGGCATGTGTGCCCAGCAAGGAGTCCAGTGGGATAATGAACAAATGCAGAATCCGAGTCAAGATATCACACATGCAACCATTGCAAAATTCGAGGATTAGGCAGGAGGTGCACCGCACCCGCGAGGAAAAGGCTTCCTTATCCAGTCCACATTCTCAGACCCACCACCGTAGCCCTCTTAGACAGATGAAGCGGGCCCGTCAACTCAAGCACCTGCTGCTACTAGGGATCGACAGCTCCGAAAGTTGGAGCGAAAGGTCGACGCGATGTATGACAACTTTGTAGCATTTGCTACGGGTCTCACGAGGTCATTGGCAGAGGCGTTTGTACATCAAGGGACCATAGTTGAGTGGCCACAGTTTGGGACTGCCATGCCATATCCACCATCGGATTCACCACCCGACGAGGTTGGTGCAACTGAACACTAGGGGAGTTTTCTATAACCCTATACCTTCATTCATTGGGGCAATGAATATTATAAGTTTGGGGGCATTGGGGTAGTAGTATAGTTGCATATAGTATGTGCATGTTTAGTTTAATGTTTAGTTTAAATTTTATATAGTATGTGCATGTTTAGTTTTTTTTTTAATGTTTGCATTTTAGTCATTATTTTTAGTTAGTATTGTTTAGTTGTTAGTATATGTTTAGTGCATGTCTCACAAATTCTAGCTTTATGGAAATTTTATCTAGCTTTATGATGAATGTGAATTTTGAAGGATTGTTGAATATGTTGGATAACATAAGCTTAGATATAATGTTTTACGATGTAATTCATGATCTTTGTCTAAATGCTTTCGGTTTTACCAGACCGCCGTGTTCACAATTGCTTGTAGGCATAAGAATGATGTGTTGCATTGCTCAATAGAAAATGTGGTTTTAAAAAAGAAATATGTGGAAAATGGACTTAGACTATACAAAACATCGATATTCAAACTTTGGGGGAAAACATGGGTATGCTATGTATAAAAAAAAAAAATGAAAAAGCTATCTTGAAACCTTCTTGAATGTTTGAATTGTTGACTTTTTTGGTTGGGGCGAGATGGAGCGTAAAATGGAACACCTTTCGTTGTATAAAAAAAAAAAAAAAGAAAAGAAAAATAGCAATAAACACCGCATGAAAGAGCGAAAATCGCCCTCGTGAGTATAATAAAGCGATTAAGCCCATTGTTGAACCTTAGTTTGTTTTGATATGTTGGAACAGTCTTTGTTGCATAAGTATACATGAGTCTTGATTTAGACTGTAATTTTCTGTTTTGAGCAGTTTAGCATGTGTATTCTTTGCTTAAATCAAGTTTTGGTGAACACAACACACACACACAGCATCTTTATAGCATATATGAATTATTTGAGTGTATGATATTATGCCTATAGTTTGGTTTGAATTTGTATTCTCGAATCTGGATAATTCGTTGAGGCATTTTGGACTGAAATTTTGTTATAGCTGGAACAATGTGAGACTAGTTTGCATCATGATTTAGTTGCATAGCATGTAGTTGCATTTTAAAGTGTTTATATAGTATGCATTGCTTGAGGGCAAGCAATAGTTCAAGTGTTTTGGGGTATTTGATAAGGGTTTTATACCTACTTATTGGATATCAATTCACGAGAACTATGCCCATCTCAAGTACATTTGAGTGTGTTTTAGTTGCATTTCATAATATTTTGCATTGCATGTATTGAGAATTCCTTGGGTGTAAAAGTGCGAGGAAATGGCATAGCTTAACAATGGTTGGTGGCAATGGAGCAAATGGAGGTTGGAGCAAAGAAAACCAAGCATTAGTAGGACAAATGAACAAGAGAAAAGAAGAACAAGGATGTAGCAGCAGCAGAAGAACACGTAATCCAAATTACGAGAAGAAGCGGCGTGGCTACATTAGCATAAATAAACGCACACCGCGCGATCACCCGAATCGACCAGATTTTAAAGACGCGCGTGCTGCGCATGCGACGATTATTAAAGGGAACTCAAGGCGCACGTATGCGCGACCTCTGCGGCTGCTAATTAATTTTATTTTAATTTTTAAATTATAAGAGTTAAGTTGGTTAAAAATAATTCTGGTTGGCACCAGACGTATCATTCATTAGTTTTTACATGTTTTAGACAAGAGAACTAGGGTTTACACACTTTGAGAGATTTCCATTGGAGAGCCAAACATAGCATCATTATTTTCTATTTCTTCTTTGGAATTCGGTCATTGTGGATGCTTTACTTTTATGTTGCTGTATATTAGTGAGGATTTGAACGTTACGTTTGGATTGTAATCAACAATTGGGTTTGATCGATTCTCTCTTCTCTCTTTCAATTGTTTGTTTATTTTCCATGCGTTGCTTTGATCCCATAATGGCTTTTGGTTCAGTCATGAACTAAACTCCATTATGGGATTCTAACGGAGTTTAATCGTAGTCTAACTTATGGCCCGATTCTTTGGACCTGTTTTGCGTATTATAAGGAATTTCTATCATGGTTGATTTGCATGTATGAATGATTGATCACCATTCGTTTTAGGTGCTTGTATGGAATTGAAAAATAACATGTGAGTATGGTTGTAATCATGATAGCATGCGTATATGGAAATTTATTTTGCTTAGCTTTGTATTTTCGTGAATCGGATAGACATATATTGTTTCACCGTATGAGTTAAATAAGGGCTTGTGCTTAAATTCAATATTGCTGCAATCTCACATAGAAATATAGTGCGATTGGTTTTATTGATGATTACATGGTGTCTATTGCATGTGGATGTTATGGAAGTAGGTCATGATACATTGAAAAATGGTTATGTCTACATTAGTGCTCTTGGCTACTTTTCTATGATGATCGTGAACAATCTTGCATGATGGTTGTAATTAGATGAACTGTTAAATGAAGTTAGGATCCCATTATCTCCGATTTGATTTATTACATTATTATTCTTATTTTAATTATTATTTGCATTTAGAATAATTCACAATTATAAGCATTAGTTTAAGCATATAAAAATAGTGATTTAGTTGATGCATAATAGTTTAATTTAGATAACTTTCTCAGGTGGATCGATACTCGACTTACTCTGTAAAAATTGCTTGTTGACACTTGGGATGTATGCTTGCATGAGTTAGAGCTCTTTTGTTAGAACTAAAAAGAGGCAAGGAAAACAATTTGTCTCAGATATAAGGAAATAAGTTACTACCAATAGTACCTTCAAGTCATGACCTTTTGGGAGCCTGTGGTGGGCTAAGATGACCCAAGAAGATACTATTGGGCCAGTAGTTTGAGGCCTTATTTTGATTTGATTTGATTCGGACTTGGGATTTGACCCGAGATTTGTTCCGGACTTGAGATTTGACCCGGGTTGTTTCATATGGTATCAGAGCCGACTCTCGAAAGCTCTGGTCGGGTCATCCGATCGGGTTGCCGGAGGTGGGGACACGAAGCCAGCCGGTATTATCCCACAATGGCTAGAGTAGCAAAGATCTTTGGGCCGTGTGTGTGATCGGTTCTGACGGGGACGTCAGAAATTTAAGTGGGGGAGTTTGTAACACCCCAGTCCCACATCGAAAGATAGGGAAAAAATTTGTCTGCATATAAGGAAATAAGTTACTACCAATAGTACCTTCAAGTCATGACCTTTTGGGAGCCTGTGGTGGGCTAAGATGACCCAAGAAGATACTATTGGGCCAGTAGTTTGAGGCCTTATTTTGATTTGATTTGATTCGGACTTGGGATTTGACCCGAGATTTGTTCCGAATTCGGGATTTGACCCGGGTTGTTTCATAGCATGAGTAACAATCATGTATACAATGAAATATACGAGACCTACTGTTGATCGGTCATATTCTGGAGAAGATCACTGTAAGACAGTGAAAAACATCTTAAAGTACTTAACTGGCACTAAGGATGTGATTAAAATTTATGGTGGGTCTAAATTAAAACTAGAGGACTTAACAAACTCATGTTTTTCAGACAGACCAAGACGACAGAAAATCCACTTTAAGGTAAAGCATTACCTTGAACGGTGGAGCAGAGAATTGGAAATGTTTCAAACAGTGAAGAGTTGTTGATTTAGTGATAAAGACAAAGTATATAGCTGTAAATGAAGCTGCAAGTTGATTGTTTGGATGAAAAGTTCATTACAGAACTAGGAATAGTTCCTAAGTCTCATCTTGGATCTAAACATATGTTGTGGCACTTTCATTTGATTATAAGAATCATTGAAAGATGGGAAATCACTATAGAGATAGTAAATTCTCAAGAACAACATTACATATCCATTAACTAAAGCTTCCAACAGCAGGATAATTGTCACTTAGAGAAGAAGGGTATGAGATACCATGGTGATTGGCATTAGTGCAAGTGGGAGATTGAAAGTAGTATGCACACAATCCAATCATGTTTGATAATAAAGCATATACTTTGTAATAATCTTATTCATTTATTAATAAAAAGTATTAATTTATTAAAGGCTTTTAATTATCTACATGATGTTGTTTTATAATATGTGATAAACTCATAGTTTTAAGCAATATTTTTAGAATAATGATGATTGTTACGCCCCCAAAATAGGTATACATCACCCATCTTGAGTCGCCAAATACATGGTACAAAATTCAAATAAAACTTAATTATACAACAATCGTGTAAAATACGACAAAACATAATCTAAGAGTTTTAATAAGAATATTGTCATCTAGACAATATCCACACTCAATGGAGTCCTTATTATATTTATTGTCACACTATTTTATAGAATAGTGAGGACTACTAAAACAACCATCTGGACATTCAATCCGTTCCCCGACTCGTCCCAACTATATTCTCATTTCCTGAAGAGAACAGTGGAAGAAAGGGTGAGCTCAACTAGCCCAGTAAGAAATATTATGACTAAGATAACGCAGAATAATTTATCGTTAGCCTTCAATAGTGTTAAACTGATAAAATATAACAAACATCAAGTTTAATTGCAGCGGAACAAGCAATCCATTAGAAGAGTTAAGTAGAGGATAAAATCTACTATCTTCTATGATTTAAAAAGTTTTTCATCACTTTTATCGCTGAGACTCAGCTTAATAAATAAACCACATTATCCCTGCACTACGGCCAAGGATATTCATTAGTATCACGACCACAAATTATCCATGCACTACGGGACAAGGATATTCATGTATTCATCAATGGTCATGATCATGCCAACAACTGTCCATCAATGCACTACGACCAATGAGGACTTTTACCACATCATTTATAACATTACGGTTATGATTATACCAAATAATCCCTGGTCATAATCATACCAAGTCCATCTATGCACTACAGGCCATAAATGACTTTCACATATTATAAACATGAAGATGATGACAATGATATAAGAATTCAATAAAACAAGTTCAAGGATAAATTTTTAAAGATTTATAATTTAATTTATCCAGAAATTAATAACGTCCAAATTGTCAATATGATACTGTTTTGTGGAGTAAAATTCAAGAATGCTCAGAAGAATATTTCCATGAAAAGATACTGGATGAAGCGCAAATATTCATGATATTCTACTAATTTCATGGAGTATAAAAGCCAAAACTTTAACCAACTGAGTATAATAGAATATATAAAACTGCAAATGGATTTTTGCGCACATGCAGTAATCCACGTGATGCAGATCATTTCCACAATTTAATAAGGAATGAATACAAAGGATCATTCACTGGGCATGCGGTAGTCCACATAGGCAAGGCTATTCCAATGAGAATAATAAAGAATGGAATAATGAAGAATTCACCATGCATGCGATAGGCCATGCAGACGGAGTTATTCCAACGTAATAATAAAGAATGGAATAACAAAAGAATTCACGGGCATGCGATAGCCATTGCAGACGGAGTTATTCCAACAGAATAATAAAGAATGGAATAACAAAAGAATTCACCAGGCATGCGATAGACCGCAAAGACAGGTTATTTCAACAGAATAATAAAGAATAGAATAACAAAAGAATTCACCAGGCATTATGATAGACCGCACAGACAGGTTATTCTAACAGAATAATAGAGAATGGAATAACAACCCTTACGAGTATTGAAAGAAAATAACTCTCTTCATGAATACGAAAGAAATAATACCCTTTACCTTAGAAGAACTAGATACTGGAATAGTGAGGTAGCAAACTTCTCTTCTTCTTTCTCTCTATAATTTCTCTCTATAATAATTGCTCTTGTGAGACTTAATGAATTGGTGAGAATAAAAGAAGAATGAGCTTCTATTTATAGGAAAATATAGTTTCGATAATTCCACGTTTTGGGGCTCAAATATTACAGTATAATACATTCCTCTTTTTCTTTATTTTTAATTTAGTCCTGCAAGTATTATCAAACTTGCACCACCTCCCCTAATAGTAAATAATGTGAATTAATAGTTCATTCATTTGAGTTAATAGTATAATCATGTGAAAAAATTAATTACAGTATAGTACCTTCATCTATACCTCCATTTTTAATTTAGTCATACAAGTATTATCAATTTTGCACTACCTCCCCTAATAGTACATGAATGTGAATCAATAGTACACACATGTGAATAAATAGTTATAAGCATGTGAAATAATAACAATTAATTGCTCATTTATCCGATTAATTACCCGATTAGTCAATATAACCTCCAGACATCAATTATTATAGAAATAAATGTCGATTTCCACTAACACTAATAATCCCAACACAATGGAACTATCAATTTCATCTTTAATCAACACGAACTTATTCATCATTAATATTATAACTCACAATATTTAACAACCAGATTGTTCCCAGGAAAGAGGGGGCTTTCCGATAAGAATTTCTCCTTATTGGCGCGCAATTAGGTGACCAAACCTCTCCTTGACAGAACTTATAGACATTGTCAATATTGTAAATAATAATATGAATAACTTTGTTGTCTCAATTATTGATTTAATAATAATAAATATTATGCGAGATGATCTTTGTGATAATAATTGAATCAATAATATGAGAGATATGATCAAAGCAATTCATTGTAGCAATAATTGAGTATAAGCGAAAGTGACTTCTCAACGTAAGCATCAATAATCAATATAGTGTGCTACTATGCAACCACGCGTATTACTGTACTTTTACCACCGGGTAGTTCAACAGTTTAACGGTAAAACTTTCGCCGTTATTTTTATAAAAAGATAAGTCTGTCGTTTTCTAACTACGGCAATACTTCCGTTGTGGGGTCCACCAATGATTGTGCCATCATACAAATATTCCCTGTTAAAACGAATATTCCCCGACCAATCGAATATTATATAACCACTTGCTTACTTTGCAAAATTTGTAAATAATACCCACAACTATAACATTATATCAAATCCACACCATAATATTCAAAAATATATTTCGAGAAAAATTAATCTTTATTCATAAAAGTCGGGGTCTTACAATGATGATCATTCTAATGAGATCTAAATTCTTAGAAAGCTTAAAACTAAAATAGTTCTCAATCGTTGGATTACTAAATTGGGGATTAGTGAATCCGGATAGATTGGTACATACGTTGCTTGTTCATTGGATGAGGATGATTGATCTCATGATCATTTGTGTGGAGACACTAAAACAAGTATGTAGGTGCTTATTAGAGAATAAGTTCACTGAACGTGGCTCGCTAAGGAATACCTAATGGAGTTTTACTTATATGTCAATAGGAATTCCTGTAGTGATAGTAGTACAAGTGATCCTTGGACTTGAGATCATCATAATATATTGTGTATGATGAGTTATACTTTGACTTATTCCTTAAGACCCTTAGGATATATCAAAGGGTATGCATGGGTATAATAAGTTGTACATGGAGATAATGTATGATCAATAAAGAATCTACCACTTCTAGTAAAAGAAGAGAAATGTCCTATGTGATTCGATAAATAACAACCCAGTAGTCCTTGGCCAAGGCAGAATGAAATTAGAAAGGAGTTTCTAATTTGCATTATTTGGTGTTGTGCATTTAAGAGTCGAAATACATATAATTAAATAAAATAAGACTTGACCGTAATTCCATGTCTTATATTTAATTGGGACAATGTATGGTGGAAGGATTGAATTGTACGGTAACTATTTACTCAAAGGTTCTTTTATGATTAAGGTTGAAATCTATATTATCTGAAAAGTCGTTGATCGCTAGGAAGACTTATCCCTATTGTCGAATAAATATTATTTATTTAAATAAATTAATAATTTAATTTATTGATTTAAATAAGATTAGAATTGTTCTAATTGATTTATTCACAACCGGTTTAATATGGATAACCTAAAGGGTCACACCATAAAAGGAAGAATAATTATTTAAGAAGTTAATGGCATAATCGTAGTAATAAGTTAAGTATATTTAATTTAATCTATGGTGATAGAATAAATTAAATAGCTTAATATTTATTATTTAATATTTTGAAAATATTAAATATAAATTAATAAGAGGAGTCTTATTATTATTATTACTATTATTATTATTATTTAATTCCTAAAGGAGTTTGGGAATTAATTAATAACAGTACTCTCATATATTCCTAATAAGATTAGGAGGTAAATTAATTAAAAGATTTTAATTAATTATCCCTAATAAGATTGGGAGCATGATTAATTAAAGGATTTTTAATTAATTAAAATAAAACTCAATTCCTTAATTGTTAAGGAGGGTTGCCTACATCTATAAATAAGAGGAGTCTTATTATGAGGGTAGAGTTGTTGCTGACTTTTTCACAACATACGTGATTCTAATTGATGGAGAGTACGCTCCTTTTCTATGAGAGATAGAAAATTAGGGTTTTGCCAAACACCCATCTTCTTGAATCTTTATTCTTTCTTGGTGGATCACCTCTAGAGGCCAAACACTTGGGTGGCTAACGTTGATCAAAGGAAGGAACCAAACCCGGTGAATTCAAGTTGAACGCGAAAAAGATTGAAGGTGAACTTGTACCTGAGGAAGCTCGAATCTTCAAGGGTATGATTCTTGTTCTTCATATCTTTTCGTTTAATTAATAATTGTGCATAAAGGATGATCCGGGTATATAGTTTGTAAAATATTAAAACTTTGATTTATACACGTTTCTGCTTATTTTGTGCAATTTGATTGCGTTCATGAATATTACAAAGCGAAACATATATATATATATATATATATATATATATATATATATATATATATATATAGTTAGGATCAAGAGCATTCTCCTTAAATAGCATTTCTCCTTAAATAGCATTCTTTTATTAAAACTCGTCATTTTTGGAGGGGGCGGTGGTATTTTTGTAAATACAATACCAGCGTATTTACTAAAAAAATACCACCGCGTTCCTCCAAAAAGCGATGTAGTTTTAATAAAAGAATGCTATTTAAGAAGAATGCTATTTAAGGAGAATGCTCTTGATCCTCATCAGATATATATATATATATATATATATATATATACATGTGTGTGTGTGTGCGCGCGCTTGAGATTTATACTTTAGAAGTACGGCTTTTTTCACACGAAAAGTAATAGAGAGGGGAGAGTTTTTAAATTTATCTTTCATGGTCCCACAAGATTACATAAATTGATAAGTATTTTTATTTTTTTAATAATAAAAAATCCCATTAAATGACAACCTTACCCTTCACTTTATGTACTTTAACAAAAAAAAATTCGAGGATAAACAAAATTGTATCTTTAGTCATCCCTATGAGAATAGAGAGACTAACAAATATTATTTTTATTTGTTCATACTAAATGTAAAGTTATTTTCAATAAACAATAACTTAATTTGTTAAACTATGTTCATATTTATTATATATTAAATTAACACCATTCGCTACAAAATATTAACTTCGGTTTGACTTTTCAAAGTCAATATATAATATTTATAAATTTAAAATTAATATAATTTATTTAACCTTTTAATACAAAACTTTTTAGATAATTTATAAATTTATTATTGTAATGTCTAAATTAACTGAATTCATGCAAATTTTTAAATATTATAATTTGACTTTAAATACTCAATATTGATCCTGTATTTTAAAATAAAGGAAATATTAATATAAAATTTATTTAATAATCACCTAATAAAAGTCGGTCGTTCTTTTAACTATACTCCGTGGGTATATATGTATAACGACAAAATAATGAATTAGCCATTGTTGTTGGCAAGTTTTACTAATTACGCCATTGAACTTTTAATTTTTTAAATTACCCCACTAAACTAATTATTATTTTGAAATTGGATCATACTGTTATCTTTAGCTCACATCTGTTAAATTTTTTCTAACAATTATCCGACGTGGACTTGAAAAAAAAAAATAAAGACATGGGTTTAATATTCCTAGTTTGACTCCTATTATAACTTTGAATATTCAATCCTTTTGATTTTTAGAGAGAGAAAGAAAAAGATGAGTTCTGAAGGGAAGAACGACGGCATCAGCTTCCAGCCATCGGAGTTGGGCATGTGCGCCAACAGCTGCGGTTTCTTCAGCATAGCAGCAACGAATAACATGTGCTCCAAGTGCTTCAGAGATTTGCGTATCGAGAAGAAGAGCAAGCGGCTTTGGCAAAAGCCGCAATGGAGGAATTCGTTGATGGGTTTTTATCACAAGCTTGTGTGGTTCAGTTAGCGGCGCCTGTGGCGGTGAAATCTATTCTGGCAGTGGCTGGTTTGAGTGGATTAGACAGTTGCGGCTGGATACGCCACCTCTGACGGATTCAAGGCGGCCAGTAAAACCCGATTATAAGGAAAATGATGATGATGATGATGAAGATGATGATGACGATGGAACTGAAACCAATCATACCCATAAACAATCTATGTCGTCAACAGATCATTCTTACCAAGATTCCCTAAACAAAGATTAACTCAAACAGGTTCCCTTCTCTTTCCACTCTATCTATCAAATTTTAAGACTCAAGAGACTGTATGATTTGAAACTCTGCCTCTTTTTCCAAGTGACAGAATTTGTAAGACCCCAAATTTTATGAAATAAAAGTATTCAATTTTTCTATTTAGTAAATAGTTAAATTGATAAAAGTTTAAAGTTAATGGTGATATATGTAAATTTTTCAAAATATGCAAGTGGTTATAAAATATTCATTGTTGTCGGGGAATATTCGTTTGGTCGTGGAATATTCTTGTTGTCGGGTAATATTCGTACGATGGCGCAACCATTTGTGGGCCCCATAACAGGAAACTGTCGGATAAAGAAAACGATAAGTATGAGTTTTTTAAATAACGACTTAGTTGTTACCCTTAACACTGTTGGAATACCCGGTGGTTAAAGTACAGTAATACGCGTGGTTGCACAAGCGATGGCACCTGCGGTATTACGCTGATATTTTTGGATTATTGATTCTTACGTAAGAAGGCACTACTCAATAATTGTTACAGTAATTACTGTTCAATATTTTATTTTATTGATTCAATATTTGCTACATTGATATTTTATATTATTGTTGTTTCAATAATTGTCACTGCACAGTATTTCCCATTATAAGATCAATAATTCATATTATTTGAATAATATTATTAGATAGCATTATTGACAATGTCTAATGAAGTTCTATCTAGGAAAGGGGTTTGGTCACCTAATTGCACGTTAGTTAAGAGAAATCCTTATTGGAAAGCCCCCTTCTTTCCTGGGAACGACCTAATTGTCATTATTGTGATTCTGTAATATTATTTGTGAATAATTAATTATGGATTTATATGATAAGAAAATATTTATTTTATGTGGATAAATGAAGGAATTAATGCTGAGAAGTTTTATCATTATTTTGTCGAGTTGAGGTATTAAAAATCATCCGTATATAGATTTTAGTCATTTTGTTTGGAATTTGGAAAAATTTTCTTCTACAAAGTTGTAGAGAATTAAATTTTCTATAGAATAGACATAAATTTTGTATTTTCCTGATAAAATGGCTATTTATTATGAATTATTGAAGTTTCAGAAATAAATATTTTTATTAAAAACATGGGTGGGCCCCACTTTTTGTTGTTATGGAATTTTTTAAATTTAGTGGGCCCCACTTGTGGTGTGCTGAGTTTGGTCAAGAGGTGTGCGTGAAATTATTTATTAAAATATTATTTTATTAAATTTTAGTCTGATTTGGCGTTCTAGCATTTTCCTATAAATAGTGTGCTTAGTTAGAATTGAAAATCACACCAGAATCAGAAGTTAGATACTTTGAGCGTATTTTTATGAGTATTTAGATACTTTGAGAATTGTTATTCAATGCAAGTTTCCTTCAGCATTATTGTAAGACCCCGAATTTTACGAAATGAAAGTATTCAATTTTTATAATTATTATTCTATTTAGTAAATGGTTAAATTGAGAAAGGGTTAAAGTTAAGGGTGACATGTGAAAATTTTACAAAGTAAGCAAGTTGATATAAAATATTCATTATGTCGGGGAATATTCGATTGGTCGGGGAATATTCATTTTAACAGGGAATATTAAATATGACGACATAATCATTAAGTGGACCCATTAACGGAAGTATTGTCGTAGTTAGAAAAGCAGCGAAATATCTTTTTATAAAAATAACGGTGAAAGTTTTACCGTTAAACTGTTGAACTACCCGGTGATAAAAGTATAATAATACGTGTGGTTGCATAGTAGCCCACGGTATTGTACATTATCTTTGATTATTGATACTTACATGAGAAGTCACTCAATTATACTCAATTATTGCTACAATAATTACTGCATAATATCTCTCATATTATTGATTCAATTATTGTCATAGTATAATCTGCATAATATTTATTATTATTAAATCAATAATTGAGACGACAAAGTTATTCATATTATTATTTGCAATATTGACAATATCTAGAAAGTTTTGTCAAGGAGAGGTTTGACCACCTAATTGCGCGCCAATAGGGAGAAATCCTTATCGAAAAGCCCCATTTTTCCTGGGAATGATCTGGTTGTTAAATATTGTGAGTTATAATATTAATGATGAATAAGTTTGTGTTGATTAAAGATGAAATTGATAGTTCCATTGTGTTGGGGTTATTAGTGTTGGTGGAAATTAACATTTATTTCGATAATAATTGATGTCTGGAGGTTATATTGACCAATCGGGTAATTAATCGGATAAATGAGCAATTAATTATTATTAATTTATATGCTTATAACTATTTGTTCACGTGTGTGTACTATTGAGTCACACGCATGTACTATTAGGGGAGGTGGTGCAAGATTGATAATATTTGCATGACTAAATTAAAAATGGAGGTATAGATGAAGATACTATACTGTAATTATTATTTTCACATGTATAGAACTATTGAGTCACATGATTGTACTATTGATTCACATGATATACTATTAGGAGAGGTGGTATAAGTTTGATAATACTTGCAAGACTAAATTAAAAATGAAAGAAAAGATGAAGATATTATACTGTAATATTTCGAGCCCCAAAACGTGCAATTATCGAAACTATATTTTCCTATAAATAGAAGCTCATTCTTCCTTCATTCTCACCAATTCACTAAGACTCACAAGAGCAATTATAGAGAGAGAAGCTATAGAGAGAGAAGATATAGAGAGAAAGAAGAAGAGAAGTCTACTACTTCACTATTCCAGTATTCAGTCTTCTTCTGAGGTAAGGGGTATTATTTATTTCATATTCTGAAGAGAAATTATTTTTCGTATTCGTATGAATATTATTTTCTTTTAATATTCGTAAAGGGTATTATTTCTTTCGTATTCATGAAGAGAGTTATTTTCTTTCAATACTCGTAAGGGTTGTTATTCCATTCTTTATTATTCGGTTGGAATAACTTTGATATCTGTGGGACTCTAGTATGCATGGTGAAATTCTTCTGTTATTTCATTCTTTATTATTCTGTTGGAATAACCTGTCTACGTGGACTACCGCATGCATGGTGAATGACCCTTCTAATTCATTTTTTATTATTTTGTTGGAAAAACCTGTCTACGTGGACTACCGTATGCATGGTGAATGACTCTTCGTATTCATTCTTTATTAAATTGTGGAAATGATGCATCTCGTGGATTTCTGCATGCATGGGTGAAAATCTATTTGTAGTTTAAGTATATTCTATTATACTCGTATGAGATATCATTTCTTTTGTACTCGTCATGGAATATTATTTTCTTTTATATTTTCTTTTTATGAGTATTATTCATGGAGTAATATTCATGAGTTATTATTTACGGGTTACTATTCACCCGGTTACTATTCACTCAAATATTATTCACTCGGGTATCCGGGACACTTTTCGTACCAGAGTACTATTCACTGATTACTATTCACCCAATTATTATTTACTAGAATATTATTCACTCGGGTATTTGGAGAACTTTTCATGCCGGGGTACTATTCACGAGGTACTACTCCAGAAGTACTATTCACAAGATACTATTCACGGAATACTATTCACCTAAAAAATATATTTCTTTTCTGTCCAAATTATTTTTGATACATGAATATTATTCTTGAATTTTACTCCACAAAGAAGTATCATGTTGATAATTTGGATATTTTTAAACTCTGAATAAATTTAAAGTCTTTAATATTTATCCTTGATTTCGTTTGATTAATGCTTATATCATTGTCATCATCCTTATGCTTATATTATGATGAAAGTCATCTTTGGCTTACGTGCATAGATGGACTGTTGATTGATATGATTATGACCAGGGATCATTCGGTATAATCATGACCGTAATGTTGTAAATGATGTGAAAAAAGTCCTCATTGGCCCGTTGTGCATTGATGGACAGTTTTTGGTATGATCATGACCATGGGTTCTCTTCGACCAAGGGTGCAAAGATGAATTGTTTTATGGCATAATCATGATCGTTGATGAAAACACAATTATCTTTGGCGCGTAGTGCATGGATAATTCGTGGTCGTGATACTAATGAATATCCTTGGCCTGTAGTGCATGGATAATTCGGTGATGTGGATTATTTATTGTGCTGAGTCTTAGAGATAAAATATTGATAATAAACTTTTAATTCGTAGAAGATAGTAGATATCATGTGACGCCCCCAAAACAGGTATACATCACCCATCTTGAGTCGCCAGATACATGGTACAGAAACAAATACAACTTCAGTAATATAATTGTCGTGCAAAATACGACAACACATATACTGTGAGTTTGAATACAAATATTGTATACTAGAGAGTATACAAACTCAAAAGGAGTCCTCATTACAATTATTGATACACTATTTTACAAAAATAGTGAGGGCTGCTAAACAACTATCTTGAATCATCACTCCATACCCCGGCTAGTTCCTGCTAAATTCTCCCCTCCTGAGAAGAACAATGGAACAAAAAGGAAAAGGGTGAGCTCAACTAGCCCAGTAAAGAATATTATGACTAAGATAATATACAACAAATTATCAGTAGTCTTCAACAGGGAAAATCTAATAAAATATAACAGACAACAAGTTTTAGATCAACAACTGCAGCGAAAACAACAATCCATTAGAAGAGTCAAGTAGAGAAAGAATTCTACTATCTTCTAAGATTTAAAAGTCCATCATCAATATTTTATCCACAGTAACATCAATCAATATACATCTCGAATCAAATATTCATCTTTTCACTACTGAGCCAAAGATATTCATTTGTATCACCGGTTGGTCATATTCATCTCAACACTGTTCATCTTTGCACTATGGGCCAAAGATATTCACTGAATAATCATTCATCTTTTGCACTCTGAGCCAAAGATATTGATAATATCATCATTTAGGACCGAGGATGATGAAAAATATTTTAAAGAAAATGAATCCGAGTGGAGACGGAAGAACAAATATTAGGGATTCGTATCACAGTTTATCCGAGATCAATAATACTCCATAATAACCAATTTTGAAGCATAATTCAAAAATAAAGATCAAAACATGGATACAATCAAAGATAGTAACCATAATAGATATCTTGGACAAAAAGAAGAAAATTTCATTTTTTGGTGAATAAGTGCAGTATTAAGTGAATAGTTAAGATATCGTGAATAGTCTTAGTATATGTGAATAGTAACTCCGACACAAAAAGTTCCAAATTTGATAAAAAGTTCAGACCAATATTTTGGTATAATGATATTGAAGAAAATAATATCATTTCAGAAGGAAACAACATCCTTTACCTCAAAATAACAGTACTTACATTTGAATTTCGGATATAGTCTTGTGAAACTTACTTTGAATAGCAACTCTAAAAGTATCTAAATACTCACAAAAATACGCTCAATAATCTAGAGAGAAAGAAAACTTGTTTCTGGTGTGATTTTTAATTCTAACCTAAGCGTCTATTTATAGGAAAAATGCTAGAACGCCATAGGAGACTAAATAATAAAATAATATTCTTTAAAACGACAATTCAACGTATGCTATCAATGACCAAGACCAGCCACCACCTTTGAACAATTTCCAGCAGCCCACATGTTTTCACACAAGAGTGGCCCCCACCCATAATTTAATAAAAATTATTTTATTTTCTGAAACTTCAGTAATTCATAATAAATAGCCCTTTTATCAGAAAAATTTGAAACTCACGTGTTTCCATAGGAAATTTAATTCTCTACAACTTTGTAGAAGAAAGTTTTTCCAAATTCCAATCGAAAAAAATACCGAAATCCACAAACGGATGATTTTAATACTTCAATCAAACAAAATCTCGATAAAACACCTCGGCATTAATTCCTCCATTTTATCCACATAAAATAAATATATCCATCATTTATATCCACATAAAATAAATATTTCCTTATCATATAAATCAATAATTAATTATTCATAAATAATATTATGAGAATCACAATTATGACAATCAGCGTAGTTCGAGGAAGAGGGGGCTTTCAATAAGGATTTCCCTTCTTGGCGCGCAATTAGGTGACCAAACCTCTCATTGATGTGAACTTTCTAGACATTGCCAATAATGCTATCTAATAATATTATTCCAAATAATATGAATTATTGATCGATAATGAGAGATGATGTGCATTGACAATTATTGAGCAACAATAATATAAAATATCAACGCAAACAATTATTGAATCAATAAAATAAAATATTGAGCGATAACTCTCGTAAAAATTATTGAGTAGTGCCTTTACGTAAGGATCAATAATTCATCAATACTGTGCATCCACGCATATTCACGTATTTTAACCATGGGTATTCCAAGCGAGGTTTAGCGGTAACAACTACGTCGTTATTTATAAAAACTCAAACTTGTGCGTTTTTTCATCAAATGAGTTATTACATTATGGGGGCCCCCAAATGATGGCTACGCGTAAATGCGAATATTCAAACAACAAGAATATTCCACGACCAAACGAATATTCCCCGACAACAATGATTATTTTATAACCACTTGCTTATTTTGCAAAATTTGCACATTTCACCCATAACCAAAATATTATATCAATTTAATACCTTATTATTCACAATAATAATTAGAGGAAATTCAATTTTATTTATAATAAGTTGGGGTCTTACAACCTCCCATCCTTATGAAATTTCGTCCTCGAAATTGACATACGTACCTGGTGTTTCGAAAAGGTGAGGATACCTCGCTTTCATTTCTGATTCTAACTCTCAAGTCATTTCTTCAATAGCATGTGTCAGGAATAAGCATGTGAATGTTATTCCTATTTATATATGATTTGATTATGATATATATATATATATATATTTATATATGTATATGAATGAATAATATGCAAGTATGCTTGCATTAAGAAAAGCTGTAAAGTCCTGTGATAGATAATATAAATATATGTACAAGGACTTAGAATGAATTGATCAAATATGTTAGGTTGATCCTATATAAAGCAAAACAGCTTTATAAAGTCCTTAAAAAAGAAATGATGTACAAGGACTATAAATATAGAAAGATCAAGCTTGTTAGGTTGATCTTATGATGTAATAGATAGGCTAGTTTGATCGTCGGAGAACCTTTGCGCACTGTAAGTCGTAGTCTGCCAGGTGAGTCAAGGTTAACTCGGGAGCTATCGAGGCAGAATGAGAGTATGCAAGATAGTAGATCTCGGAGTTCATAGACTGTAAGGGGAAACGAAGAAGGATCGTAGTGTATCGAGAAGAGCTTCCTCGGGATCGTAGTGTCTTTGAGGAAGTCGTGTTCGAGAATCGTGAGAGATAGCACACGCTACAAGCCGAATTAGGTCATCCGCCAAGCAAGATGAAACGTAGACTACACTCGAGTCGTAGAGTCTCTCGATGTCGAAGCCAAGTTAAGGATCGTAGATCACACTCACGAGTTAAGTAGAGTCTATTGATTATATCAGAGATCGTGAGTCGAGAAAGATCGGATGAAGACAATAGGCACAAGGCGAAATTGTAGAGTGTCGATATGCTCGATCTCGGGGTCGTGTAGTGTACGCACGGTAGTAGAGGTGAATCGTGAAGTGCGAACTATGACTCAAAAGAAGTGCTCACAATGCTAAGTCGGAATCGTAGAAGCGATACGGTTCTCAGCGAATGAGTACTCCCGAGAATATCCAAAGATCTGAAGCCTCTAGTTGGCATTTGCAAAGATGCATTCCACGGTAAAGGGAACTAGAGAGCACTCAAGCGAATGGCATGCGAGGTTAACGAAGATCTCAAAGACAAACCTAATCGGCATTAAGATTGAGGTGTAAGGCCATTCGTGATGAAGTCTTCCACAAGGAGATCAAAGAAGACTTGAAGTCGCCTAAGGAAAGTCGACTTATCGCATTAGCTATCAAGTGTACAGAAGACACCGATCTTGGAAACAACCAAGATCGTAGTGTTTCCAAACAAAGAAGGAGGCGATGGAAGGTGAGCAGAGATCTTGGTCGACCGAAGAGCAAAGCTAAAGTGATTAAGTGCGAGGGTCGGTTCATTGATGATAAGTGGCGGAAGAAGATCACCGAGGAGAAGCAAAAGTTGGGCCGCCATAAATCTGAAGTGTCTTGATATTGAGGAAGGGACAGAAGCAAGGAATTAGGACATCAGTATCTGAGAACAGTCGAAGCAAACAGAAGTATTGAAGCACTGCACAATACAGTAAAGAGGTGTTCTTCAGTGAAGATACAAGCAACACTCTTCATGATCATAGTGTTAGCTCTACTAGTCAACGAGCAACACTCAACAAGACACTACGATCAGGTCCTTGAAGATGTGCATCAGAATCGTAGAGTCCGAATAACTGAAGAATGAAGCATTGGCAAAGGTTCAATCTGAAGGGTAATATTCGGACAAGTGCCTATTGAGAGCATCGATGCAATAGGACAACCTCTGATCGAGGAATCAGAAAGAAGTGATAAAGTCTTCGACCTGCCCAAGACATTAAAGTTATACATCTGACAAGGTAGGTGAAACAGTAGACTGCAGCGTCAGAAAAAGTATGACAAGTCACATCAAGCAGTCTACCTCAAGCAACTTGAGATCTGTGAAGATATTTGAATAGCCTTCAACGGTTACTTTCCAACGGAAGGATTGGGAAGAAGTATAAATGGGAAAGAACTTCAAAGATAAAAGGTTGCTGGAGTTGCCGAGTTTGGAGAGAAGGTGGACTGATCAAAACTATATCAGGTAGTGAGTCCGTAGGCTCACTCTACGATCCACCAAGAACACTCAGAAGTCAGATAAAGAAAGAAGTGGAAGTGTGAGTTCTACTATGTAGAAGTGAGAGTTCTACTACATGAAGAGTGTTCTGAACTGTCGAGAGAAAGGAGAGCATCATGCCATCTGGATGTCCATCATGGGAAGACTCTAAGTATAATAGAGAAGAGCTCACGGTCATCTTAGCAAGTCCATCATTAGAAGGCATCGAGTAGCAAGAAAGGAGATCACAAAAGCCATCTTGGCGTCAAGCATGAGAAAGGTTCTAAGTACCTTATAGAAGAGCTTACAGTCATCTTAGAAGCCTCTCATGTGCAGCCATCAAGTACCAAGGAGAATGATCTTCAAGGCAGTTCATCAAGGGGTCATCCAGAGTAGTTAAGCAACCTAAGAAGCTGAGCATCATGCAACACTCAACTGCTCTTCAAGGATGATCAAGCCAAGCTGCTAAAGATAGAAGATGTTCAGAGCATGAAGACATCTTAGCAGCTCAGCACCGACTCCAACAACAACAAACAAACAACTCAACAAAGCCAGGGCCTGAGGGGTCCTAGTCCGGAGAGACTAAACAAAGTAGGGCCAAAGGGTCTGTAACGACCGAGAAATACGGATCTTATTGTAAAATTATTTTATTAAGTTAAATAATAATAAAATCATATTCCATGTGTTATCAAGATGGTTGTCATTGTATAACCTATTGATGTTAGAATATCGTAGTATTTGGGCTACGTGGATGAATTAAAGTGTTTGAATTTCCAAGATGAAGATAAAAGTTTTCCGAGAAATTTTCCGAAAAACACTATTCATCGGTATTTGCTTGGGATATAATTTTGAGATTCTGAGAAATACGCAATGATGGAATAATAAGGTAAGATGGATTATGTAATAAAAATCTAGTTATGGAAAAAGTAATAATTTGCTTGTGGACTTAAATTATAAACGTTAAGTAAAGCGAAGTGTTAAAGAATAAGTAATAATTGTATGATACTTGGTATTGTACGAAGTAGTGAAAACGAGTATAATATGAAGTATTATACGAGTTTGTATGAAGGATGAAATACCGTATATAAATTCTATAAGAATTAGAATACGAAAATAATACATCAACAATATGTATTAAGAAATGTTAATGGACTTGGATGATTGGTAAACAATTATATACAAGTCCAAGTGAATTAGAGAGAGAAGCCCAACTAATGAATTAATGAACCAATTAGTGTTTGTTAAAGTAAATCCCAAGGATTAATTAATGTAAGCCCAAGATGGAATCCATGAGTGGTATGATCCAAGGGGCAAACCATATTAATATGGTTGAATGTGGTGACCAAGTAATGTAATGACCAAGTAATGTGTGATGACCAAGATATGTGGTGACCAAGTTAGGAGTATTGACCAAGACTTTGAATTAATGGCCAAGTAAGAGATAAGAGAGTGGCTAGCAAGTAATGAATAGTAAGGAGATGGCTTAAGGAGGTGGGATGTTTTAAAGACCAAACTACCCTAACCTTAGAAAGTCTATAAATAGAAGAGCTTCGCTAGTAATTTGTTGGTTGATCAAATAATCCAACACTTCTAAAGTTCTTAAGTGTTAGAGAGAATAAGCTAGCAATAAGTCATTTCCATAAGCTGAGAAGAAGAAGCAAGCTACTTACCAAGACAACAAAAGAGTAAGACTTCTTCTCCAATTATCTTCTATCTCTATTCATGATAGGATGATAAGAAAAGTTGGATTAAGAAACATGAATGAGTAAGTAATGAACTTAAGCCAATTAAGTTGGTAATAAGTCATTTAAGCTAGCATAAGTTATAAACTTATGTGAAAATAATATGAACTTGTAAGAAGTTTATTAAGAGAAATGATATGAAGGTAAAAGAATTTATATGATCATATGTATCATGTATACCCAAGTTAAGTTATATGTTAAGAACATATAAGAAATGATGTTTAAGAAACTTTAACTTGTCATAAGTCATTAACGATGAAATCTTAAGTAGTTTATAAATGACAAGTTATAAGCTCTTGAAGAATAAGTCCAAAAATACAACCATGAATATAAGTTGTTGTATTAAGGATGTTTAAATGTTCACATGATGAATGAAGTTCATTTGTAATGTTGAACAAATCATAAGAAGGAAGAATTGCCGGAATTTGCACGATTGGACGATAATTGTCGAATACGTAAAATTCTCGGAATGGAAGTCAAATTTTATGTTTGATCATGAAACCATTGTTTTCCAATAAAGTCATAATTGGCATTTAAAAGTTGCGGACTCAAAAATGACCGGATTCTGACTTAGAACGAAGAAACGAGCGTTGAACGTTCACGAACGTTTATCGTTTACGTTAAAAATGAACCAATAGGTGAATTTTTAGCAAACGAAGTCAAATAGATAAAATTCTTGAATGGTCATGTAGAGTACGTAATTTGTGAACCGTAGGCTTTTGAATGAGCCAATTCGAACTTATAATGAAGAAGTTATGCGTCCGGGAAGTTCACAAAATTTTAAAACTGAAATTGATATCTGGTGCACAGAGTTCAGCCTGTGGCGCCAACCCTATCTAAAAAGACCATGTGCATGCAAGTGGAGCGATGTAGAGCCTACTACAAGAGTTCACTTGTTATGAACCTTAGATTCAATAAGTGGCACCTTGATTGCCATGAACGATGACAAAATTCTTTGGAGTGTGGTAGCAAATACGGCCCATGAAAGTAAGGACTCGTGACTGCGGCCAAGTCGAGATAGTTATACATTAAGCTCGTGCGCATGACATGAGATATAGGTATAAAGCTGGCGCCGCAGCGCTAGTCTCAGAGCGAAGATAGTAATGAAATTTTCTAAGTACAAAGAAAAGAAATGGAAGTAAACATAACTTAAGGAAGGTAATGTACATTGATTAAACATTGTTAAACCTTAAGGATGATGTATAAAGGTTGAGATAACCTAGTCAAGTATAATGCAAGCATAATGATAACCCGGAACGAATATTAAATGAATCTAATACACAATTAGATTGAAATAAAGAGTATGATATAGTAATATACATACTTGATTATATGTGACCTAATGTAAGGCATTATGTGATCATGTATTGTAGAGACTTGAACGACTTGAACATAAAGTTAATTTACCGTAGAAGACGCTAAAGGCAAGTATTCTAACTCTTGTCTCAGTTCAATCTGAACAAGTTTTTGAGATTCATGTATTCTTTCGCATGAATTGAAGTATGATGAAGTTGAAGCCAATTCCTTTGGCTAGACTTGATGAATTGATAATTTATTCATGTATTATCAAATGTTGCTATCTTTTGTCAACTACTTGATATGGTTTTCAAAAGAAGACGGAAATGTTAAACAAATATTTTGTCGGTAAAACGACAGGCATGTGAGGTTGCCAAATGCTTAAACGTGTATACGTTTAATGGATGTAATGGTGATCAACATAGAGTACAATAGGATGATCACCTAGAAGTGCTCATAAGAGATATCGGGCTTACGGACTTGCTTTCGGGTTGTCCTTTTCCAATAACGAATGAATACTCGAGGTCTTTGACTGGAGTGAATGTTTTACTAAATACTGTTGTTATTGTAAAACATTTTAAAAGAAAAGATGAAGTGCTATTTTGAATTATCAATAGTACTTCATAACTATTGTTTAGTTATCGAAGATATACGATTTGTATGTGTCAAGCATGTTGTTATTAAATTGTTATACTTGTTGAGCTAGTTATGCTCACTCTTGCTTGAACCATATGAATGCAAAGAAAGACCTGAACGTCAGAAGGATCGAAAAAGGATAAAGGAAAAGCTAGGCGTGATTCTTAAATTTGTCTTGTAATAGTATAGGTCTATTGTTATAATTTAACTGATATTATGACGAAGAACCTTTTGTAACGGGTTTAGAACTTGGGAAATGTAAATATTACTTTAAATATATAGAAGTTATGTTCGTTCTTTGAGACTTTTCAATTGAATGAATGTATGAATGTTGTACAGTATAGCACCATCTGACGGGTTGGAAGATACCCGGATTTGGGGGCGCTACAGGGTCCTTGTCTAAAGGGACTAAATGAAGTTCCAAGTCTGCTGGGCTTAAAGAGTTCCTAGGGAACTAGAGAAGTCCCAAGGCTGCTGGCCTTGAAGAGTTCTTAGTGAACTGAAGTCCCAAGGCTGCTGGCCTTGAAGGAATCGTAGAGAGATTGTGGTCTTGCCCTTCCTTAGTGGAAATCTGCTAGTTGAAAGCAGAAGAGTGGATTAGGAGCTTGAGTCTCTGAACCACTTAAAACCTCTTGTGTCTTTTACATTATGTAATTTACATTATGTCTATAACTGCTATAACTGCTATGTATGTTCTAACTGCTTATAACTAAACTAACCCAACGAACAATGTATGTATGATTATGAATATATCAATGAAGGGGAATCTTTTACTTATTCCGATGTGCTTGAAAAGATTCTTATGTTTGTTATATACTTTAATATGAACAATACAACATAAACCAGAAAAGTATTTGAAATAAAAGGATCTATTCAACCCCCCCCCCCCTTCTAGATCTATTGTGCCCTCTAGGAACTAACAATTGGAATCAGAGCAGGTTTTCATGCTATATTCAAAAGCTAATCGCTTTGAGTCTGATTCCAGGCACTAACATTATTCTAAACTTAGTTTAGTAATAAGTAACTTGTTATATGCAGAAGAGCTCACACATTGGAAATATTGTGTATAGGTAAAAATGTGTATACACCTGAAGCTGCTCAGATTGGTCCATATCCTCGATTGCTATATCAACAAGACCAATCCTAGCCTGCAGTCAATCTTGTTGTCTGAAGACCAAACGAGAGAAAGAGAGCAAGAGACATCAGTGACAAAGAGTAAAGCATTCATCACCGAAGATGAAGAGGTCCAGCGTACTAAGAAATGCTGATCGAGAGGAGAAAGAAGATCTTCTCAAACTTATGAGTGACCAACCAACAACTGGGTACTATCTTTGTAAACTCAAAGATGTCAAAGATCTTAATGCTACGATTCTCTTGATCTACATCTTCAAGATCACGACTGATTGATGAAAGGCCAACAAGAGCATTAAGCTGAAAGGAGCAAAAGTAAAAGCCATGCACATCAATACCTGAACTCAGTATATCTAAGGTAAATGACTGTTAAGAAACTGATAGTAAAAAGGTACGGTTCCTCACCATTATTAATGTATACATCATATTTGCACCATCCTATGTACTATATGACAAGATTCATCAAGAAGTCATAATCTACCTAAAAAGGTGAAGAGAGAAAGTAGTCTGAAGATGGAAAATTCAAATGCCTACAAACTTTCTCTTTAACCAAGTTTTTGGCTGAAGATGACATCTTGAAGAAAATCTGAAATAGATCATAAGAGTATTACAGACCAAATGAACTTTATGTTAAGTAATCATTATTGGTGTGCTAGTATGTATGTACGAGCCTATGTTCTAAGTGTTTGACAACACACAGAGAATGAACAGTTCTACAAGAGGATCTTGCTGATTTATAGAAACTGATCACATCCATGAATCAACTAGATACTCATAAATCGTAGAGTTGATTCACAATCTGTGAACACTTAAACATTGTGAACATAACCCAGTGAATGATGAAACCAACATAGATAAAGAGTGTGTTATTAATTGTCAAATCCTACACACACTAACTATCATGCATCTCAAAAATGTATTATCTCTAGACAGTTGCATGCATGAATATGTCTGTTGGTGATAAACATGATGATTATCCAGTTAAGAGGAATAGGGGTTTTAGAAAACTAACCTAGCAGGACCCATTCAACAATGAGGACAAAAAGTAGAAATATACTTAAACCTGCAAGTACTTGGTCAGTCTGACCACACTAAGGAATGCTGAAGTAGAAGACTTCATTCAATAGGACTCAACTAGCAGGAGGCTAAGGACTGTTCAGAGATGAATCTGATAAGGTTCCTATATGTCCAAGCCTGTCCTTGAAGACCCTCTGAGCTAACCGGAATGGAGCTCACATGGCTGCAAATCTGTATATGGGAGCATGCCATGCAACAGAAGATAAAAAGGATTCTATGTGCCCATATCAAGAAGGACATGCTTTATGAAAAGGATCCTCAAGGGAAGCTCACAACAGAAGATCATTGAGCTTAAGATAAACGGAGTTCTTTACGAAGCATAACTTCTCAAAACAAAGGACTGTCAAAGAAGACTACGTTCGTAGTGCTGTCAAATGATCGTAGAGTGATCAATCCTGAAAATACTCATCTCTAAGATACAAGGAAAACTAAGCAACGATGATGATTCCAGTCAGAAGGAGGAATGATGGACAGCCTTCAAATGAACATGAAGAAGGAATCACATATATCTGAGAAGACAACATCAACAATGGGGGAGCAGTGATCTGTTAAGGAAAAACAGCACTATTAAACCTGGAAGAGATGTACCGATTCTGACGTCCCAAAACTTTGTGGCTGATGAACCAAATGAAGATCCATAGTCAGTAGGAACGTCTCAAAACGTACTACTGATAACCCTTCAGCCACCCAATCCATAATCGTGAAGTTCCTACGATCAAACACATGATCGTAGTGTAAGAGCAGAAGGACACCACGATCTCAGCAATGCAGATATCCAGAGCTGGTAGAAAGACCTCCCCATCAGAAAAGGTCTAATGAGATGTCATTGAAAATCACTGCCTTAGTATTTCATCTGGAGAGCGCCTCAGGGACAAACCTGACCCTTAGCTAAATCTAAGAGGTTGGCCCTTCCTGAGCTACCTTATCCCAGAAGGAATGCTTGATCTAGTTCTTCTCAAAAGAACCAAGTCAGTCAACGATCGTAGAGTTGAACTTGAAGAGAACTAAACGATTATAGTACAAACTCAACGATCGTAATGATATCTAAACGATCGTAGTGCAACCTCAGCGACAGAAGAAGACAACTCAACGATCGTAGTCCTACCAAAGGGTATTCCAGTTCACAAGGAGCATGAAGAATGAGACTTCTGCTAAGCCATTCAAGTTGAGGAGATAAGTTCGAATACATCAGTGATTGAGCTATGCTGCATCGAAGAAAGGAGGAAAGACAAAGCCATCCACTGCAGCATCTCTTAGAAGTTAATCGTTGAGTCAATAAAGGAAATCATAGAGTCTATAGCTGCCTCATCATGCCACTCTACGAATCAAAAGGTCAACGGTCAAAGCCACATCAATTAAATGTCCACTCTTCAAATAACTGAAAAGTTGTGGGGAGTTCTGACTCATTCTTGGGCAATGTGCAACCAATGGACGATTGACACATCACCGAGTATCACGAGTTAGAAGGAACTACCATAAAGACGACTTCAAATCTGCAGACAGTTACCAAAAGATATCGAACCTTTCTCCCTCCCATTTTCAAAACCCTAGAAAGCTTTTCAAGAGCAAAATCAGTTGACCCTCCAGAACAAGTGCCAAATCTCAGTCAGCCATCTCGCATAAATCTCTCTAAATCAAACATCCACAGTCTTCGAACGATTCAAATGGAGAACTGGCAAGTTATCACCGGCATTCAGCTTGAAACCAAATCGTTTGAGAATTCTGAGAAGAAGTTCAGGGACATACTTAGACTCATAAAGGAAGCTGGGTTTTCAGAATGTCTCAAGGCGAGTACTCGTGTATACATTGACCTAGTTAAGGAGTTCTACTCAAACGTCTCCATAAACTCTGGAACTCTATCTACCAAGGTTAAAGGTCAGATTCTGAAGCTAAAATCTTCTAACCTTAATCAATGCCTAGGTTTCCCTAGCCAAGGCTGAAGAACCTTGAAGATGTCAACATTGAGCAAACGAAGGAGTTGATGGGATACCAAAGAAACCCTAGCTTCAAAGACATGAAGAAGAAGGAGTTCCCTGAAGAGTATGAGTTCCTTGCTAAAATTGTAGGAAAGTGCATACTGTGTAAAAACACTGCACATGATACGGTGATTGATCAACAACTGAATATAATGTCAGCTATAGTTCTGAAGAAATAAATTAACTTTGGAGCCATTTTGTTTGATCATATCTCTAAGTGGGTAGAGAAGGCTGAGAAGAAGCCACTGACCAAGGTATTTCATGGAAGGTTGCTGAGTATCATTCTGAAGAAGAAACTATGAGGGAAAATCAAGGAAGATGAGGGAGAAGCCTTGAATGTGCACAAGGTGATGTCTCCACAGTTATTTGAGAAATGGAAGAAGAACCCCAAGGAAAACAAAAGGCTGACAGCTGGGAGTAGTAGTAGAGCCTCTACAAAGAAGAGGAAGATAGTAAAGACAGAGAGCTCTGAATCTAGTGACTCTGCAGCAGCTGAAATCACGCCAGCTAGGAAGAAATCAAAAGTGGTGAAGAAAGCTGGTAATGAGAAGAAAGCCCAGGCCCCACCAAGGAGAGTTTCCTTCATGAACAAGGATAAAGAAGAAAAGGCCCAAACTGCTGAAACCACAAAAAGAAGAAGCAGCAGGTTGCTTCAAGGGCCAGTCAGCAAGAAAGCTAAGGTGGATGACAAACCAGCCTTAGCTTCTCAAATCAATGCATCTGCTGAAGAAAGGGATGTAGAGTCAGCAGAAGAGGAAGAAACAGAAGATGTGGTCCAATCCCCATAGTCAGCATCCAGAAATGAAAGTGAAGCTGATGAGATGAAAGAAAGTGCAACAACTACTGATGAAGAAAAATGTGCAAACTCAATGGCTGATCCTCAGAGTAGTCACTCTGATGATAAAGAAAAAACCCAAGATGATAGGACAAGTAATGCTGTGTCTGAAGAATAAGAACTTGCCCCAACGATCCCAGAGAATGGGTCAGAAAATACTGCTCAAGAAGAAGATGAAAATGTATCCTCCAATCCAGAAAGCCCTCATGATGACTCAGGAAGTGATGAGTCCAAGAAACAAGAATCTACCCCCAAAGTCTTTGAATTCAAAGAAGTGCATCATTGAGCAAGAGGAGTCAGAGACTGAAGAAGAAGAAGAAGAGTCAGTATCTCCAATAATTGAACCTCCACGAAGAAGGAGAAGCTACAGGCTGCAAGCCCAGTTTGCCTCCAAAAGGAACAATGGCCAATCAAATGCCATCATCGAATTAAGTGATGATGAGTCTGTATCCCCAGGAGAAAGTGTTGAAGATGGAGCCAGCAGTGAAGAAGAAAAGTATGAGGAAATACTTGCTGAAGAAGGTTCTGATAATGAAACTCAGTTAGAAGAATTTTCTATTGAAGATGCTGAAGAAGGTTCTGATAATGAAATGCAGCTAGAGGAATTCCTTGCTAAAGATAATCAATAAAGTTTAGGCTCCGAGAGAGAAGAGATTAAAGGAGATTCTGGTTCTGCACCTCAAAAAGCAGACGACCAAGAAGATTATCCAGTTCCCTCTCCTGAAAGATTTGACAGAAGTATCATAGAGGAAGTATCAAATGATCTGACAGATGCTCCACCAGAAAGATGGTTCTTCCAGTGGATGCCATGGCTCAAGGCCCACACTGAAAAAGATGGAAGCTCCTTCAGTTGGTGTTACAAGCAGTTTCCAAGCATAGAACTGGTGGCTCAGAACTTTCCAAAAGTAAAGAAGTTTGCTACCAAACTGATCAAAGACCAGCCTCACTTCAAGGTCTATCGATAGGCTGAGAATCTCTATATCCCCTACGATCGTAGAGTGGATTCTGAAGGAAGAAGGAACATGACCAAGGAGCTAATCGTAGAGTTTGTTCACTCTACTACTGCTGATGCTCAAGTCCAAAACCAAAAGCCTCCTTATGATCAAGCACTACTATCAAACACTCCATCATCCTCTGCAAGCAATTGGTACTCCACGATTGTTCAGATTATCCAAACCTTTGAAAATCTGTCCAAAGATGATGATCGTAGAGTCCAATCCATTGCTCAACCTGAAGCTGCTAATCAAGAGGATCAAACTGCTTTGGAGCAGGAACTACTAAAAAGCTCTGATGATGTGACGCCCCCAAAATAGGTATACATCACCCATTCTGAGTTGTCAATACATGGTAAAGAAATAACTACAACTTTATTATTACAACAGTAAAACTGTGAGTTTGAATACAAATATTATCTTCTAGACAATATCTATACTCAAATAAATCCTCATCACATTTATTGATACATTATTTTACAAAAATGGTGAGGACTACTAAATAACTCTCTCTAGAACCTTCATTCCATACCCCAGGCTCGTACTCTATTTATATTCTCGCCTCACGAGAAGAAAAATGGAACAAAAAGGAAAAGGGTGAGCTCAACTAGCCCGATAAAGAATATTATGACTAAGATAATATACAACAAATTATCGTTAGTCTTCAACAGGAAAAATCTAATAGAATACAATAGACAACAAGTTTTAAATCAATATTAAAGCGGAAATAATAATTCAGGTAGAAGAGTTAAGTAGAGAATGCAAACTACTATCTTCTATGTATGAATTTAAAAGTTCATCGTCTATCTTTTATCCCCTGTAACATCAATCAATATATATACGGAATCAAATATTCATCTTTGCACTACAGGCCAAAGATATTCATCAGTTGGTCATGTTCATCTAAACACATGTTCATCTTTACACTACTGAGCCAAAGATATTCATCGAAATCATTCATCTTTGCACTACTGAGGCCAAAGATATTCAATAATATCATCATTTAAGATCTGAAGATGATGAAAATATTTTTAAAAAAGCGAATCCGATTGAAACAAAATGACAAGGATTAAGGATTAAGGATTCGTACTTTGTTTTATCCATGTCCAAAAATACCTCAAAAATAATCATAGTGGTGTAAAATTCAAGAATGATCAAAACATGGATACAATCAAAGTTAGTATCCACAATAGATATTTTGGGCGAAAAGGAAAATTTTCATTTTTCGATGAATAGTCCGTGATTCGTGAATAGTGTAAGTTATACGTGAATAAGTAGTGTAATGTACGTGAATAGTAACTCGACACCAAAAGTTCCAAATTTGATAAAACTTCAGATCAATATTTCAAAGATAATGATATTAAAGAAATAATATCATTACGAAAAAATAATATCCCTTACTTGAAAGATCAAGACTTTAAATTAAAACACCGGATATAGGCTATGACTTGAACTTGCACCATATAGCAATACTCAAAATACTCATAAAAATACGCTCGATAATATAGAGAGAGAAAACTTTAGTTTCTGGTGTGATTTTCAATTCTAACCTAAGCACCCTATTTATAGAAAAATGCTTAGAACACCAAAGTATAAAATTTATTAAATATTATTATATTTTTCCAAAATCTCATACGCACACTTCTTCCAACTGATTTCAGCCTCTATCACATGTTACATAAGGGCCACAAAATGAAAAACAAGTTTTTGTAATTAAAAATATTTTAAACTTCCAAAAATCAATTATTTCAGAGCTTCGGAACTTCAATAATTCACAATAAATAGTCCTTTTGTCAGAAAATTGGAATCTCGCGACTTTTTATAGGATATTCCATTATCTACAACTTTGCAGAAGGAAGTTTTTCCAAATTCCAAACAGAAATTGACCGAAATCCACAAACGGTCGATTTTACAGGCTATAATCAAATTTCAGTCAAGAAATGGGGTCCACCGACACATAAAACATGCTTTAAATATTTTTGGTAACAAAAATACTCCTCCTCCACATATACTCATATATCCCACATTCATCGTAAAAATATCATCATTATTATATTATTAAAATATAATAATATATTTAAATGAATTATTTTATCAGAAAAAGATAAAATTTCAATTTTCAACAATTGTCACATTAAAAATTTTCTCCATCTATATCCACATAAAATCAATATTTTCCTCATCATATGAATTAATAATTAATTATTCACAAATAATATTACAGAATCACAATATTGACAAACCGTGCGGTTCAAGAGAAGAGGGCTTTCCAATAAGAATTTCTCCCTTCTTGGCGCACAATTAGGTGACCAAACATCTCCTTAGACAAGAACTTTCTAGACATTGCCAATAATGTTATCTAATAATATTATTCGGATAATATGAATTAGTGCTTCGATAATGAAAATATTGTGTAATGACAATTATTGAAACAACAAACAATATAAAATATCAGTACAACAATTATTAAATCAATAAAATCTTGAGCGAAGAATTATCGTAACCATTATTGGTGCCTTCTTACGTAAGAATCAATAATTGGTGCAATACTGAGTGTCTTCTCGTGTTTTAACCACCGAGTATTTTAACGAAGATAATTCAGTAACAACTACGCCTGTAGTTATTTTTAAACAACTTATATTTGTCGTTTTCTTCATCCAATCGCTTTACGTTATGGGGCCCATAAAAGATGTGTCAGTCATCGAATATTCCCCACAAAGCAAAGAATATTCTACGACCAAACGAATATTCCCAAACAACAATGAATATTTTATAACCACTTGCTTATTTTGAAATATTTCGATTTTACCCATAACTATCCACATTAATCAAATCAACCCTTACTATTTCAAAATAATAAATAGAGAAAATTAAATTTCATTAATAATAAGTTGGGGTCTTACAGATGATCTAAGCAAGAAGATGTCTATGCTCCTTTGAAGAATCGCTGAAGCGGGCAATGAAGCAGGAGATGATTCTTTCCAGCACAAGCTTCAAGCTATCTTGGCTGATGTATCTCTCAAACTCCAGAGAGAGATAACATCTATAAGAAGGCCATCCAAGATCAGAAGGCAGAAGCTCTACAAATTGAGAAGGCCAATCTGAGAAAGGTGATTGAAGCCCTCTCGACAAGATTGATGATATGAGGCAGACCTTCTCCGTACAACTTGAGCTCGGCCAGCAAGAACTAAAGTTTGAAGTTGCCAACTCCTCCTACCTGATGGAGCAGCTTATATCCAACATGGAGCAGCTCTCTCAAATGATTGATGACAAAAAGGGGGAGAAAAAGAGGCATAGAAAGAAGAGGAACAAGAGGCACCAAAAGAAGAACAGAGGGTTAAGGGAGAAGAACCCAAAGAAGAAGAAAGTATCAGCAGATAAAGAATCATCATCTGAGAGGTAGCCTGAAGATGATGATACCAAAATCACAAAAGCTGAAGGGGAGCCAAGCAAAGATAGAAGGTCATCATCTGAGGGGGAGCAAGAGCAAGAAGCAGAAAAAGATGAGTAGCTGATCAACAAGCATCCTGGAAACACACAAGGAGCCAAGGAGGTACATCTCTAATCTGTTAGGAATGTGTTCTGGATCCAGGATGTAGAATGTCTTAATGTATAAATTGCTATATCAATATAAATGACATTCATGATTAACTATTTTAGAAATACAATTTGCTCCATCGTATATAAGATTCATTCATAACATGCATATGCACTTATTATTTTTGTCATAATCAAATAGGGGGAGATTGTCAGGAATAAGCATGTGAATGCTATTCCTATTTATATATGATTTGATTATGATATATATATATATATATATATATATATATATATGAATGAATAATATGCAAGTATGCTTGCATTAAGAAAAGCTGTAAAGTCCTGCGATAGATAATAGAAATATATGTACAAGGACTTAGAATGAATTGATCAAATATGTTAGGTTGATCCTACATAAAGCAAAACAACTTTGTAAAGTCCTTAAAAAAGAAATGATGTACAACACTCAACAAGACACTACGATCAGGTCCTTGAAGACGTGTATCAGAATCGTAGAGTCCGAATAACTGAAGACTGAAGCATTGGCAAAGGTTCAATCTGAAGGGTAATATTCGGACAAGTGCCTATTGAGAGCATCGATGCAATAGGACAACCTCTGATTGAGGAATCAGAAAGAAGTGATAAAGTCTTCGACCTGCCCAAGACATTAAAGTTATACATCCGGGGGTAGGTGAAACGATGAGATGGCAAATAGAAAAAAGTATGACAAGTCACATCAAGCAGTCTACCTCAAGCAACTTGAGATCTGTGAAGATATTTGAATAGCCTTCAATGGTTACTTTCCAATGGAAGGATTGGGAAGAAGTATAAATGGGAAAGAACTTCAAAGATAAAAGGTTGCTGGAGTTGCCGAGTTTGGAGAGAAGGTGGACTGATCAAAACTATGTGAGGTAGTGAGTCCGTAGGCTTACTCTACGATCCACCAAGAACACTCACAAGTCAGATAAAGAAAGAAGTAGAAGTGTGAGTTCTACTATGTAGAAGTGAGAGTTCTACTACATGAAGAGTGTTCTGAACTGTCGAGAGAAAGGAGAGCATCATGCCATCTGGATGTCCATCATGGGAAGACTCTAAGTATAATAGAGAAGAGCTCACGGTCATCTTAGCAAGTCCATCATTAGAAGGCATCGAGTAGCAAGAAAGGAGATCACAAAAGCCATCTTGGTGTCAAGCATGAGAAAGGTTCTAAGTACCTTATAGAAGAGCTTACAGTCATCTTAAAAGCCTCTCATGTGCAGCCATCAAGAACCAAGGAGAATGATCTTTAAGGCAGTTCATCAAGGGGTCATCCGGAGTAGTTGAGAAACCTAAGAAGCTGAGCATCATGCAACACTCAACTGCTCTTCAAGGATGATCAAGCCAAGCTGCTAAGGATAGAAGATGTTTAGAGCATGAAGACATCTTAGCAGCTCAGCATTGACTCCAACAACAACAAATAAATAACTCAACAAAACCAGGGCCTGAGGGGTCCTTGTCCGGAGGGACTAAACAAAGTAGGGCCAAAGGGTCCTTGTCCAAAGGGACTAAATGTAGTTCCAAGCCTGCTGGGCTTGAAGAGTTCCTAGGAATTAGAGAAGTCCCAAGGTCACGGCCTTGAAGAGTTCTTAGTGAGCCCGAAGTCCCAAGGTCTTTGGCCTTGAAGGAATCGTAGAGATTTGTGGTCTTGCCTTTCCTTAGTGGAAATCTTGCTAGTTGAAAGCAAAAGAGTGGATTAGGAGCTTGAGTCTCTGAACCACTTAAAACCTCTTGTGTCTTTAACATTATGTCATTTACATTATGTCTATAACTACTATAACTGCTATGTATGTTCTAACTGCTTACAACTAAACTAACCCAACGAATAATGTATATATGATTATGAATATATCAATGAAGGGGAATCTTTTACTTATTTCGTTGTGCTTAAAAAGATTCTTATGTTTGTCATATACTTTAATATGAACAATACAACATAAACTAGAAAAGTATTTGAAATAAAAAGGATCTATTCAACCCCCCTCCCTTCTAGATCTATTATGCCCTCTGGGAACTTACAGCATGGTTTCTCCACAAAACCTTAACTTGTGGTATAACCTTCGTGCATAGGACATGCTCTTTCCTATCCAAGATCTTAACAGGTACCTCCTTGTACGTTAAATCTTCGGCTATCTCGTCTGGCACTAACTCAATAATGTGTTTCGGGTCTTTAACATATTTACGAAGCATAGATATGTGAAAAACATTATGAACACGAGACATACTTGGAGGTAATGCGAGTCTATAGGCCACATTTCCTATTCGGTCAAGAATTTTAAATGGACCAACAAATCATGGATTGAGCTTTCCTCTCTTTCCAAATCTTATAACCCCCTTCCATGGTGCAACACCTAACAATACATGATCCCCAATATTAAATTTTATGTCCTTTCGATGAAGATCAGCATAACTCTTTTGTCGATCTTGTGAGGTTTAAATACGTTGTCGAATCATTTGGATCTTTTCTGTAGTCATGTGTACCAATTCTGGTCCCAACAACGTTGCTTCTCCCACCTCATCCCAGCATACTGGAGAATGACACTTTCTTCTATACAACGCCTCTAATGGAGCCATGCCTATACTTGCTTGATAAGTGTTGTTGTAGGAGAATTCCACCAGTGGCAAGTACTTATCCCAACTTTCTTTGAAATCTAGGACACAGAGTCTTAATAGATCATCAAGGGTTTGAATAGTCCTCTCTGATTGTCCGTCCATTTGAGGATGGTATTCTGAACTGAATCTTAAATCCGTGCCCATAGCTTTCTACAAGCTAACCCAAAATCTTGAAGTGAATCTTGGGTCACGATCCAAAACTATGGATACTGGCATGCCATGCAATCTCACAATCTCATTCATGTACATACGAGCAAGACGTTCAAGGGAATAAGTTTCTCGTATCGGCAAGAAAAGGGAAGACTTGGTTAATCTATCAACAATAACCCAAATAGCATCTATGCCTTGAGAAACTTTGGGAAGACCTGTAACGAAATCCATGGTAATATGTTCCCACTTCCATTCTAGAATCTCAAGTGGTTACAATGTACCCTTTGGCACTTGATGCTCCGCCTTTACACGTTGACAGGTTAAACACCTCGAGATAAACTCTGCGATCTCTCTCTTCATATTATTCCACCAAAATGTATGTCGAATATCATGATACATTTTGGTACTCCCAGGATGGATTGCAAACGGTGTGTTGTGTGCCTCCATCATGATTCTATGCTTCAAATCAGAGTCGTTAGGAACACAAAGTCTGGAGTTGAATCTAAGTATTCTTTCTTCATCGATTCTTGCTTCTGGAATAGCTCCTTCTTGCACTTTCTTCTTCATAACGTATCGAACTCCGTGTCCGTAGCTTGAGAAAACTTTAACTTTATCGATTAATGTCGGTTCTACTCGTATATTTGCCATCATCATGTGGGTCCCTGAAGTCTTTAATTCTACCTCCATCCTTTCCAAGTCATACAGAATGGGCCTTTGCATTGAAAATATCGCACTCGTACTCGCATATGATCTTCTACTCAATGCGTCAGCTACTACGTTCGCTTTTCCAGGATGATATTGAATAGTGTGATCATAATCTTTCAATAGTTCAAGCCAACGTCGTTGCCGCATGTTGAGTTCTTTTTGGGTGAAGAAATATTTGAGGCTTTTATGGTCCGTATAAATCTTTACTTTCTCCCCATACAAGTAGTGTCTCCAAATTTTCAACGCGAATACGACTGCTGCCAACTCCAGATCATGAGTAGGATAATTCCTCTCATATTCTTTAAGCTGTCGTGAGGCATAGGTTATGACTTTCCCATGTTGCATGAGAACACATCCTAACCCTTTGCCTGAAGCATCGTTGTAGATAACAAATCCATCCATACCAGATGGTATTGCCAGAACAAGTGCCGAAATGAGTCTCCTCTTGAGCTCTTGGAAACTCTTCTCGCATTCCTCGCTCCATACAAATTTTATATCTTTACGAGTCAGCTGAGTTAACGGAGTAGCGATTCTAGAAAATCCTTCCACGAATCTCCGATAGTAACCAGCTAAGCCCAGAAAGCTACGTACTTCGGTCACCAACTTTGGTTGCTCCCAACTTTGTATGGCTTCAATCTTCGCTGGGTCGACAGATACTCCATGTTTTGACACCACGTGCCTAAGGAATGCTACTTCCTTAAGCCAGAACTCGCATTTCTTCAGCTTGGCATAAAGCTTGTTTTTACGAAGCCTTTCAAGTATCAGCTTCAAATGGTGTTCATGATCTTCACGGCTTTTGGAATAGATGAGGATGTCATCAATAAAGAAAACAATGAACTGATCCAAATATTCCTTGAATACTCGGTTCATCATATCCATGAAAGCAGCTGGAGCATTAGTCAATCCAAAAGACATGACTAAGAATTCATAATGCCCGTACCGAGTTCTAAAGGCAGTCTTTGGAATATCCTCAGTTTTAATCTTCAGCTAATGATATCCAGAACGAAGGTCGATTTTTAAAAAGAATTGTGCTCCTTGCAACTGGTCGAACAGGTCATCAATGCGAGGTAATGGATACCTATTCTTGATGGTGACATGGTTTAATTCTCGATGAGTCAATACAAAGTCGCATACTCCCCCTCTTTCTTCTTTACAAATAAAGCAGGAGCACCCCAAGGAGATGTACTAGGATTTAATGAAATCGATGTCTAATAACTCCTGTAGTTGGACTTTTAACTCCTGAAGTTCAATATGAGCCATTCGATATGGGGTTTTAGAAATGGGCTTTGTACCCGGTTCAAGATCAATAAAGAATTCAACATCTCGTTCTGGGGGTAGACCGGGAAGTTCGTCAGGAAATACATCAGGAAATTCTCTAACAACAGAAATATTATTCAAATCTGACTTGTCTTTGTTCAAATCCATAACATGGGCTAAGAAAGCTTGACATCCATTTTTTAATAAACGAATAGCTTTATGGCTTGATATGTCAAAGACTAATTTTAGTGGTTTAGTTGTTTGAATTCGTATGACAGGTTGGTTAGGAATATGAAAACTAACAACCTTACGAAAACAATCAATTTTAGCATGATGAGTGGTTAACCAATCAATTCCTAAAATCACATCAAAAGCAAGTATCTTTAAAGAGATAAGATCAACAGGTAATGTGATAGTGCCAACTTAGATTAAGCAAGATTTATAAACTATAGATGTAACGAAGGTTTCACCCAACGGAGTTTCAACAGATAAATCAAAGTCTAATTTCTCCGGAGTCAAGTTTAAACGTTGAGCACAGGCAGGAGAGATAAAAGAATGGGTAGAACCGGTATCTAGTAAGGTATAAACTTCGCAAGAATTTATGATTAGCTTACCCGTGATCACCTCGTTTGGGTTCCTCGCATTTTGTGCAGTCACGACAAACGGCCTTCCAGGAACCACCGACTTTGACTTGTCCGGGACAGCCTTTGGAGTCACCATCCCTGTTGAACTTGGTTTCTCAACTAGACAATCTCTAGCTATATGACCTTCCTTTCCATAGTTATAACACACCTTGGATTGTTGTGGGCAGTTTGGGCTGATGTGTCCCTCCTTCCCGCATTTGTAACAAACGACCGGTGCTCGTTCTCCTCCCCTAAAAATAGTTGATGTTTGTGCTGACGTCTTCACGTTATCATTGTTGTACCTTCTCTTCTTGAAATCTCCTCCCGACTCGCTCCTTCTATTATCACGTACCATTATTACCACCGAGTGGTTACCGCTTTTGTCGAATGTTTTCCTCCCTGCTTTGGTTTTCATTGCTTCGATGATCGCCGCTTACATCGGTATGACCACAGTTGTGGTCCTTGGTTGAACATACTCATTATCTCGCTCTAATAATTAAGCCACATTTCTGACATCCGAATATAAAGAAAATTTATGAGAGATAAGATATTAGAATCTCTGGGCTTTAGACCTCTCGAAACATCCTTGTCATTCGTTCCTCATTTTCGACCAAATGAGGTGCAAACTCGATAACTCGCAAACTTCGCCTCGTCTTTGGGACAAATCATGTTGTTTTGTTCTAGTCTAATAAACTTCACCTCCTTCATATGATGAATACTTTCAGGAAAGTACTTGTCATTGAATAGTTTCTAAAATGTTTCCCAAGACATGCTAAGTGTGGCTGGCTGGGTACGCTTCACATACTCCCACCGAAAGATCCGCCTCACCACGGAACATAAAGGTGGCGAATGGAACCTTCACTTTCTGCATCCCAAGACATCGAATATCTTGGTAATTTGCTTGACCCACGTTTCCTCCATGATCGGATCCGGCTTCCCCTTAAATTCTGGTGGTCCCAACTCTTTGAACTGTTTGGCTGTGACAAGCCTCGCATTACTAGCATTTCCACCCGTATTCTGTGCACGAGTTTCCCTCGTCTGGTTTTGCATAAACTGCAAAAAACTTCTGAACATCCCATCATTCATCATTTGTTCGGTAGTGTTGTTTATAGGAGGAATATTGCCTTCTGTTACGCGTTCCACAGGTGGTGATCAAAGGTGTCTCCACGGTCTGATTTACTCCATTATTAACATTCTTAGCTGCCATTCTTAAATACTGCCATAAAATAAGGGTTAATAGTCATGTCATATATTATCCCTATACTCTGACTGACCAAATAAATACCAAATAAACTTAGTCAGGTCATACTAGCGAAGGAATTCCCATCTCTCCCTCCTAGTTCTTGTCTCACATCTCAAATGGGGATCATATCCCTAAGCTTTGATACCAACTGTGATGCCCCCAAAACAGGTATACATCACCCATCTTGAGTCGCCAGATACATGGTACAGAAACAAATACAACTTCAGTAATATAATTGTCGTGCAAAATACGACAACACATATACTGTGAGTTTGAATACAAATATTGTATACTAGAGAGTATACAAACTCAAAAGGAGTCCTCATTACAATTGTTGATACACTATTTTACAAAAATAGTGAGGACTGCTAAACAACTATCTTGAATCATCACTCCATACCCCGGCTAGTTCCTGCTAAATTCTCTCCTCCTGAGAAGAACAATGGAACAAAAAGGAAAAGGGTAAGCTCAACTAGCCCAGTAAAGAATATTATGACTAAGATAATATACAACAAATTATCATTAGTCTTCAACAGGGAAAATCTGATAAAATATAATAGACAACAAGTTTTAGATCAACAACTGCAGCGAAAACAACAATCCATTAGAAGAGACAAGTAGGGAAAGAATTCTACTATCTTCTAAGATTTAAAAGTCCATCATCAATATTTTATCCCTGTAACATCAATCAATATACATCTTGAATCAAATATTCATCTTTGCACTACAGGCCAAAGATATTCATTTGTATCACCAGTTGGGTCATGTTCATCTCAACCCTGTTCATCTTTGCACTACGGGCCAAAGATATTCATTAGGTAATCATTCATCTTTGCACTACAGGCCAAAGATATTCAGTAATATCATCATTTAGGATTGAGGATGATGGAAAATATTTTAAAGAAAACGAATCCAGTGAGACAGAAGGACAAATATTAGGGATTCGTATCACAGTTTATCCAAGATCAATAATACTCCATAATAACCAATTTTGAAGCATAATTTAAAAATAAAGATCAAAACATGGATACAATTAAAGATAGTAACCATAATAGACATCTTGGACAAAAAGAAGAAAATTTTATTTTTCGGTGAATAGTGTTGTATTCGTGAATAGTGCCGTATACGTGAATAGTGTCGTATACGTGAATAGTAACTCTGACACAAAAAGTTCCAAATTTGATAAAAAGTTCAGACCAATATTTTGGTATAATGATATTGAAGAAAATAATATCATTTCAGAAGAAAACAACATCCTTTACCTCAAAATAACCGTACTTCTGACTGAATTTCGGATATAGTGCTGACAGAAACTTGTACTGAATAGCAACTCTCAAAGTATCTAAATACTCATAAAAATACGCTCAATAATCTAGAGAGAAATAAAACTTGTTTCTGGTGTGATTTTCAATTCTAACCTAAGCGTCTATTTATAGGAAAATTGCTAGAACGCCATAGGAGACTAAATAATAAAATAATATTCTTTAAAACAACAATTCTACGTATGCTATCAAAGACCAAGACCAGCCACCACCTTTTAACAATTTCCAGCAACCCACATGTTTTCAAACAAGAGTGGGCCCCACCCATAATTTAATAAAAATTATTTTATTTTCCGAAACTTCAGTAATTCATAATAAATAGCCCTTTTATCAGAAAAATTTGAAACTCACGTGTTTCCATAGGAAATTTAATTCTCTACAACTTTGTAGAAGAAAGTTTTTCTAAATTCCAATCAGAAAATCCCCAAAATACACAAACAGATGATTTTTAATACTTCCAATCCGACAAAATACTGATAAAACACCTCAGCATTAATTCCTCCATTTTTATCCACATAAAATAAATATATCCATCATTTATATCCACATAAAATAAATATTTCTTTATCATATAAATCAATAATTAATTATTTATAAATAATATTACAGAATCACAATTATGACAACCAGGCAGTTCCCAGGAAAGAGGGGGCTTTCCAATAAGGATTTCTCCTTACTGGCGTGTAATTAGATGACCAAACCTCTCATTGACAGAACTTTCTAGACATTGCCAATAATGCTATCTAATAATATTATTCCAAATAATATGAATTATTGATCTGATAATGGAGATGATGTGCAGTGACAATTATTGAGCAACAATAATATAAAATATCAACGACAATTATTGAATCAATAAAATAAAATATTGAAGCGATAATTCATCGTAACAATTATTGAGTAGTGCCTTCTTACGTAAGGATCAATAATTCATCAATCTTTGTGCATCCACGCCAGACATCGTATTTTAACCACGGGTATTCCAGCGTTGTTAATCGTAATAACAACGTCGTTATTTATAAAAACTTAAACTTGTCGTTTTCTTCATCCCAAGCGAGTTATTACATTATAGGGCCCACAATGATCGCTGCAAAGCTGCATACGAATATTCTCCGACAACAAGAATATTCCACGACCAAATGAATATTCCCCGACAACAATGATTATTTTATAACCACTTTCTTATTTTGCAAAATTTGCACATTTCACCCATAACCAAAATATTATATCAATTTAACACCTTATTATTCACAATAATAATTAGAGAAAATTCGATTTTATTTATAATAAGTTGGGGTCTTACATATCATGCTCTACTTGACTCTTCTAAAATACAGTTGCATGTCTTTGGCATGTAGTGCAAGGATGAACTGTTAATGAATATCTTTGGCCCATAGTGAAAAGATGAATTTATTAGTATGATTATGAATAGGAACTGTGATTTGGTATAACCATGATCTTTGATGTTTCAGGTAAAGACAGGTGATGAAAATTATCTTAAATCCCAGGTGCGAAGAGAATTTAGAACCACAATTACGATTATGAGTTATTCACATGATTGTGGACAGGAATTGTTGGTTGATGTTACAGGGATAAAACATTGTTGGTGGACTTTTAACATGGAGAAGATAATAGACTTTATGGTCTATTTGACTCTTCTAATGGATTGTTTGTTCCGCTGCAACTATGGTTGAAAAGTTTTATCATCTACCATATGTTCTAAATCTCTGATTTATTACTGACGAAGGTTATTGATAATTTAATTATCTTTAGTCATGATATTCTTTATTGGGCTAGTTGTGCTCACCCTTTTGCTTCACAATTCCTTTCAGGTAATAAGAGTGTAGCTGGGATGAGCGGAGGTAACAGGGGATTAAAAAGGTGGTCTATAGTCGTTGAGGTTCTTAAGGTATTTCATTTCTTGAATATTTAAATTTAATATTAAATATTTATTCAATAATATATAAATATTTAATGAGATGTGATTTATCATTGAATAAATATTTGTTTAATTGATTTGATTTTATTTGGTTAATTATTTGTTAAATAAATAATTAATGAATTAAGGAAATTATTATTATATTGATATTTCAATTTAATGGTTAATTATTTGTATTGAAGTTATGTGATTAAATGATTTATTTAATTAATTGTTATTTGAATTAATTAAATTAAATATGAAAGCTTGATTAAATAAAGTGTGACAAATAACTATATTATAAAGAGTTATTAAAATAAATTAAAGTAGTTTAATTTAGTTTTATCCAAACAAGGTTCAAGGATATTAATTTTTAATTTTAAATGTTTTTTGCCAAAACAAGGCCCTATGACTTTTGGATTTCTAATTTTTAATTTTAAATTAGAATAAATAAAATATAATTAAAATAATAAATATAATATATTTATATTATATACATTTACTTTTTTAAATCGATGTTAAAATTAGTAGGATTATTAAGGTTTATCTTTTTTTTTTTTCTTTTCGCTTAATGCTATGTCTATGGTATTGGCCATATCGAGAGAGAGAGAAGAGTTCGATTAGAGCTCGACAAATGAAAGTTGAGAGAATTGAGAGAAATTAAGAAATTTTGAAGAAATTTTACAATTGCAAGAATTGTTCAAGCTAACTTGAAGGTATGTTCACAACTTTTAGTGTTATATATATGTGTATTTATATGTATATGTGTTTCACGCAAAATTTTGTTATGTTCTGTGAATTTCTATTTCTTGAATTGTTGTTATATAATGGGTTAATTGTGATTATATGTGTTTATGATGATTAGAGTTTATGTTTAAACAAGAATTTGTATGCTAAATTCATTGCTGATGAGGAAGAAATTAATGATCAAGTATATGTAATTTTCATATGGTTCATGAAAAGTATCAATTTTAGTGGCTAATTAGTATGTGAAATTGTAAATTGAAGCTTGATTATGTTAGTTCATTAAGAATCAAGCATAACGAATTTGAATGAAGTGATTTGGCCAAGTATTGAAGTCACAAGTGATGATTTTTGGGATGAATATCAAAATGGAGTTTTATATGAAAACATGGAATTTGAGAAATTAAACTAGTTTAAGTTGTTGTTAAATTGTTTTAATTGATGGAATATGTTCACAAACATGTTTTGTGATAGTTCTATACCATTTTTTTACGTGTTATTATCACTATTTGGTGGGTGAAATTGTGTTAGTTGACTTATGAAAAGTGTGGCAACCATGCTCATCGAAGTTCGCCTCGAATTCAATCAGTAATCGCGTAAGAATCGCGCGTAGCGTTAATTGGCGGGCGCGCATGCGCTCAAGGTTATAAGTTTGGCATGGCGCAACGCCAATTCCATACCCCGGTTTGAGATATCGAATCGCTAACCGCAGATTTGGAATAGCAACATAACATGGGTTAAGGTTAGGTTAACATGTCAAATGAGTAACAACAAGGTTACAACAAAAGTTGTGAAATGTGGATAGTAAATTCAAAGTTGTAAAAGTGGTAAGTAAGTGAAAGGAACGGTTTTGATTTAGTTAAACATGAATAAATAGTGAAGTGTTGGATGTTAACACTTGGAATTTCCGATATTATATGGTAGCATAAGACTTGTGCTAAAATAACAAGTTTAGCTAGTAATGCAAGTTATATTGAAAAGTGAATATTAGTATGTCTAATAGATGTTGTGGTTTTAAACCTATGTATAGGTGAACGTGAGTTTTAATATTTTAGCTTACGCCGAGGCAAGTTTTCTAACTCTACACTTTCGCTGAGTTAGTTCTATTATTACATTGTGTAACTTCATTCTTTTGATTGAGCAAGTTTCTTGTATCTAGTTATTTATGATGATGCAAGTTCCAAAATCTCATCTATTACATGGAGCATGTTTTAATTCTAAATTATTGGAATTTTAATCATTTTGATTTACTCTAACTTGTTTATAGTTAAACAAGTTTCTTTAGTTTATTCTTTTATAATAAATGTTTCTTGAACCTTAATTCCTTGTGTTGAATGGTTCAATCACTTTGTATATTTTATTACCATGTGGAGTAAGCATTGTTTCCAAATTTGCTATCAACTAATGCATGTTCTAGAACTAAAATTCTAATTTGACAAGATTATAGACCTAGCTTATTATTGTTCAAGCCAAGGTTTACCATTTCTTTATTTTGATCAATACTTATGCTCTCTAGTTATTTCAAGCATGAGTCTAGAATATAGTCGGGCCTCACCTATGATTCTCAAATGTTCTAAGTTATGTTGTTATTAAACAACTATTGTGTTATCAAGCATTGTTGATTCAACTAGTTCCCTAGTTGATGATCGTTAAACTTCAAATTACCCTTGAAAGCTTATCCAAACCAAACTTTCTTTGGTGCGGACTTGTACTCTAAATAATCGAGATGAACAACCCTATTTTAGGGTTTACGCTAGCGTTGAAATGTTTGTGCACAATACATTGTATTTAAGGATTGATCCCCTAAGCACGTGGAGTCCTTATAGTCATACGATCGTTAAAGTTAAAGTTGAAAGATTACTTATAACTGTGGACATGGTTCGTGGTCATTAGACCCTCAAAGAGTATATTTCGTAATGTTAATGTAACATATCATTCGGGCCTATTGAGCCTATTATTTGGCAAATGTTGTAATGTTAATGTACATAGTTATTTATTCTATTATTTGGCAAATGTTGAAAATGTTAATTAATATATCATTCATTTATCGAGCCTATTATTTGGCAAATGTTGTAAAGTTATTTATTCTTATTTCAAGTGAGCTTTGTTTGCTACTCTTGCATATTTATACACTTATTGCGCCTATGGTTGAGAAGGTAAATGAACCTACAACTAGCAAAGGAAAGGGAAAAATGTACAAGTGATGAAGACTTGTAATTTTATTTTATCGTTATGATGATAGACTTTTAATAATGATGTGATGTAATAATTTAATTTCGTGATTTGAATGATTGTAATTAAAGGTTAGATAACCCGGGAGATAATTTTATTAACGTAATCCTCGTATAAGGTGTTTTATTATTCAATTATATTATGATTGGGTAGTTAGATATGAATGTTTTGATTAAGTGAACACCAAATCTTGTGGAAATGAAGTACCGGATTTGGGGTGTCACAAGTTGGTATCAAAGCTTTAGGTTATGAACCTTAGGTGGGGAAAAGCCTTAGGAAGTAACCTTTGAAAAGATAGTGATGATAAACTCTTATCGAAGTTTTAAGGAAGAAGTAATAAAACACTTATGTGCTTATGTGTTTATAACTTATGTGCTCGTGAGTGTCGAGTAGTAGTAATGATTAATAATTAAAACTTAAAATTTTGTTGTCGTGGATGACTAATGTCGGAGAATCCAACAAAGCTAGGGAGGAGGGACCTCAGATGCCTATAGAGGAGGAGCCTCGCGACATTCAAAGTTGTTTGGGGGAACAACCATCGCCACGGAGTCACCTCTGCTGGTCACAAAGTGGTTGAAGATGAGGATGATGATGTGGAGATGGATGAGGAGGATCCCGCTGAGTTGCCACAAGAGGATGAGGATGACGAGGACGAGGAGGAAGAGACTCCACTAACCTCGATATAGTCAGACATGTACGATGAAGTCTACTTAACCGTAACGTGGAACTTCGTGGATACAAATGAGGAATTGCAAGAGATAGTAGCCGAACAACAAATCGCAATGACACGTAAAGACGCAATGAGAGATCCAGATCGTGAGAGGAACGATCGACTAATGTCGAGGAGAAGCTAGTACACACAGAAGGAGAGAAAGAACAGCTGATCAAGGTGATCGCAGAACTGAAGAACAAACTAAAGGAAGAAGCTACTAAGAGAGTAAGAGCTGAAGACGCATACGAGGAAGCTTTTCAATGAACCGAATAGCAAATGAGAGACGCACATGCAAAAGAGGATGAAGATGGAGGAGATGGATAAAGTATTCAACACCATGATTAATCGAGCTCAAGATCAGGTCATGGGATATCCTATTCAGTTCGAGACGATGCCATCATACATTCTAGATCACAGAACAATGTTCCGGATCATGGAGGGAGAACATAGTAAGGCTAAGCAGTATCTTAGTAGAACATCGTAGTTGTTATGCGATTAATAAATGTTAAATAAATTGTAAATCCCAAGTGTTATGAAACCTATGGGATATGATGATGATGTTATTCTCAAACTTTTGTAGTTCAGAAAGTAATGTAAATAAATGATGCTATTGTTTTATATTTTAAAGAGATTATGAATAAATAAAAGTTATTATTTCATTCAAAGTGTTATGTGTTATGTGGTTATTTCTTTTGTGGAGGCAAGTTAAGTAGAAATTACTTAAAAGAGTTGAATAATAATCTAATGAGTGTATTTTTAAATGTAAAATGCCTCCCTGACGCCAACCACCACGACAGAGAACCACCAAGGAACCAATAACGATAATGTTGATGCTAACCCTGCTCAACAACTAGTGACGCCATCGACAGAGCGCTAGTAATCAACCACGTAACCAAGGAACAACGCTTAAGGATTTCAAGGAGGTTGGACCACCGAATTCATGGGTCCATGAATCCAATCAGGCACAAACCCGGATTTTGGAGATAGAAAAGGTGTTCGATGTCGCTAGGGGTAGGGATGATTAGAAGACGCTTTCGCAACATTCATGTTGAAAAGAGGTTAGTTATTGGTGGCGTGCCAATAAAACTCGTGAAGGGCCAGGGGTGATGACCTGGGATAGGTTTAAGGAGATATTCTTCGAGACCTATTTCCCAGAGAGTTCGAAGAGTCAGCTAGAAGTGCAATTTTTGGAACTAAAGCAGGAACGATGATAAGATCTCGAATATGCCGCTAAATTCAACGAAGTTGGCAAGGTTTGCGCCATATCAAGTCAAGACGGACGAACGCAAGGCTAAGAGATTTGAACAGGGATCAAGCCCCGTCAGATAAGAGGTTTTCCTATTCCAATTGAAAGACTTTTGGAGAAAGCAAGTGATGGAGAAAGCAATACTACTCAAGGTGGAGGCGAAGAAAAGGACAAAGTTCAATCAGAAAAAGAAGAAGAAGAAGAAGAATGAGGTGGAGATTAAGAATGGAGGTGGTAGTGGTGGAAACAACAACAACAACAACAATTTGAAGAGGAAGTGGAATGGAAGCGTGGTACCGGAAAACAAAGCAGGTAACCAACAAAACAAGAAGTTTGAAGCATGTGCTACATGCGGAAGTTTCATAAGGTGCGTGCTTGATGGGGAAACGAGTATGCTTCAATTGTGGTCGAGGGTCACATCGCCCAAATTGCACTCAACCTAAGAAGAATGTGTGCTTCACGCATGCGGATCCAAGGATCACTTTGCTCGTGAATGCCCTAAGAAGAAGGCCGAGAGACAACCGTAAGCAATGGAGGTAACAAAGGAGGTACATGGGCCATCATGGACCTACAACATCAAACAAACCCACAATTGTAACCTTCAACATGATCATGCAAGATGTTGTGCAATCAAAGGATGTGGTGTCGTATTATCCCAATCAATGATATAAATGCTTATGTATTATTTGATTCGGTGCTACTTGCTCATTTATATCTCGATGAATTTGCTAAGAGGTTAGGAATGCCTAAAGTGAAGAACTCAATTTCCTTTGAACATAGAAATTATGAATAAGGAAGTAATCCTCGTTAGATTCAGATACAAGAACCGTAGGGTGAACATTAAGGAGAATATCTCGATGGTAGATTTGATTTCGATTAGACTTGGAGAGTTTGATGTTATTTTGGGAATGGATTGGCTATTCAAATATGGAGCAGTAATTGATTGCCAAAAGAAGTGTGTAAACCTTATGACCCCGTCAAAGGTAGTATTTTATGGTAGTAAGTCGCCTAGACAAATGAAATGTCTGACGATTATGCAGACCAAGAAATTGTTGAGTCAAGGTGTGTGGGCTATTTAGCTTATATAGTCGATACTCGTAAGAAAGAGTGTAAAACCGGAAGAGATACCAAAGTGGTGAGGGAATTTGAGGATGTGTTTCAGAGGATTTGCCAGACTTTCACCGACAGAGAGATTGAGTTCGTGGATCGACTTTAGCGCCGGGAACAACACCGATATCGAAGGCCCCTGCATGTAATGGCTCCAGAGAAATGAAGGAACTGATGGTGCAATTGCAAGAGTTGCTAGACAAGAAGTATATTTAACCAAGCGTATCACCGTGGGGAGCGCCGGTGTTATTCGTGAAGAAGAAGGATGGGTCAATGCGTCTTTGCATTGATTATAGAGAATTAAACAAAGTCACTATTAATAAAAAAATATCCATTACCAAGAATAGATGACTTGTTTGATCAGTTGAAGGGTGCTAAATACTTCCTAAAAATAGATTTGAGAAGTGGGTATCACCAATTGAAGGTGAGGAAGGAGGATATACCTAGAACGCACATTCGTAACTCCCAGATGGACATTACGAAGTTTTCGGTGATGTCTTTTGGTTTAACCAATGCACCGCCGATTCATGGATTTGATGAATAGGTGTTTAAACCATTCTTAGACAAGTTTGTAGTGGTATTCATCGACGACATTCTCGTGTATTCCAAAACTCAAGAAGAACACACGGAACACTTACGCTTGACATTGGAAACACTAAGAAAGGAAAAGTTGTACGCAAAAATTTCTAAGTGCTAATTTTGGCTAGATCGTACAATTTCTTGGGCACGTGATCGACAAGGATGGGATTTCAAGTGGATCCATCAAAAGTGGAAGTCAGAATCAATTGGGAACAACCAAGAACACCGCCGAGGTAAGGAGTTTCTTGGGACCCGCTTGTTATTATAGAAGATTTATTCAAGATTTTTCTAAGATAGCCACTCCGCTAACAAATTTGACAAGGAAAGCGTAAAATTTGTTTGGACGAGAGAAGTGTGAAGAGAGTTTTCAAGATTTGAAGAAGAAGCTAAGTGTGGCACCTGTGTTGTCATTACCAGATAGTACAGGAAACTTTGTGGTGTTTAGTGATGCCTCACATAAAGGGTTGGGTTGTGTTCTTATGCAGAACGGCAAAGTAATTGTGTATGCATCAAGACAACTGAAGGATTATGAGAAAGGTTATCCGACTCATGATTTGGAATCGTCCGCAGAGTATTGCTCTCAAGATATGGAGACACTATCTCTATGGAGAAAATGTGAGATCTATACGCACTATAAAAGTCTCAAGTATATTTTCACACACGTAGGACCTAAACATGCGCCAAAGAAGATGGATGGAATTGATAAAAGATTACGATTGTGAGATCTTTTATCACCCCCGCAAAGTTAATGTGGTTGCAGTATGCTTTGAGCAGAAAGGTCTGGAGAAGTTGATGCCGATAACCACTCAGAGGAGCTTATTTCAAAGAATGACAAAGCTAGAGTTGGAAATCAAATTTCCAAAGGAACCAATGAACGACTATTCCAGATAGATGCTAGTCCAACTTTGGTGGACAAAGTGAAGAGTGCTCAACTACAAGATAAAGAATGCAAAACGATCAAAGAGAAAGTGGTCGAGGGTAGTGATGTAAAATACAAGATCGACAATCAAGGACTACTACGGATTCGAGGAAAGAATTTGGGTTCCAAAGAAGATCAGAGCTTAAAGACAAAATCTTTGATCAAGCACACAACACAAGATATTCGATTCATCCAGAAGTACAAAATGTATCAAGATTTTATGTGACATTTTTTGGTGGCCAAATATGAAAAGAGACGTTGCAGAATGTGTGGCAAAATGCTTCGACATGTCAAAGAGTCAAGGTCGGGCATCAAAGACCAAGTGGATTACTTCAACCGTTAGAAATACCGGAATGGAAGTGGGAACACATCACAATGGATTTTGTGGTGGGTCTTCCAACTACTCAGAAAGGATGCGATGCGATTTGGGTGATAGTGGGATGATCGACAAAATCAACACACTTTTACCAATAAAGATTAGGTTCAATCTTGATCAGTTAGCAAGGTTGTACGTTAAAGAGATCATTTCGAGGCATGGAGTGCCAGTGTCAATTGTATCAGATAGAGATCCGCAATTTACGTCAAACTTCTGGAAGAGACTACAAGAATGTATGGGAACACAATTGTGAATGAGTACAACATACCATCCGCAAACCGACGGGCAAAGTGAACGAACAATCCAAACGTTGGAAGATATGCTGAGAGCATGCATCATGGATTTCAAAGGAAGCTGGGAAGAACATTTACCATTGGTGGAATTTGCCTACAACAACAAGCATACTACGCGAAAGCATCCAGATGCCACCTTACGAGGCATTATACACAGTAAGAAAGTGCGTAACTCCACTAGGCCGGGATGAAGTAGGTGAACGCCAATCGTTAGGACCGTAATCGGTACAACAAATCGCCGAGGTTGTCAAACCCATCGACAAGATTGGTAGCAGCCTCAAGACAGATGTAAAAAGTATGCCGATCAACACAAAGTGTAATCGCGAATTTGAAGTAGAACTTTCATTTTCCTAAAAGTTTCTCCTCGAAGGGGAAAATTCATTTTGGCAAGAAAGGAAAGCTCAAACCCAAGATTTATTGGACCTTTCGAGATACTACGTAAGAGTGGGGGAAGTGGCTTATGAGGTAGCTCTACCTCCAGAGTTGGAAAACATTCATAATATTTTTCACATTTTTTTGTTACAGTTACCGATCAGATAAACCCGATTACAAGCACGTGATCGAAAGTACGAACCATTGCAATTGATAAAGATTTGTCTTATGAAGAGATTCCTATCCAGATAGTCGATGTGAAAGAACAAGTGCTCAAAATAAAGTGATACCTTCCGTGAAGGTGATATGGAGAAACCACAATGTCAAGAGGCAACGTGGGAACTCAAGTAAAATGATGAAGAATTACCCCGAAGTTATTTGTTTAATCTATGTCTTCGATTCGGGGATGTAATCTTTGTAAGTAGGGAAGAATGTGACGATTTGATTGTTTGAATTGTGATTTCGAGGATGTAATCCTTTTAAGGAGGGAATGATGTAACATTCCGTAATTTTAATTGTAATATTAAATATTTATTGAATTATATAAATATTTAATGGATGTGTTTATCGTTGAATAAATATTTGTTTAATTGATTTGATTTTATTTGGTTAATTATTTGTTAAATAAATAATTAATGAATTAAGGAAATTATTATTATATTGATATTTCAATTTAATGGTTAATTATTTGTATTGAAGTTATGTGATTAAATGATTTATTTAATTAATTGTTATTTGAATTAATTAAATTAAATATGAAAGCTTGATTAAATAAAGTGTGACAAATAACTATATTATAAGGAGTTATTAAAATAAATTAAAGTAGTTTAATTTAGTTTTATCCAAACAAGGTTCAAGGATATTAATGTTTAATTTTAAATGGTTTTTTTGCCAAACAAAGCCCTTATGGCTTTTGGAATTTTTAATTTTGAATTTAAATAAAATAAATAAATAAATAAAATATAATTAAAATAATAAATATAATATATTTATATATATATATATTTTTTTAATCGATGTTATTATTATTAATATTATTAAGTTTATCGCTTTTTTTTTTTTTCGCATTATAAGTGCTTACGATTGACTTGGTATAATTTTATTGAGAAAGAGAGAAGAGAGAGAGAGTTTGAGAGAGCTTGACAGAGAGAGTTGAGAGAGAATTGAGAGAGAAATTTAAGAATTTCGCAATTGCAAGTTTAGCAAGAATTGTTCAAATTTGAAGGTATGTTCACAACTATTATATATATATATATATATATATATATATATATATATACATATATATAAAGTTTCACGACAAAGTTTTTATGTTCTGTGTGAATTTCATTTCTTTGAATTGTTGTTGTAATAACTTGGTAATTGTGATTATATGTGTTTATGATGATTAGAGTTTATGTTTAAACAAGAAATTTGTATGCTAATTTTTTTGACACGAAAGGAAGAAAATTTTGACAAAATATATGTATTTTTCATATGTTCATGAAAAAAGTATCAATTTTAGTGGGTCAATTAGTATGTGAAATTGTAAATTGAAGCTTGATATATGTTAGTTCATTAAGAAACGAGCATAACGTAATTTGAATGAAGTGATTTGGCCAAGTATTGAATTCACAAAGTGTTGATTTTTTGGATGAATATCAAAAATTGAGTTTTATATGAAAAACATGGAATTTGAGAAATTAAACTAGTTTAAGTTGTTGTTAAATTGTTTTAATTGATGGAATATGTTAGCAAACATGTTTGTGATATTGTTATATACCATTTTTACGTGTTAATTTTCACTATTTGGTGGGTGAAATTTTGTGTTTGTTGGGCTAAAAAAAAAAAAATTGTTCATGTTCTCTCTTTTAAACTCTGCCTCTGCATATGTCACAGAATGCAATTAGTAGCAAAGTACAAAAAGCAAAACGCAAAAACCTTGATATGCTTAGCATTGTTGTGCAAATGCGCCACATACCGATATGAAGATAATGAAACTCGCTAATTTTGACTTGGAATAAAAACTTAACACTTGGGTTGGGTTGGTTAATGTGAGAACAGTAGTAGTAACAAGGTTAAAACAACATATGATATGTAATCGATAAATTCAAAGTTGTAAAAATGATTAGTAAGTGATGAACGTGTTATGTTTTGACTTAGTTAAACATGATGAATAGTTAATATGTGTTGTGAAGGTTAACACTTGGAATTTTCGATATTTGAATGGTAGCTTAAGACTTGTGCTAAAATAACAAGTTTAGCTAGTAAGTAAATGCTTTTTATATTGAAAAGTGAATATTAGTATGTCTAATAGATGTTGTGGTTTTAATAATATGTATAGGTGAGCGTGAGTTTTAATATTTTAGCTTACACTCGAGGCAAGTTTTCTAACTCTACACTTTCGTTGAGTTAGTTCTATTATTACATTGTGTAGTTTCATTCTATTATTACATCAAGTAACTTCATTCTTTTGATTGAGCAAGTTTCTTGTATCTAGTTATTTATGATGATGCAAGTTCCAAAATCTCATCTATTACATGGAGCATGTTTTAATTCTAAATTATTGGAATTCTAATCATTTTTGACTTACTCTAACTTGTTTATAGTTAAACAAGTTTCTTTAGTTTATTCTTTTATAATAAATGTTTCTTGAACATTAATTCCTTGTGTTGAATGGTTCAATCACTTTGTATATTTTATTACCATGTGGAGTAAGCATTGTTTCCAGCTTGCTATCAACTAATGCATGTTCGGTAACTAAAATTCTAATTTGACAAGATTATAGACCTAACTTATTATTGTTCAAGCCAAGGTTTATCATTTCTTTATTTTGATCAATACTTATGCTCTCTAGTTATTTCAAGCATGAGTCTAGAACATAGTCAGTTCACCTATGATTCTCAAATGTTCTAAGTTATGTTGTTATTAAACAACTATTGTGTTATCAAGCATTGTTGATTCAACTAGTTCCCTAGTTGATGATCGTTAAACTTCAAATTACCCTTGAAAGCTTATCCAAACCAAACTTTCTTTGGTGCGGACTTGTACTCTAAATACTGAGATGAACAACCCTATTTTTAGGGGTTTACGCTTAGCGTTGAAATGTTTGTGCACAATACATTGTACGAAGGATTGATCCCCCTAAGTACGTGGAGTCCTTATAGTCATATAACTGTTAAAGTTAAAGTTGAAAGATTACTTATAACTGTGGACATGGTTCGTGGTCATTAGACCCTCAGTAGTATATTTCAGAATGTTAATAGAATATATCATTGATTCTATTGAGCATATTATTTGTAACATATCATTCGATTCTATTGAGCCTATTATTGGCAAATGTTGTAATGTTAATATAACATATCATCATTGATTTCTATTGAGCCTATTATTTGGCAAATGTTGTAAAGTTATTTATTCTTATTTCAAGTGAGCTTTGTTTGCTCACTCTTGCATATTTATACACTTACTGCAAAGCTATGGTTGAGAAGGTAAATAAACCTACAACTAGCAAAGGAAAGGAAAAATGTACAAGTGATGAAGACTTGTAATTTTATTTTTTATCGTTATGATGATAGACTTTTAATAATGATGTGATGTAATAATTTAATTTCCGCATTTGAATGATTGTAATTAAAGGTTAGATAACTGGGAGATAATTTTTATTAACGTAATCTGTATATAAGGTGTTTTATTATTCAATTATATTATGATTGGGTAGTTAGATATGAATGTTTTGATTAAGTGAACACCAAATCTTGTGGAAATGAAGTACCGGGATTTGGGGGTGTCACAAGTTGGTATCAAAGCTTTAGGTTATGAACCTTAGGTGGGGAAAAGCCTTAGGAAGTAACCTTTGAAAAGATAGTGATGATAAACTCTTATCGAGTTTTAAGGAAGAAGTAATAAAACACTATATGTGCTTATGTGTTTATAACTTATGTGCTTTCGTGAGTGTCGAGTAGTAATGATTAATAATTAAAACTTAAAATTTTGTTGTCGGGATGACTAATGTCGGAGAATCCGGTCGGGCTAGGGAGGAGGGACCTCGGATGCCTATAGAGGAGGAGCCTCGTGACATTCAAGTTTTTGGGAACAAACTCGCCCGGAGTCATTCGGCCAGTTAGTCGCGATAGTTGAAGATGAGGATGATGATGTGGAGGCGGATGAGGAGGATCCGTTGAGTTGCCATATGAGGATGAGGATGGCGAGGCGAGGAGGAAGAGACTCCACTAACCTCGATAGCATTTCGTATATACGATGAAGTCTCTGATAGTAACGTGGAACTTGAGGATCTGATCGAGGAATTGCAAGAGATAGTAGGTGAACAACAGATCTGCAATGACACACGAAAAGGCGGCGAGATCCGAGGATCGTGAGGAAGCGACTGACTAATAATCGAGGAGAAGCTAGTACACACGAAGGAGAGAAAGAACAATTGATCGAGGTGATCGCAGAAGCTGAAGAACAAAGCTGAAGGAAGAAGCTACTAAGAGAGCAAGATTTGAAGAGCGCATCTGAAGAAGCTTTTCAATGAGCGGAATAGCATGGTGAGAGATGCTTGCAAGCAAAGAGGATGAAGATGGAGGAGATGGATAAAGTATTCAACACCATGATTAATCGAGCTCAAGATCGGGTCATGGGATATCCTATTCGATTCGAGGCGCTTTGCCATCATACGTTTTAGATCGTGAGAACAATGTTAGGATCATGGAGGAAGAGCGTAGTAAGGCTAAGTAGTATCTTAGTAGAACATCGTAGTTGTTATGCGATTAATAAATGTTAAATAAATTGTAAATCCCAAGTGTTATGAAACCTATAGGATATGATGATGATGATGTTGTTCTGAAACTTTTGAAGTTCAGGAAAGTAATGTAAATAGCAGTGATGCTTTTGTTTTATATTTTTAAAGAGATTATGAATAAATAAAAGTTATTATTTCATTCAAAGTGTTATGTGTTATGTGGTTATTTCTTTTGTGGAGGAAAGTTAAGTAGAAATTACTTAAAAAGAGTTGAATAATAATCTAATGAGTGTATTTTTAAGCGAGAAAATGCCTCCCGGACGTCAACCACCACGACGAGAGAACCCTTTGAAGGAACCAATAACGACAATGTTAATCTTAACCCGTTCAACGACTAGTGGCGCTCTTGGCAGGAGGCGTTGTAGAATCAACCACACAGAACCAAGGAACAACGTTTAAGGATTTCAAAGCGGTTGGACCACACGAATTAGTGGGTCCATGAATCGATCGAAGCACAAACTGGATTTTGGAGATAGAAAAGGTGTTCGATGTTGCTAGGGGTAGGGAAGATCGAAGAAGGCGCTTTTGCAACATTCATGTTGAAAGCGAAGCTAGTTATTGGTGGCGAGCCAATAAAACTCGTGAAGGGCGAGGGGTAATGACACAGGATAGGTTTAAGGAAATATTCTTGAGACCTATTTCCCGAGAGAGTTTGAAGAGTCGACTAGAAGTGCAATTTTGGAACTAAAAGCGGGAGGAGCGCGATGATAGTATCTGAATATGCCGCTAAATTCAACGAGTTGGCAGAGTTTGCTGTGCGTATATATCAAGTCGATGCAGAGACGAGCGCTTGATGAAGAGATTTGAGCGAGGGAATTTGAAGCCACTGGTTGTATAGTAGGGTTTCCTGTTTCGATTGAAGACTTTTCTGATGATGATGGAGAAAGCAATACTCGTTGAAGGTGGGTGGAGGGTGAAGCGGTGACAAAGTTCAAGAAGAAGAAGAAGAAGAAGAAGAAGAAGAAGAAGAAGAAGAAGAAGAAGAATGAGGTGGAGATTAAGAATGGAGGTGGTAGTGAATGGGTGGTAGTGGTGGAAACAACAACAACAACAACAACAATTTGAAGAGGAAGTGGAATGGAAGCGTGGGTCTGGAAACCGGCGGGGTAACCTTGCAAAAAAGAAGTTTGAAGCATGTGCTACATGTGGGAAGTTTCATAAAGTGCGTGCTTGATGGGGAAGCAGTATGCTTCAATTGTGGTCGGGAGGGTCACATCGCCCCAAATTGCACTCAACCTAAGAAGAATGTGTGCTTCACGTGCGGATCAAGGATCACTTTGCTCGTGAATGCCCTAAGAAAAAATTTGGAGAGACAGACGGAAGCAATGGAGGTAACAATGGAGGTACATGGGCCATTGCGGGACCTCTGACATCAAACAAACCCCACGGTTAGAACCTTGACATGATTATGCGAAGATGTTGTGCAATCAAAGGATGTGGTGTCGGGTATTATCAATCAATGATATAAATGCTTATGTATTATTTGATTAGGGTGCTACTTGCTCATTTATATCGATGAATTTGCTAAGAGGTTAGGAATGCCTAGTGAAGAAGCTGAATTTTCCTTTGAACATAGAAATTGCGAATAAGGAAGTAATCCTTGTTAGATTCGTATAAAAGAACTGTAGGGTGAACATTAAGGAGAATATCTTGATGGTAGATTTGATTTCGATTAGACTTGGAGAGTTTGATGTTATTTTGGGAATGGATTGGTTATTCAAATATGGGCGGTAATTGATTGCCAAAAAAAGTGTGTAAACCTTATATGACCCCGTCAAAGGTAGTATTTTATGGTAGTAAGTCGCCTGACAAACAAATGAAATGTCAGCGATTATGAGCCAAGAAATTGTTGAGTCAAGGTTGTGTGGGCTATTTAGCTTACATAGTCGATACTCGGAAGAAGAATGTGAAAGCTGGAAGAGATACCGGTGGTGAGGAATTTGAGGATGTGTTTCGAGAGGATTTGCGGGACTTCGCTTTGTGAGAGAGATTGAGTTAAGTGATCGACTTAGCTTGGCAGGGGACAACACCGATATCGAAGGCCCCCGTCTGAGAATGGCTCGGTAGAAATGAAGGAACCGATGGTGCAATTGCAAGAGTTGCTAGAGACAAAAAAGTATATTCAACCAAGCGTATCACAGTAGGGGGAGCTGCGGTGTTATTCGTGAAGAAGAAGGATGGGTCGATCGTCTTTGCATTGATTATAGAGAATTAAACAAAGTCACTATTAAAAACAAATATCCATTACCAAGAATAGATGACTTGTTTGATCGGTTGAAAGGTGCTAAATACTTCTCGAAAATAGATTTGAGAAGTGGGTATCACCAATTGAAGGTGAGGAAGGAGGATATACCTAGAAGCGACATTGAACTCGGTATGGACATTACGAGTTTACGGTGATGTCTTTTGGTTTAACCAATGCACTGCTTTGCATTCATGGATTTGATGAATAGGGTGTTTAAACCATTCTTAGACAAGTTTGTAGTGGTATTCATCGATGACATTACGGTGTATTCCAAAACTCAAGAAGAAGAACACGTGGAACACTTACGTTTGACATTGGAAAACAGAAAAAGAAAGGAAAAGTTTATGCATGAAATTCTCTAAGTGCGAATTTTGGCTAGATCGTGTGTACAATTTCTTGGGCGCGTGATTGACAAGGATGGGATTTCGGTGGATCCATCAAAAGTGGAAGTTGTAATCAATTGGGAACAACAAGAAGAACAAATCGGAGGTAAGGAGTTTCTTGGATTGGTGGGATTATTATAGAAGATTTATTCAAGATTTTTCTAAGATAGCCACTCATTAACAAATTTGACAAGGAAAGCGGTAAAATTTGTTTGGACGGAGAAGTGTGAAGAAGAGTTTTCAAGATTTGAAGAAGAAGCTAAGTGTGGCTTTTGTGTTGTCATTACCGGATAGTCTGAGGAAACTTTGTGGTGTTTAGTGATGCCTCACATAAAGGGTTGGGTTGTGTTCTTATGAGAGCGACAAAGTAATTGCGTATGCATCAAGACAATTTGAAGGATTATGAGAAAGGTTATCGACTCATGATTTGGAATTGGCTGCGATAGTATTTGCTCACGAAGATATGGAACTATATCTATATGGAAAAATGTGAGATCTATCTGGACCATATAAAAGTCTGAAGTATATTTTCACACAGAAGGACCTAAACATCGTCAAAGAAGATGGATGGAATTGATAAAAGATTACGATTGTGAGATCTTTTATCACGAAGCAAAAGCGAATGTGGTTGCGAGATGCTTTGAAGCGAGGAAAGGTCGGGAGAAGTTGATGTTGATAACCACTCGGGAGGAGCTTATTTCAACAATGACAAGCTAGAGTTGGAAATCAAATTTCAAAGGAATTCGATGAGCGACTATTCGGATAGATGCTAGTCAACTTTGGTGGACAAAGTGAAAGTGCTCAACTACAAGATAAAGAATGTGAAGCGATCAAAGAGAAAGTGGTTGAGGGTAGTGATGTAAAATACAAGATCGATCTGAGAAGGACTACTACGAGTTCGAGGAAAGAATTTGGGTTCAGCGGTACGAGCTTAAAGGCGAAATCTTGCCAAGAAGCACACAACACAAGATATTTGATTCATCCAGGAAGTACGAAAATGTATCAAGATTTGCGGTGTGACATTTTGGTGGCGAATATGAAAAGAGGCGTTCTTAGAATGTGTGGCAAAATGCTTGACATGTCAAAGAGTCAAGGTAGAGCATCAAAGACCAAGCGGATTACTTCAGCCGTTAGAAATACCGGAATGGAAGTGGGAACACATCACAATGGATTTTGTGGTGGGTCTTCCAACTACTCTCGAGAGGCGAATGCGATGCGATTTGGGTGATAGTGGATGACGGTGACAAAATCGGTAGCACTTTTACCAATAAAGATTAGGTTCAATCTTGATCGAGTTAGCAAGGTTATGCGTTAAAGAGATCATTTCGAGGCATGGAGTGCGGTGTCAATTATGTCGAGATAGAGATCCGCGATTTCGTCAAACTTACGGAAGAGACTACTGAGAATGTATGGGAACACAATTGCGAATGAGTACTGACATACCATCCATAAAACCAAGCGGGCAAAGTGAGCGAACAATCAAGCGTTGGAAGATATCTTTGAGAGCATGCATCATGGATTTCAAAAGGAAGATGGGAAGAACATTTACCATTGGTGGAATTTTGCCTACAACAACAGTTACCACCTTGAGCATCGGCATGCCACCTTACGAGGCATTATCTGGTGAGAAAGTGCGAGAACTCCTTTGTCTTTGGGATGAAGTCGGTGAGCATATTTATTAGGACGAAAGCTGGTACAACAAAGCTGCTGTGAGGTTGTCAAACTCATCGAGAACAAGATTGGTAGCGACCCAAAGCAGAGGAGAAAAAGTATATCCGATCAACACAGTGAAGAATCGTGAATTTGAAGTAGGAACTTTCGTTTTCCTAAAAGTTTCTCCTTGGAAGGGAAAATTCATTTTGGCAAGAAAGGAAAGCTCACCCAAGATTTATTGGACCTTTTGAGATACTACGAAGAGTGGGGAAGTGGCTTATGAGGTAGCTCTACCTCGAGTTGGAAAACATTCATAATATTTTTCACATTTTGATATTCTGATAGTATAAACCCGATTACAAACGCGTGATCGAGTACGAACCATTGCAATTCGATAAAGATTTGTCTTATGAAGAGATTCCTATCGAGATAGTCGACGAGGAAAGAACAAGTGCTCGAAATAAAGTGATACCTTTGTGAAGGTGATATGGAGAAACCACCTGATGTCGAAGAAGCGTGCGTGGAACTCGAATTTGAAATGATGAAAAATTACACTGAGTTATTTGTTTAATCTATGTCTTGATTACGGGGACAGAATCTTTGTAAGTAGGGAAGAATGTGGCGATTTGATTGTTTGAATTGTGATTACGAGGACAGAATCCTTTTAAGGAGGAATGATGTAACATTCGAATTTTAATTGTAATATTAAATATTTATTGAATTATATAAATATTTAATGGATGTATTTATCATTGAATAAATATTTGTTTAATTGATTTGATTTTATTTGGTTAATTATTTGTTAAATAAATAATTAATGAATTAAAGAAATTATTATTATATTGATATTTCAATTTAATGGTTAATTATTTGTATTGAGTTATGTGATTAAATGATTTATTTAATTAATTGTTATTTGAATTAATTAAATTAAATATGAAAGCTTGATTAAATAAAGTGTGACAAATAACTATATTATAAGGAGTTATTAAAATAAATTAAAGTAGTTTAATTTAGTTTTATCCAAACAAAGGTTAAGGATATTAATTAGTGTTTAATTTTTAAATGGTTTTTTGCCAAACAAAGCCTTATGGCTTTTTTGGAATAATTTTAATTTTTATAAAATAAATAAATAAATAAATATAATTAAAATAATAAATATAATATATTTATATATATATCGTTTATTTATTTTTAGCGATATTATTAATTATAGTATTATTAAGTTTATAGTTTTTTTTTTTTTTACGCTTTAGTTGTTTATGTGCACTTAGTATTTGGTTAAGCTTGAGAGAAGAGAGTTGAGGAGAGTTTGAGAGAGAATTGAGAATTAGTGAGAGTTTGAGAGAGTGAGAGAGAATTTAAGAAATTTAGGCAACTGCGATTGCAAGATTGTCTAAAACTATTTGAAGGTATGTTCACAATTTTGATATATATATATATATTTATGAGTATCACGACATGTTTTTGTTATGCTCTGTGAATTCTAATTTCTTGAATTGTTGTTATGTAACTAAGTTATGGTGGTATTGTGATGATACATGTTTATGATGATTAGAGTTTATGTTTAAACAAGAAATTTGTATGCTAATTTCGTTTTGATGAGGAAATTTTTTGACGATATATATGTATTTTCATATGTTGGCTTGAAAAGTATCAATTTTAGTGGCCAATTAGTATGTGAAATTGTAAATTTGAAGCTTGATTATGTTAGTTCATTAAGAAAGCGAGCATAAGCGTAATTTGAATGAAGTGATTTGGCCAAGTATTGAATTCACAGTGTTGATTTTTGGGATGAATATCAAAAATGGAGTTTTATATGAAAAACATGGAATTTGAGAAATTAAACTAGCTTAAGTTGTTGTTAAATTGTTTTAATTGATGGAATATATTGATGAAACATGTTTGTGATAGTTATATACCATTTTACGTGTTATTATCTTTATTTGGTGGGTGAAATCCGTGTTAGTTGGCTTAAGAAAAAAATTGTTCGTAACCATGTTACGCAAATGCTGGAATGCAATGCGTAGGCGTGGCTATGCCAAGTAAAAAGTATGGCCTTGTGCTTGCATGGTAAAATAATTTAAATTATAAAAGCTAGGTGATTAATGCCACCATTGCGATGTACCTTGATCTCAGATACGATGATATTTACTGCTAATTCTATGAGACTTGGAAACGTTCAATTATAACTTAGCTTAAGGTTATGGTTAATGTGAGAACCATGTAGTAACAAGGTTAAACAAAGTATGTGATATGTGGATAGTAAATTCAAAGTTGTAAAAATGATTAGTAAGTTGATGAGCGTGGTATATTTGACTTAGTGAACATGATGAATAGTTAGATAAGTGTTGTGATGTTAACACTTGGAATTACGAAATTTAAATGGTAGCTTAAGACTTGTGCTAAAATAACAAGTTTAGCTAGTAATCGTTTTATATTGAAAAGTGAATATTAGTATATCTAATAGATGTTGTGGTTTTAATACTGTGTATAGGTGAACGTGAGTTTTAATATTTTAGCTTACATTCGAGGCAAGTTTTCTAACTCTATACTTTCATTGAGTTAGTTCTATTATTACATTGTGTAACTTCATTCTTTTGATTAAGCAAGTTTCTTGTATCTAGTTATTTATGATGATGCAAGTTCCAAAATCTCATTTATTACATGGAGCATGTTTTAATTCTAAATTATTGGAATTCTAATCATTGTTGACTTACTCTAACTTGTTTATAGTTAAACAAGTTTCTTTAGTTTATTCTTTTATAATAAATGTTTCTTGAACATTAATTCCTTGTGTTGAATGGTTCAATCACTTTGTATATTTTATTACCATGTGGAGTAAGCATTGTTTCGACTTTATCAACTAATGCATGTTAGGTAACTAAAATTCTAATTTGACAAGATTATAGACTAAGCTTATTATTATTCAAGCCGAGGTTTACCATTTCTTTATTTTGATCAATACTTATGCTCTCTAGTTATTTCAAGCATGAGTCTAGAATATAGTCGGTTCACTATGATTCTCAAATGTTCTAAGTTATGTTGTTATTAAACAACTATTGTGTTATCAAGCATTGTTGATTCAACTAGTTCCTAGTTGATGATCGTTAAACTTCAAATTACCCTTGAAAGCTTATCAAACCAAACTTTCTTTAGTGCGGACTTGTACTCTAAATCTTGAGATGAACAACCCTATTTTTAGGGGTTTACGCTTAGCGTTGAAATGTTTGTGCACAATACATTTATACGAAGGATTGATCCCCCTAAATGCATTGGAGTCTTATAGTTATAGTCATATATTAAAGTTAAAGTTAAAGTTGAAAGATTACTTATAGCTGTGGACATGGTTTAGTGGTCATTAGACCCTCGATGTAGTATATTTGGCAAATGTTGAATGTTAATAGAACATATCATTGATTCTATTGAGCCTATTATTTGGCAAATGTTGTAATGTTAATAGAACATATCATTCGATTCTATTGAGCTATTATTTGTAAATGTTGTAAATTTATTCTTATTTCAAGTGAGCTTTGTTTGCTCACTCTTGCATATTTATACACTTATTGCAGCTATGGTTGAGAAGGTAAATGAACCTACAACTAGCAAAGGAAAGGGAAAAATGTACAAGTGATGAAGACTTGTAATTTTATTTTATCGTTATGATGATAGACTTTTAATAATGATGTGATGTAATAATTTAATTTTCGCATTTGAATGATTGTAATTAAAGGTTAGATAACCTGGGAGATAATTTTATTAACGTAATCCTGTATGGGTAGGTTTTATTATTCAATTATATTATGATTGGGTAGTTAGATATGAATGTTTTGATTAAGTGAACACCAAATCTTGTGGAAATGAAGTACCACGTAAATATCTTTTATAAAAATAACGGTGAAAGTTTTACCGTTAAACCGTTGAACTACCATGTGATAAAGTATAGTAATACGTGTGGTTGCATAAGTAGCCCACGAGATTGTACATTATCTTTGATTATTGATGCTTACGTGAGAAATCACTTTCGGTTATACTCAATTATTGCTACAAAGAATCACGCATAATATCTCTTATATTATTGATTCAATTATTATCACAAAGTATCATCGCATAATATTTATTATTATTAAATCAATAATTGAGACGACAAAGTTATTCATATTATTATTTACAATATTGACAATGTACAGAAAGTTCGTCAAGGAGAGGTTTGGTCACCTAATCATGGCGGCTAATAGGAGAAATCCTTATCGGAAAGCCCCCTCTTTCCTGAGAATGATCTGGTTGTTAAATATGTTGAGTTATAATATTAATGATGAATACGTTTGTGTTGATTAAAGATAAAATTGATAGTTCCATTGTGTTGGGATTATTAGGTTGGTGGAAATCGACATTTATTTTGATAATAATTGATGTCTGGAGGTTATATTGACCAATCGGGTAATTAATCGGATAAATGAGCAATTAATTACTATTAATTCACATGCTTATTACTATTTGTTCACATGTGTGTACTATTGAGTCACATGCATGTACTATTAGGGGAGGTGGTGCAAGATTGATAATACTTGCATGACTAAATTAAAAATGGAGGTATAGATGAATGTATTATACTGTAATTATTTTTTCACATATATAGAACTATTGAGTCACATGATTGTACTAGTGATTCACATGATATACTATTAGGAGAGGTGGTGCAAGTTTGATAATACTTGGAGGACTAAATTAAAAATGAAGGAAAAAATGAAGGTATTATATTGTAATATTTCGAGCCCCAAAACGTGCAATTATCGAAACTATATTTCCTATAAATAGAAGTTCATTCTTCCTTCATTCTCACCAATTCACTAAGACTCACAAGAATAATTATAGAGAGAAACTATAGAGAGAAAGAAGAAGAGAAGTCTGCTACTTCACTATTCCAGTATACAGTCTTCTTCTGAGGTAAGAGGTATTATTTATTTCATATTCTAAAGAGAAATTATTTTTAGTATTTGTATGAATATTATTTTCGTTTAATATTCGTAAAGGGTATTATTTCTTTCGTATTCATGAAGAGAGTTATTTTCTTTCAATACCCATAATGGTTATTATTCCATTTTTTATTATTCTGTTGGAATAACCTGTATACGCAGACTACCGTATGCATGGTGAATGACCCTTCGTATTCATTTTTTATTATTTTGTTTGAATAACCTGTCTACGCTGACAACCGCATGCATGGTGAATGACCCTTCGTATTCATTCTTTATTAAATTGTGGAAATGATCTGTCTACGTGGATTACCGCATGGCGGGTGAAAATCCATTTGCAGTTTCGTATATTCTATTATACTCGTATGAAATATCATTTCTTTTGTACTCGTCATGGAATATTGTTTTCTTTTGTATTTTCCTTTTATGAGTATTATTCATGGAGTAATATTCATGAGTTATTATTTACGGGTTACTATTCACCCGATTACTATTCACTCGAATATTATTCACTCGGGTATTCGGGACACTTTTCTTGTCGAAGTACTATTCCCGAGTTACTATTCACCCAGTTATTATTTACTAGAATACTATTCACTCGGGTATTTGGGGCACTTTTCATGTTGGGATACTATTCACGAGGTACTACTCCTGAAGTACTATTCAAATTCACGGAGTACTATTCACCCGAAAAATATATTTCTTTTCTGTCCAAATTATTTTTGATACATGAATATTATTCTTGAATTTTACTCCACAAAGCACTATCATGTTGACAATTTGGATATTTTTAAACTCTGGATAAATTTAAAGTCTTTAATATTTATCCTTGATTTCATTTGATTAATGCTTATATCATTGACATCATCCTCATGCTTAGATTGTGATGAAAGTCATCTTTGGCTTACGTGCATAGATGGACTATTGATTGGTATGATTATGACCAGGGATCATTCGGTATAATCATGACTGTAATGTTGCAAATAATGTGGTAAAAGTCCTCATTGGCCCGTTGTGCATTGATGGACAGTTTTTGGTATGATCATGACCATGGGTTCTCTTCGGCCAAGGGTGCAAAGATGAATTATTTTATGGCGTGATCATGATCGTTGATGAAAACACGATTATCCTTGGCCCGTAGTGCATGGATAATTCGTGGTCGTGATACTAATGAATATCATTGGCCTGTAGTGCATGGATAATTCGGTGATGTGGATTATTTATTGTGTTGAGTCTCAGCGATAAAATATTGATAATAAACTTTTAATTCGTAGAAGATAGTAGATATCATGCTCTACTTGACTCTTCTAAAATACAGTTGCATGTCTTTGGCCCGTAGTGCAAGGATGAATCTGTTAAGGAATATCTTTGGCCCGTAGTGCAAAAGATGAATTTATTAAGTATCATTATGAGCAGAGGCGTGATTTGGTATAACTATGATCTTTGATGTTTCGGTAAAGACGGTGATGAAAATTATCTTATCTCCGATGCGAAGAGGAATTTAGAACCACAATTATGATTATGAGTTATTCACATGATTGTGGACAGGAATTGTTGAATGATGTTACATGGATAAAAAATTGTTGGTGGACTTTTAACATGGAGAAGATAATAAACTTTATGGTCTATTTGACTCTTCTAATGGATTGCTCGTTCCGCTGCAACTATGGTTGAAAAGTTTTATCATCTACCATATGTTCTAAACCTCTGATTTATTACTGACGAAGACTATTGATAATTTAATTATCTTTAGTCATGATATTCTTTACTGGGCTAGTTGTGCTTGTTAGTTCCCAGTAGGCACAATATATATCTAGAAGGGGGGGTTGAATAGATCCTTTTTGATTTCAAATACTTTTCTGGTTTATTTTGTATTGCTCATGAACTAGCATATGGCAAACATAAGAATCTTTTCAATCACAGCGGAATAAGTAAAAGATCCCCTTCATTGATATATTCATAATCAGACATACATTATTCGTAGAGTTAATTCAGTAGTAAGCAGTTAAAACATACATAGCACTTATAGTAGTTAAGGAACATAATGTAAATGACATAAAGTAAAAGACACAAGGGGTTTTAAGTGGTTCAGAGACTCAAGCTCCTAATCCACTCTTCTGCTTTCAACTAGCAGGATTTCCACTAAGGAAGGGCAGAAAAAAAAAACACTAAACAACAATGCTATGCAATGCAACTAATCTACATGCCTACGAATCCAGCAGTAATGACACAAACAAGCCTATCTCAATGTCGCTTGGTAACGTTCCTTGTGGTCTATTATTCAATGCTAACACCATATGTCCTATCTGATTTTCTAAATTCTTAATGGCCATCTCTTGTGATTTCATTTCCATCTCTTGATTTTTCATTGTTGCCTCATTGCCAGTTATGTACTTCGACACCATTTCCTCGAAATCTGATTTCCTTTCCTGATGTTGAACCGGTTGTTGGTGACTCAAAACACTGGGGATATGATGGTCGTGGAGCTTGATTTCTTGGTTATTGCTCCACGAGAAATTTGGGTGGTTCATATTCCCCAGTTGTATGTGTTTTGGTATGTATTCTGGAATTTCATTATAGCTACCTATGAACCGGGACGGATCTGCCGATTAATTGCGACTAATCAGTAGGATGATCACCGCACACAATTCGCGATACTACCAAGACTTCTCAGTAGTTGAGCCCCTATCATAGCATCCAACTTCTTGGACGGTAGCAGAAATAATGCGTGTATAGTATAGTCATCACCCCATCTACTTCCAAAATCCCACCGCCTTTTACTCGTGTCATTCTTGCCAGAGGCCAATTGGTAGTTATTTTCCGCCATGGTTTCAATCAAATTGTAGGCTTCCTCGTAACTCTTCGCCATGAATGCTCCGCCCGACGCTGCGTCAATACTCGTTCTAACATTCCCATGTAGTCCGTTATAAAAGGTGTTCATTTGCAGCCACTTGGGCAATCCATGATGTGGGCACATTCTAAGTAATTCTTTGTACCTCTCCCATGCCTCATATAGTGACTCCCCATTTTGCTGCTCAAACATTGTGATGTCATTCCTCATTTTTGCAGTTTTCGCCAGTGGGAAAAATTTGGCAAGGAATTTCTAAGCCAAGTCTTCCCACATATTTATCGATCCCGGCAGCAGAGAATGTAACCAATTCTTCGCCTTGTCCCGTAAAGTGAACGAGAAAAAGCAAAGTCTCACTGCCTCATCCGACACCCCATTGTACTTGAAAGTGTCGCACATTTCCAGAAAACTGATTAAATGCTCGTTTGGATCATCATTTGCCATTCCCCCAAACTGAACTGAATTCTGCATCATCTGAATGGTCCCAGGCTTGATTTCAAAAGTATTCATAGCTATAGCAGGCCTAGTGATGCTCGACTGCAGATCAGTCACCTGTGTTGCAAAATCCCTCAACGCTTTCTGGTCTTCGGCAGCCATTATTTCTTCCTTGTCAGAATTTTCGAATTCGTTCCTTGTTTCCTTGATCCACGTACTTAACCTCTGAAATCTTCTTTCAATGTCGTCCTCAAAAGGAAGCAAGTCTGGATTTTTGGATCGTGTTTGCATAAACCAATGTCAAACCTGAAATAGGAAGAACAAAAACAAAACAAAAAATGTTTAAGTAAAACTGGACTAATTAAACTGATATTGTAAAAATATTAAAATCTAGGCTAAATTATCCCTGGCAACGGCGCAAAAAACTTGTTGGGTAAAATCTATACACGCAAAACACGCAAGTATACGTGGTCAACAAGTAATATAGTAGTGAATAAAGTATCGTTCCCACGAAGACAAATTAGCAAGAAATTTAACTTCACAATTATCAATTTTCTATTAATCCTAATTCTATTAAACTATTCAATTCAATGGTTTAAAATTATAGAAACTAAATTAATAAATAAATAACTATCACAAAACAATCACTAATATCAAAATCCAGAATTTCAAACAATTTATGGAGAATTAGACTTATGATTTCACCATAAGCTTCACTCTGATTTTCAAACCTTTATTCCAATTCAACTCAATTTCTCAGTTTATTAATCAAAAACACGAATGTAGTACTAACCACCTCTAGATGCACTAATACCGTATTAACTTAAATCCACAATTTAGATAGAAACAAGTTAAACACCTAAATCAACCAACTCACTATATCTCTATGTGAACTGAAATTAAAGAAGGTTAAAGCTTAAGTTCTCTCCTCGATTACATGCGATGTCAAGCATATCTCTACCTAAACAATAATCATGAATCTGCTATTCACAAAATTCATGACACATGCTATATTAACTAAGTCTAGATTTGAATATCCTCTCTCGATTCCATACAAATCCACAAAGAATTGTTGATCAAGCAATTCATAAATTCACGCTCAAATTAACATAGATAAACTAAAAATATTTTATTGAACTGGAAATCAAAGTTATAAAATCATCGTTTCACCCAAGGATCCATCACAAGCCTAATAAGCAAATTACTTCATAACGAATGAATTAAAAACTGAATAAACTAACGAAAACATCCTTGCAATTATAAATAAAAGACTAAAGAGAAGAAGAATGATGAACACCCTTCACGTAGCCTAGAATTTCAATCGTCACGAAAATCTCTTCAAATTACTCCTCCAAAGCTTGCACTCAAATCCTGGAATCTATCTCTGTAATATGCTTTTTGTGATCTCTGATTTTTTGTTTGTAAAGTAATATATATATATCCCTCTCTTTGTTCTGGCTGAAGTCACTCTTTATTAGAGTCCATGCGCTTCACAAAAGTCCCAAAACCATGTGGCAGTAGAGTTCAATCAGCTGCAGGAGACTGCAGGATTCGGCACCCCCGCCCCGGCGGGGGGTACAAGACAAATAATGCCCGCCCCGGCGGGCTAGTCCACTGCTAAAGAATTTTTTCTATCTCATGCATTTTTCCAACTTTGCTCCAAAAGACCGCCTTTCTTCACCACTTACCTCCATGACCACCCTACACATATAAGAACATGAAACGAGTGAAAACGAACACAAAAAAAGAACTACAAATTTAAGCTTGAAATGAACATCGATTCATGTATATTAAATCCACTAATCAAGCACCCTGAATCACTAAGATTCCTTCAAGGCCATCAGCCTTGGGACTTCAGTTCACTAAGAACTCTTTAAGGCCAGCAGCCTTAGAACTTCTCTAGTTCCCTAGGAACTCTTCAAGTCCAGCAGGCTTGGAACTTCATTTAGTCCCTTCGGACAAGGACCCCTCAGGCCTTGGCTTCTTGTTGTTGAGTTGTTTATTTGTTTGTTGGAGTTGGTACTGAGCTGCTAAGATGTCTTTAAGCTTGATCATATTTTGTACTTAGCAGCTTGGTGTGGTCCTCTTGCATTCTGCTTCGAGACTGAACCACATCATCTTTGGTGCAGCTGATCTTCTTTTGTTCAGCTCATCTTCATGTAGAGTCAGCTATGCACCATCACCATTTCCTGAGCCCTTCTTAACATGTTGGCAGACATGGTTCTGCACTTGCTCTACTTCAGCTTTGGGTTCATGGTGAATCGTAGAGTGGCTCTTAAGATCTGCCTTGTGCTTTGCCACTCTTCTGAATGCTATTTTCTTGTCCTTCTTGGCTCTTAGCATAGACAAGTGGCATTCTCATCTTTGTTCAGTGAAGCTTTGATCTGTTTTAGTCCTTCTTCAAAGCTGCTTCACTTCCACCTTAGTAGTCTCATTGTCACTGAGACTTGTTCTATTTAAGCTCAGGTGGAACTCGTAGAGTCAACGTTAACATTCTACCAACTCAACGATTCTGCAACTTAGCAATCATCAGCCTCTCTTGATCTTTGAAGCTCTGTTGATTTATACCTCTTCCCAATCTTCCCGTTAGAAAGTAGCCGTTGAAAACTTTTAGATTTGCTTAGCAGATCTTGAGTTATTTGGTGCAGACTGCATATGTGACATAACATCTCCTTTTCTGACTTTCTGACACTGCAGTCAAATGTTTTACCTACCCCATCAGAGATGTCACTTTTATACCTCGGGCAGGTCGAAGACTTTATTTCTTCCTTCTGATTTCTTGATCAGATGTTGTCCTTTTGCATCGATGCTCTCAATAAGCTCTTGTCTGAATATCAACCTTCAGATTGAACCGTTGTCAATCCTTCAATCTTCAGTTGTTCGAACTCTACGATTCTAATGCATGTCTTCATGGACCTGATCGTAAGGTCTTGTTGACTGGTAGAGACAACACTACGATCTTGAAGAGTGTTGATTGGATCTTCAATGTAGAACACCTCTTCCTTCTCAGGCAAAGTGCATCAACACTTCGTCATTTGCCTTGGACTCTTAGATACTGATGGCTTGACTTCTTTGTTCTGGCCCCTTCTGAATAGCAAGACACTTCAGATTTGTGGCGTGTCCAGCTCGCTTTCTCCTTGTGATCTCCCGTTCACTTATCATCAATGGACTGACCAAATGATTAATCACTTTAGCCTTGTTCTTCAGAAGCTGACCAGTATCTCTATGTGTACTCCATCAGTTCTTTCTTTGTTTGGCAAACACTATGATCCTGGTTACTTCCAAGATCGTTGTCATCTTACCACTTGACAGCTATTGCACTTGCTGACTTTCCTCAGTCAATTACTGAAGTCTTCTTCTAATCAACTTGTGGAAAACTTCATCTTGAATGGCTTCACAACTCAATCTGGATGCTGATTGGGTTGGTGCTTAGATCTTCTGTTAGCTTGAATGCCATTTGAGTGCTCTCTCATTTCCTTCATATGGGATGTATCTTTGTAGTGCCAACCAGAGGCTTCATTCCTTTGGATATTCTGGGAGTGCTCATTCGTTGAGAATCGTGTTTGCTCAACGATTCTATCTTGGCATTGTGAGCACATCTGTTGATGTAAGACCCCAAATTTTATGAAATAAAAGTATTCAATTTTCTTATAATTACTATTCAGTAAATGGTTAAATTGATAAAAGTTTAAAGTTAAAGGTGATATATATAAATATTTTAAATAAGCAAGTGGTTATAAAATACTCATTGTTGTCGGGGAATATTCATTTGGTCGTACAATATTCTTCCGCTTGGAATATTCGTATGCAATGGCAGCATTTCTTTTGTGGGCCCCATAACGGAAAAGCGATTGGATGAAGAAAGCGATAAGTATGAGTTTTATAAATAACTTGGCAGAAGTTGTTACCATTAATATTGTTGAAATACCCGTTGGTTAAAACACAATAATACGCGTTATTGCACAAGAAATTTACCCAGTATTGCACCAATTATTGATTCTTACGTAAGAAGGCACTACTCAATAATTATTACAGTAATTCTCGTTCAATATTTTATTTTATTGATTCAATAATTGCTACGTTGAAATTTTATATTATTATTGTTTCAATAATTGTCACTATACAGTATTTCCCATTATCAGATCAATGATTCATATTATTTTAATAATATTACTAGATAACATTATTGGCAATGTCTAGAAAGTTCATCTAAGGAGAGGTTTTGTCACCTAATCATGGCGTCGATGAGAGAAATTCTTATTAGAAAGCCCCTCTTTCTAAGAACGACTTGGTTGTCAATATTGTGATTACGTAATATTATTTGTGAATAATTAATTATTGATTTATATGATAAGGAAAATATTCATTTTATGTGAATATAGATGGAGAAAATTTTTAATGTGACAATTGTTGAAAATTAATATTTTATCTTTTTCTGATAAAATAATTCATTTAAATATATTATTATATTTTAATAATATAATAATGGTGATATTTTTACAATGAATGTGGGATATATGAGTATATGAGGAGGAAGAGTATTTTTGTTGCATTAAATGATTAACACATGTTTTGTGTGTCGGTGGACCCTATTTCTTGACAGAAATTTGATTATAGCTTGTAAAATCGCCCGTTTATGGATTTCGGTCAATTTCAGTTTGGAATTTGGAAACACTTAAACTTACAAAGTTGTAGAGAATGAAATTCCCTATGGAAAGGACATGTGGTTCAAATTTGTTTGACAAAACGGCTATTTATTATGAATTATTGAAGTTCCGAAGTTCCGAAATAATTAAATTTTGGAAGTTTTAAATATTTTTGTTTAGAAAAACGTTTTTGGCATTATGGTGGGCTATATTGGTGGCTGAATTCAGTTGTCAAATAGGTGGGCTTGAATAATTTTTATAAATATATATTTTATTAAATTTTCTGCTTTGGTGTTCTAAGCATTTTCCTATAAATAGGGTGCTTAGGTTAGAATTGAAAATCACACGTAAATCAAGTTTTCTCTCTATATTATCGAGCGTATTCTTGTGAGTATTTTGATATTTTGAGTGTTGTTATACGGTGCAAGTTCCTTCAGCACTATATCCAGTACTCCAGTTAGAAGTACTATCTTTTTGAGGTAGGGGATAGTAAGGGATGGTAAGGGATGTTATTTTCTTCGTAAATGATATTATTTCTTCAATATCATTATGCCAAAATATTGATATGAATATTATTGTGGAATTTCTACCTTTTTGTGTCGGGGTTACTATTCACGTATACGGCACTATTCACATATACGGCACTATTCACGTATACGGCACTATTTACGTAGATGACATAATTTACGTATACGGTACTATGTACGAATATGGAGTACTATTCACGAGTTATTATTCATGAGTTACTATTCACGAGTTACTATTCACGACAAAGTTGGTTTCTTTTTCTAACCAAATTATCGTTGATTTATGAATCTTACTCTTGAAATTAAATCCATGTTTTGATCATATTATTTTTATTATCATATATAACATTTTTATAACCCTGGTGATGGAATTTCTCTTTGGGTAAAGTATTGGTATGATCGTAACTATGGGTTCTCTTTGTCCAGTAGTGCAAAGGTGAATCGTTGACTGGTATGATCATGACTATTGAATTTACAATTGAATATTTTTAGCTTAAGTGCAAAGGTGAATTGATCAACATGGTTATAATTATGGTTTATATAAATTCTAAAATGATTATATATTTCTTTGAGATATGAATATCTTTGGCCTGTAGTGCAAAGATGAACTGTTGATGAATATCTTTGGCTCGTAGTGCAAAGATGACCTGTTGATGAATATCTTTGGCCCGTAGTGCAAAGATGACCTGTTGTTGAATATCTTTGGCCTGTAGTGCAAAGATGAATTTATTAGTATGATTATGAACAGGAACTATGATTTGGTATAACCATAATCTTTGATGTTTCAGGTAAAGACAGTGATGAAAAATATCTTCGTCCTAAATGCGAAAAAGAATTTAGAACTACAATTATGATTATGAGTTATTCACATGATTGTGGATGTGAAGGCTATTGATTGATGTTCTGAGGTTAAAACATTGTTGGTGGACTTTTAACATGGAGAAGATAATAGACTTTATGGTCTATTTGACTCTTCTAATGGATCGCTTCGTTCACCGCAACTATGGTTGAAAATTTTTATCATCTACCATATGTTCTAAATCTCGATTTATTCTCGACGAAGGCTATTGATAATTTATTTATCTTTAGTCATAATATTCTTTATCGAAGCTAGTTATGCTCACCCTTTTGCTTCACAATTCCTTTCAAGTAATAAGAGTGTAGCTGGGTCGAGCGAGGGTAACAGGGAAATAGAACGGTGGTCTCTAGCTGTGGAGGTTCTCCCTAAACAGTATAGAAAAGTGTGGTGTATTCTATACATCATTTAGTAGTTATATTTGGTGAATCAAATAGGGTGAGGCGAACCCAATGTTCATACAAGATGTCTAATGACATACAACCTCGTGTTATCATAAGACATGGTTGTGTACATCCATTTGCTGAGTATATCTACAAGCACTATCTATATGATCTTGGAGTTTGGTTGAAGTATAATTCTCAATTAGAGACGGTGAAGATAATGATATGTCAAGAGAAGACTAACCATTGAAAATAATATGATAGTAATCTTCTCATTTTTCTTTGGGGTCTATTGGGTCAACCAAGAATAATTTTGTGGACATATGATATCTATCATAACCTAGACACATGGCCTCCCATGTACAAAGGTTTTCTTGAGCACTTTCCAAAGATTCTGATTTCTAAAACAGTTTTTAACTGTACCTTTATGTAAGGTGCCATTATGACGTACTATCCAAGGTCGGGACATGAGTCACAGTTGGTATATATTTGTATCAAAACTCACAACATATGTGTTGTTGTATTTTGCACGACAGTTGTAGTAATAAAGTTGTAGTTGTTTTCTGTACCATGTTTTTGGCGACTTAGAATAGGTTGGTTGGATTAGACATATTTTGGGGGCGTTACAGTTGGTATCAGAGCTATAAGTAAAGAGCCCCGAGCCTCTATCTGGTGACTTCCTATTGATGAGGGATGCACCGAAGCCAGACTCTCCGTAGGAGACGCCGTTCTGCGGTGGCAAACTGATAGGTATCATTGTAAGGTGCTGACACAAGTTGGTGTCCAGAGTTACAGTTGGTATCAGAGCTATAAGTAAAGAGCCCCGAGCCTCTATCTGGTGACTTCCTGTTGATGAGGGATGCACCAAAGCCAGACTCTCCGTAGGGGACGCCGTTCTAAGGTGGCAAACTGATAGGTATCAATGTGAGGTGCTGACACAAGTTGGTGTCCTGAGTTACATTTGGTATCAGAGCTTAGGGATATGATCTCTGGCGGAGATCAGGGAATAGAACTAGGAGGGGAGAGACGAGTAAATCCTTCGCTAGTGTGTCCTACCTAAGCTTATTTATTGGTTAGTCATAATATCGGGATATTATGTGATATGTTAATTTGTTCAATTAACCCTTGTTTTGAAGCTGTATTCTAGAATGATATCTGAAATACAAGAGATGAGCAATGGAGAAATCATGATGACAGGGAAGATGGAATCTGAAATTAAAGCAAGGTATACTCAACTCTTTGAAATATCAGGTACGTAAATTTCAGGGATGAAATTTCATAAGGAGGGTAGATTGTAAGACCCTGAATTTTATGAAATAAAAGTATTCAATTTTCTTATAATTACTATTTCAAAGAGTCAAGTTAAATTGATAAAAGTTTAAAGTTAAAGGTGATATATGTAAATATTTTAAATAAGCAAGTGGTTATAAAATACATCATTGTTTTGGGAGAATATTCGTTTGGTCGTAGAATATTCTTCCGCTTCGAGGAATATTCGCAATGACGATGGTAGCCTTTTTGTGAGCCCCATAACGGAAAGCGATTGGATGTGAGTTTTTATAAATAACGACGTAGTTGTTACCGTTAGTACTGTTGGAATACCCGGTGGTTAAAAAACAATAATACGCGTTGTTGCACAGTAGCACACGATATTGCACCAATTATTGATTCTTACGTAAGAAGGCACTACTCAATAATTGTTACAGTAATTACTGTTCAATATTTTATTTTATTGATTCAATAATTCCTACGTTGAAATTTTATATTATTATTGTTTCAATAATTGTCACTATCTGAGATTTCCCATTATCGGATCAATGATTCATATTATTTTAATAATATTACTAGATAACATTATTGGCAATGTATAGAAAGTTACGCTCAAGGAGAGGTTTGGTCACCTAATCAAGGCACCAAGAAGGAGAAATCCTTATTCGAAGCCCCCTCTTTCCTAGAATGTACTGGTTGTCAATATTGTGATTCAGTAATATTATTTGTGAATAATTAATTATTGATTTATATGATAAGGAAAATATTCATTTTGTGTGGATATAGATCGAGAAAATTTTTAATGTGACAATTGTTGAAAATTAATATTTTGTCTTTTTCTGATAAAATAATTCATTTAAATATATTATTATATTTTAATAATATAATAATGGTGATATTTTTACAATGAATGTGGGATATTTGAGTATACGAGGAGGAAGAGTATTTTTATTGCATTAAATGATTAACACATATTTTGTGTGTCGGTGGACCTCATTTCTTGACTAAAATTTGATTATAACCTGTAAAATTGCCCGTTTATGGATTTTGGTCAATTTCTGTTTGGAATTTGAAAAAACTTAAACTTACAAAGTTGTAGAGAATGAAATTTCCTATGGAAAGGACATGTGATTCGAATTTTTCTGATAAAAGGGCTATTTATTATGAATTATTGAAGTTTCGAAGTTCCGAAATAATTAAATTTTGGAAGTTTTAAATATTTTTGTTTAGAAAAACGTTTTTGGCATTATGGTGGGCTATATTGGTGGCTGAATTCAGTTGTCAAAGAGGTGGGCTTGAATAATTTTTATAAATATATATTTTATTAAATTTTCTGCTTTGGTGTTCTAAGCATTTTCCTATAATAGGGTGTTTAGGTTAGAATTGAAAATCACACCAGAAACTGAAGTTTTCTCTCTCTATATTATTGAGCGTATTCTTGTGAGTATTTTGATATTTTGAGTGTTGTTATACGGTGCAAGTTCCATCAGCACTATATCCAGATATTCTGTTAAATAATGTCTTTTTTGAGGTAAGGATAATGACGGATTGTAAGGGATGGTAAGGGATGTTATTTTCTTCGTAAATGATATTATTTCTTCAATATCATTATGCCAAAATATTGATATGAATATTATTGTGGAATTTCTAACTTTTTGTGTCGGGGTTACTATTCACGTATACGGCACTATTCACATATACGGCACTATTCACATATATGGCACTATTCACGTATACGACACTATTTACGTATATGACATTATTTACGTATATGGTACTATGTACGAATATGGAGTACTATTCACGAGTTACTATTCAAGAGTTACTATTCACGAGTTACTATTCACGGTGTACTATTCACGACAAAGTTAGTTTCTTTTTCTGACCAAATTATCATTGATTTATGAATCTTACTCTTGAAATTAAATCCATGTTTTGATCATATTGTTTTTATTATCATATATAACATTTTTATAACTCTGGTGATGGAATTTCTCTTTTGACTTGAGGGTAAAGATGGGTAAAGTATTGGTATGATCGTAACTATGGGTTCTCTTTGGCCAGTAGTGCAAAGTTGAATCGTTGACTGGTATGATTATGACCATTGAATTTACAATTGAATATTTTTAGCTTAAGTGCAAAGGTGAATTGATCAACATGGTTATAATTATGGTTTATATAAATTATAAAATGATTATGTATTTCTTAGAGATATGAATATCTTTGGCCCGAAGTGGAAAGATGAACTGTTGATGAATATCTTTGGCCCGTAGTGCAAAGATGACCTGTTGATGAATATCTTTGTCCCGTAGTGCAAAGATGACCTGTTGTTGAATATCTTTAGCCTGTAGTGCAAAGATGAATTTATTAGTATGATTATGAACAGGAACTGTGATTTGGTATAACCATAATCTTTGATGTTTCAGGTAAAGACAATGATGAAAAATATCTTCGTCCTGAATGCGAAAAGAAATTTAGAACAACAATTATGATTATGAGTTATTCACATGATTGTGGGATGTGGAGGCTGTTGATTGATGTTGTCTGAGGTTAAAACATTGTTGGTGGACTTTAACATGGAGAAGATAATAGACTTTATGGTCTATTTGACACTTCTAATGGATTTCTCGTTCCGCTGCAACTATGGTTGAAAATTTTTATCATCTACCATATGTTCTAAATCTATGATTTATTACTGACGAAGGCTATTGATAATTTATTTATCTTTAGTCATAATATTCTTTACTGAGCTAGTTGTGCTCACTCTTTTGCTTCACAATTCCTTTCAGGTAATAAGAGTGTAGCTGGGTCGAGCGGGGGTAACAGGGAAATAGAACGGTGGTCTCTAGCTGTGGAGGTTCTCCCTAAATAGTATAGAAAAGTGTGTTGTATTCTATACATCATTTAGTAGTTATATTTGGTGAATCAAATAGGTGAAAGCGTAACCCAATGTTCATACAAGATGTCTAATGACATACAACCTCGTGTTATCATAAGACATGGTTGTGTACATCCACTTGCTGAGTATATCTACAAGCACTATCTATATGATCTTGGAGTTTGGTTGAAGTATAATTCTCAAATAGAGACGGTGGAGATAATGATATGTCAAGAGAAGACTCACCATTGGAAAGAATATGATAGTAATCTTCTCGTTTTTCTTTGGGGTCTATTGGGTCAACCAAGAATAATTTTGTGGACATATGATATCTATCATAACCTAGACACATGGTCTCCCATGTACGAAGGTTTTCTTGAGCACTTTCCAAAGATTCTGATTTCTAAAATAGTTTTTAACTATACCTTTATGTAAGGTGCCATTGTGACGTATTATCCAAGGTTGGGACATGAGTCACAGTTGGTATATATTTGTATCAAAACTCACAACATGTGTTGTTGTATTTTGCACGATAGTTGTAGTAATAAAGTTGTAGTTGTTTTCTGTACCATATTTTTGGCGACTCAGAATAGGTTGGTTGGATTGGACATATTTTGGGGGAGTTACAGTTGGTATCAGAGCTATAAGTAAAGAGCCCCGAGCCTCTATCTGGTGACTTCTTGTTGATGAGGGATGCACCGAAGCCAGACTCTCCGTAGGGGACGCTGATTCTCATGATTGGCAACCGACAGTATCATTGTAAGGTGTCGACACAAGTTGGTGTCCGAGTTCTGATTGGTATCAGAGCTATAAGTAAAGAGCCCCGAGCCTCTATCTGGTGACTTCCTGTTGATGAGGGATGCACCGAAGCCAGACTCTCTGTAGGGGACGCCGTTCTAAGGTGGCAAACTGATAGGTATCAATGTGAGGTGCTGACACAAGTTGGTGTCCTGAGTTACATTTGGTATCAGAGCTTAGGGATATGATCTCTGGCGAAGATCAGGGAATAGAACTAGGAGGGGATAGACGAGTAAATCCTTCGCTAGTGTGTCCTACCTAAGCTTATTTATTGGTTAGTCATAATATCGGGATATTATGTGATATGTTAATTTGTTCAATTAACCCTTGTTTTGAAGCTGTATTCTAGAATGATATCTGAAATACAAGAGATGAGCAATGGAGAAATCATGATGACAGGGAAGATGGACTCTGAAATGAAAGCAAGGTATTCTCAATTCTTTGAAATATCAGGTACGTAAATTTCGGGGATGAAATTTCATAAGGAGGGGAGATTGTATGACCCCGAATTTTATAAAATAAAAGTATTCAATTTTCTTATAATTACTATTCAGTAGCTGGTTAAATTGATAAAAGTTTAAAGTTAAAGGTGATATATGTAAATATTTTAAATAAGCAAGTGGTTATAAAATACTCATTGTTGTCGGGAAATATTCGTTTGGTCGTAGAATATTCTTCCTGTCGGGGAATATTCGTACGACGGCGTAGCCTTTTGTGGGCCCCATAACGGAAAGCGATTGGATAAAGAAAATGACAAGTATGAGTTTTTATAAATAACGACGTAGTTATTCTGCTAATTATCATTGTTGGAATACGGTCATGTTAAAACACAATAACGCGGCGTTGTTGCGACACAAGAAGACACGATATTGCACCAATTATTGATTCTTACGTAAGAAGGCACTACTCAATAATTGTTACAGTAATTACTGTTCAATATTTTATTTTATTGATTCAATAATTCCTACGTTGAAATTTTATATTATTATTGTTTCAATAATTGTCACTATACAATATTTCCCATTATCAGATCAATGATTCATATTATTTTAATAATATTACTAGATAACATTATTGGCAATGTATAGAAAGTTCTGTCTAAGGAGAGGTTTGGTCACCTAATTGCGGCGCCAAGAAGGAGAAATCCTTATTCGAAGCCCCCTTTCCTAGAAATGTACTGGTTGTCAATATTGTGATTCTGTAATATTATTTGTGAATAATTAATTATTGATTTATATGATAAGGAAAATATTCATTTTGTGTGGATATAGATCGAGAAAATTTTTAATGTGACAATTGTTGAAAATTAATATTTTATCTTTTCTCGATAAAATAATTCATTTAAATATATTATTATATTTTAATAATATAATAATGGTGATATTTTTACAATGAATGTGGGATATTTGAGTATACGAGGAGGAAGAGTATTTTTATTGCATTAAATGATTAACACATATTTTGTGTGTCTCTTGGACCTCATTTCTTGACTAAAATTTGATTATAAACCGTGAAATTGCCCGCTTATGGATTTTGGTCAATTTCATTTGGAATTTGAAAAACTTAAACTTACAAAGTTGTAGAGAATGAAATTTCCTATGGAAAGGACATGTGATTCGAATTTTTCTGATAAAAGGGCTATTTATTATGAATTATTGAAGTTTCGAAGTTCCGAAATAATTAAATTTTGGAAGTTTTAAATATTTTTGTTTAGAAAAACGTTTTTGGCATTATGGTGGGCTATATTGGTGGCTGAATTCAGTTGTCAAAGAGGTGGGCTTGAATAATTTTTATAAATAGATATTTTATTAAATTTTCTGCTTTGGTGTTCTAAGCATTTTCCTATAAATAGGGTGCTTATGTTAGAATTGAAAATCACAATTAAAATCAAGTTTTCTCTCTATATTATCGAAGCGTATTCTTGTGAGTATTTTGATATTTTGAGTGTTGTTATATGATTTGCAAGTTCCTTCAAAGACTATATCTAGTATTCCGATTAAATCTTGTCTTTTTTGAGGTAAGGGATAGTACGGGATTGTAAGGGATGGTAAGGGATGTTATTTTCTTCGTAAATGATATTATTTCTTCAATATCATTTTCCAAAATATTGATATGAATATTATTGTGGAATTTCTACCTTTTTGTGTCGGGATTACTATTCACGTATACAGCACTATTCACATATACGACACTATTCACGTATAGGGTACTATTTACGTATATGACATTATTTACGTATATGGTACTATGTACGAATATAGAGTACTATTCACGAGTTACTATTCACGAGTTACTATTCACGGTGTACTATTCACGACAAAGTTAGTTTCTTTTTCTGACCAAATTAACGTTGATTTATGAATCTTACTCTTGAAATTAAATCCATGTTTTGATCATATTGTTTTTATTATCATATATAACATTTTTATAACCCTGGTGATGGAATTTCTCTTTGACTTGAGGGTAAAGTATTGGTGTGATCGTAACTATGGGTTCTCTTTGGCCAGTAGTGCAAAGTTGAATCGTTGACTGGTATGATCATGACTATTGAATTTACAATTGAATATTTTTAGCTTAAGTGCATAGGTGAATTTATCAACATGGTTATAATTATGGTTTATATAAATTCTAAAATGATTATGTATTTCTTTGAGATATGAATATCTTTGGCCCGTAGTGCAAAGATGAACTGTTGATGAATATCTTTGGCACGTAGTGCAAAGATGACATGTTGATGAATATCTTTGGCCCGTAGTGCAAAGATGACCTATTGTTGAATATCTTTGGCCTGTAGTGCAAAGATGAATTTATTAGTATGGTTATGAACAGGAACTGTGATTTGGTATAATCATAATCTTTGATGTTTCAGGTAAAGACAGTGATGAAAAATATCTTCATCCCGAATGCTAAAAAGAATTTAGAACTACAATTATGATTATGAAGTTATTCACATGATTGTGATGTGAACTGTTGATTGATGTTCTGAGGTTAAAACATTGTTGGTGGACTTTTAACATGGAGAAGATAATAGACTTTATGGTCTATTTGACTCTTCTAATGGATTGCTTCGTTCATCGCAACTATGGTTGAAAATTTTATCATCTACCATATGTTCTAAATCTACGATTTATTCTCGTGAAGGCTATTGATAATTTATTTATTTTTAGTCATAATATTCTTTACTGAGCTAGTTGTGCTCATCATTTTGCTTCACAATTCCTTTCAGGTAATAAGAGTGTATTTGGATCGAGCTGGCGTGAATGTGGAAATAGAAGCGGTGGTCTCTAGTCATGGAGGTTCTCCCTAAACAAAGATAGAAAAAGTGTGTTGTATTATATACATCATTTAGTAGTTATATTTGGTGAATCAAATAGGGTGAGGCAAACCCAACGTTCATAATAAGATGTCTAATGACATACAACCTCGTGTTATCATAAGACATGGTTGTGTACATCCACTTCTTTGAGTATATCTACAAGCACTATCTATATGATCTTGGAGTTTTGTTGAAGTATAATTCTCAATTAGAGACGGTGGAGATAATGATATGTCAAGAGAAGACTCACCATTGAAATGAATATGATAGTAATCTTCTCGCTCTTTCTTTGGGGTCTATTAATCAACCAAGAATAATTTTATGACATATGATATCTATCATAACCTGACGCATGGCCTCCCATGTCTGACGAAGGTTTTCTTGAGCACTTTCCAAAGATTCGATTTCTAAAACAGATTTTTTGGTATCGTACCTTTATGTAAGGTGCCATTGTGACGTACTATCCAAGGTTGGGATATGAGTCACAATTGGTATATATTTGTATCAAAACTCACAACATATGTGTTGTTGTATTTTGCACGACAGTTGTAGTAATAAAGTTGTAGTTGTTTTCTGTACCATATTTTTGGCGACTCAGAATAGGTTGGTTGGATTAGACCTATTTTGGGGGCGTTACAGTTGAGGTCTAAGTTTTGCACTCTACGATTTAGCTTCGGCTGTGCAGACACTACGACTCCGAGATCAGATCTTGACACTACAATTTCTATCGTTGTGCTTGTTGTCTTCATATGATCTTGCTCGACTACGATCTCTGCCTCTGATATGATCAGTAGACTCTACGACTCTGAGTGTAGTCTACGATTCTTGACTTGGGCTTCGGCTAATCTTCGGTCGGCTCGTAGATAGGCTGTCTCTACGATTCTGAACATGACTTCCTCAGCAGACTACGGCCCTGAGGAAGTTCTCCTCGACACACTACGATCCTTCCTCGTCTCTCCTGGCTGTCTACGAACTCCGAGATCTACTATCTTACAGACTATGATTCTGCCTCGATAGCTCTCTAGTTTTCCTTGACTCTCCTGGCAGACTACGATTTCTGGTGCAGTGTTCGACGATCAGACAAACCTATCTATTATATCATAAGATCAACCTAACATGCTTGATCTTTCTATGTTTATAGTCCTTGTACATCATTTCTTTTTAAGGACTTTACAAAGCTGTTTTGCTTATTTAGGATCAACCTAACACATTTGATCAATTCATTATAAGTCCTTGTACATATGTTTCTATTGTATATCAAAGGACTTTACAGTTTTTCTTAATGCATGTATACTTGCATATTCATTCATATATATATCATAATCAAATCATATGTAAATAGGAATATCATTCACATGTTTATTCCTGAAAGTGCTCACCCTTTTGCTTCACAATTCCTTTTAGGTAATAAGAGTGTAGCTGGGACCAGCAGAGGTAACAGGGGATTAGAACGGTGGTCTATAGCTGTTGAGGTTCTCCTTAAACAGTATGGAAATAATTTTATTGAGAACTTTAGATAAGTGTGTTGTATTTTTATATGACATTTAACAGTTATATTTGGTGAATCAAATAGGGTGAGGCGAACCCAACTTTGGAAGGGTGTTTTGCCACTATCATACTGAGATGTCTAATGACGATTTACTTTCGTGTTATCATAACACGTGGTTGTGCACATCCACTTCTTTGAGTATATCTACAAGCACTACCTATATAATCTTGGAGTTTGGTTGAAGTATAATTCTCAATTGGAGACAATGGAGATAATTATATGTCAAGAGAAGACTCACCATTGGAAAGAACATGATAGTAATATGCTCGTTTTTCTTTGGGGGCTATTGGGTCAACCAAGGATAATTCTCGAGTCATATGATATCTATCATAACTTAGATGCATAGCCTCCCATGTACGAAGGTTTCCTTGAGCATTTTTCAAAGAATTTAATTTCTAAAACAATTATTGATTGTACTTTTATGTAAAGTACCATTGTAAGGTGTTGTGGTCGAGGCACCATGAGAGTTACATATATTTGTATTAAAACTCACAACTTATGTGTTATCAGACTGCATTACGCTCATTCAGCGGTTGTATAAATGAAGTTGGTATTTGATTTCTGTAGTGTGATATCGGGCGAGTCAGAATGGGTCGTGTGGACCTTTTTTGGGGGCGTCATAATTATATTTGATATTTCAGTCAGAAGTACTGTTCTTTTGAGGTAAGGGATGTTATTTTCTTCGTAAATGATGTTATTTCACTCAATATCATTATGCCAAAATATTGGTATGACTTTTATTATAAAATATTTACCTTTTCATGTCGAGGTTACTATTTATGTATACGGCACTATTCACGGATACAATACTATTCACGAAGTATGATTTTTCTTGTGGAATTTTTACCTTTTTGTGTCAGGGTTACTATTCACGTATACGACATTATTCACAGAAAAATTAAATTTTCTTTTTTTTTGTCCAAGTTGTCTATTATGGTTACTATCTTTGATTGTATCAATGTTTTGATCTTCATTCTTAAATTTTGCTCCACAATTGATTATTATGGAGTATTTTTGAACTTGGATAAACTAAAGTAGGAATCCCTAATCTTTGTCATTTTATCTTTCTGGATTCTTTTTCTTGAAAATATTTTTATCATTCTCAGTCCTAAATGGTGATATAACTGAATATCTTTGGCATGTAGTGCAAAGATGAATGATTACCTGATGAATATCTTTGACTCGTAGTGCAAAGATGAACAGGTGTTGAGATGAACATGACCAACTGGTGATACGAATGAATATCATTGGCCCGTAGTGCAAAGATGAATATTTGATTCAAGATGTATATTGATTGACGTCACAGAGATAAATCCATGTTTTGATCATATCATTTTTATAATCATATATAACATTTTTATAATCCTGGTGATGAAATTTCTCTTTGACTTGAGTGTAAAGATGGATAGATTATTGGTATGATCGTGACTATGAGTTCTTTTTGGCAAGTAGTGCAAAGATGAATTGTTGAATGGTATGATCATGACCATTAAATTTATAATTGAATATCTTTAGCTTAAGTGCAAAGGTGAATTTATCAACATGGTTAGAATTATTGTTTATATAAATTTTGAAATGATTATATATTTCTTTGAGATATTAATATCTTTGGCTTGTAGTGTAAAGATGACCTGTTATTGAATATCTTTGGCCTGTAGTGCAAAGATGACATGTTGTTGAATATCTTTGGTCTGTAGTGCAAAGATGAACTGTTGATGAATATCTTTGGGCCGTAGTGCAAATATGAATTTATTAGTATGATTATGAACAAGAACTGTGATTTTGTATAACCATGATCTTTGATGTTTCAGGTGAAGACAGGTGATGAAAATTATCTTCATCCTAGGTGCGAAGAGGAATTTAGAACCACAATTATGATTATGAGTTATTCACATGATTGTGGACATGAATTGTTGATTGGTGTTACAGGGATAAAACATTGTTGGTGGACTTTTAACATGGAGAAGATAACAGACTTTATGGTCTATTTGACTCTTCTAATGGATTGCTCGTTTCACTGCAACTATGGTTGAAAAGTTTTATCATCTATCATATGTTCTAAATCTCTGATTTATTACTGATGAAGGCTATTGATAATTTAATTATCTTTAGTCATGATATTTTTTACTGGGCTATTTATGCTCACCCTTTTGCTTCACAATTTCTTCAGGTAATAAGAGTGTAGCTGGGTCGAGTGGGGGTAACAGGGGAATAGAACAGTGGTCTATAGCTGTTGAGGTTTCCCCTAAAATAGTATGGAACTAATTTTATTGAGAATTTTAGATAAGTGTGTCGTATTTTATACGTCATTTAACCGTTGATTTTGGTGAACCGAATAAGGTGAGGTGAACCCAACTTTGAGGGTATTTTGCCACTATCATACAAGATGTCTAATGACATACAACTTCGTGTTATCATAAGACATGGTTGTGCACATCCACTTGCTGAGTATATCTACGAGCACTACCTTTATAATCTTGGAGTTTGGTTGAAATATAATTCTCAATTGGACACAATGGAGATAATTATAAGTTAAGAGAAGACTCACCATTGGAAAGAACATGATAGTAATCTTCTCATTTTTATTTGGGGTCTATTGGGTCAACCAATGATAATTCTCAAGTCATATGATATCTATTATAACTTAGATGCATGACCTCCCATGTACGAAGGTTTCCTTGAGCATTTTCCAAATATTTTAATTTCTAAAATAGTTATTGACTGTACCTTTATGTAAGGTACCATTGTAAGGTAATTTGGTCGAGGCACCATGACAGTTACATATATTTGTATTAAAACTCACAACTCATGTGTTGTCGTATTTTGCACGACAATTGTAATAATGAAGTTATAGTTGTTTCTGTACCATGTATTTGGCAACTCAGAATGAGTCGTGTGGACCTATTTTGGGGGCGTCACAGAATTGAACTTGATTACTGTGAGATTACCTCTGACCAAATATAATCAATTTCATTATATCTGTAAACTGCTTTGATGGCAGTTGATTATGCCTAATTTTGGGTCAATTTTAAGTAAATGGTATATCTAAATTTTGATTAGTTTTAAATTTTGATGATTGTGAGAAATACCCACATTGGAGAAAAGATTAACTGGGAAAAAAATTTCTTTAATGCTATATAGATGAGTATAGATGTAAAATTTATTCTCGTGTTGTGTGGTTGATGAGCGCCTTCATGGTGGTGGAATATATTTTAAGTAGTGGCTTTTTTGAGTGGATCAGGCGGAGGCAAAGGTGTCGAACCGGTGCTTGAGCTACCGGAAAAAGGTGTTGAACCGGTGACTTTGGTACTGTCATTGAGGACTGAAGACCTGAATTCTTAGATAAAAGACGACACTTGTTTTGTCTCTCATTCCAAGCTCCCACTTTGTACTCTATTTTTAGAGATATAAAAAGGATATTATACTCTATTTATAGAGAGATAAATGGGTTGCAGTGTGTGCTTCTCATGTCTCAAATAGTTGTTGCTCTAGTAAAAGATGGTATGGTTTTTTTGTTCTTTCTCTACCTCTTTGATGATTTCTGATTTCTAATTTTCTTTGTCAAGCTCATACAACATTTATAATAGATTTGTCTCATCTTTTGTGGGTTTTTGTTTGATGGGTTTTCTTCATATTTGAGATCTGACATTATTACTCTAATTTTTCTTTTTCTTAGAATGTGGATATATGAATATTAAAAGTTATAATAGGAGTCAAACAAAGAAGATAAAACCCATGTCATTTTCTTTCTTTTTTAATTTTTTTCATGTCCAGGTTGGATAAATGCTAAAAAATAACAAACGTGAAGCTAAAGATAACATAATAACCCAATTTTAAAATAATAATTAGTTTAGTGTGGTAATTTAAAAAATTATAAGTCCAATGGTGTAATTAATAAAACTTGTCAACTATAGTGGCTAATTTATTAGTTTTGCCTATGTATAACTATAAGAACTACTGAAAAAGTACTATGTACAGGCTCCCCCATTAGAATATATATATATATATATATATAACCAATACTAAAATATATTTAAAAAGAAAATCTGATTAAAAAAAGATAAAAAAGTACTATTAACCCCCCTTTTGAGTTATATTCATTAATCAATCATAAAAGAAAGAGAAAAAGAAGAAAAGAAGAAAAGAAGTGGGGTTGAGGAATGGTTAACTCATTAGGTTAAGACTATAGGTTCAAATATTGTCCCCGTCTAAAGAGTAAATACTAATGTTGTTTTCTAGTTATACTCTTAACTTTTATGGCAGGATTGTGGCACTTTTAAAAAATCCATGGGGTAGTGACTTAACTATAAAATACTAAGCAATATTCCATGTCATTTCTACTGGTTGTATGTTTTGGCTGAACATCAAGATGTAGTCCTGAACCTCTCATAGCTATAGGGAAAGTCGATCATAATTGATGACATTCAGGGTAAAGACACCTCATTATAGTCTAGCTGATTATCTTATAGAGGAAGAATGATTTTTCAACTCTATGACAACTCTAGTCTTTTTTATACGAAAGAATTTCCTATTTCTTAAAGGGAAAGAATGCCTTTTCTGAATAGACAAGCTAAGAAAATCCAAGCTAGGGATCTACTCAATTTCAGACAGCCAATTATAGAAATATTCGTATTTCATAGTTTTTCTACTAATTAGAAATTGAGTAAATACCTACGATTTCCCATCATTTTGAGATTAAGTCAAAACGTTCCTTCCCATCATGAAATGGAAAAAATATTAGATCCTAAATGCCCTAGCTTGGATATCCCCTAATTTTGTGCTTGTCTAACCTGTTAATTATGGAATAACGTACTTTCCCATCATGTTTTTCTCGATTCTTCCATAGAAAAAGACTAGATCCCTAGCTTGGAGTATGGACTGAAAATCCTTCGTTACACTCAGACTTTGAAGCTTGCAATAGAGTGCATGTGACGCCCCCAAATTCAAACACTCGTATCTCGAATTTGGTTCGCCACGTGCTAATTCTAACATCACACTAAAATCATCAACAACGGAAATAATAAAATAATTTACATTGATATAATATAAATATTCGCGTCCCAAGGTTCCGTAACCATTACTACAACAATCCAGTGATTAAACTTAAACATAATTAATCATCCTTAATACATCATAATACGCATAGAAATAATAATACTACTACTCTTAAAGAACTAAGCTACTCTGTAGCCTTGCCCTTCCCCTTGTCCTTTCCCGAGATACCGCCTTGCTCTGCCTTAACTGTAATATTTTTAGGAAAGCAAGAATGAGAAACAAGTTTGCCCAGCAAGTGATATAGCAAAAAGAATGAACAGTTATAGTATTTGAATCTTCAAGGATATAACAGTAAGAGATAGTTAAAGGATATCAAGAAATATCAAGAGTGTTTGATAAATGTCACTAAAGACTGAAGGATATCAGTAATATTTCAAGGTTTAATTATTTCGAGGTTCAATAAGAATAAACACTGAGCAGACGTTAAAGACTAAGAACTTAGTATTATACCGCAATTCAAGATAAACGAGTACAACAGGTGATCAGCCTAAGGTACCCTACGTTATGCATAACATTTAATCATACTTGTGTGCGCACGTCGGTTCCCTGACAATATAGAATTTCCTTTTCTTTTTTTTAAGAGGGTTGTTCATCTCAGTAGATTTATAAGAGTCCGCACCAAGTCAATTGGTTTGGATAGCTTTCTAACGTATGATAACAGTCTAACCGAATCAAAGGTTTAGACAACTTTTATAATGCATTTAAGAACAATAAGTCTAATGCTCGCAATAATGTCAAAGTGATTGATTTTCGAATAGTAATAGTCATTTGCTCGATATAAGTATGTTAATAATTCAGATTCATACAATATACAATGTAAAGAATTTAGATAACTTGTATTCGATATGTGAATCAATGGAAGTTAGAGAACTCGCACAAAATCCAAAGTTGTGAGAGTTAGGAGACTTGCCTTTAGCGTTGATTACCGCTTATAGCGTAATATCACCTCAATGAACTACGTTATCCTATTTATATATGTATGTATTCATTAGTTATATATACTTGATATGCATTTTCACATACCTTCATCACACATATCTAAATTCATGTAGGCTACACACATTCAAACTCATAGATACGTAACTCACATTGATTTTACCTTTAAAGTCTTTTGTACCATATGCTCATCTTTTGTATTTACAAAATATCTCTTACTTTACATATTTTTAAGTTGTTTCACATATTAAAGAACCTTTAAGCTAGTTTTGACCTTTTATTAAAGTTACTCATATATTTCCATCGTTCAAAGTTAAAAGAGTTCATTACATAAATCATCTAGCCATAGTATTCATTATACCACATAATATCGCCAAACAACTTCTTTCTTCACATGCTTGCGTAATTTATAACAATGTCTAACTAGATGCGTGAACATGTCGATTATCTCTAGAGACATACGCATCCTATCCTAATTGTTCTAAAGTTCATAATATAAATCATAGAGTTTTCAACTCAATTGGTTTTCAAATGTTGAGATGTCATGTCTAACAATCTATACATGCAAGGTATGTTGAGTTCACATTTCATATGTATTTACGAGATTAACTAAGCTATAAACATATGCTCAATGGGTTCGATTCAAAAAGGCGTAAGGTTTTATAAACATGGTTTTCGTCTTTTAACTTTTCTTTAAAAAGTTATGATTCAACTTCAAACCTACTAAACACCTTGTAAAATACATTGATATATGTTTAGGGAGTATATATGTTCTTAAAATTAAGTGGAGTTAAGACTTCTTCCATCAACAAGCAACAAAAATTCTTTTGTTGTTACACAGACTTCAGGGGCGCAAGGCAGTATCAGGACCCCACGTAAAGTGTATATCCCCCGCTAAAACACGAGTAGGTATTCCCTCTATTTAGGATTTTTTTGTGGAATTTTCAACCCAATTCTCATTCAACCAACAATGTAATAATGTATAATTGTTATAAATTTGTTACATAACCTTCCTAGCATGCTTCTAACATTCCCACACATACAAACAATAAATTTCAAGGATTTATTCAAGATTTTTGCCATTTTTCCAAAGTTTAACACATTTAGCAATTCTCTTCACGATGGATTCGTTATCGTTTTACTTCGTTTAACCTTCATTGAATTCGTTTTTGACCATATTAACAATATCTAGCATCAATTGATACATTCTAGCAAGTTTCAACTATAAACATTTCAACTCAAACAAGTGTTTTTCTAAGAACTTTGCAAAGCTTGAGTGTATGAACATCTAGAGGAGATTACCTTTTCTGAAGTTGAATTGCTTCTCCTAGCTTCAACTTGCAAATAATGTAAGCTTAGCCCAACCACACTCTCACACATTAGGACTTTTCTCAGAGAACTTAGCGACATGTTTATGAATGAGAAGGGCTTTATTTATAGACAAGCTTGTGACCAATTTGGTTTTGTACAATGAATCAAACCATTGGAATGGAGAAGAAGCTAATGGTTATGGAGGATTTGGTGGAAGAGTACTAAGTAGCCCACTCCCCCCTCCATGATTTGCTAGCTATGGGGTTGGTAATGAGGGACTAGGCCAATGGCCTATAACGTGAAGAAGAGATAGAGTGACTCTCATTTTGGGACACTACCAATTCTCAGCACTTTAGTAGCACACTTAGGTTCATTTTACCCTTTGTTCACACTTGAGCATACAAATACACCCACTCATATATTACACATAAAATCATATAATCCATGTACATTGATTTATTTCAAGTAATAATTATTCTAGACTAGGATATAATTTAATTGTGTACCAATGCTACTTATTATTAATTAATTAATTTATTTAATCAAAGTTACTTTCTCTCATAGGTTTAAAATACCCATTTAATTATTCCCACACGCATCAATATGTCACATAAGACTTTTTATACAATTTGGTCAATTACCTAAGTCAAGCTTACTTTTATCACATAGTGTTATATAATAATTATTTTCATTTCAATGTCACACCTCACTTTATATTAAATGAAAAACCTTATTATATATGATTTCTCTTCACACACTATTATTCATGATAATTAACGAATAACAAATAAATCAACCTTATTATGAAATTATTTACTTATTAGTAATACTAATTAATTCCATCATTAGTTAAATTAGTATTTTCTCAATTCATTATCTTGTCACACTAGGCATAACTCCACAAGTTTAAACTAAGCTTCTCATTACTTTTGCTTCATTGTTTAATTATCACCGGCTTAATCAATTAAAATGCCCATCACAACACATGTCGATGCTATATATATATTTATATTCAAATAAATATGCAAACAAATCTTTATTCTCAATATTATAATTTATTAAAATTTATGGACATACGAAGGTAACCCGGGTAGGTGCAGACGAAAGTTCTCACTCTAGAGTGCAGCTGCAGAGTCTTTCCTCGCCGCTTAAAGCGGAAGGAAGGACATTCGATTAAGCTAGACGGAATCCTCCTCAGAGGAGGCCGATGGAAGGAGGGAGGAGCCTTGTGAAGGACGGGATAACGTTAAGCGATTACATTACGCGTCCATGGCGGAAGCTAAAAACGCGCCTCTCGTTGATTGCACGGGTAATCAACCGCTCTCTCCCCGACCCGACTATTTCCTTATAGGAAATAGAGTACGGGTCGACCGCTCTAAAACAAAAAATACTGAGGCTTCCGAAGGACTACAACCCAAAATCATACCGTATGGAGCCACCGTCAAGTTTAGGTATTAGCTGTGAAGTTCCTAAGGAATCTTCACGCCCCATGTCTACCACGGAGGAAACAGGTAGGTTGACTTACCCCAGCTTTACGCGCCTCTGTCAGATTTCGCTTCGAGGCAACCATGCCAAATCTTGTCTTTTATTATTATACTGCCAATATATCGGAGATAACCACTAAAATGCGATGAGAATTCCAGTACAAACCTCCCATTAGTTGAGCAGTAGACAATAATATATGGTTCAACGGTCACTAACGACAATTTCGAATTCGAGCTCTTGTTCTCTTTTTTTTTTGAGATACAAGGACTACTAACATCTCCGAAAGAAGTTGATGTCACCCCCGAAGGGAGACGAACATAGTGAAAATGGGGAAATAATTCTTTCTGTAAAGGCCCTTTTGTAACTTTCTATTAGACTTGCTAGACAGGGGATGCTTTGCTCCTTAAACCAAATTAGTAATTTTAATTATATAGTTGATAGTTGATTTATAATTTTTTAATTATTTTAAAAAATTGAACTTTCTGAAAATGTACAATTGTGTGAAAGTGGACAGAAGATTTCTTTTTACTATCATTATATTTTCTTCAATTCAAATTGTAAAAATTATTATTGACATTTAAAAATTAAATTTAAAATATATTTAAATTCAAAATTAGTAAGAATTTTTAATAATTACAAAATAATAAGGATTAAAATTATTAATATTTTATTAACTAAAATTAAATCAGTTTTAATTTTGAAAATATTTTAAGTTAATTTTAAAACTATTAAGTTAATATATATTTAATGTTACAAATTTAAAATTTAGAATATTAAAATTAATTATTAGGATCAAAGTCCAGTGAGCCGTGTCTGAGGGAGTAGAATCAACGCTGGGCATTCAAATTTTGATTAATTAATTTGACCGTTAATATTGGGGCGGTCTCCAATTATATTATATTCAAGAATGGAAATATACTGGGAGTAGAGAGCACAGTTGAGTTGAAGGTATAAGCAATATTTAGAGAGAGAGAGAGAGTGGCGACTGGGTTAGAAACCAGAATCGATCACTGATTTACAGTATTCGAGATGTTTTTGGCCATAGTTAATCACCAAGAAGAAGAGGAAGAAGAAGGAATCGGCACTAAATTACTGTATTAGAGGTGTTGTTTAATTGGGGTTTCTTCCTGAATGAATTACCCAAAGGAGGAAGAGGTATTGTCTTCTTTTTTTGTTGTCGAGTAATTTCTACTTTCAGTTGATGGTACGGTTTAATTTGGGTTTAATCGGGTTTCTTCCACGATTTCTTGTCAATTTGAGTTTCTTCTTTGTGTTTCTTGTCTAATTTGGTTCTTCAGAATCTTCACTGAATTACCCAAAAGAATAAAAAGGTTTTTCGATTATTTGAGTAATTTCTACTTTATTCGTACTGTATAATTTGTGTTTGATTGTGTTTCTTCCACGATTTCTTGTCAATTTGGGTTTCTTCTGTGTTTCTTGTCTAATTTAGGTTTAATTGTTTTTCTTCAGAATGGTCACTTTATTACCCAAAAGAAGAAGAGGGTTTTTCGATTATCTTAGTAATTTTTACTCTGTGTATCCTTACAGTTTAATTTGGGTTTCTTCTATGATTTCTTGTCTAATTTTTGATGGTACCGTTTAATTCTTGATTTTCTCTCAGTGTGTTTTGTGGATTTTTTTATGATTGCTATTAATAATTTGTATTGTTTGTGGCTTACATTGAATAGATGTTTTCTTTACATATGATTTCTGTCTAATTGGGTTTTTCCCCTTGATTTCTTGTCTAATTGGGTTTTTGTTTGTTTTGTCTGTCACTTTGTGTATGAGTTTCATTATCTCTTTTCTTTCCGAGTCTACTTGACTTTTTCATTTATTAATGTTGTTCTGTTTGGAAACACCATTATCAGAATCTCTTTCTCTAAAAAGGAAAAAAATGATGTTGTACTAATCCTATATACATACACGTAATGTTTATATCAGGGTTTGGTGTCTACAGATCTTGATTCGCAGTGCAGATCTAGGGTTTCAACATTTGCTCGCGAATGGCTACTCCCTTTTACTTTCCTGTCACTGCTGTGCATGTACCTCTTTATCTCTCTTCTGGTACATATATATGCATATGTATTTTTCCTTAGTCTAGTTTCTGTATCTAAATTGTAGTAATCAAAAGCAGAGCTTTAACGGTGAAGAAGAAGAAGAGTCAATGAGTGGGATTCCATTGCAGAGTGATGAGTGCTTATCTTTTGATGCTGGCAAATGAGTTTGACCATTTTCCTGCTGGTGATGACTTGAAGAGATTGAGGAGTGGGATTCAGTCGTCTTTTTAATGGGTTTTCCCCTATTTTTTGATAATGTTTCTTTGAGTTTAGAACTTTAGATGATTGATGTTTGGATTTAGATTCCATTTTTTGAATGTTTTAATCATTTGATGAACTTGGGTATTATGTATTTATAGTGAATTTGGATTCTGACTGCAATTTCAGTTTATGATAGACCTTGGTTAGTTTTTGGTGTTTGATGAACTGTGTTTTGGTTTTCTTTAATTTTGGATTCCTTTTTTTATTGCAGACGCACATTAAAATGAAATGTGTTTTGGTTGGATCTTTTGTTTTTGCTAATATGTTAATCGTCCTTATGTGTTTCTACTTCACATTTGATATTCCCCCCTAACTCTTGCTGTCTGAAATTGTATTTCAGTTTCCCTTCTTTGTTGAAAAACAAACAAACAAAAAACAATTAGATTCTTCTAGTTATTGTAAATTACTCAATGCAATTTCTTGTTTAGTTTACAACAGGTTCATGACCATTTCAGTTTTGGACCTCCTGTGTGCATATTTGTCTGTAAACTACTTGAACAGATTCCTTTCTGCCTATGACTTACCAGTAAGCTCCTAAATCAAAGCCTAAGTTATTAAATTTTATTTAGTTAAAATGTTAATTGTAGGTAATAGTTTTATATGCTCATTTTTAAATGACTCTTTATTGCAGAAGGGCAAAGCTTGGATGATGCAATTGCTGGCTGTAGCTTGTTTATCTCTGGCAGCCAAAATGGAGGAGACTGAAGTGCCTCTATGCTTAGATTTGCAGGTAAATCAATAGTTTTGTAAAATTATTTTCTAACTGAATGAAATCTCACACTATTTTCTAGTCTAATTGTCCTGATGAGTTTGATTATATAATTAACAGGTGTGTGAATCAAAATTTGTATTTGAGGCAAGAACCATACAGAGAATGGAGCTTCTTGTTTTGAGCACATTGAAGTGGAGAATGCAAGCAATTACCCCATTCTCATTTATAGATTGTTTCCTCGCAAAGATAAATGGTGATCAAATCTCATCAAGATTGTCAATCTTTAGATCAACCCAACTTATATTAGGCATAATAAAAGGTAGTTTTCTCCCTCTTTTTTTTTATGTTTGTTTGTGTTTGCATAGGGTTTGGCAGAAGGACTGATATTTTGTTTTATGGAAATTTAATGTAGGGATTGACTTCTTGGAATTCAAGGCCATCTGAGATTGCAGCAGCAGTGTCAATGTCTGTTGCAGGAGAAATTCAAACAGTAGACACTAAGAAAACATAATTGTACTTGTCTTTTTTCTTGAATTCATTCTATTTTTGCACCTTGTATCATTTTTTGTGCTTCTAGGCTTTCTTTGTATTTCTGAATTGATGAAGATTGTGTCATTCATGAGTTTTTGTTCACAATTTGGTGGCAAAAACACAAGCAGCAGGCAGGGGAAAAGAATCTCAAGGTAATTGATAGACATTGTATGCCATTTATCTGGGTAGCTGGCTTCAACTAAATTAAATTTGAGTGTAGTAACTTTTACATTGTAGCAAAATTGTTTATTTTTACAGTCATGTTAGTTTCTGTTTTAAGAGACTTTTCTTAGTTTTGAAATGTAGTTCCTTTTCTAATAGTATGTATAAATGCTGTTTGTTGAAAATTTCTATTCACGTGGCTATTTTTTATAGATTATTTTTCCATGCTTTCCCAGGCATAATATAGAAACTGTCACCCTTCCTTTTGTTGGTTAGGAGATTTAGATTCTTGATATATATAATATCATCATTTGGATGGCATTCTTATTTTCAGTTTTACCTAAAAAATCTTCATTCACGGTGACATTCCTTCACCTGAATACGTTATTAGCAGCCTGCTTATTCTAGTAACTTGGCTGTTATACATAATGATGGTGCATAGTCTAGTTTTTCCTACCAGCCTTGGATGTCTATTCTTTTAGAGCAACATTATACCTTTGCAATTACTTTTTGTCTAGTTGGCGAAATTTTTGGTCATGTTCGGAAGAGGCAGCCATGGGCGGATCCAAAGATTGTTAAGGTAGCGATTAAACTTTTCTCACCCCCTCCCTCAAGGGGCACATTAGTCCTGCAATTATGGGCGCTGTCCTAATCATTGATTTTGGTCCTCTTATTCGGTATACTTGCCTTGAATACGAACTAGGTATTCAAACAATTTGCTCTGGTGTTTCTTTTTGTAACAGCAACTCATAGATGCAAAATTGTATGCATTACTTGGTGAAAGGACTGCTGCAGATAATGACAAGCCTGCTAAAAAGAAGAAAGAAAAGCCTGTCAAAGTAGAGGTGAGCATGGCTGCATTCTTTGAATGCTGTCTGCCTATGCTACTTATAAGCAGAGTTGAAATACTTGTACAAGTATTTATTTGCATTTAATGTAGGAGAAAAATACTGTTGAAGATACTGCTCTGCCAAAACCATCAGAAGAAGAACTCAACCCATATGCAATATTCCCTCAACCTGAGGAAAATTTTAAGGTACCCAACTGCTTCATAACCTCTTACACTTTGAGTTTTTAACTTTAACTTCGATCTATCTAAATGAGACTTGAAAAGTATTATAGTGAAAGTAGCTGTATGTTGCGTCTTTCCTTTTTTTTCCTTCTGATTTTTTGAGTGTCTAACATGGTGATGTTACCCATTTTACTTTCTAAATGGGAACATGAACATAATAATGTACTTGTAAGTTGTGACTGGTTACTGGGGACCTGTGTTTTTGCAAATGATATTGATAGGCTAGTTATTCACTTATGAATGCAGGAATTTTGTATGTTAATCACTATTATGTGCCTCATCACCTTAATTGTTCATGTTCCTCTCAAGTTGTCTTCAATATTTAATTTTTGTCGTGGCTCGTGTATAGCGGTGTATTTTCAGACCTGTATGTATTAAAAGGAACCTAAATTGGCCGTGAATATGTTTCTGTTCATTTGCTTGAGCCGCTACATGATCACATGGCAGAATCTATATCTATTGATCGCCCCCCCCTCTCCAATTTTTTGTCCTGATTGGTGCAATATAATCTTAATGTTATACACGAGAGTTTTCCTCAGGCGGTAACTTTACCAACTTCTTTTCTTTTCATAAGTGGTCTAGTTCAAACTCTTTAGTTTCTCGGGTGGACACATTTCCCCTTCCCCTGCTGTCTACCAGGAGATTGGTGCATATGCTTCAGTGTTTGAAAGTTGGGCAACTATTATCTTTGTGTTGCATAAGTTGGTAATGTTGTTCTTAAAAGGCTTTGATTTTTGTAGGAAAAAAACCGAGTCACTTAGGTTTCTGATATTTGTGTTTGTACAATAAAGGAGCTAATAAGAGAAATTCTCGGTAATTTTGATTTTTGAATGTTTTTTATTAAAAAAAGGAATAAGTTCTTTTACATATTGCGGAGTTCAGATTTTAAATGCACTACTTTGGTTTTTTGAGTCATCCAAATTCTGCAGCATATATACACAATTATTGCGGTTTTTGATTGCCCGATATCTTTTTCTTGAATTCATTCTATTTCTGCATATATACTATTATTCAAATTAGAAATATATTTATATATGTAACAGTTCACGTGTACAGATTATGTTAATATATTTATTATAATTTGAAAGTAGACATTGCAATTGAGTTTATAATTTTTCTTGTGGTAATTCCTTAATTAATAACCAGTTAAATTACATTTTGTGTTGATATACAACAATTAGAGGTAAATCAATCAACATAACAAATAGTAACTTGGACCTAGATTGTTAGGGTATCAACACGTATATATGGGTATCAACACGTAATAGTAACTTATTGTTTTGTTGTAATATTCTTTAGTATTATGAATATTTTTCTAATTTTTTTGCTAAGGCTATGTTTGTTTGCAATCCTATATTTTATGCCCCTTGTAATCCTATATTTTATGTTTGTTTCTTCCGGTTATAAAATTTAAACAAAGTAGCCAAAAAATATAGGGAAGGAAAATATGTAATAGCAATATCTTTTCTCAGTTGATCAAATACAACACAGTTTATATAACACTAGCCACCCTCCCACACCCCCCACCCCCCCACCCCCACCCCCACCCCCACACCCCACCCCCAAAGGTAGTACAACCAAAATTTTCTGTTTATTTGGCTTATTTGTTTATTCCCCTTGTAATCCTATATTTTATGTTTGTTTCTTCCGGTTATAAAATTTAAACAAAGTAGCCAAAAAATATAGGAAAGGAAAATATGTAATAGCAATATATTTTCTCAGTTGATCAAATACAACACAGTTTATATAACACTTTGGTGGCACAATTGTGTCATTCATGAGTTTTTGTGCACAATTTGGTGGCAAAAACACAAGCAACAGGCAGGGGAAAAGAATCTCAAGGTAATTGTTAGACATTGTATGCCATTTATCTGGGTAGCTGGCTTCAACTAAATTAAATTTGAGTGTAGTAACTTTTACATTGTAGCAAAATTGTTTATTTTTACAGTCATGTTAGTTTCTGTTTTAAGCGACTTTTCTTAGTTTTGAAATGTAGTTCCTTTTCTAATAGTATGTATAAATGCTGTTTGTTGAAAATTTCTATTCACGTGGTTATTTTTTATAGATTATTTTTCCATGCTTTCCCAGGCATAATATAGAAACTGTCACCCTTCCTTTTGTTGGTTAGGAGATTTAGATTCTTGATATATATAATATCATCATTTGGATGGCATTCTTATTTTCAGTTTTACCTAAAAAATCTTCATTCACGGTGACATTCCTTCACCTGAATACGTTATTAGCAGCCTGCTTATTCTAGTAACTTGGCTGTTATACATAATGATGGTGCATAGTCTAGTTTTTCCTACCAGCCTTGGATGTCTATTCTTTTAGAGCAACATTATACCTTTGCAATTACTTTTTGTCTAGTTGGCGAAATTTTTGGTCATGTTCGGAAGAGGCAGCCATGGGCGGATCCAAAGATTGTTAAGGTAGCGATTAAACTTTTCTCACCCCCTCCCTCAAGGGGCACATTAGTCCTGCAATTATGGGCGCTGTCCTAATCATTGATTTTGGTCCTCTTATACGCTATACTTGCCTTGAATACGAACTAGGTATTCAAACAATTTGCTCTGGTGTTTCTTTTTGTAACTGCAACTCATAGATGCAAAATTGTATGCATTACTTGGTGAAAGGACTGCTGCAGATGACGAGAAGCCTGTTAAAAAGAAGAAAGAAAAGCCTGTCAAAGTAGAGGTGAGCATGGCTGCATTCTTTGAATGCTGTCTGCCTATGCTACTTATAAGTAGAGTCGAAATACTTGCACAAGTATTTATTTGCATTTAATGTAGGAGAAAAATACTGCTGAAGATACTGCTCTGCCAAAACCATCAGAAGAAGAACTCAACCCATATTCCCTCAACCTGAGGAAAATTTTAAGGTACCCAACTGCTTCATAACCTCTTACACTTTGTGTTTTTAACTTTAACTTCGATATAGATACATGAGACTTGAAAAGTATTATTGTGAAAGTGACAAAAGTGCATGAATAGACCATGGTAACACTTTGAATGGTAGCTGTATGTTGCGTCTTTCCTATTTTTTCCTTCTGATTTTTTGAGTGTCTAACATGGTGATGTTACCCATTTTTATTTTCTAAATGGGGACATGAACAGAATAATGTACTTGTAAGTTGTGACTGTGTTACTGGGGACCTGTGTTTTTTGTAAATGATATTGATAGGCTAGTTATTCACTTATGAATGCAGGAATTTTGTATGTTAATCACTATTATGTGCCTCATCACCTTAATTGTTCATGTTCCTCTCAAGTTGTCTTCAATATTTAATTTTTGTCGTGGCTCGTGTATAGCGGTGTATTTTCAGACCTGTATGTATTAAAAGGAACCTAAATTGGCCGTGAATATGTTTCTGTTCATTTGCTTGAGCCGCTACATGATCACATGGCAGAATCTATATCTATTGATCGGCCCCCCTCTCCAGATTTTTGTCCTGATTGGTGCAATATAATCTTAATGTTATACACGAGAGTTTTCCTCAGGCGGTAACTTTACCATCTTCTTTTCTTTTCATAAGTGGTCTAGTTCAAACTCTTTAGTTTCTCGGGTGGACACATTTCCCCTTCCCCTGCTGTCTACCAGGAGATTGGTGCATATGCTTCATTGTTTGAAAGTTGGGCAACTATTATCTTTGTGTTGCATAAGTTGGTAATGTTGTTCTTAAAAGGCTTTGATTTTTGTAGGAAAAAAACCAAGTCACTTGGGTTTCTGATATTTGTGTTTGTACAACAAAGGAGCAAATAAGAGAAATTCTCGGTAATTTTGATCTTTGAATGTTTTTTATTAAAAAAAGGGAATAAGTTCTCCTTTTACATATCGCGGAGTTCAGATTTTAAATGCACTAGTTTGGTCTTTTGAGTCATCCAAATTCTGCAGCATATATACACAATTATTGCGGTTTTTGATTGCCCGATATCTTTTTCTTGAATTCATTCTATTTCTGCATATATACAATTATTTCTGCATGTAACAGTTCACGTGTACAGATTATGTTAATATATTTATTATCATTTAAAAGTAGACATATTGCGATTGAGGTTTATGACTTTTCTTATGGTAATTCCTTAATTAATAACCAGTTAAATTACATTTGTGTTGATATACAACAATTAGAGGTAAATCAATCAACATAACAAATAGTAACTTGGACCTAGATTGTTAGGGTATCAACACGTATATATGGGTATCAACACGTAATAGTAACTTATTGTTTTGTTGTAATATTCTTTAGTATTATGAATATTTTTTTAATTTTTTTGCTAAGGCTATGTTTGTTTGCAATCCTATATTTTATGCCCCTTGTAATCCTATATTTTATGTTTGTTTCTTTCGGTTATAAAATTTAAACAAAGTAGCCAAAAAATATAGGGAAGGAAAATATGGAATAGCAATATATTTTCTCAGTTGATCAAATACAACACAGTTTATATAACACTTTGGTGGCAATTTGGTGGCACAATTGTGTCATTCATGAGTTTTTGTGCACAATTTGGTGGCAAAAACACAAGCAGCAGGCAGGGGAAAAGAATCTCAAGGTAATTGATAGACATTGTATGCCATTTATCTGGGTAGCTGGCTTCAACTAAATTAAATTTGAGTGTAGTAACTTTTACATTGTAGCAAAATTGTTTATTTTTACTGTCGTGTTAGTTTCTGTTTTAAGAGACTTTTCTTAGTTTTGAAATTTAGTTCCTTTTCTAATAGTATGTATAAATGCTGTTTGTTGAAAATTTCTATTCACGTGGCTATTTTTTATAGATTATTTTTCCATGCTTTCCCAGGCATAATATAGAAACTGTCACCCTTCCTTTTGTTGGTTAGGAGATTTAGATTCTTGATATATATAATATCATCATTTGGATGGCAATCTTATTTTCAGTTTTACCTAAAAAATCTTCATTCACGGTGACATTCCTTCACCTGAATACGTTATTAGCAGCCTGCTTATTCTAGTAACTTGGCTGTTATACATCATGATGGTGCATAGTCTAGTTTTTCCTACCAGCCTTGGATGTCTATTCTTTTAGAGCAACATTATACCTTTGCAATTACTTTTTGTCTAGTTGGCGAAATTTTTGGTCATGTTCGGAAGAGGCAGCCATGGGCGGATCCAAAGATTGTTAAGGTAGCCATTAAACTTTTTCTCACCCCCTCCCTCAAGGGGCACATTAGTCCTGCAATTATGGGCGCTGTCCTAATCATTGATTTTTGGCCTCTTATACGAACTAGGTATTCAAACAATTTGCTCTGGTGTTTCTTTTTGTAACAGCAACTCGTAGATGCAAAATTGTATGCATTACTTGGTGAAAGGACTGCTGCAGATAACGAGAAGCCTGTTAAAAAGAAGAAAGAAAAGCCTGTCAAAGTAGAGGTGAGCATGGCTGCATTCTTTGAATGCTGTCTGCCTATGCTACTTATAAGCAGAGTTGAAATACTTGCACATGTATTTATTTGCATTTAATGTAGGAGAAAAATACTGCTGAAGATACTGCTCTGCCAAAACCTTTAGAAGAAGAACTCAACCCATATGCAATATTCCCTCAACCTGAGGAAAATTTTAAGGTACCCAACTGCTTCATAACCTCTTACACTTTGAGTTTTTAACTTTAACTTCGATCTAGATACATGAGACTTGAAAAGTATTATAGTGAAAGTGACAAAAGTGCATGAATAGACCATGGTAACACTTTGAATGGTAGCTGTATGTTGCGTCTTTTCTTTTTTTTCCTTCTGATTTTTTGAATGTCTAACATGGTGATGTTACCCATTTTTACTTTCTAAATAGGGACATGAACGGAATAATGTACTTGTAAGTTGTGACTGTGTTACTGGGGACCTGTGTTTTTTGCAAATGATATTGATAGGCTAGTTATTCACTTATGAATGCAGGAATTTTGTATGTTAATCACTATTATGTGCCTCATCACCTTAATTGTTCATGTTCCTCTCAAGTTGTCTTCAATATTTAATTTTTGTCGTGGCTCGTGTATAGCGGTGTATTTTCAGACCCGTATGTATTAAAAAGGAACCTAAATTGGCCGTGAATATGTTTCTGTTCATTTGCTTGAGCTGCTACATGATCACATGGCAGAATCTATATCTATTGATCGGCCCCCCTCTCCAGTTTTTTGTCCTGATTGGTGCAATATAATCTTAATGTTATACACGAGAGTTTTCCTCAGGCGGTAACTTTACCATCTTTTCTTTTCATAAGTGGTCTAGTTGAAACTCTTTAGTTTCTCGGGTGGACACATTTTCCCTTCCCCTGCTACACCAGGAGATTGGTGCATATGCTTCATTGTTTGAAAGTTGGGCAACTATTACCTTTTTGTTGCATAAGTTGGTAATGTTGTTCTTAAAAGGCTTTGATTTTTGTAGGAAAAAAACCAAGTCACTTAGGTTTCTGATATTTGTGTTTGTACAACAAAGGAGTTAATAAGAGAAATTCTCGGTAATTTTAATTTTGAATGTTTTTTATTAAAAAAAAGGAATAAGTTCTCCTTTTACATATCGCTGAGTTTAGATTTTAAATGCACTAGTTTGGTCTTTTGAGTCATCCAAATTCTGCAGCATATATACACAATTATTGCGGTTTTTGATTGCCCGATATCTTTTTCTTGAATTCATTCTATTTCTGCATATATACAATTATTCAAATTAGAAATATATTTATATATGTAACAGTTCACGTGTACAGATTATGTTAATATATTTATTATCATTTGAAAGTAGACATATTGCGATTGAGGTTTATGACTTTTCTTATGGTAATTCCTTAATTTATAACCAGTTAAATTACATTTGTGTTGATATACAACAATTAGAGGTAATCAATCAACATAACAAATAGTAACTTGGACCTAGATTGTTAGGGTATCAACACGTATATATGGGTATCAACACGTAATAGTAACTTATTGTTTTGTTGTAATATTCTTTAGTATTATGAATATTTTTTTAATTTTTTTGCTAAGGCTATGTTTGTTTGCAATCCTATATTTTAAGCCCCTTGTAATCCTATATTTTATGTTTGTTTCTTCCGGTTATAAAATTTAAACAAAGTAGCCAAAAAATATAGGGAAGGAAAATATGGAATAGCAATATATTTTCTCAGTTGATCAAATACAACACAGTTTATATAACACTTTGGTGGCAATTTGGTGGCACAATTGTGTCATTCATGAGTTTTTGTGCACAATTTGGTGGCAAAAACACAAGCAGCAGGCAGGGGAAAAGAATCTCAAGGTAATTGATAAATTTAATTTAGTTGAAGCCAGCTGGCTTCAACTAAATTAAATTTGAGTGTAGTAACTTTTACATTGTAGCAAAATTGTTTATTTTTACAGTCGTGTTAGTTTCTGTTTTAAGAGACTTTTCTTAGTTTTGAAATGTAGTTCCTTTTCTAATAGTATGTATAAATGTTGTTTGTTGAAAATTTCTATTCACGTGGCTATTTTTTATAGATTATTTTTCCATGCTTTCCCAGGTATAATATAGAAACTGTCACCCTTCCTTTTGTTGGTTAGGAGATTTAGATTCTTGATATATATAATATCATCATTTGGATGGCAATCTTATTTTCAGTTTTACCTAAAAAATCTTCATTCACGGTGACATTCCTTCACCTGAATACGTTATTAGCAGCCTGCTTATTCTAGTAACTTGGTTGTTATACATCATGATGGTGCATAGTCTAGTTTTTCCTACCAGCCTTGGATGTCTATTCTTTTAGAGCAACATTATACCTTTGCAATTACTTTTTGTCTAGTTGGCGAAATTTTTGGTCATGTTCGGAAGCGGCAGCCATGGGCGGATCCAAAGATTGTTAAGGTAGCGATTAAACTTTTCTCACCCCCTCCCTCAAGGGGCACATTAGTCCTGCAATTATGGGCGCTGTCCTAATCATTGATTTTGGTCCTCTTATACGCTATACTTGCCTAGAATACGAACTAGGTATTCAAACAATTTGCTCTGGTGTTTCTTTTTGTAACAGCAACTCGTAGATGCAAAATTGTATGCATTACTTGGTGAAAGGACTGCTGCAGATAACGAGAAGCCTGTTAAAAAGAAGAAAGAAAAGCCTGTCAAAGTAGAGGTGAGCATGGCTGCATTCTTTGAATGTTGTCTGCCTATGCTACTTATAAGCAGAGTTGAAATACTTGCAAAAGTATTTATTTGCATTTAATGTAGGAGAAAAATACTGTTGAAGATACTGCTCTGCCAAAACCATCAGAAGAAGAACTCAACCCATATGCAATATTCCCTCAACCTGAGGAAAATTTTAAGGTACCCAACTGCTTCATGACCTCTTACACTTTGAGTTTTTAACTTTAATTCGATCTAGATACATGAGACTTGAAAAGTATTATAGTGAAAGTGACAAAAGTGCATGAATAGACCATGGTAACACTTTGAATGGTAGTTGTATGTTGCGTCTTTCCTTTTTTTTCCTTCTGATTTTTTGAGTGTCTAACATGGTGATGTTACCCATTTTTACTTTCTAAATGGGGACATGAACAGAATAATGTACTTGTAAGTTGTGGCTGTGTTACTGGGGACCTGTGTTTTTTGCAAATGATATTGATAAGCTAGTTATTCACTTATGAATGCAGGAATTTTGTATGTTAATCACTATTATGTGCCTCATCACCTTAATTGTTAATTGTTCGTGTAAGGCATAGAGTGTGGCTTGGAAATGTTGAGTGAATTTTTGTAATGTACAACTCACAAACCATGCAAGCTGAAGATGAGGGTAAAAGATGGAAGATTCAACTTTTTGAAATTGGATCAATATTGATATTTACAAGAATGAAGAATTTTTAGTAGTTTTGTATTATTTAAATTAGAAATTGTTGTTTGAATGATATAGTACTAATGCAATATAAGTTTGAACAAAATTTAAAAAATATTTTGCAGGTTGTATTGATTCTTAGCAAGCTTGCTAAATTTAGAAGACTTTAGTTCTCTTGGAACATGAGGTACTATTTATCAGTATATTTTTTTTTTATTCTTATTTCTTTCTAACTTAAATTTTTGTTTGAGAACACAGGTTTGACAAAAGTAACAATATTTCTTGAAGAGAAAAGGGAGGTAGTAAGAATGTTGTGGGATTTGGATTTTGTGATAGATTTGGATAGAAAAAGAGTCGTAAGTAGGTATAGGCGTAGAAGAGGGCTAGTTTTATATATTCTAAATATTTAGGAAAGTGATATAATTATATTATATTATATTATTATGTAATATACAAATGTATGTATACATGTATATCTATTATATTATATTATATTATTATATAATATAATAATACACATGTGTATGTATACATGTATATCTATATATGTATTATATTATATACGTAATATACATATACATGTACATATTATATTATATATATTATATAAAATGTGTAATATATGTTTACGGATTGTTATTAAACTTTGTTTGGAATATTATAATTTTTTGATTGGTCTTGCTTGAAGAATGTGTTTTTTTTTTGTTATTGTGTGATGTTTCGTTGGAATATTGTAATATTTGTTTTGAATGTGATGTTTCGTTGGAATATTGTAATTTTTTTTTATGAATGTTGATTTTGTTTGTGAATGTGATGTTTCGTTGATGAATGTGGTTATAATTTTTTTGCGTTTTTTTTTATTTTGATATATATGTTTGGATGTTTTCTTATTATGTTTCGTTGGTGGTTGATGTCTTACTTATTGTGATATGAATTTTGAATGAGTTTTTTTGTGTATCTATTTAGTGTATTTGTTATATTGTATTTAATATTCTAGTTTATTTTGTACTTTTGTTGAGAGATTACACTTGGGGCACCCTTTTGACTATGTATTGATATTTCTTTGTATGTCCAAGTTAAAATTTTGTAATGTAGAACTTACTACAAATGTAACGCATAGTGTGGCTTGGAAAGGTTGAGTGAATTTTTGTAATGTACAACTCACAAACCATGTAAGCTGAAGATGAGGGTAAAAGATGGGAGATTCAGTTTCTTGAAATGGTATCAATATTGATATTTACAAAAGCACGAAGAAATTTCAATGGCAAAGGTATTATTTAAATTAGAAATTGTTGTTTGAATAATATTGTATTAATGCGATATAAGTTTGAACAAAATTTTGAAAATATTTTTCAGGTTGTATTGATTCTTAGCAAGCTTGCTAAATTTAGAAGTTTTTACTTCTCTTGGAACATGAGGTACTATTTATTTATCGGTATATTTTTCTTTTTTATTCTTATTTCTTTTTAACTTAAATTTTTGTTTGAGAACACAGGTTTGACAAAAGTAGCAGCTTTTCTTGAAGAGAAAAGGGAGGTAGTAAGAATGTAGTGGGATTTGGATTTTGTGATAGATTTGGGTAGAAAAAGAACCGTAAGTAGGTATACGCGTAGAAGAGTGCTAGTTTTATAGGTTCTAAATATTTAGGAAAGTAATATATAATTATATTATATTATATTATTATGTAATATACATATGTATACATGTATATCTATTATATTATTATGTAATATACGTAGTATACATGTGTATGTATACATGTATATCTTTATATGTATTATATTATATATTATATTATATACGTATTATACATATGTATGTACACATTATATTATATATATATTATATAAATATATATGATATAAAATGTGTTATATATGTTTACGGATTGTTATTAAACTTTGTTTGGAATATTGTATTTTTTTGATTGGTCTTGCTTGATGAATGTGTTATGTATGTGTGTTATTTTTTTTGTTATTGTGTGATGTTTCGTTAGAATATTGTAATATTTATTTTGAATGTGGTGTTTTGTTTGAATATTGTAATTTTTTTGATGAATGTTGATTTTGTTTGTGATTGTGATGTTATCAATGTGATTGTAATATTTTTGTGTTGTTTTTTTATTTTGTTATATATTTGGATGTTTTGTTATTATGTTTCATTGGTGGTTGATGTCCTATTTATTGTGATATGAATTTTGAATGAGTTTTTTGTGTATCTATTTAGTGTATTTGTTGAGAGATAATTTTACACTTGGGGAACCCTTTTTGAATATGTATTGATATTTCTTTGTATGTCCAAGTGAATATTTTGTAATATAGAACTTACTACAAATGTAAGGCATAGAGTGTGGCTTGGAAAATTTGATTGAATTTTTGTAATGTTCAACTCACAAACCATGTAAGCTTAAAATGAGGGTAAAAGATGGGAGATTCAGCTTCTTAAAATTGGATTAATATTGATATTTACAAGCATGAAGAAATTTCAGTAGCAAAGGTATTATTTAAATTAGAAATTGTTGTTTGAATAATATTGTACTAATGCGATATAAGTTTGAACAAAATTTTGAAAATATTTTGCAGGTTGTATTGATTCTTAGCAAGCTTGCTAAATTTAGAAGTCTTTACTTCTCTTGGAACATGAGGTACTATTTATTTATCGGTATATTTTTTTTTATTATTCTTATTTCTTTCTAACTTAAATTTTTGTTTGAGAACGCAAGTTTTTCAAAAGTAGCAGCCTTTCTTGAAGAGAAAAGGGAGGTAGTAAGAATGTAGTGAGATTTGAATTTTGTGATAGATTTGGGTAGAAAAAGAACCGTAAGTAGGTTAAGGCGTAGAAGAGGGCTAGTTTTATAGGTTCTAAATATTTAGGAAAGTAATATATAATTATATTATATTATATTATATTATTATGTAATATACATATGTATGTATACATGTATATCTATTATATTATATTATATTATATTATATTATTATGCAATATCGTAGTATACATGTGCATGTATACATGTATATCTTTATATGTATTATATTATGTATTATATTATATACATGTACTATACATATGTATGTACACATTATATTATATATATATATATATATATATATTATATAAATATATATTATATAAAATGTGTTGTATATGTTTACGGATTGTTATTAAACTTTGTTTGGAATATTGTATTTTTTTGATTGGTCTTGCTTGATGAATGTGTTATGTATGTGTGTTATTTTTTTTTGTTATTGTGTGATGTTTCGTTAGAATATTGTAATATTTATTTTGAATGTGATTTTTTGTTTGAGTATTGTAATTTTTTTGATGAATGTTGATTTTGTTTGTGATTGTGCTGTTTCGTTGATGAATGTGATTGTAATTTTTTGTGTTTTTTTATTTTGTTATATATGTTTTTGATGTTTTTTTATTATGTTTCGTGTGTGGTTCATGTCCTACTTATTGTGATATGGATTTTGAATGAGTTTTTTCGTGTATCTATTTATTGTATTTGTTATATTGTATTTAATATTCTAGTTTATTTTGTTTTTTTGTTGAGAGATAATTTTACATTTAAGGCACCCTTTTGAATATGTATTGATATTTGAGTGAATTTTTGTTATGTTCAACTCACAAATCATGTAAGCTGTAGATGAAGGTAAAAGGTGGGAGATTCAGCTTCTTGAAATTGGATTAATATTGATATTTACAAGCATGAAGAAATTTCAGTAGCAAATGTATTGTTTAAATTAGAAATTGTTGTTTGAATAATATTGTACTATAATGCGATATAAGTTTGAACAAAATTTTGAAAATATTTTGCAGGTTTTATTGATTCTTAGCAAGCTTGCTAAATTTAGAAGTTTTTAATTCTCTTGGAAGGTACTATTTATTTATCGGTAAATTTTCTTTTTTATTCTTATTTCTTTCTAACTTAAATTTTTGTTTGAGAACACATGTTTGACAAAAGTAGCAGCCTTTCTTGAAGGGAAAAGGGAGGTAGTAAGAATGTAGTGAGATTTGGATTTTGTGATAGATTTTGGTAGAAAAAGAACCGTAAGTAGGTATAGGCGTAGAAGAGAGCTAGTTTTATAGGTTCTAAATATTTTGGAAAGTAATATAATTATGTTATATTATATTATATTATATTATATTATTATGTAATATACGTAGTATACATGTGTATGTATACATGTATATCTTTATATGTATTATATTATATATTATATTATATACGTAATATACATATGTATGTACACATTATATTATATAAATATATATTATATAAAATGCGTTATATATGTTTACGGATTGTTATTAAACTTTGTTTGGAATATTGTATTTTTTTAATTGGTCTTGCTTGATGAATGTGTTATGTATGTGTTTTGTGTTTTTTGTTATTGTGTGATGTTTCGTTAGAATATTGTAATATTTGTTTTGAATGTGATGTTTTGTTTGAATATTGTAATTTTTTTGATGAATGTTGATTTTGTTTGTGAATGTGATGTTTCGTTGATGAATGTGATTGTAATTTTTTTTGTGTTTTTTTATTTTGTTATATATGTTTGGATGTTTTTTTATTATGTTTCGTGTGTGGTTGATGTCCTACTTATTATGATATGAATTTTGAATGAGTTTTTTTGTGTATCTATTTATTGTATTTGTTATATTGTATTTAATATTCTAGTTTATTTTGTTTTTTTGTTGAGAGATAATTTTACATTTGAGGCACCCTTTTGAATATGTATTGATATTTCATTATATATTGTAATGTAGAACTTACTACAAGTGTAAGGCATTATTGTATGGCTTGGAAAAGTTGAGTGAATTTTTGTAATGTACAACTCACACAAACCATGTAAACTGAATATGAGGGTAAAAGATGGGAGATTCAACTTCTTGAAATTGGATCAATATTGATATTTACAAGCATAAAGAAATTTTAGTAGCAAATGTATTATTTTAATTAGAAATTGTTGTTTGAATGATATTGTACTAATGCGATATAAGTTTGAATTTTTTTTTAAAAATATGTTGCAAGTTGTATTGATTCTTAGTAAGCTTGCTAACTTAAATTTTTGTTTGAGAACACATGTTTGACAAAAGTAGCATCCTTTCTTGAAGAGAAAAAAGGGAGGTAGTAAGAATGTAGTGGGATTTGAATTTTGTCATAGATTTGTGTAGAAAAAGAACACCAAGCATGTATAGACGTAGAAGAGTGCTAGTTTTATAGGTTCTAAATATTTAGGAAAGTGATATAATTATATTATATTATTATGTAATATACATATGCATGTATACATGTATATCTATTATATTAATATTATATTATATTATATTATTATATATATATACGTAGTATACATGTGTATGTATACATGTATATCTTTATATATATAATATACACACATATATATATATATATATTATATAAATATATATTATATAAAATGTGTTATATATGTTTACGAATTGTTATTAAACTTTGTTTGGAATATTGTATTTTTTTGATTGGCCTAACTTGATGAATGTGTTATGTATGTGTGTTATTTTTTTTTGTTATTGTGTGATGTTTCGTTAGAATATTGTAATATTTGTTTTGAATGTGATGTTTTGTTGGAATATTATAACTTTTTTGATGAATGTTGATTTTGTTTGTGAATGTGATGTTATTATGAATGTGATTGTAATATTTTTGTGTTGTTTTTTTATTTTGTTATATATTATATATTTTGGATGTTTTGTTATTATGTTTTGTTGGTGGTTGATGTCCTACTTATTGTGATATAAATTTTGAATGAGTTTTTCGTGTATCTATTTAGCGTATTCGTGTATCTTTGTATGTCCAAGTGAAAATTTTGTAATGTAGTTTACTACAAATGTAAGGCATAGAGTGTGGCTTGAAAAATTTGAGTGAATTTTTGTAATGTACAACTCACAAACCATGTAAGCTGAAGATGAGGGTAAAAGATGGGAGATTCAACTTCTTGAAATTGGATTAATATTAAATACAAGCATGAAGAAATTTCAGTAGCAAAGGTATTATTTAAATTAGAAATTGTTGTTTGAATAATATTGTACTAATGCGAAATAAGTTTGAACAAAATTTTGAAAATATTTTGCAGGTTGTATTGATTCTTAGCAAGCTTGCTAAATTTAGAAGTCTGTACTTCTCTTGGAACATGAGGTACTATTTATTTATCGGTAATTTTTTTTTTATTCTTATTTCTTTCTAACTTAAATTTTTGTTTGAGAAAACAAGTTTGACAAAAGTAGCAGCCTTTCTTGAAGAGAAAAGGGAGGTAGTAAGAATGTAGTGGGATTTGAATTTTGTCATAGATTTGTGTAGAAAAAGAACACTAAGTATGTATAGACGTAGAAGAGTGCTAGTTTTATAGGTTTTAGATATTTAGGAAAGTGATATAATTATATTATATTTTTATGTAATATACATATGCATGTATTATTATAATATTATATTAATATTATATTATATTATTATATAATATCGTAGTATACATGTGTACATATATACACATGTATATCTTTATATGTATTATATTATATATTATATTATATACGTAATAACATTATATTCTATATATATATATATATATATATATATATATATATATATATTATATAAATATATATTATATAAAATGTGTTATATATGTTTACAAATTGTTATTAAACTTTGTTTGGAATATTGTATTTTTTTTATTGGCCTAGCTTGATGAATGTGTTATGTATGTGTGTTATTTTTTTTTGTTATTGTGTGATGTTTCGTTAGAATATTGTAATATTTGTTTTGAATGTGATGTGTTATAATTTTTTTGATGAATGTTGATTTTGTTTGTGAAAGTGATGTTATGAATGTGATTGTAATATTTTTATGTTGTTTTTTTATTTTGTTATATATTATATATATTTGGATGTTTTGTTATTATGTTTTGTTGGTGGTTGATGTCCTACTTATTGTGATATAAATTTTGAATGAGTTTTTTGTGTATCTATTTAGCGTATTCGTGTATCTTTGTATGTCCAAGTGAAAATTTTGTAATGTAGAACTTACTACAAATGTAAGGCATAGAGTGTGGCTTGAAAAATTTGAGTAAATTTTTGTAATGTACACAACTCACAAACCATGCAAGCTGAAGATAAGGGTAAAAGATGGGAGATTCAGCTTATTGAAATTGGATTAATATTGATATTTACAAGCATGAAGAAATTTCAGTAGCAAAGATATTATTTAAATTAGAAATTGTTGTTTGAATAATATTGTACTAATGCGATATAAGTTTGAACAAAATTTTGAAAATATTTTGCAGGTTTTATTGATTCTTAGCAAGCTTGCTAAATTTAGAAGTCTTTACTTCTCTTGGAACATGAGGTACTATTTATTTATCGGTAATTTTTTTTTTATTCTTATTTCTTTCTAACTTAAATTTTTGTTTGAGAACACAAGTTTGACAAAAGTAGCAGCCTTTCTTGAAGAGAAAAGGGAGGTAGTAAGAATGTAGTGGGATTTGAATTTGTGATAGATTTGAGTAGAAAAAGAACCGTAAGTAGGTATAGGCGTAGAAGAGAGCTAGTTTTATAGGTTCTAAATATTTAGAAAAGTAATATAATTATATTAAATTATATTATTATGCAATATACATATATATATGTATGCATGTATATCTATTATATTATATTATATTATTATGTAATATAGTAGTATACATGTGTATGTATACATGTATATCTTTATATGTATTATATTATATATTATATTATATACGTTAATACATATGTATGTACGCATTATATTATATAAATATATATTATATAAAATGTGTTATATATATTTACGGATTGTTATTAAACTTTGTTTGGAATATTGTATTATTTTAATTGGTCTTGCTTGATGAATGTGTTATGTATGTGTGTGTTGTTTTTTTGTTATTGTGTGATGTTTCGTTAGAATATTGTAATATTTGTTTTGAATGTGATGTTTTGTTTGAATATTGTAATTTTTTTGATGAATGTTGATTTTGTTTGTGAATGTAATGTTTCGTTGATGAATGTGATGTTTCGTTGATGAATGTGATTGTAATTTTTTTTGTGTTTTTTTATTTTGTTATATATATGTTTGGATGTTTTTTTATTATGTTTCGTGTGTGGTTGATGTCCTACTGGATCGGACTAAGGGGTTGATCAAGCACGTCTGTCAACGATTTACAAAGGTTAGGTGACGTTCCACTTAATCAAGTATTAATCCCATTTTGCTTTGTTTGATAAAATGGCATGAATATTTTAAAGGCATATTAAATATATATCAACAAATAAATTATAACATATATGATCTCATAAAGTTACTGTTGGTTTTTGGGGGTCTATCCAAAACTATAAGTCGGCAGGTTTCTTCCTGTATAGCGTCTTTAGTTAAAACAATAAATTGTTTAGATTTATTAAACTGTTCTAGAAAATAAGAACGATTATAGTTGCCGATAGCAGTTTGATATGCTGTTTTATAATGATTACTGTTATTAGTATGATAATCTAAAAGCTCAAGTAAAGAAACATAATAATTGACAAAATCAATATTTAAAACTTACAGTAGAGTTCTGTAGATCTTCAATACTTCAAACTTTTATATATATTAGAAATTTTACAGGAGAGAGGGAGAATGCAAAGACAATCTAAAGAAAAAGAAACGCCTCAACAAGGGTGAGGGCATCCCAATTTATACAAAAAAGAAGATACGAAAGGATCAGGCGTGTCCTTGCTAGTGGAGTCGATCAGTAATCCTTATCTTTCTTCTTTAACTCTCGGTAGGAAGTAGGAAGTGGAAGGCGTGAGACGGAGTTGTCGGTTGAGTGGAGCATTATTCTTTGGCGGTGGTGGCGTCGTTTTCGATAATTGAAGGAGCAAGTGGCTTTTCATTTACGATGGTGGAAAATCTTGTGGTTGTCTCTTACGATTATTGGTCATCTTTTTACGTAGTGGGAAAATAGCTTTATGCTTTTCCTTTTCCTTTTTGTCTTGTTCCATCTTTTCGAAAAATCATGGAGGTAAGAGAATCCGAAATCTCCCATAGTGGGTTACGGTTCTTGACTTTCACCCGGCTAAAGATATTTGAATTGATTGTCATCTATTCAGATTCTTCATTGCTAACTTTTTTTCATAGAAACATCATCTGGACTAGGGATTGTAAGAGCTGGGTTTTCATATAATCCATAGTCTTGACTATTATTCGATTTCAGTTAGATTTGGAAACTTATGTTTTTAAATCTGCTTTGATTCTTGACAAAAGGATTGGTAGTGTTGGTCTTTGGAAGGCTTTGAGGATAACATCAAGACAAGCTGAGTATGATTCTTTATGGTTTTGAGAAGTTACGGTAGAGTGGGATTAAGTCCTTTATCCCACCATTTGGTAAAAAACACCCTTTTAAGGCGGGAATTTTATTACGATAGTCGCATTGGAAATCCCATTTCCGGATCAAGGGATACCAAAGCGGATTATGAAATGGGCAATAATTTAAGCATAGATAAATCTTTATTCTTTGGTATATGGGCATAAGCAACTTGCCCATTCCTTGAATCTTTGTTTGAATTGATTCGGTAAAGTTTCAATAGTAATACCAAATTTATCCCACCAAGCGAAAAATCAGTTGGGAATTTCGTTTTTAAGAACATCGGGACAGATACGGTTGAGCCAACTATGATTATGAATAGGATTTTGATAATAAAATACGAGTAAAGGAATCAATATAATCCCAATAGAGTGTATCTGGTTTTTATTTGCGTGACTAGATTCAAACGATATGGGTAGTATGAGGATTAATACCCCAATTAGCAAGAGGCATGATGCTCTTGATAGTTGTTTTCTTGTATTGGATTGAAATTTGGTTGATTTAGTAGGATCATGAAGGCGTATGCTTAATGTCCATTGATGTTGTTTCAATGATAATTTGTTCATAAACATAGCGATCTTTGGTTTAAAGCGAGGAGGAGATTGTTGAGTCGTTAAATAACGTCTCTTTATCTCCCATGGATCTTTCATCCATTTCTCATCATTACATTCAATGATCAATCTTGTTTCTTCCACATATTTGTTTTGAAATGTCTTTGTACGGGTAAAAAGAAGAACATCTTTTACTGTAGGTTGGCTAGAAGAAGCCGAAGAATTACTGGATTGAGTATTCAGACTAGGAAATTCTGTATAATACAGATTAGCTCTGCCTCGGCCTCGTTGACCGCGGCCACGACCTCTACTGGTCATTCCTGCAAATATTCTCTGGTTAGAAAATCCGGTAAAGAATTCTGTTTTCCTTTGATATATTCAATATCAAAGTCAAATACGGATAAAGTACTTTGCCAAGTAGCAAATATCTGTTTAGAGGCTAAATTTTGAACATCCTTTTTAAATATCTGTTTTGCAGCTGAGCAATCAACTCAGATTAAAAAGTGCTGATTTAAAAGATCATCCTGAAATTTTAAAACACATTTAACAATTGAAAGACATTCTTTTTTAATTGTGGTGGTAATTTAAAGAAGGTCCTTTCCAAGTTCCTGAAGTAAAACGAATAAGATCTTCTTTTTTACTGTTAGGATTAAATTATTTTAGAATACCACCATATCCTGTATTAGAAGCATCATTTTGAACGATCTTCTTCCATTCAGGATTAGGTAAAGATAGACAAGGTAGTTGTTTAACCTCGGCTTTGATCTTTTTTTTGCATTAGTATGTATTTCGATAGTCAAGGTAAAGGATTTTTACGTGCAGAGTATACAAAATAAAAGCATCATCTGGGAAAGATTTGGATAATAATCTCGAATGTAATTAAAGCTGCGCCTAAAAATCTTTGTAGTTGATTAGTATCCTTAATTTCATCAGGAAATTTAGATGCAAATTCAATACATCTATCGATTGGAATAATAGTTCCATTGAAATATTATGTCAAGAAATCGATTTTAGTTTGGAAAAGTTTCATTTTAGGGCGTGAAACTACCAAACCATTTTTTTATGATAACATTTTAAAAATATTTAAATGTTTAATATGTTGTTCAATGGATGAGAGAAAATTAAGACATCATCAATATAACAAATAATAAATTCGGTAAAAGGATTAAAAATATCATTCATGATATTTGAAATTACGAAGGTCCATTTTTACTCCAAATGGAAGAACATTCCATTCAAATGACCAAAAGGTATTGTAAAAGAGTTTTATAAGTATCCTGTTCTCTAATTTGAATTTGCCAAAATCACGATTTCATGTCAAATTTAGAAAATAGTGGCATCATGAAGTCATCATCGAGAAGGTCTTTTTTGTTTGGAATTGGATATCTAATCCATTGAAGGGCTTCATTGAGCGGTTTATAATTGATAATGAGTCGGGGGGTTCCTCGTTCAATTTTTGAATTTTTATTAACATAGAAGGCTGTACAACTCCAGGGAGAGGTACTGGGCTTTATTAATTTTTTCTGCTTAAGAGACTCAATTTCAGTTTTGCAAAGGAGCAAATATTCCTTCTTCATTTGACTAGGTCGAGACTTAGTAGGAATATTTTTCTCATTGAAATTAGGGATATAAGGAAGAGAAATAATGTGTTTTTTCTATTCCAGAAAGCATTAGGACATCACTTCTGATTTCAACTTGAAGAGTTTTGTGGATTAATTTTTTTTTTTCTGTAAAGAAGGTTTGTAAAATTCTACGTTACGTAGTAAGAAATTTTATTTCTTTTTGAATAAAATTTATCATTTTTTCTTTAGAATAAATCATGTGTTTAACTTGATTTAATTCTTTAGTATAAGGTTTACATTATAAATTCAAAAACAATATATACATTGTTAAGAGTAGTATGAATACCCAAAGTATCAATTTTGAGATAGGCATTAAAAGACACAAAAAGGGGTGCCTAAAATGATACTTTGATTCATATTACGGATAAGAACAAAAAAGTAGGTAAACATAAACCTTGATTTCTGATTAAGGCTTGAGAATTTTATATTTAATATTCATAGTATTACCACTTGCCTTTAGTTAAAGATTGAGTGGTTTTACGAAAGTATTTAGTAGGAATTAATCCTTCTTGAATACGATTCATATCGGCACCACTATCGACTAGGCAATGGCATCTTTAATAATAAAATCGGTTTAATGACAAAAGTAATTACGATATACCATTTACGAAAGACTACTTGATTCATAAGCATTAAATAATGTTAGAAGACTACGGTTTATCGGAAGATTGAGGTTTTGGAGGATTCAACATGATTATCTTGTTTATGGTTTATTTGTTGTTTAATATTATTTAAATCTTGGAAAATAATAACATTAGTATTTTGTAATTGTTTTATTTGATTTTAAAATATTTATTTCACTTTTAAGATCTTGGATAGTAGTAGGCTTTTTCGGTGGTAGAGAAACGTTTTGTAAACGTTTCATAACTTCCCTCATCTTATATTGTTCGATGGGAAGAATTTCTTACTTTTTTTGATTTTTATATGATTTCTAAAAATTTTAATTTAATTTATGGATCTTTAATTTGAGTCTCGCTAAGTTGAGAAGAGATTTTTGGGTGTGTCGTTAAGACATTGATACTAGGTCCTCAATATCTAAACCATTCATTTCGACGATAGCTTTTCAATAGTCATCTTGATGGTTGTATTACGATTATTTTTTAATAGTTATGCAAGCTTGACATTGTTCATCACTAGAATCATTGCGGATCGAGAATAGATTTAATTTAAATCATCATCTGAACTTGGTTCGAATTCTGCTAGATAAACAATTAAGAATTTGTTGTTGAATGTCTTCATCGAGGACATTTCATTAAGTTTTTGTTTTAATTTTGATTTGCATTTATTAGCAAAGTGTCTGTTTTACCACATTTATAACATTGAATTTTAGATTTATCTTTTTTTACTCTATTCTTTTTCTTCTTTTTTAGATTTTTTGGGGTTTTGTTTTAGAAGATTTTTCTAGAAGAACGCGTCTTGGTAAGATCTAGAAGGTTTAGAACTTTCTTTGTTTTTTAGCCTTTTGGGGATATTGTAATTTTGTGTCATAAGAGAATTGGTCACAAAATTCTCTATCTCATGTCTTTTGGTGAGATTCTATTTTTTCATTAATTGTTGAAGTTTCATATCATTACATAATGATAATCCTTCTTCAATAATAATTCTGAAATAAGATGGCCATAAGAATCTTGGTCATAAGGGATACTCATACGGTCGTGTTTATCTCTTAATTTTTTACGGATTTTTCAAAGAAAGAAAAGAAAGTAGGAAGTCCATCAATAAATTTGGCTTTCAATGTTCCTTTGTTGGCATCGACCTTTGCATGACTTTCATTAAAAAGACATCCTTATACCATCTAAAATGGGTTAAGGATGGGCAACGAAGATTCTATAAAGTTCTCTCTCTCTATCGGTATTCATAAGTCTGGTCCAACAAAATGATGAAGATAGCTTGGACTAAGGTGTAACAAGCATCTTCTCTTTTTGTTTCAAGTTTAGTAATAGGATTGGTTTCATTCTTATAGGATTGAAGAAATTTCGGTTCTTTGTTTTTCGATTAAGTGCATTATCCCACCATCCTTTAAGAATGCCGGTAAATCCATTTACTAAGAAAGCAATGATTTGATGGTCGATATTATCATTTTGTTTTTGACGATTGCATACATCATGATATGATGAATGGTTTCAAAAATTTGATATTCTGTTTTACCATCGATATTCCATTCATAAATGGTTTTACCATGGTAAGATTTTTGAGAATGAAGAAAGTCTTCTTCATACTGAGAATATCTTGAGGAGTAGGTGCAGGGGTAATAATACCTACTAGGTCGAGATAAAGCCCATCGATTATGGGTTTTTGATTGTAAGTGGTTTTATTAATATTTTGCATTTCTGAAAATTATTTTGGATTTCAAAAATATGAATAGGAGAAATAAAATCGGAATCTTCTCTCATCATTATCGATTATTATTATTATTCTTGGTGTGTGAAGAGGTTGTCCGGACATCATATTAATCTGAGGCGTAGATGCGGTTGTAAGGTTTAAATCTTTCATTTTATTTAAAAGATTATCAATAAACTCATTATTAGATTTAGAAGATTTCATTTTAAAATTACTAACTTCTAAAGGTGGTTTAATGGTTACTGAGTTGAAGATCAAGCTTTTTGAGGGTAACTTGACAATTATCATTAATATGATTAATTTGTTCTTCTATTACAGTTAGCTTTGTTTTTCCTACGGTTTGAAGGAATAAATTAGTATAATTATTCTGTTTAGATAAGGGTAAAATATCTTTTATTTTTACCTCTTCATGTTGATGGGGTGTTGAGGATATATCAACATACTGGATTGATAACTAAGGGTTTTAAATTTTCATTTCTGAGCTAAGTTCAAAGAGACTTAGGAGGTGGATGAATGGATTGGATAATATTACCATTTGTGGTAATCCGATCCTTTTGGATTCGAGTTAAAACATTGATTGATTTTCGGTGTAAAATTTCGACTTTGAAACAAAATCATAATACCATTTAGTAAATGATAAAATACACTGGATTCTTATTTAGATAAGCATAATAATTAGCTTTAATATCGCTAATTTTTTATTATCATGATTTTTAAAATACCAATTTCTAAAATTACGGTATTTTTCTCTGCATGAATTCTGATTTAAACATTGATTGAATTTTACTATTGGGAGAAAAATCCATTAACATTCAAAATTCATATCACTAGCGGTTGGACTATAAGGTCTTCTATTTTGAGGAGTATTTGTTTCATAAATACCATGAGGTATTTGATTTTCGAAATATGAATTCCTCTAATTAAGTCTTCATTTTATGAGACTCATTCTTTGGGATTTTTAGACTCTTGATAATGATTCTAAGGGATCTGATACAGATTGTCTAGATGATTCGGGAAAGTCAATATTATAAGAGACATTATTAATAGATCGACTTCTGGTAAAAGGTCTTTGAAATTTTAAATAAACATTTCTGTTACTGGTTTGGACAACATCCTCAATGGATTGTCTGATTATAGGCCTGGTAGGAACTGCGTTAGTAATCTGCCATTGCTTTGGGAATGTTATTTCTTGGAATAGCCACTTGGCTACTAAAAAGATTAGTGTCTATAAGGACAATATGTCCTTGTTGGCTTTGTTTTCGGATATAAGGATTTAAAGTAGTTAAAACTTTAAGATGAATACGGAATAATATGGCAAAAGGAGGAGATCCCGGTAGATACTCATAGCCATGAGATATTATTCTCATCTCTAAAACTTTTGACAAATTATTATCAGTTAAGGCAACACTTAAATTCGGATAAATATTGAAATATACTGGTCCATAAGCAAGGTTGGTTTCAATAGCACCCATAAGGGAGGCTTTCCAGTTAAGACACCTACCATTTCTAAGTGTGCATTGAATACTGGTATTTTGGCCAAGTAAAGTCAAAGGCTTGAAAGCTACTTGAACAAGTCCTATATGAACATATTTATATTTTTTGCAAAAAAGGATATAAATCTTCAACATGCAATAAATATAAAATTTCATCATTATTCTGTAAAGGAACAGCATGTTCAAAGGTCTTAATTATTCTTTTACTGATAAAATCAAAGGTTCCAATTTTATAAATTATTTCTGGTTTGATTTTAGGAATGGTCCATTTATCCAAGGATTCCTTGACATCCTGGTAGGCAATAAGTTCAGTTGTTTCCAAAGTAGAAGCAGAGGTATTGGCTACAGTTGTTACGGATGAGGTTGAAAAATCAGTCATTTTTTCAAGTGATCATATATCCATGATTTCTCCTAAGTCTCTTGAACTTAGCTCAGAAATGAAAATTTAAAACCCTTAGTTATCAATCTGTATGTTGATATTTCTGAAACACCCCGCCAGAATGAAGTGGTAAAATAAAAGATATTTTACCCTTATCTAAACAGAATAATTATACTAATTTATTCCTTCAAACTGTAGGAAAACAGTTAACCAGGATAGAAGAACAAATTAATCATATTAATGATAATTGTCTAGTCACTCCTCAAAAGCTTGACCTTCAACTTGTAACCTAACCACCCTTGGAAGTTAGTAATTTTAAAATGAAATCTTCTAAGTCTAATAATGAGTTTATTGATAATCTTTTAAATAAAATGAAAGATTTAAACCTTACAACTGCTTCCACGTCTCAGATTAACATGATGTCTGGACAACCTTCTTCACACACCAGTAATAATAATACTGATAATGATGGAGAAGATTCCGATTTTATTTCTCCTATTCATATTTTTGAAATCCAGAATAACTTTCAGGAAATGAAAAATATTAATAAAACCACTTACAGTCAGAAACCTATTAATCGTATGGCTTTATCTGGACCCATTAGGTATTATTACCCCAGACCTACTCCTCAAGATATTTTGTATGAAGAAGACTTTCTTCATTCTCAAAAATCTTACCACGGTAAAACCATTTACGAATGGAATATTGATGGTAAGACAGAATATCAGATTTTTGAAACTGTCAGGAATAAACATATAAATGATATTCCTATTTACATATGATTTGATTATGATATATATATGAATGAATATGAAAGTATGCTTGCATTAAGAAAAGTTGTAAAGTCCTTTGATAGATAATAGAAACATGTGTACAAGGACTTAGAATGAATTGATCAAGTATGTTAGGTTGATCCTACATAAGCAAAACAACTTTGTAAAGTCCTTAAAAAGAAATGATGTACAAGGACTATAAATATAGAAAGATCAAGCATGTTAGGTTGATCTTATGATGTAATAGATAAGCATGTCGATCGTCGAAAGCCTTCGCACGAGAAATCGTAGATGCGCCGGGAGAGTCAACTCGAGAGCTGTCGAGGCAGAATCATAGTCTGCAAGATAGTAGATCTCGGAGTTCGTAGACTGCCAAGAGAGACGAGAAAGGATCGTAGTGTGTCGAGTAGAACTTCCTCGGGATGAAGTCTCTTTGAGGAAGTCGTGTTCGTAATCGTAGAGACAACACGCCACTGGTAAATAGGAACATCTTCCGACGCCAAGTCAGAAACGTAGACTACACTCGGAGTCGTAGAGTCTACTGATGCCGAAGCCAAGTCAAGGATCGTACACTACACTCTGAGTCGTAGAGTCTATTGATAACATGCAGAGATTGTAGTCGAGCAATATCAGATGAAGACATCGAGCACAAAGACAGAAATCGTAGAGTGTCAAGATCTGATCCCGAAGTCGTAGTATCTGCACAGCCGAAGCTGAATCATAGAGTGCAGAACTATGACCTCAACAGAATGTGCCCACAATGCCAAGGCAGAATTATAGAGAAAATACGATTCTCAACTAATGAGCACTCCCAGAATATCCAAAGGAACAAAGCCTACGGTTGGTAATCGCAAAGATACATCCTACGGAGGGAACGGAGAGCACTCAACGAGTGGCATACAAGCTAAACAGAAGATCTAAGCACCAACCCAATCAGCATCAAGATTGAGTTGTGAAGCCATTCGAGATGAAGTCTTCCACAAGGAGATCGAAGAAGACTTGATGAATCGACTAAGGAAAGTCGAGCGCAAGTGCGATGGTATGAAGTGAAAAAGACAACGATCTTGGAAGCAACAAGAGATCGTAGTGTTTGCCAAACAAAGAAAGAACTGATGGAAAGTGAACCGATATACTTGTTAGCCTCTGAAGAACAAGGCTAAAGTGATTAAGCGTAGGGTCAGTCCATTGATGATAAGTGAACGGGAGATCACAAGGAGAAAGCGAGCTGGACGCGCCACAAATCTGAAGTGTCTTGCTATTCAGAGGGGACCAGAGCAAGGAGTTAGGTCATCAGTCTCTGAGAACAGTCGAAGCAAACAGAAGTGTTGAAGCACTGCACAATAGAAGGAAGAGGTGTTCTACATTGAAGATCCAATCAACACTCTTCAAGATCGTAGTGTTGACTCTACCAGTCTGAGCAACGTTCAACAAGACACTACGATCAGGTCCAAGAAGACAAGCATCAGAATCGTAGAGTTCGAACACCCGAAGATTGAAGCATTGGCAACGGTTTAAACTGAAGGATGGTATTCAGACAAAAGCTTATTGAGAGCATCGATGCAAAAGGATAACCTCTGATCGAGAAATCAGAAGGAGGAAATAAAGTCTTCAACCTACCTAAGACATTAAAGTGACATCTCTGATGGGTAGGTGAAACAGTAGACTGCAATGTCAGATAAAGTATGACATGTCACATCAACAGTCTACCTCTGTCAACCCGAGATCTGTGAAGATATTTGAATAGCCTTCAACGACTACTTTCCAACGAAAGGATTGGGAAGGAGTATAAATCAGGAAGAGCTTCAAAGATCGAAGTTTTGCTGGAGTTACTGAGTTTGGAAAAACGGTGGACTGTTTTAAACTATGTAAGATAGTGAGTCTGAAGGCTCACTCTACGATCCACCAAGAACACTTAGTCAGACAAAGAAAGAAGTTGAAGTGAGAGTTCTACTACTAGAAGAGTGTTCTGAACTGCCGAGAGAAAGAAGAGCATCATGTTATCTTGGTGTCCATCATGGGAAGACTCTAAGTACCATAGAGAAGAGCTCACAGTCATCTTAGCAAGTCCATCATGAGAAGACATCAAGTATCAAAAAGGGAGATCACAAACGTCATCATGGTGGCAAGCATGAGAAAGTTTCTAAGTACCTAGCAGATGAGCTTACAGTCATCTTAGAAACCCATCATGTACAACCATCATGTATCAAGAGGAACGATCTTTAAGGAAGTCATCAAGGGGTCATCCGAAGTGGTTGAGTAACTAAAGAAGCTGAGCATCATGCAACACTCAACTGCACTTCAAGGATGATCACGCCAATCAGCTGCTAAATCTGAGAAGATGTTGAGCATGAAGACATCTTAGCACTCAAAGACCAACTCCAACAAACAAACAACTCAGCAGAAGCTGTGGGCTGAGGGGTCCTTGTCCAAGAAGGACTAAATGAAGCTGAGGGCACGAGGGTCCTTGTCGGAGGACTAAATGAAGTTCTAAGCCTCTTTGGGCTTGAAGAGTTCTAGGGAACTAGAGGAGTTCAAAGGCTCTTGGCCTTGAAGAGTTCTTAGTGAATGAAGTCCCAAGGTCTGCGGCCTTGAAGGAATCTTAGTGATTCAGGGTGCTGCCCTTCCTTAGTGGAAATCCTGCTAGTTGAAAGCAGAAGAGTGGATTAGGATCTTGAGTCTCTGAACCACTTAAAACCCCTTGTGTCTTTTACATTATGTCATTTACATTATGTACTACAACTGCTATAACTGCTATGTATGTTTTAACTGCTTACAACCAAACTAACTCTACGAACAATGTATGTTTGATTATGAATATATCAATGAAGGGGATCTTTTACTTATTCCGCTGTGCTTGAAAAGATTCTTATGTTTGTCATCTGCTAATGTAATAGCAATACAAAATAAAAGAGAAAAGTATTTAAAATTAAAAAAGATCTATTCAACCCCCCCTTCTAGATCTATTGTGCCTACTAGGAACTAACAATTGGTATCAAAGCAGGTTCTCATTCTATATTCAAAAGCTAATCGCTTTGAGTCTGATCCCAGGCACAAACATTGTTCAAAACTTAGTTTAGTAGTAACTAACTTGTTATATACAGATGAGCTCACACGTTGGAAATATTGTGTATAGGTTAAATGTGTATATACACCTGAAGCTGCTCAAATTGGTCCATGTTCTCGATTGTCACATCAACAAGACCAATCCTTGCCTGCAGTCAATCTTATAGTCTGAAGATCAGACGAGAGAGCTCAAGAGACATCAATGACAAAGAGTCAAACATCCACCAGTCTGAAAGATGAAGAGGCCATACATGCTAAGAAATTCTTATCAAGAGAAGAAAGAAGATCTTCTCAAACTTATGTCTGGCCAACCAGCAGCTGGGTGCAAATTTTGTAAACTAAAGGATGTCAAAGATTTTAATGCTGAGATTCTCTTGGCCTACATCTTCAAGACCACGAGTGATTGATTAAAGGCCAACACGAGCAATAAGCTGTCAAGAGCAAAAATGAAGCTATGCACATCAATGCCTAAACTGAGTACATTAAAGATAAATGACTGTTAAGTAACTGACAGTAAAAATGTACGGTTCCTCACTATTACATGTGTTCATCATAAAAGCACCCTCTTATGAACCATAACAGATTTCAGTCAAGAAGTCATAATCTACCTAAAAAGGTGAAGAGAGAAAGTGCTCTGATGATGTAAACTTAAATGTCTATAAACTTTCTCTCCATCCAAGTTTTAGGTTGAAGATGACATCTTGAAAGAAATCTGAAATGGGTCATAAGAGCATCACATGTCAAATGAATTTTATGTGAAGTAATCTTTGCTGGTGGGTTAGTATGTATATACAAATCCTTGTTCTAAGTGTTTGATAACACACAGAGTATGATCAGTTCTAAAAGAGTATCTTGATGATGTGTAGAAACTGATCACCTCCATGAATCAACTAGATACTCCTAAATCGTAGAGTTGATTGTCACTCTGTGAACATTTAAACATTGTGAACATAACCCAACAAATGATGAAACCATCAAAGATAAAGAGTGTGTTATTAAATGTCAAATCTTACACACACTTACCTTCATGCATATCAAAATGTATTATCTAAAACTAGTTTTATGCATGAATATGATGTTGGTGATAAATGTGATGATTATCCAAATATAAGAGGAACATGGGTTTAGAAAACTAACATAGCAGGACCCATTTAATTATGGGTACCAAAAATAGAAATACATTTATACCTGCAGGTACTTGGTTTGTCTGACCACACTAAGGAATCTTTGAAAGGGGAGACTTGATCAAGAAGACTCAACCAGCAGAAGGCTAATGACTGTTCAGAAATGATTCTGATAAAATTCCTATATGTCCAAGCCTGTCCTTGAAGACCCATTGAGCTAACCTGAGTGAAGCTCACATGGATGCAATTCTGTATATGGGAGCAGGCCATGTAACCAAAGATGAAAAGGGTTCTATATGCTCAAATCAAGAAAGGCATGTTATATGAGAAGAATCCTCAAGGGAGCTCACAACAGAGGATCACTGAGCATCTGTCAAGAGGAATTCATTACGAAAGTAGAACCTCACAAACACAAGACTGTCAAAGAAGACTACGTTCGTAGTGCTGTCAAATGATTGTAGAGTCATCAGTCCTGAAAAATATCCATGCCTACAAATAGGGAGATCTAAGTGATAATGGTGATTCAAGTCAGAAGGAGATTTGCAAGGCTACCTTCTAATACATATGTGGAAAAGGGAATCACAACTGAGAAAACAGCATTAACCATGGGGAGCAGTGATCTGTTGAGAAACAACAGCACTGAGTTTTACTATGAAGAAATGTACCAGCTACAGAGTCCTAAAACTTTGTGGCTAATGAACCAAATGAAGATCCATAGTCAGTAGGAACGTCTCAAAACGTACTACTGATAACCTTTCAGCCACCTAACTCAAAATCGTGGAGTGCCTACGATCAAACATCTGTTCGTAGTGTAGAAACAGAAGGACACCATGATTACAGCAAATACAACTGTACAAAGTTGGTAGAGGACCTCCCCACCAAAAAAGGTCAAATGAGATATCATTGCAAATCACTTCCAAAGTATTTTATCTGGAAAACGTCTTAGGGACAAACCTGACCCTCAACTCAGTCTAAGAGGTTGGCCCTTCCTGAGCTACCTTAACCTAGAAGAATTGCTTGATCAAATTCATCTCAAGCTTCTAAGACTAAAGACAACCTTGAAAAGGCTAATTTTCATTCTTCTCCATTTGCTTTTACCATTGTATGGTTTTCTTAGTGTTTGACTCTCTATTTGTATCCACACAAGATTTTAAACAAAATAAAAGAAATTCAGTAAAGTAAACGCTGCAGAAGTGGATATATTTCAGCAATTTAGATATCATCCATCATGCACAAACAAATTAGATATCATCCATCATGCATAAAAAAATTAGATACTAAACCGCATAACGGAAGGCACATTATCTTAACTGATATATAACTTAGTCGAATAAAAAAAATCCATTCAAGAACAATGATGAATAAAGTGTTGGAAATGGGTTTGACAATGATAAATATTAAAGCATTTTGAGGCTTAATTTAATGTGGGACCCACACTCCGGAAATGTCGGGTCCATGCACTAATGCGTCCTCCTTTGCGAGGAGTACAACGTGGTATATTTATATGTTCAAATCCATTAAGAATTGAATGAGAAAATTGACTCCAAAGTCACCTACTTGAAATATTGTAAATTGCAAAAGTCCCACATAGGGCATTAGAGGGAAAAATGAAGAACATATATATGAGATGTTTGCTCAATGGGAAGGGCCCCAAGGGGCACCCCACTTTTGTGGAAGGGAGAGGACCTAGCCAAGGCATGGTTCAAACCCGCTGCGTCATGCATTGCATTGTCGGTCCGTAGGGCTTGGGTTCTAAGGCGGGTGGGTGGGTGGGTCATGATATATATTTTTTGGACAAAATCTATTTAATATTTTATCAGATTTTTTAAAATGATTATCATGATACTACGTCATTTTGATAACAGTTGAACGCTAACGGTCATATTCCAACTGATAAACCGCGCGGAAATGGTCTATAAATAAACAATGTGGGAATCCCGTTTAACATAAGTTTGATATTCCCTTCCCGTTTTCTGCATAGTAATTTCCGTCCCGTTCTGGAATATTTTTCGTTCCCTGTTCTTCAGTAGACTTTTCGTTTCTGTTCTGCAGAATCCCATTCTCTGCAAAAGTGTTGCTTTCCCGTTTCTGCAAAAATCCCGTTATCTGTCAAAGGGTTGCAGTAAGTTTTTCCCAGTTTTTTCTTCATGCATGCATCATTAATATTCATATAAGTTCTGTACAAAACATATTATTTGGTTCGAAGTGTTCTTAATTTTGAAGTGCTTCTAATTAAGAACTGGAAATCCGTTTTATCTTGGGAAACAATTATTCAATTAATCCTTAGCTGTGTGAGGGAATAAATTTGCTTTAAGGAGACTTTGTGAATTCAAAGGACTCAGATTTATTTGTTAATCATTTTATAATTTGTTTATGTTCTGCATAAATTTATTATTAAATAATACTATATATTACAGATAACAATCTTAAAGCAAATTTATTTTTTTGTAATTACAGTATTATTTTATGTAGAATTAATATTCTGTACAAATAGCATTTTATTTTAGTTTGGAAATATATAATAATAACAAAATGCTATTCATGTATATTACTCATATATATTTAACTTAACACTATCATGCAGAATATTTATTGCATGTTAATATATTATATTCTGTCAAATATCGGTTAAATATATATGTGTGTAGTATATATAATATTCTGTTTATATATATTGCATGTTAGTATATATAATATTCTGTTTATATATATATATATATTTTGTTTGTTATAACCTGTCCAAATATAAAGTAGTTTGAAAACAGAAATTCTGTAAATAAAAAATTGTTGTTTGAATTCTGCAAACAAAATTTGTTGATTGAATTCTGTTAAATTTTGTACAACAAAAATTTGTTTCTGTTTATTAATAATTATCTTCCTGTATAACATAAATGGAATCTACTAGTACCATTTCTGCCATGAGTATGTCTCATGGAGAAAAGCCTGAAAAGTTCAATGGAACTGATTTCAAGCGTTGGCAACAAAAAATGCTCTTCTATCTCACCACGTTGAACTTGGCAAGGTTTCTACAAGAGAACTGTCCTATTCTTGTTGACGGAGAAATTGACAAGGAAAAGGTGGCTGCTGTTGACGCATGGAAACATGCGGATTTCCTTTGCATAAACTATGTGATGAATGGTTTAGATAATACATTATATAATGTATATTGTACAATTCAAACTGCAAAAGAACTTTGGGAATCTTTAGACAAGAAGTATAAAACTGAAGATGTTGGCATGAAAAAATTCATTGTTGGTAGATTTCTTGAGTATAAGATGGTAGATTCTAAAGCAGTCATCACTCAAGTGCAAGAATTACAAGTAATTCTACATGATATTCATGCTGAAGGAATGTCATTAAGTGACTCATTCCAAGTTGCTGCAATGATTGAGAAATTTCCACCATCATGGAAAGACTTCAAGAATTATTTGAAGCATAAACGCAAAGAGATGAATCTTGAAGAACTGATTGTGCGACTTAGGATTGAAGAAGACAATCGAGTATCTGAAAAGAATAGTGGAAAAAATTTATATAAAGCAAAGGCTAATGTGGTAGAACAAAGGCCAAACAACAACAACAAAAGGAAGCGCGAAGGAAATTCTAATTTCAAAGCCAAGATGAAATTCAAAGGCAAGTGCTTCAATTGTGGCACTCCAGGACATAAATCAAATGAATGTCGCAGGTCAAAGAAGTTCAAGAAAGAACAAAAGGCTCAAGCAAATGTGACAGTACTGGAAAAATTGTCTGAAAATGTTTTAGACATTAATCTCTCTGCAGTTGTATCCGAATGTAACTTGGTAGGAAACACCAAAGAATGGTGGGTGGACATTGACGCTACTCGCCACATTTGCTCCAACAAATGGATGTTTTCTACCTACAAACCAGTAGAAAATGATGAGAAACTCTTCATGGAAAACTCCTCAAGTTCAAAGGTTCAAGGATGTGGAAAGATTATACTGAAAATGACATCTGGCAAAGAACTGACTCTGAATGAAGTGCTTCATGTTCTAGATATCCGCAAAAATCTAGTGTATGGGTCACTGCTTAGCAAGAATGGCTTCAAGTTGGTTTTTGTGTCTGATAAATTTGTTCTTACCAAAAATGATATGTTTGTAGGAAAGGGCTATATGTCTGATGGGCTCTTTAAGATGAATGTAATGACTGTTGTACCGAAGCCTATTGATAATAATAAAATCAATTCTTTTGCTTACTTGTTGGAATCTTCAAATATATGACATGCTAGATTAGGACATGTTAATTATAATACTTTGCGTAGATTAATTAATTTAGAATTCTTGCCTAAATTTGATATTAATCAAAAACATAAATGTGAAATTTGTGTGAAATCAAAAATGACAAGATTACCCTTTCATTCTGTTGAAAGAAAAACTGAACCTCTAGATTTAATTCACACTGATATATGTGATTTAAAGTTTGTGCAAACAAGAGGTGGGAAAAAAATATTTCATAACTTTTATTGATGATTGCACAAGATATTGTTATGTATATTTGTTAAGAAGCAAAGATGAGGCTATAGAAATGTTTCAACTTTATAAAAATGAAGTTGAAAATCAACTTATCAAAAAGATTAAAGCAATAAGAAGCGATAGAGGTGGTGAATATGAATCACCATTTGAAGAGATAAGCTCTACTCACAGTATTATTCACCAAACTATCGCTCCTTATTCACCTCAATCTAACGGTATTGCTGAACGCAAGAACCGAACATTGAAAGAAATGTTGAATGCTATGTTAACTAGTTCTGGAGCACCTCAGAATTTGTGGGGGGAAGCTTTGCTTTCTGCAAATTATATTCTTAACAAAGTGCCTCATAAGAAAACTCACAAAACACCTTATGAATTATGGAAATGTCATAGACCTTGCTATAAATACTTAAGAGTGTGGGGGTGTCTAGCGAAAGTGATGGTTCCTAAACCTAAAAAGGTTAAGATATGACCAAAAACCATTGATTGTATATTCATTGGATGCAAATAACAGTAGTACTTATTGCTTTCTTGTTCATAAATATGAAATTCCTGATATTCATGTTAATACATTTATTGAATCTAGAGATGCATCATTTTTTGAGAATGTGTTTCCATATAATAGAAATAAATAGATAAATTCATACAAAAGACGTTTGACGCCATTTGGTATAAATCACGAAAATATAGACCACGAGTCATAGTGGATGAACTGAAGCGTAGCAAAAGGCAAGAGGACTTCAACGTCTTTTGGCCCGGATTTTCTAACATTTTTGTTAGAAAATGATCCTCAAACGTACAAAGAGAAAATATCCACTCTAGATGCTTCTCATTGGAAAGAAGTAATAAATAGTGAAATTGAATCTATCATGCAAAATCATACATGGAAATTGGTGGAACTTCCACCTGGTTCCAAACCCTTGGGGTATAAATGGATCTTCAAAAAGAAGATGAAGGCTGATGGTTCAATTGATAAATATAAAGCAAGGCTTGTTATTAAAGGATATAGACAAAAGGAAGAATTGGATTATTTCGACACTTATTCACCAGTTACAAGAATTATATCTATTTGGATGCTTATTGCAATAACATCTTTAAATAGACTTGAAATACATCAAATGGATGTGAAAACTGCATTCTTAAATGGTGAATTAGATGAAGAAATATATATGGAACAACCTGAAGGTTTTATTGCTCCTGGATAAGAGAGGAAGGTATGTAAACTTGTTAAATCATTATATGGATTAAAACAGGCACCAAAACAATGGCATGGGAAATTTGATAATGTTATGTTATCAAATGGTTTTAAAATTAATGAGTTTAACAAATGTGTTTATGTCAAAAGTACTCAAAAAGAATATGTCATTGTTTGTCTTTATGTGGATGATATGTTAATCATGGGTAGCAACAATGAAGTTATCAATTCTACCAAATGTATGTTGGCAAATAGATTTGATATGAAAGATTTGGGGGTTGCTGATATAATATTAGGAATCAAGATTTCCAGAACATATGATGGAATTATATTATCTCAAACTCATTACATTGAGAAAATACTTGAAAATTTTAATAAGTATAATATAATTCTAAATAAGACCCCAGTTGATATAAATCTTCATCTAGCCAAAAATGGAGGTAATAGCATATCTCAACTAGAATATTCTCGTATAATAGGCAGTTTAATGTATGTCATGAAATGTACTAGACCAGATATAACTTATTCAGTAAGTAAGCTAAGTAGGTATACAAGTAATCTAGGTAAAGATCACTGGAAAGCTATTTTGAGATTTTTGGGATATTTAAAACATACTCAAAATTATGGACTGCACTATACAAGATATCTAGCAGTATTGAAAGGATATACTGATGCTAATTGGATATCTAATAATAAAGATTCAAAATCCACAAGTGGATATGTTTTTACACTTGGTAGTGCAGCGGTATCTTAGAAATCCTCAAAACAAACATGTATTGCAAGGTCAACAATGGAATCAGAATTCATTGCTTTAGACAAAGCTGGAGAAGAAGCAGAATGACTTCGTAATTTCTTAGAGGATATTCCAAATTGGTCAAAACCTGTGCCAGCTATATGCATACATTGTGATAGCCAATCAGCAATTGGAAGAGCACAGAATCATCTATATAACGGTAAGTCACGCCATATACGACGAAGACATAATACCGTTAGACAATTGCTCTCAAATGGAATTATCTCAATTGATTATGTAAGGTCAAAAGATAATATTGCGGATCCGCTTACGAAAGGTTTAACTAGAGAGCAAGTGGAAAGTTCATCGAAGGGAATGGGTTTAAAGCCTATTGTTTAATTAAAAGTCGTCATAGTGGAAACCCAACCTAGTTGACTGGAGATCCCAAGATCTAGGTTCAATGGGCAAATCGAACTATGTAGTACTTAGTAAAGCACTGAGGAGATATTTACTCCCAACCATTCCTATGATAAGACAGTACACATCTGCCGCGAGAATCAGGATAAGTTATGCTTTTAATGACTTCTATATCTTGAAAAACGTTCAAGTGGAGTATTGCAGGATACTCTTTACAGAAGTCACTTATGTGAGTAAGAAGGGGGCCACTTCTATTAGAATTTGAAGGCTGAATTCTCTAATATACTCACGAAACCAAGAGGTGTTTCAAGGCCAAAATGAACACAAACGTGAGAACCAAATATGTCTGAAGAAATATTTTGTGAATTCTATTGTCTTGGTTTACACGAAAAAGCTGACAGTTCAAAGACATCAAGTCTACTGATTAGCCAAGTAAATCCGATAGATTTTGCTATGGTAAGTTCAAAGCCACTAGGCTACTTAATCTGATGAAATATATTTTCTCATGTACTGAACTAGAGTCTGCATATTCATAATATTTTTATTTTATTTTCCATGTTGGAAAGCCAATTTTACATTCATGTGGGTGATTGTTGGAAATGGGTTTGACAATGATAAATATTAAAGCATTTTGAGGCTTAATTTAATGTGGGACCCACACTCCAGAAATGTCGGGTCCATGCACTAATGCGTCCTCCTCCGCGAGGAGTACAACGTGGTATATTTATGTGTTCAAATCCATTAAGAATTGAATAAGAAAATTGACTCCAAAGTCACATACTTGAAATGTTGTAAATTATAAAAGTCCCACATAGGGCATTAGAGGGAAAAATGAAGAACATATATATGGGATATTTGCTCAATGGGAAGGGCCCCAAGGGGCACCCCACTTTTGTGGAAGGGAGAGGACATAGCCAAGGCATGGTTCAAAATCTGTTTAATGTTTTATCGGTCGGGACGGGCTCGGGTGGGTGGGTCATGATATATATTTTTTGGACAAAATCTGTTTAATGTTTTATCAGATTTTGTTAAAATGATTATCATGATACTACGTCGTTTTGATAACAGTTGAACGCTAACGGTCATATTCCAACTGATAAATCGCGCGAAAATGGTCTATAAATAAACAATGTGGGAATCCCGTTCAACATAAGTTTGATATTCCCTTCCCGTTTTCTACATAGTAATTTCCGTCCCGTTCTGGAATATTTTTCGTTCCCCGTTCTTCAGTAGACTTTCCGTTTCTGTTCTGCAGAATCCCGTTCTCTGCAAAAGTGTTGTTTTCCCGTTTATGCAAAAATCCCGTTATCTGTCAAAGGGTTGCAGTAAGTTTTTCCCAGTTTTTTCTTCATGCATGCATCATTAATATTCATATAAGTTATGTACAAAACATATTATTTGGTTCGAAGTGTTCTTAATTTTGAAGTGCTTCTAATTAAGAACTGGAAATCCGTTTTATCTTGGGAAGCAATTATTCAATTAATCCTTAGCACATGTGAGGGAATAAATTTGTTTTAAGGAGACTTTGTGAATTCAAAGGACTCGGATTTATTTGTTAATCATTTTATAATTTATTTATGTTCGGCATAAATTTATTATTAAATAATACTATATATTACTGATAACATAAAGTATGCAAACGAAAACTGAATTCAACAAAAACAGATCCTACAACAAAAGCAATAATAGAAGATTCTCAGCTAGACGCAAAAGAAGTAATTTTTTTTAGAACGAAACCTAAAACATAAACAACTTAAACGTAGACTGAAAGTGTATTTGTATGTTAAATGAAAAATAAGAGAAAGTGGGTAAGAAGGACATTATTTTTGCTTGATAACCTTTGAAATAAGCGTAAAATACAAATAACAAGTGAATATGAACTTACGGTTAAGGCTATAAACGAACCCGGACAATTCGGGCTCGATCCGGATCTGGCTCGATTTTTATTTGAGTACTGCTCGTATTTACTTAAACATTCGAGCGAATCAAAGCTCAATTTAAGGCTCGAAACTTTTGATGTGTCGAACTCGAGAAGCTAAGGTTTCGCTCGTTTTCTGGTTCGAATTGCTCGTCTACAAAAAAGATACTCGATTTAGTGATCAATTGAACTACTCATCTGATGTTCGTGCTACAAAAGGCAATTGAAAGTTGAGTACTATATATGTGTTTATGTTAACCTTTTCTGTTTTACCAGTTTATGGAGAAGTGTAAGAGTCCTCTCTCTCCTCCCCACCTCACAAATCTCAATACTATCATTAATACTATGAATAGTGAATATATCCTTGGTCATCAGATGTAAGTCTTATACATTCAAGTCCTATATGTGTAACCCCAATTCTTTTTCTCAAATCATATATAAAACCCTAGTATTGTACTTTTCTCTTAAATCTTTCTTCCCAAGCCTTAATATGTTTGAAATGCATGTCCACGACTGATTCGCCAATGTTTCTAGTTTTGTTTTTAAAAATGTTTTTTACTTTTTAATTCTTTTATTTCATGTCAATCAATTATTTTGAACTAGGCGATTGATATAAGTACTCGTTGCTTTGTTTTGAAATGGATATCCTTGCTAATTTGGTTTGGATTTGGGTATCCTTGCTTGTTACAATGATTTAATATTTTAATAATAATTTGAATTGAACTTGATAATTATATGATTTTTTGGACAGAAAAAGTTTGCTTGAATTCGAGATCGTAGCAGAAGTTCATGAGTACTCGTAATAAATTCGAGTTGAATTCGAATAATAACAAACGAATTCGAGACGAATTTGAGCAGCAAAAAATTAATTGGCCACGAATCCGAGTTGAGTATGAGCCCCGTAGAAACAAAACGAGTAGAATTTGAGCAGAGCAGTATTCGCTCGTATTCGACTCGTTTTCAGCTTTACTTACTGTTTAAATGAAAGTGGGTAAGATTTAAACTAGTGAGAACAATCTCTTCTCATATATTTGAATGTGTCCTCCAAACACCAAATGAACTTAGTACTAAATATATTTTAATATTGAAAGCATAATAAATGGAGCCAAAATACAGGGTAGAATGGTTTTAACCCTACAAAAAGAAAAAATTACATTATGCAGAATAATCAACCACTCACTCAAAATCAAGATTGATATACTAAATTCAAAAGGTTAACATATAATTGATGCATATGTAAAGCCAGACAGATAGATACATACATGAAGATTTTACTTAAATTTTTCAAAAAAGTCGAACCTTCGAAGCCAATTGAGAAAATTTTCCCAGGCACCAACCTAATCTTGAATTGAATTGATATCCTAATCTTGCAGCCTCAATACCAGCAGACCCAACAGCTATATTAACTGCTTGTGTTCAACAGACCCATCAGCTATATTAGATAGCACCCAATCAGCTTCCTACAAAGATAAATTCCATTGAAGTATAGCTTCAAGTTATAAATGAAGAATCAAATGCATTGAGAAGAGATATAAACAAAAATAGTGCAGGTGTGACGCTACCAAAATAGGTATACATCACCTATTCTGAGTCGTCAAATACATGGTACATAAATCAAATACAAACTTCTTTTATACAATACGACAAAAGCGTAGCTTAGAGTTTTTACACGAATATTGTCTCATAGACAATATTCAAACTCAAATGAAGTCCGTATTACATTTATTATCACACTATTTCATAAAATAGTGATGACTACTATAGCCACCATCTCGGACCGTCACTTTGTTTCCCGACTAGTCCCCGCTAAATTCTCATTTCCTGAAGAGAACAATAAAAGCAAAAGGGTGAGCTCAACTAGCCCAGTAAAAAATATTATGACTAAGATAATGCAGAATAAATTATCGTTAGCCTTCTACAGTGTTAAACTGATAAAAATACAATAAGCATCAAGTTTAACTGCAGCGGAACAATCAATCCATTAGAAGAGTCAAGTAGAGAATGATATCTACTATCTTCTATGATTTAAAAAGTTTTTCATCAACTTTATCGATGAGACTCAACTTATTAAATAAACCACATCATCGAATCATCCCTGCACCACGACCAAGGATATTCATGTAATCATCAATGGTCATGATTATACCGAATAATTCCTGGTCATAATCATACCAACAATTGTCCATCAATGTACTACATGCCAATGAGAACTTTTACTACATCATTTGTAATATTACGAGTCATTATTATACCGAATGATCCCTGGTCATAATCATACCAATCAACAGTCCATCGACGCACGTAAGTCAAAGATGACTTTCATCACAATATAAGCATGAGGATGATGACAATGATATAAGCATTAATCAAACGAAATCAAGGATAAATATTAAAGACTTTAAATTTATCCAGAGTTTAAAAATATTCAAATTGTCAACATGATACTGCTTTGTGGAGTAAAATTCAAGAATTATATTGTATCAAAAATGATTTGGACCGAAAAAAAATCAATTTTTGTCATGAATAGTACTCCGGGTGAATAGTACTCGGGTGAATAGTACCCCTTGAATAGTACTTTGGGAATAGTATTTGTTGAGTAAAATCTAATTACGCACAACACGCAAGTATACGTGGTCATCAAGTAATAAAGTGAAACTAGAGTATCGTTCCCACGATAAATTATTTAATAAAAATCATCAAGTACTAACTCGTAACCAACTCAATCTTATTTAAACGAATGAATTTCAAATTATATAATTAAACTACTATTAAATTCTACTAGTTAAATTAAGATTACGGAGATTTAAGATCACAATTTCACTTATTGCTTCATTTAAGTTAACACATTTCTCATCAATTATTCTCTATCATGAATTGTTAATCAAGAACACTAAAGCAGATAAAACCATCTTTCAATGCATAATACACATACTTAAATCCACAGATGATAGAATCAAGCAAGACACCCTAATTAACTAATCCACTATATCTCTATGTGAATTACAATTAAAAAGGATTTAAAGCACAAGTTCTCTATAAGATTACATATGGCGTAAAGGCATATCTCTGTCCTAAACACGAATCATGAATTCCATCTATGTAGAAATCACAAACGCATGCTATCATGATAAGATCTAAATCTATACTTCATCTCTCGAGTTCATATAGATTATCACGGTAATTGATGGCCAATCAATTGAACAATTAAGTCCAAATCACAATAGACAATCCTCACAATAGAACATAATAATTGATAGCGAAACATATTAAAATAAACTACACAATAAGATCCATTGTAATCTCAAACAAAGAATTAGTTCATGATTATTGAATTAAAACTAAGAATACACAATTAAATAATCATTAAAAGAAAAAGATAGAAGAAGATGAGAAGATAGAATCTATTGTCTGTAGATTTGAAGCTCCCTCCTCGCTCCTACTTTGAATCTTCAATGGTCTCCAAGTTGCTTCAATCTCCAAATCTAATAAGAACTAGGGTTTTGATCTAATTTACTCTAATCTAATCTAATGGAATGCTCTCTCTCTCTCTCTCTTTCTTCTAATCTATATGATTTTCCTCCTTTTATATGCATCTTTATATGTCTTTAACTCCTCTTGGAAGTCCTTGAGTCAATCGGATCGAAACAATCCTTTCCAGACTCAAATTTGGCCAAAATTTGCCTTTTCTGCGCATACCCCCGCCCCGGCGGGGGTTTGTACTTGTAAGGGGCCCGCCCCGGCGGGGGTCCCTTCTGGTTTCCAGCTGGTATGTGTTGGGTAAAATCTAATTACGCACAACATGCAAGTATACGTGGTCAACAAGTAATAAAGTGAAACTAGAGTATCGTTCCCACAAGGAATTGTTTAATAAAAATCACAAAGTACTAACCCGTACCCAACTCAATCTTATTTAAATGAATGAATTTCAAATTATATAATTAAACTACTATTAAATTCCACTAGTTAAATTAAGATTACAGAGATTTAAGATCACAACTTCACTTATTGCTTCATTTAAGTTAACACATTTCTCATCAATTATTCTCTATCATGAATTGTTAATCAAGAACACTAAAGCAGATAAAATCATCTCTCGATGCATAATACCCATACTCACTTAAATCCACAGATGATAGAATTAAGCAACACACCCTAATTAACTAATTCAGTATATCTTTATGTGAATTACAATTAAAAAGGATTTAAAGCACAAGTTCTCTATAAGATTACATATGGCGTAAAGGCATATCTCTGTCCTAAACACGAGTCATGAATTCCATCGATGCAGAAATCACAAACACATGATATCATGATAAGATCTAAATATATACTTCATCTCTCGAGTTCATATAGATTATCACGGTATCGCCAATCAATTAAACAATTAAGCCCAAATCACAATAGACAATCCTCACAATAGAATATAATATTTGATAGCGAAACATATTAAAATAAACTACACAATAAGATCCATTGTAATCTCAAATAAAGAATTAGTTCATGATTATTGAATTATAACTAAGAATCCACAATTGAATAATCATTTAAAGAAAAATATAGAAGAAGATGAGAAGATAGAATCTATTGTCTATAGATTTGAAGCTCTCTCTTCGCTCCTACTTTGAATTTTCAATGGTCTCCAAGTTGCTTCAATCCCCAAATCTAATAAGAACTAGGGTTTTGATCTAATTTACTATAATATAATCTAATAGAATCCTCTCCCTAGTCTAATCTCTTCTAAACCTTGTGATTCTCCTCCTTTTATAAGTTCTTCATATGTCTTTAAGTCCTTTTGAAAGTCCTCTTGGAAGTCCTTGAGTCAATCGGATCGAAACAATCCTTCCCGGACTCAAATTTGACCAAAATTCGTATTTTTTGGGCATACCCCTGCCCCGACGGGGGTCTAGGCTTGTAAAGGGCCCACCCCGGTGGGCTAGGGCCTGTTTTGTAGCATGTATTCCCACCCCGGCGGGGGTTTTGTGAAGGAATATTTTCTGCTTTGACGTCCTTTGTGAAATCGACCATAACTTTTGATCCGGGAAGAGTTACGAGGCCTGCCACCTATCAAATCGAAGATATCGACGAGCTCTACAACTTTTATGCATTGAGATTTGAGAAATAAAGAATAGATGAAGGTCGAAATTGGGCTGGAAGTGACTGCTATGCAAATGGCCACCCAAAACAGTGGCGTTCGACGTTCGTTGGTACAAAGATCATAACTCTTGCATCCGAACTCCGATTGGAATGATTCAAGATGTTCCGAAAAGCTAAGAAGAAGCTCTACAATGTAATCCAAGTTCCAAGCCAAGACCATGAAATGAACATGAAAGCCCAAACGATGTCCGAATTGATTTTCTTTGCGATTTCATACCATTTCTTTACGATTTCAACTCCCAAGCATATAATCTACAAAACGAACACAAAATGCATGAAAAGTAACTAAGAAAAATGAGATTAAGAAAATAATTTAAGTAATAGATATCGGATAGGTAGTTATGAATCCTACTTATCAAATACCCCAAAACTTAAAATTTTGCTTGTCCTCAAGTAAAAACACAAAACAATAATGCTATACAATGCAACTAATCTACATGCCTACGAATCCAGCAGTAATGACAAAAACAAGTCTATTTAACCGGCCTTAGTAAACTCAAGTAAACATGATAATACATCATATCAAAACTCATCAGTAATTTCTCAATTAATCATCAAATCTTAAACCGTTATTACTGATATAGTGTGTGTGTGCTCAACATCCATGCTAACTGATATAATGCTAAATACAACACATAATAGATCTCTTTAAAGGCATCATACAGTGAAAACTTACAAAATTCACGAACAAGCTAAATCCAACAAAATTCAAACATCCACCAAGTTCAAGAGTCCAATCCGGGATACTTATACTTTACTTTTCATTACGGAGGCTTTTTGCTCTTTCCCGTTTTATTGTTTTTTTCTAACCATGACTGTGCAATGTCTCACATTAGGCTAACAGTGTTACCCCTTAGCGAGCTTTCGACGAACGACTTCCAGACCATTAAGACCTTAGGGCCTAAGGTGTAAAGACTTCCCTCGGGCTTATTTACTCAAGTAACAAAGGCCACAAAACTAGACAAGCACGCCACGGTGTTTATTCATACTTTTTTTTTCTGGTCTTTTTTTTCTTTTTTTTATAGCTTATATACCCCAAATATTCTCCCAAACTTAGGTTCTTATCTAACTTTAGCCATCACTGCTTGTTATTGTCATTCTTTCATTCAAACTAGCATTATCCTTTAGAGTCCCATTATGTATCAATTTAAACTCAATCAATCAACAAGTTGTTTTTACTGTGTTATCCTTATTATACCAGTTTCAAACAGAAAAAGACTCAATTCATAACAAGAAATCACATCAAATCTCTAATAGTCAGTAGTATACTTGTCTACCCAATTCCAATCTCATCATTGGCCAAAATAAATTGTAACTATCTAACAACTGGATTCATGCAAATGAACATAGTAACTAACTAATATTTTTGAAATTTGTTTTTTTCAAACATAAATAAAAATTATTTACAACTACTCTACTATGCAAACTATTATGCACTTAAACTACATGAATGCAAACATATAATAATCCTAAACTAAACAAACATGACAACTTATGTAAAACTAAAACAGCTACATTAAACATGCAAAACTAAACTAAACTAATTAACTCCCCCAAACTTAACAATTACAATGTCCTCATTGTAAAATAAAGCATGAAGTTAACGAGGACTTCCATGTAATCATTTAAGCGTGAGGTGATGGTGGCATGGCATAAAGACTGAAAACTCCTCCACATAGGAATTTGAAAGGAAGATATTGTGTCATGGGCCCAGGATGGTGGCTTCCCTTTCCATAATCTTTTGTCTGTCCATTGAACCTCCAATACCTGCAATGAAGAGAGACAACATGTATTATAATAGAACTTTGGATTGGTAAGAGAACTTAATAAGCAAATTAATTCCTATCTACTAAATAAACTAGTAAAGTGTATAAATATAAAAATTCCTGGGTTGCCTCCCAGTTAGCGCTTGATTCTGAGTCTTTCAAAGATGACTTTATGCAGTCAACGCTTATCAATTCCTCTTCGAAAGTTGAGGAACCCTCCATCCATCGGAAATAATATAGCTTTTGGTAGGTTCCCATTTGTGATGGTCATTGCATTAAAGTCACCTAGCATGCTCTGATTTGGTATGATCTCAATCAAGAACGTCCCACAGCTAGGTGTTTTCTCCATTGTGTATGTGATCACTTTGGGGGCATGGAAGCTTGTCACACACAATGGGCTCTTCGTCTATCTTCTCTGTCTCGTCCCACCATGGTTTCAAAATTGTACTCGCTCTTTTGTCATCAAGAGCTTCGCCGACAACATGACTACCAAGTGGGCATGCTTTTGCAAATTTGACTGTCTCTTTGATCTTTGGTGGAGACCCATTTAGATCTTCATCGACCTCTATTTCATTATCCCCAATTGTCTCCACACTTTCGATATCTTGTGGCTCATCCAGTTGCATATTTAGTTCGGGTTCTCCGTCAATTTTGTCATCCATGTCATAAAGCCAAGTGTTTGGAGGAAGGTTGCTTACGACTTTGGTCATTTGATCTATTTTATTTTGAAGATTTTGAATTGACCCCTCTTAATTAATCCTCCTCTCCTCATTTGATGCTACGAACTTGGACAATAATTCCCCCAGCCTTGAATTTTCTGTTTCAGTCTCGGACGCCATGTATTGAGGACCATAGGTTGAGGTAGTGATGAGTTGTTCCATCCGATTATTAAAATTTTGGGTTGACAGCTCTTGGCTAATCCTCATCTCCTCTAGGTTTGCTATGCCATTCAATATTACATCCTTCGAATTTGACTTTTCTTCTTGTGGCAATGGAGGTGGACATGAAAATTCCGGTGTATATGTTGGATTTGGAGCGTAGTATTGGTCTTCATAAGTATCGCTCCATGACGAATCCGGGTGATACCCCCAAACTTGATGATAATTAGCATATGTATAATCGTTGAGGTATTCACCACCGTGTTGTCCCGGCCCAAAACTAACGGTGCATTGGTGACTCGGATGATTACCAGCATAATAATTGCAATTAACTGCTATCCTTCGATTACGTTGGGCTGCAACAACGTCCAACCTCCTCGAAAGTGTCTCAAGCTGTGCTGATAATGTAGAAAATGCATTGAGGCCATCAATCCCCGCTCCCCTTGGCTGAGTCATTCTCGTATACGGCCATTGATATTTAAATTTCGCCATGGTACTTGAAAAGAAAGAAAAATAGGAAGAGAATTAAATAAAAAGGAAAAAAAATGTTTAAATTAAGACTAATTTGATTGAAGTTAATATTGGCAAAAAATATATTAACTAATTCCCCGGCAACGGCGCCAAAAACTTGTTGGTAAAATTTAATTACGCACAACACGCAAGTATACGTGGTCAACAAGTAATAAAGTGAAAGTAGAGTATCGTTCCTACGAGGAATTGTTTAATAAAAATCACCAAGTACTAACCCGTATCCAACTCAATCTTATTTAAACGAATGAATTTCAAATTATATAATTAAACTACTATTAAATTCCACTAGTTAAATTAAGATTACAGAGATTTAAGATCACAACTTCATTTATTACTTCATTTAAGTTAACACATTTCTCATCAATTATTCTCTATCATGAATTGTTAATCAAGAACACTAAAGTAGATAAAACCATCTCTCGATGCATAATACCCATACTAACTTAAATCCACAGATAATAGAATTAAGCAAGACACCCTAATTAACTAATCCACTATATCTCTATGTGAATTACAATCAAAAAGGATTTAAAGCACAAGTTCTCTATAAGATTACATATGGCGTAAAAGCATATCTCTGTCCTAAACACGAATCATGAATTCCATCTATGCAGAAATCACAAACGCATGCTATCATGATAAGATCTAAATATATACTTCATCTCTCGAGTTCATATAGATTATCACGGTAATTGATGGCCAATCAATTAAACAATTAATTCCAAATCACAATAGACAATCCTCACAATAGAACATAATAATTGATAGCGAAACATATTAAAATAAACTACACAATAAGATCCATTGTAATCTCAAACAAAGAATTAGTTCATGATTATTGAATTAAAACTAAGAATCCACAATTGAATAATCATTAAAAGAAAAAGATAGAAGAAGATGAGAAGATAGAATCTATTGTCTGTAGATTTGAAGCTCTCTCCTCGCTCCTACTTTGAATTTTCAATTGTCTCCAAGTTGCTTCAATCCCAAAATCTAATAAAAACTAGGGTTTTGATCTAATTTAATCTAATGGAATCCTCTTTCTAGTCTAATCTCTTCTAATCCTTGTGATTCTCCTCCTTTTTTAAGTTCTTCATATGTCTTTAAGTACTCTTGGAAGTCCTCTTGAAAGTCCTTGAGTCAATCGGATCGAAACAATCATTCCTGGACTCAAATTTGATCAAAATTCGTATTTTATGGGCATACCCCCACCCCGGCGGGCTAGGGGCCTGTTTTGTAGCATGTATACCCACCCCGGCGGGGGTTTTGTGAAGGAATATTTTCTGCTCTGACGTCTTTTGTGAAATCGGCCATAACTTTTGATTCAGGAAGAGTTACGAGGCCTTCCACCTATCAAATCGAAGATATCGATGAGCTCTACAACTTCCATTCTTTACGATTTGAGAAATAACGAACAGATGAAGGTAAAAATCGGTCTGGAAGTTACTCCTATGCAAATGGCCACCCAAAATAGTGACGTTTGACGTCCGTTGGTACAAAGATCATAACTCTTGCATCCGAACTCCGATTGGAATTATTCAAGATATTCCGGAAAGCTAAGAAGAAGCTCTACAATGTAATACAAGTTTCAAGCCAAGAACATGAAATGAAAATGAAAGCCCAAACGATGTTCGGATTGCTTTTCTTTGCGATTTCAATTCCCAAACATATAATCTACAAAACGAACACAAAATGCATGAAAAATAACTAACAAACATGAGATTAAGAAAATGATTTAAGTAATAGATACCGGATAAGTAGGTATACCTACTTATCTGTATGCCCGCCCTGGCGGGGGTTTTGTGAAGGAAAAGCCCATCCCGGCGGGGGTACCTTTTCCGCCCTGACGTCCTTTGGGAAAATGGCCATAACGTTTGATCCAGTTAGAGTTACGAGGCCTGCCACCTATCAAATCGAAGATATCGATGAGCTCTACAACTTTCATGCTTTGAGAATTGACAGATTCGGATTGGAGCAAGGTGGAAATTGGGATTGAAGTAGATGCTATGTAAATGGCAAGCACGACAACTCTTAGCTTTGATTTTCGTTGATAAAAAGGCCATAACTCTCGCATCCGAACTCCGATTGGGATGATTCAAGATGTTCCGGAAAGCTAAGAAGAAGATCTACAGTATACTCCAAGTTCCAAGCCAAGAACATGCATCCAACGTGGTGTTAAAAGTCCTTCAATCTTCCCTTCTTGCATTTGCTTGCGTATTTTGGTCCAAAAAATGTCCGAATTGCTTTCCCTTGCTTCTTTATGCCAATGTTATGTCATAGCCTACAAAATATCATAAAATATATGAAAAGTAACTAAGAAACATGAATATAAGTAACTAATTCAAGTAACAGATACCAGATAAGTAGGTATAAAACCTACTTATCAAATACCCCCAAACATAAACCGTTATTTGTCCTCAAACAAAAACACAAAACAACAATGCTATGCAATGCAACTAATCTACATGCCTACAAATCCAGCATTAATGACAGAAACAAGTCTATTCAACCGGCCTTAGAAAAATCAAGTAAACACGATAATACATCATATCAAAACAAATCATTAACTTCTCAATCAATCATCAAATCTTAGACTGTTATCACTAATATAGTGCGTGTGTGCTCCACAACAATGTTAACTGATATAAAATCAAATTTAACACATAGCAAGTCTCTTCAAAGAAATCATACAGTGTAAACTCAAGAAATCCAAAAACAAGCTAGATCCAACTAAAATCAAATAATTACCAATATCGAGGGTCAACATGGGATACTTATGCTTTATTTTTCACTTATGGAGGCTTTTTTGCTCTTATTTCCCGTTTTATTCATTATTTTTATATATACACATAACTATGCAATGCCTTATTCCCTTAGGCTTTTCAATGCTACTTTAACGAGCTTTCGACCAACGACTCCCAGACCATTAAGATCTTAGGGCGCTAAGTGTAAAGACAATCCCTTCGGGCTTACTTACTCAAGTAATAAAGGCCACAAAACTAGAAAAGTACACCACGGTATTTATTCATACTTTTTATTTTTATTTTTTTTTATTTTTATATCTTATATACCCCAAATATTCCCCCAAACTTAGGTTATTGTCTAACTTTAGCCATCACTATTTATTCTTATCATTCTTTCATTCAAACTAGCATTATCCTTTAGAATCCCATCATGTATCAATTTAAACTCAATCAATCAACAAGTTATTTTTATTGTGATATCCTTATTATACCAGTTTCAAACAGAAAAAGACTCAATTCATAACAAGAAATCACATCAAAGCTCTAATAGTCAGTACTATACTTGTCTACTACCCAATTCCAATCTCATCATTGGTCAAAATAAACTTAACCTATCAAACAGCTGGACTCATGCACGATGAACATAGTAAATAACTATTATTTTTTGATTTTTGATTTTTTTTTATAGACATAAATAAAAATTATTTACAACTACTCTACTATGCAAACTATTATGCACTTACACTACATGAATGCAAACATATAATAATCCTAAACTAAACAATCATGACAACTTATGCAAAACTAAAACAACTACATTAAACATGCAAAACTAAACTAATTAACTCCCCCAAACTTAACCATTACAATGTCCTCATTGTATAATAAAGCATGAAGTGGACGAGGACTTCCATGTAATCATTTAAGCTTGTGGTGATGGTGGCGTTGGCGGCGATGATCATTTTCCTATCCATTGAACCTCCAATACCTGCAATCAAGAGAGACAACATGAATTAGATTATAAGAGAACTTAATAAGTAAATTAATTCCTATCTACTAAATAAACTAGTAAAGCATATAAATATAAAAATTTCTGGGTTGCCTCCCATTTAGCGCTTGAATTACAGTCTTTCAGCCTGACTTTGTATGGTCAACGCTATCCAATTCCTCTTCTAAAGTTGAGGAACCCTTCGTCCATCGAAAATAATGTAGCTTTTGGTAGGTTCCCAATTGTGATAGCCATTGCATTAAAGTCACCTAGTATGCTTTCTTTAGATAAGATCACATTCAAATACGTCCAACATCTAGGTTTTTTCTTCATTGTGTCTGCGAATAGATTCTGGCATTGAGGCTTATCAAACACAACAATCTCTTCTTCTATCTTCTCCTCTTCATCCCACCATGGCTTTACATTTATACTAGCTCTCATGTCATAAAGAGCCTTGCCGACGACATGACTACCTAGCGGACAAGGTTTTGCAAATCTAATCGATCCTTGAACTTTGGTGGAGAAGGCACTTGAGGCATTAATAACATCGGCTCATCCTCGTTAGTACTCAAGGTTAGTTCTTCACCGACCTTGTTTTCATTATCCCCACTTGTCTCCTCTTTTTGAACATCTCGTGGCTCATCCAGTTGTAGATTTGGCTTGGGCACTTCATCAATCTCAGAATCTTCATCATAACACCAATTATTTTAAGGACAGTTGTTTAGGGCTTTGAGCATTTGATCCATCTGGTTCTGCAGGTTTTGAATTGATATCTCTTGATTATGAATTGACCACTCTTGATTAATCCTCCTTTCCTCATTTGATGCTACGAACTTGGACAACAATTCCTTCAACCTTGAATTATCTATCTCAGTCTCGAAAGCCATGTATTGAGGACCATTGGTTGAGGTAGTGACGAGTTGTTCCATCCGATTATTAAAATTTTGGGCTGAGAGCTCTTGGCTAATCCTCATCTCCTATAGGTTTGTTATGCCCTTCAATATTATATCCCTCGAATTTGACTTTTCTTCTTGTGGCAATGGAGGTGGACATAAAAATTCCGGTGTGTATGTTGAATTTGGAGCGTAGTATTGGTCTTCATAAGTATCGCTCCATGACGAATCCGAGTGATACCCCAAAACTTGATGATAATTAGCATATGTATAATCGTTGAGGTATTCACCACCGTGTTGTCCCGACCCAAAACTAATGGTGCATTGATGACTCGGATGATTACCAGCACAATAATTGCAATTAACTACTATCCTTCGATTACGTTGGGCTGCAACAACGTCCAACCTCCTCGAAAGTGTCTCAAGCTGCGCTGATAATGCAGAAAATGCATTGAGACCATCAATCTCCGCTCCCCTTGGCTGTGCCTTTCTCGTATGCGGCCATTGATAATTAAATTCCGCCATGATACCTGAAAAGAAAGAAAAATAAGAAGAGAATTAAATAAAAAGAGAAAAAATGTTTAAATTAAGACTAATTTGATTAAAGCTAATATTGGTAAAAATATATTACCTAATTTCCCGGCAACGACGCCAAAAACTTGTTGGGTAAGATCTAATTACGCACAACACGCAAGTATACGTGGTCAACAAGTAATAAAGTGAAAGTAGAGTATCGTTCCCACGAGAAATTATTTTAATAAAAATCACAAAGTACTAACCCGTAACAAGCTCAATCTTATTTAAACGAATGAATTTCAAATTATATAATTAAACTACTATTAAATTCCATTAGTTAAATTAAGATTACGGAGATTTAAGATCACAACTTCACTTATTGCTTCATTTAAATTAAACACTTCTCATCAATTATTCTCTATCATGAATTGTTAATCAAGAAAACTAAAGCAAATAAAACCATCTCTCGATGCATAATACACATGCTCACTTAAATCCACAGATGATAGAATTAAGCAAGACACCCTAATTAACTAATCCACTATATCTCTATGTGAATTACAATTAAAAAGGATTTAAAGCACAAGTTCTCTATAATATTACATATGGTGTAAATTCATATCTCTATCCTAAACACGAATCATGAATTCCATCTACACAGAAATCACAAACACATGCTATCATGATAAGATCTAAATCTATACTTCATCTCTCGAGTTCATATAGATTATCACGATAATTGATGGCCAATCAATTAAACAATTAAGTCCAAATCACAATAGACAATCCTCACAATAGAACATAATAATTGATAGCGAAGCATATTAAAATAAGCTACACAATAAGATCCATTGTAATCTCAAACAAAGAATTAGTTCATGATTATTGAATTAAAACTAAGAATCCACAATTGAATAATCATTAAAAGAAAAAGATAGAAGAAGATGAGAAGATAGAATCTATTGTCTGTAGATTTGAAGCTCCATCATCGCTCCTACTTTGAATCTTCAATGGTCTCCAAGTTGCTTCAATCTCCAAATCTAATAAGAACTAGGGTTTTGATCTAATTTACTCTAATCTAATCTAATGGAATGCTCTCTCTCTCTCTCTCTCTTTCTTCTAATCTATATGATTTTCCTCCTTTTATATGCATCTTTATATGTCTTTAACTCCTCTTGGAAGTCCTTGAGTCAATCGGATCGAAACAATCCTTCCCGGACTCAAATTTGGCCAAAATTCGCTTTTTCTGTGCATACCCCCGCCCCGACTGAGGTTTATACTTGTAAAGGGCCCGCCCCGACAGGGGTCCATATTATTTTCCAGCTGGTATGTGATAAGTAGGATTTTTCCTACTTATGGAGTACTAATTCATGCGAACTATGCCCATCTCAAGTACATTTTAGTCTGTTTTAGCTGCAATTTATGTTAAATTGCATTTCGCATACTTAAAACTCCATTTGGTGAATAAGTGCAGGAATTAGCTTAATTTGGTGGTGATATCGGGCACGAGGCTAACAAAAGCGTAAGGCGAAACAAAAGATAGGATGTGCATAGGAGTGAGTGGAGCATGGATGGATAAGCATGGATAAATATAGGACATGTCAGTAGCAGCAGCAACATTGCAGAACCAAGCTAAGGAGCTGAATCAGAAGACATCAATTGCAAGCCGCGCGGCAAAGATAGATTGGAAGCACACGTCCGCGCGAGGTCCCAACAAAACTAGGACAACCTACTGCAAGTTGCGCGGCCGAGAGAAGGACAAGCCTAGGGAGCGCGCACCCGCGCGCGAGACCGACCAAACATACAAACCTACTGCAAGTCTCGCGACCGCGAGAGTATCAAGTGGAAGAAGCGCAGCGTGCGCAAGCCTCAAGTCTTGATTTGTTTTATTTTATTTCCAAATTTTAAAGGTTGTATTTGATTTAAAACGATTCCTGACTGGTGTCAGGGGAATCACTTGACATATTATTAGTTTTTTACGTATCTTTACTTGGTAATTAGGGTTTTACTCTCTGGAGAGGATTCCAACGTAGAAGGAGGCCATAACTCTACTTTTCTACTCCTTCTTGGGATTTCTCTACGAGAGTGGATTATTAATATTAGTTTTTGCTGGAATCTTATGAGGATTGAATATTGATGCGTATTCAGCAATTGGGTTTGATAGTTTCATCTTTCATCTTTTAATTGTTGTTTATTGATCATGTTTAGATTTGATCCCATAATGGCTTTTGGTTCAGTCATGAACTAAACTCCATTATGGGATTCTAACGGATTTTATTATGTAGTTTGATTGCACACTTAAATGCTGGGTTGTTTTGCATATCATATGGGATGTCTGTCATGATTGTTTTGCATATATGAATTCTTGATCACCATTCGTTTCAGTATTTGTATGGAATTGACAATGAACATGCAAATATGGACTGTAATCATGATAGTATACGTATATAGGGTTGTGTTATATGGCTTGTGTATTTCGTGAACCAGATAGACATATACTCTTTCACCATATATAAGTTAGAATAAGATCTTGAACTTAAAATCAATATAGTTGCAATTTCACATAGACATATAGTGATGTTGGTTATATTGATGATTACATAGAGTCTATCATCTGTGGATGCTGTGTAAGTAGGTCTTAGTGCATTGAAAAATGGCTAATACTCTTTTAGTGCCCTTGGCTACTTTCCTGTGATATGTAAACAAGTCATGCATGATAGTGGCGATTGAATGAAATATTAAATGAAGTTAGAATCCCATTAGTTCCAATATCATTTATTATATCGTTTTTATTGTTTTAGTTGTTATTTGTAGTTCAAGAACAAACCAAGTTTAATCCATAGTGTGAGCATATAAATATAGTGATTTAATTAATGAATAGTAGTTTAAGTTAAATAACTTTCTCTGTGGGATCGATACTTTACTTGCTCTGTATTACTTGTTGACACATGTATGCTTGCATGAGTTAGAGCTCTTTTGTTAGTTGTAAAAAAGAGGCAACAGTATGCCCGCCCCGGCGGGGGTACCTTTTCTACTCTCACGTCCTTTGGGAAAATGACCATAACGTTTGATACAGGAAGAGTTACCAGGCCTGCCACCTATCAAATCGAAGATATCGACAAGCTCTACAACTCTTAGCTTGAAGTAGATGCTAAGTAAATGGCAAGCACGACAACTCTTAGCTTTGATTTTTCGTTGATAAAGAGGCCATAACTCTCGCATTCGAACTCCGATTGGGACGATTCAATATGTTCCGGAAAGATAAGAAAAAGATCTACAGTATACTTCAAGTTCAAAGCCAAGAACATGCATCCAACTGGGTGTTAAAAGTCCTTCAATCTTCCCTTCTTGCATTTGCTTACGTATTTTGGTCCAAAAGATGTCCGAATTGCTTTCCCTTGCTTCTTCAGGCCAATGTTATGTCATAGCCTACAAAATATCATAAAATATATGAAAAGTAACTAAGAAACATGAATATAAGCAACTAATTCAAGTAACAGATACCAGATAAGTAGGTATAAAACCTACTTATCAGTACCCCGTAAATAGTACTTTGTGAATAGTACTCATGAATAGTACTTCATGCATAGTACTTTATGAATAGTACTTTGTGAATAGTACCTGTGAATAGTACTGAATAAATGAATAGTACTCATGGACAGTACTCCGACATGAAAAGTTTAAATTGTAACAAGAATGTGCAGAAAATATCTTTGTGAAACGATACTAGATGAAGCGCAAATTTCAAGGATACTCTAATAATTTCACAGAGTATAGAAGCAATACTTTAACAAAATGAGGGTATAATTAGGAATACGAGACGAAATGATATTACTCATATACTACAGAGTATGGAAGAAAATATTATTCCTATGAATACTGAACAAAATAATATCCCTTACGAATAAGAAATAAATAACATTCCTTACCTCAGAAGAAGACTGGATACTGCAATAGTGAAGTAGCAGACTACTCTTCTTCTTTCTCTCTATAGCTTCTCTCTCTATAATTGCTCTTGTGAGTCTAAGTGTATTGGTGAGAAGAAAGAAGAATGAGCTTCTATTTATAGGAAAACATAGTTTCGATAATTACACGTTTTGGGGATCAAAATATTACAGTATAATACCTTCATCTTTTCCTTCATTTTTAATTTAGTCATATGAAAGTATTATCAATCTTGCACCACCTCCCCTAATAGTACATGCATGTGAATCAATCTTACACACATGTGAACAAATAGTTATAAGCATGTGAATTAATAGCAATTAATTGCTCATTTATCCGATTAATTACCCGATTGGTCAATATAACCTCTAGACATCGATTATTACAGGTGTGTTGGGAAAGTGCATATTTTGATTTGATGTTTAAAGTAAATGATCATGATTATATGTAAAGTCCTTGAAGAAATATATGTACAAGGACTTAGTGATAGATCAAATTTGTTAGGTTGATCTAAGCTTTTAATGTTTATCATTCTATAAATGAATGTATAGAGATCAAAGATGTTAGGTTGATCTACATCTTGAAATGTAATAGATGAAAGGCTTCAACAAGAATAATTGAGTCTATCGAAAGTGATCAAGAGATTGCAAAAGCCAAGGCGAGGATCGTAGAGCATTGAAGATCGTAGTGTATACGCCTTGAAGGGCCTCTCGAAGAATCGTAGAGTGGTCGGGCGTTTGCCAAAGCTAACTCGAGAGATCGTAGTGTGCTCTGAAAATGTAGAGTCTGCAAGACAAGCAAGTAAAGATCGTAGTGTGCAAGATCCTTGAGAGAAATCGTGTAGTGTTCTCATCGGACCAAGCACCAAGCACCAAGGTGACAAGACACCACGATATGGATCGTAGAGTATCATTTGCCTTGTGTCGGAAGCATCGAGCCCCTACCTTTTGTTTGGAGACAAATTCAACAAATGTGGAATGGGTTTTAAGCGTTGAAGTCCTCACCGGTCCCAATGGCACAAAAGATATCCTTAGTATACAACAAAAAAAGCGTATTGAAGAAGCTAAGGAAAGGACCATAGGGACGGAGGAAAACACCTTTTTCGGTGTTAGGTGAGAAAGCGATCTACGCTTTGTGTCGGTGGGCGAGAATGCAATTCGAGAAGATGTGCGAGAAAAGTCTCCATCAAAGTTCGAGAAATGTCAAAGCGCATTTAATGCTTCAACGGAAATGGCTTCAACGGATAGATTTCAAGGATCACATATATGCAAAACATATGCGGATGAAAGAACTAAGCAAGCATTGAACAAAAGCGCACAAAGAACACTCACGCGCTCAACTCTACGATCGAGAAAAAGAAAGCTTGCTCATTTACTCGGTTCTTTCGAACAAGTGCTTAATGACAATTTGAGTAGCACCAATCAAGAACTCAACAACTACCAATCAAGCTGAAGTAAGAGTTCCAAGTCGGAAGGACTTGAAAGTTCTAAGTGGTATGAAGAACCAAGTCTGCTTTGGACTTGAAGAGTTCAAAGTGAACTAAGAAGTTCCTAGGCTGCTGCTAGTCAGAAGGAATCTGTGAGATTGAGAGAAAGTGTAAAAGACATCCTTAGTGGATTTCCTACTCGAGGAGTAGAAGAGTGGACTAGGAGCTTTAAGTGCTCTGAACCACTTAAAACTACTGTGTCTATTACATTCTTGCTATTATAGCTGCTATAGCTGCTATAAGCTTGCTATCACTCTCACTCTCATTAACTCACCATATCTAAAAGGGAGATTAAACAAACCATAATTTCTTTGTGTTTTAATCATTATCAAAACTAACAAAGTAAAATGAAAAGATTTTTAAATATCTATTCAACCCCCCTTCAGATAACTATTGTGGCTCCGGGAACTAAAAATTGGTATCAAAGCAGGTTCTATTATATAGCCTACAAAGCTTAAGTAGATCAATGGCACACTTACCAAGCGAATCAAAAATTTGGAGGAGGCGTGAAGCCACCTATGTGCAACAAAGATAAATTTCGCCAATTTGGAAAGTTAGGATGCAAGCATACATGGATTCAATAGATGAAGATCTATTTGAAGCTGCTATTCGAGAATGGGCCCTACGTTCCTACAAAGCTTGCACCACTACGAGAACGATCCAAGCGAGAATCTGGATCAAGGTCAAAGGAGAATGGGCGGGACAACGAGAAGAGAGTTGTTCAACTCGACAAAAAGGCCAAGAACATTTTGTTTCAATCCTTAGAAGATGATACATTTGAAAAATGTGGTCAACAACAAAACAACAAAGGAGGTTTGGGAAGCCTTGCTCATCATGCATGAAGGAGCGGAAGAAGTCGGAGAAAACAAACAATCTCTCTAACACAACAATATGAAATGTTTGCACTGCGTTCGAGGAAAAGCGTCTTTGCCACCTACGAGAGATTCAACGTTACGCTCGCTCTCTCTACGAGCCTATGGAAAGATCTATCAAACAAAGATCTAATCATAAAGTTCATGAGAGCCTTACCAAGCGGTGGGATGCCAAAACCTTTGCTATTAGAGAGTTAAAGAATCTCCATGAGATGATTATTCAGCAGTTATATGGCAACCCTTCTTACATCTGAGCTGGAGGTGACTCAATGAGCGCGAAACTCTATCGAAGGAAGAAAGAAGGATAAAGGGTGTTGCTCTCAAAGCAAGCTGAAAGTACCTCAAGGTCGACTTTGAAATTGACTCGACTATGATGAAGATGATGATGAGGACTTTGCAATCTTTGGTGAAAAAGACTCGAGAAGGTTCATGCGTCGAGGAAAACCAACAAGCCAAAAGAAAGTCGGCAACTTCTGTGACCGAGGAGCAAATGAATGATCTATGCTACAATTGCAAGAAAACTGGCCATTTCATTGCCAAGCTGCAACAAACCTCTCGAGAGAAGAACTAAAGAAGAAATCACATCAAAGAAGGAATACAAAAGGCAACAAAAGGCCTCGAGAAGAGACAAAGGCCTTGTTGTATTTGGAGGATCGTGGGGTGACTCGAGACAATGACTCAACTCACGAATCTGGAGATGATGAAGATCCTCAAATGGCAAATCTTTGCCTAATGGCCAAGAATGCAAAAGACAAATAGAACTCCAACATACATGAAGTAAGTATAGATGAGGTATTTGACTTCAACTCTCTGATGTAGACATTGATGATTTAAGAAACGCCTCTGCATGGCATAACATCTGATCTGCATCAATACATGAAATGGTTTAGAGTTCTGTCTAAGGACTATTCACTTCTTCAAAAGGAGAAAGAGAAAGTTCAAGAAGAACTGGAAACAACCCTTCTAAGTACTGACTCTCTCTCCAAGTTTGAAGCTGAGAATAAGCTCTTAAAACAAACCAATGAGCTCAATGCACAAAGAGAGTCAAGTCTAACCTCTAAAATTGAGGAACTAGAAAAGACAATCTCTACATGGAATAAATCCTCTTCATCCATGGACTCCCTGATCTCTAGCCAGAGAAGTGTCTCTGACAGAACAGGTTTAGGCTTTGGGGAATCTACCTCAGAGCCATGTGTGGAAAAGGTAAAGGAAACTAGGCACTAGTAATGCTTCAAGTTTTAGTAGAGGCATTATATTTGTGAAATCCTCACAGAAGGATGAGCCAGTCAAACCCTGCTCTCTTGATTCAATCCATATTCCAAGGAGTAAGGGATCATCATGATGGCTGGGTTTGAGAAAAGAGAAGAGTAACTTGACCCACTACTCACCAACCTCGAAGGATCGTGAGAGTCGAGTAAGACCAACTCTCTGAACCAAGCTGGGAAAGGTACAGTAGAGGTAAGGTACACTCCTCACAAATCATGAAACACGAGGACACATGGAAGAAGGAAAATCGGTTTAACGGAAGGATGACTAAAGATCCACAAAAGTCCAAATGGAGGGAATTCTCTCACACACACAAGCATGCATCATATTAGATGTTTTGTGTGCTATAAAGTTAGTCACAAAGGTTTGCAAAGTGCTATTATAATTCCATGCATGTGAGACCCAAAATCAATGATTTGGGTCCCCAAAGAAGTACTAACAAAGTAGGACCCATGCAAGTATGGGTACCAAAATGAAGGTTTAATGTTACCACGGGAAAAGAGCTCCACGATCACACACAGTATCACGGGCGGTGGATGCTCAAAGGCACATATTTGGGAACAAAGCCCTTTTGTCTAACTACATAGAGAAGGAAGGTCCCTCAGTCATCTTTGGAGACAACGGCTCTGGCAAGACAAGAGGATATGGCTCAGCTGGAAATGGTGCAGTGTCCTTCGGTAAAGTGGCCTATGTGGAAGGACTACAACACAATCTTCTAAGCATTAGCCAACAACTGCGACAAGGGTCATCAAGTAACATTCCTCAACAATCAATGTCAAGTCGAGAGACACGAAGACATCTTTGTAAAGTTAGCAGGAACAAAGAAGGAAATGTCTACATAGTAAATCTTGGACAACTAAGCTCGAGGCGAGACAATATGCTTTACGGCTAAAGCATACGAAGAAATAAAATTTGGTTATGGCATCGAAGATTGTCTCATCTCAACTTCAAGAGCATGTCAAACTAGCCTCAAAAGATCTAGTTTGCGAGGCTTACCCAAGTTGACTTCGTTAAAGAAAGGCCATGCAATGCATATCGACTTGGAAAGCAGACGAAGCTCATTCAAAAGCAAAAGCGCCAACTCGATTGACAAGCCCCTGCGGTTGCTCCACATGGATCTATTTGGGCCAATTCAACAACGAGCCTCGGAGGAAGAGATACTCACTTTGGTCATAGTCGGCGACTACTACACGATTCACATGGGTGTTCTTTCTAACCTCAAAGGATGAAACAAGCTCCCCAATTGATCAAGATGTTCGGGCTGGTGATGAGCGAGAAAGGGGAGAAAATCAAGGCTATAAGGAGTGATCATGGCGAGAGAATTTGACTTCTCGAGAAATGGACCGATTCTGCGCAGAGACAATGGCATCGATCATAACTTCTCGACTCCACGAACTCCTCAACAAAATGGAGTAGGTGAGAGAAAGAACAGGACGTTGATAGAAATTTGGAAGAACTCTAGCTAGCAATGACCCATCATCTGCTGAATACTTACAGGGGGAGAAGTTCATCAACTTTGCATCTACACTCGAGAGCAGATCACTCATACACTCTACGATTAAGAAGACTCCCTATGAGCTGTGGAAAGGAAGAAAGCCAAGTGTCGACTACTTTCATGTATTAATTTGTGCATGCTACATTCTCAACAATGGAAAGCGAGTACTTGACAAAGTTTCAACCCAAGTCGAGACGAAGGAATCTTTCTTGGATATGCCACAGACGGTAAGGCCTCAGAGTGTTCAACAAGAAGACCTTTGAGTGTTGAAGTCTCGATTCACATCATCTTTGATGAGACAGACTTAGACAAAATAGTGCTTCAAGACACTACGATCGGCGGTTCGGACACTCTGAGCGAGGTCGTCGAGCTCAACACACTACGATCGTAGTGCGCGGATAGTGAAATCGTTGAGCAAGGAAATGAGATCGTAGAGAGGCCTATGCAAGACAACGAACCTCCACACCAAGAAGAAGAAATAGATCTTGAAGACCTAAGACAAGAAGGCATCGGGGACGGATGTCCCAATAGGAAAGCAGATGGGCAAGAGATCACACTCAAGATTTAATCATTGGAGATCCAAGTGCTGAGAGTCAAAACAAGAGTTGCCACCCAAAATGAATGTTTTTATCTAAGCTTCCTATCACAAATGGAACCTAAGAAGATGAGGATGCTATGGAAGACTCAATTTGGATAGAAGCCATGCAGGAAGAACTTAATCGATTTGAAAGAAGCAAAGTATGGAGATTGGTACCAAGACCAAAAAGTCATCTGTCATTGGAACCAAGTGGGTCTTGAAACAAGATGGATGAAGATGGAGTAATAACCGAGGAATAAAAGGCAAGACTAGTGGCGAGGGCTACTCTCGGGGAAGAAGGCATTGACTATGATGAGACATTTTGCACTGTTGCGGACTAGAAGCCATCGAGAATATTCCTTGCCTTTCTTTTGCTCACATGAAATTCAAGGTCTTTCGGATGGATGTCAAAAGTGCATTCTGAATGGTGAACTTCAAGAAGAAGTCTATGTAGAGCAACCTCGGGTTTCATCAATCCATCTCTTTCTAATTATGTTTATAGATTAGACAAAGCCTTATATGGTCTTAAACAAGCACCTAGAGCATGGTATGAAACACTAACTAACTTTCTTATTGAAAATGGGTTCACTTTAGAGGTAGAGTAGATACCACATTATTTCTTAGAAAGCATAAAGACAAAGTCTTATTGGTTCAAATATATGTTGATGATATTATTTTTGGTTCTCTTGATGAAAAAGTTATGTAAGAGATTCTCCAAGCTTATGCGAGCAAGTTTGAAATGAGCATGATGGGTGAAATTTGAACTTCTTCCTTGGATTTGCAAGTAAAAGCGGTGATGAAGGAATCTTCATAAACCAAGCCAAGTACATTAAAGACTTACTTAAGAAGTATGGCATGGAATCGACCTCTCCATGAAAACCCCAATTGCTCCTGCAACCAAGCTTGACAAAGATGAAAAAAGGTAAAAAAGTATTGATATAACTCAATATAGAGGTATGATAGGCTCTCTTTTATATCTAGCGCCGATGAGACCGGATATAATGTTTTTGCAACATGCATTTGTGCTAGATTTTGAGGCTAATCCTAAAGAATCACATTTAAGCTTCTTTGTAAAGAGGATTTTCGAGGATCTCAAGGTACACCTCACTTGGGGCTTTGGTATCCCAAGAGTCCTCATTTGAACTAACGGGATACACAGATCTTTGATTTTGCGAAAGGTGCAAAATAGATAGAAAAAGTACCGATGGCTTTTTGTCGATTGCTAGGAAAGCAGACTTGTGTCTGGTTTAGCAAGAAGCAAAACTCGATTATCTACTTCAGCTGCGAAGAAATTTGAATACATTCTTTCTTTGGCATTCTTGTGCTTCGAGATCTATGGATGAAAAAATCAGCTAGCAGATTATGGGTTTGAATTCAAATCCATACCTATTCACTGTGATAACACAAGTGCTATAGCAATAACTTATAATCCTGTCATGCATTCTAGAACTAAGCATATAGAAATAAGGTATCACTTCATTAGGGATCATGTGCAAATTGGAACTATATCTTTACAATATATCCCTACTAAAAATCAACTTGTTGATGTCTTTACAAAGCCTCTAGATGAATCCAGGTTTAACAAGTTAATAAGTGAGCTAGGAATGCTTAATTTATAACCATGAAATAAATGCTCTAGTTTGTGCTAACCATACGAGATATAAAGGCTATGTTTGAAATCATGAGACATGATCAAAGGAAGTCCACGATCGTGAAGTTGAAGTGACATGAAAACAACGACGAACGATCATGACTCAGCGATGTGATCGCAGTCAGCGAGACTCAGCGATGGCGAGCCCCATCAACAAAACAAAGGAGCATCTGTGATGATAAAGTTCAAAACAAAGCAATCTCTACGATAAGCGCCTCGAGAACAAACCTAACCCTTGATTCACTCTATGAGGTTGGCCCTTCACGAGTTACCTTAAGCGAGAAGAATGCTAAGTCAAAAGTTCATCACAAGGACTCGGTCGGACTCGACGATCGTGAGTTCGAACACGACGATTCTTTGGCGAGACTCGACGACGATTGCGATTTGGCGAGACGGCGACGACGCGCGACGATTCTTGATGAGGACACGATGATTCGGACACGGCGATTGCGATTCGAGACTCGGCGATTCTTTGAGCAGACTCGGCGAATTGAAAGCAGACTCAACAATGCAAGCGAAAGGCAAAGGCTACCTCAGCGATCGTAGTCCTCCCTAAGGACACATTAGCTCGAGAAGGAGCTAAGGGCAAATCGATACAATCCTCCTCGATCGATTCGTAGAGCCAAACAGAATTCGACACCTGCCCCACTAAGCAAAATGGAGAGAGGGAAGTTACAAGTACAATTTAAAAATGCCTTTTTGAAATCAGAAGTTCAAAAAGCTTATCTCTCTTTCTCTCTACAAGCAGAAACCCTAACTCTTAAGAAAGTTCAGACAACCATACTCCTTGCAAAGAAATCAATGGCGACCTCAAGCGTCATCTCGGCTCTGAGACTCTGTTTTGATGAGTTCAAAAGCATTTGAACCCAAATTTCACAAAACTCATCATTGATAAAGAAATTTGGTCTCGAAGAAGCCACAGATACGAGCACATGGATCTACAAAAGCTAATAAAAGGTTTTTTACTGAGGAATGGGGTGTTGAAAATAACGTCATCACCACGAGGTCGAGGGCGTGGAAATCAAACTAAAGGCGAGGATATCAACCTAGCCCTAGGCTTCAAATCTGAAGGGTTCTCGTTCATAGATGGCATTGACTTCCATGAAGGCCTAAAGAAGATGCATCACAAGAAATTCCCCACTGTCAAAGGATACAAGAAAAAGGAGTTTCCTCAGAGGTATGAATTTCTGGCCGATATTATTGGGAAGTGTATATGTTGCAAGAGCTCTGGCCACGATTCTGTAAATGAGGTGCAACTCAAGCTCATGACTGCCATAAGTTGTGGAATACAACTTAACTATGGAGCTCTACTGCTTGAATGGATTGGGAAATGGATCACCAGCTCGAAGAAGACAAAGAGCTCTCAAAAAATGCTCTATGGGCCATTTATAAGCATCATCCTATAGTCTGCTCTGGGTGATAAAATTGGGGACAATGAAGGAGAGTCCATCAATCCAAACAGACGGATGACCCAGTAGCTATTTGAGAATTGGAAAAGGAATCCAACAGAGAATGTACGTATGATGTCTGAGTCCAGTGGAAGAACTGGTGATATAAAGGAATCGAGGATTCAGGAAACATGTCGATCGTCAAAGAGGTGAAAGAAGAAGGAAGAGATCAACAAGGAAGAACCCCCTTGCCTTAGTCGAGGAAAAAGCAAGGGCAAGAAAGCTAAAGACTAGAATGGCGAGAAGAACCCCGAGGATCAACCAGCGATATACCTGTAGAGTCTTACGACATTGAGACTCTGAGGATCCTAAGAAGAAAAGAACAGCAGGCTGAGGCAGATGAAGATAGAGCTACCATATCACAATTCTTGAAGAAGAAGAACAAAATCAGTCACAAGTCTAAGAGGCCATCTGTCTCTTCGATCGTAGAAGTCTCTACCGATCGTAGAGACCAGACTGAACACCTCGAGCAAGGAAGTTCTTTGCACGGATATTACGTGATGATCAGCAGGATGAGTGAAGCTCAAAGAAGTCACGAGGTTGTGGCTCGACCTAGAAAACCAAGACAAAAAATTGGTTAAAAAGTACATCCTTGTCAATGAAGGAGTACTCAAAGAGGAAGACAAAAAGATGGGCTCTTTGAAAAGGAACTATCAAAAGAAAGCGAAAAAAAAGGACAAAGCTCAAAGCTTGAGGGGAGATACTGAAGTTCTCACCCTAGAAAATGCTCGGTGAGGGGGAGCTACTAGTCCTGCAGATGGATGATCATGTTGAGGGGAGCCTCATGATATCCCCATGATGAGAAGAAGTTGTTCTGCGAGAAAATGAGAGAGAACAGAGAAAGAACAAAATGAAGTCATTGATATAGTGGAATCCTTGAGCGAAGGCAGAGAAGAGGGCGAAGATGATGAGGTCGAGATCATAGTTGTGGGTTGTAATGGGTATAGAAAAGCTAACTCTGAGTTGTTGTTCTCCTATCTACCCATGATGCCTTTTCATCAAGCTCAAATTCTAAACTCCACGGAATCACATGTTTTGGAGCTTGAAGAATATCCGACCATCTCTGTGCTAGCTCATGGATTTCCACAGAAACTTCAACTTTGCCAAAAACGGTTGATCACAAATGGTCCCTCTTCAAGAATGGTGCATGAGGTATTATCTATCCCAATCTTGTTGAGAGTTAATCACTATCCACTATCTTTCTTGACCAATTTTATGAATTTCAAAAATTTGGTTGGAAGTGGTCCTAAATCCACTAAGTCGATTCCGATTCTGAGAATCCCAAAATTGTATGGCTGATGAACAAATATGTGCCCAACTTCATATTGATCCCAACTCCTCATCATCTCTACGATTCCTGACTCTAGCCCCATCGTAGAGTCCCAAGCTCAAATCGTAGAGCCACCCACACTCCAGACACCCAAAAACAGGCCCCTCCATCAGATATTCCTCTTCCTCCACAAATGAATCTTCAACCTTGATCTTGCCCTCTACTCCTTGCAAGATCAAAACAAATACACCCCTCCTCCACACATTCCACAACTCAGTGAACTCCTCTCAGATCTGCCCACCAAATCTGAGTTATCCGAAGTGTCAAAGAAAGTGATTAAGGATATAGATGACAGTCTTGAAGCTCACACAGAACTCATTCAACTAAGAGTGACTAAAATGATCAGTGTTGCATGATGCTCTCCCCAAACACCCTAAGCTACGAGCTCACAAAAAGAAGCTCGGGGAGATCATAAAAGAAATGGTGAAGAGCATAAATGAATAGGGATGAGATACACTTTCAAGCGACCTAAAAGACATCGGGATGATGTTCTCGTCTTAGACGACTCAAAATACTCAGAACAAGCTTATGTTGGAAAGCATCATCAATTTGCAAACTTTCATAAAAGAATTCCAAAAATTTTACGTAAACCAAAGACAGCAGACTGACAGTGTTCTAGCCGTCCTAAAAAAAAAGGGAAGCTCAATCTGATGCTCTGATCAAAGAGAATCGAGAAGACATTGCTCAAACCTAAAGTCAACTCAACGAGCTCGTCCAAGGAGTGACTCTCCTCGAAGAAGACATTGAACCCTTGATCTTTGACATAAAGGGGAGAATAAAGGGAAAGGAGTTCAAAGGCAAGAAAGAAAGCGGAGGATAATTTCAAACTCAATCTTCAAGGAGTCCTCCTACAAGGCGGTCTCACCAACAGACTCCACGATCCGGCCATCGAGACTCAGCGATCGATCGGCGAGAGAAGTTATAATGGCTCAACCAATAAGGAGTCTAGGGCCAACTACCGACTCACAAAATGTGACCACCAGGGCCTAAGAATGCCAATTGGAGATCTGCATTCATGAATAGGCATGATCACAATCCTAGAGCTAAGCCCAAGTGATTTGGAAGATCTAGCTTGGAGAGAAGAAGCAAGCGAGGAAAAGAAGAAGTGAGGAGTATGCCAATCCTCCACCGCAAAAGATCAAAGAAATAGAGATAAGTTGAAATTTAAATTCTTATTGATGTAAAGCTTAAATGTAATATCTATTCTTCAAACATCAATAAATTCATGCTTATTCTCTAGAAATTTGAATTTGTTTTGAAATATTAAGTCATATTTACTTTCACGCAAATGCATCTAGAAACTAATAATCATGACAACAAATCTCCTTGGTTATGTCAACATCAAATAGGGGAGATTGTTGGGAAAGTGCATATTTTGATTTGATGTTTAAAGTAAATGCTCATGATTATATGTAAAGTCCTTCAAGGAATATATGTACAAGGACTTAGTGATAGATCAAATTTGTTAGGTTGATCTAAGCTTTTAATGTTTATCATTCTATAAGCGAATGTATAGATAAAGAGATCAAAGATGTTAGGTTGATCTATGTCTTGAAATGTAATAGATAGGCTTCAACAAGAATCATGATCTATCGAAGTGATCAAGAGATTCGCGAAGCCAAAAGAAGGATCGTAGAGCATCGAAGATCGTAGTGTATACTGCCTTGAAGGGCCCCTCTAGGAGAATCGTAGAGAGTGGTCCAGACGTTTGCCAAAGCTAACTTTCGAGAGATCGTAGTGTGCTCTCGAAAAGCGTAGAGTCTGCAAGACAAAGCAAGTAAAGATCGTAGTGTGCAAGTCCTTGAGAGAAATCGTAGTGTTCTCGTTTGGATCAAGATCAAGCCAAGGTGACAAGACACCACGATATGGATCGTAGAGTATCATCGCCTTGTGTCGGAAGCATCGAGCCCTACCTTTTGTTTGGAGACAAATTCCAACAAATGTGGAATGGGTTTTAAGCGTTGAAGTCCTCACCGGTCCCAATGACACAAAAGATATCCTTAGTATACAACAAAAGGCGTATTCAAGAAGCTAAGGAAAGGACCATAGGATGAGGAGGAAAACACCTTTTCGGGTGTTAGGTGAGAAAGCGATCTGTTGTGTCGGGTGGGCGAGAATGCAATTCGGGAGGTGTGCTTGAGAAAAGTCTCCATCAAAGTTTAAAAATGTCAAGCGCATTTAATGCTTCAACAAATGGCTTCAACGGATAGATTTCAAGGATCACATATATATGCAAAACATATGCGAGATGAGAGAACTAAGCAAGCATTGAACAAAAAGCGCACAAGAACACTCAACGCTCAACTCTACGATCGAGAAAAAAGAAAGCTTGCTCATTTACTCGATTCTTTCGAACAAGTGCTTAACATGACAGCGAGTAGCACCAACCAAGAACTCAACAACTACCAATCAAGCTGAAGTAAGAGTTCCAAGTCGGAAGGACTTGAAGAGTTCTAAGTGGTTGTGAAGAACCAAGTCTCTTTGGACTTGAAGAGTTCAAGAGTGAACTAAGAAGTTCCTAGGCTTTGGTGCAGAAGGAATCTGTGAGATTCGAGAAAGTGTAAAAAGACATCCTTAGTGGATTTCTACTCGAGGAGTAGAAGAGTGGACTAGGAGCTTTAAGTGCTCTGAACCACTTAAAAAGCTATTGTGTCTCTTACATTACATTTTTGTTATAAGCTTGCTATAATTGCTCATAACTTGCTATAGCGCCTCACTCTCATTTTTTAATTCACTAGATAACTATATCTAAAGGAGATTAAACAAATAATAATTCTTTGTCGTTGTATTATGTGTTTTAATCATTATCAAACTAACAAAGTAAAAGCGAAAAGAATTTTAAATATCTATTGACCCCCCTTCTAGATAACTATTGTGCCTTGATTAATTCAGTGATTTGAGCAAATGGGGCGAACTAGGATTAAGGGGGAAACGAAAATCAGTAGAGGGAAAACAGAAATGAGTCGTTGTCATCGGCACTAGGGATTTTTAAAAGAGCTCATTCTTGATGGCATGTCCGTCGAGATTGACTCAATAGCGACGAGGATCCCGTCAACAATAACCTTTTTTTCCTTCTCCTATGACTTTCCCTCCAGCGTGAAAAAATTTGCTCCAAATTCTTCCCCGGGAAAGGCCATTCTCGACGGGATCCATTGGCGAACATTGAGATCATTCTCGACGGGAATAATGTCGTCGGTAATGGAGCCGTCACCAATGACCAATTTTTTTTTGTAGTGCCAATAATTAGGAACATTTTAGTTTTTGAACTATATAGAATTTAAATATAATTAACATGATCAACATCATGATTCTAAAAGCATTACTCCAAAACTATGGGTTTATCTCATTTAATTAATTTAACTAATTAAACATGGATAAAGAATGCCTTTATATTAAATAAATTCTTTTATTAATAAATGAACTAGATTACAAAGTAAATGCTCATCACATCCAATGTGATTGGCTTGATGGCATACTACTTTCAATCTCTCACTTGCACTAAAGTCAATTACCCTGATATCTAATGCACATCTTCTCTAAGTGACAATCAAATTGTTGATGAGTTAACGCTTTAGTAAATGAATCTATAATGTTATCTTGAGAGTCCAATCTCTCAAAGTAAAAAGATCTATAATTTTAAATAGTAATTTATATTTAAACCTATTTCATAAAGATAAAATTTTAAACTTAAATGCATTTTAAATATTATCTTCCCCGAAAAATACTTTTTAAATTAGAGTTATGCTATATATTGCGAGAGATTTTTGTCAAATTACGATTGCGATATATATCAATATATGAAATTATGTAAAATTATAAAATTGACTCAACATATTAAATACGTAATTAAAATATTATCAATTATAATTATTCACATAACTAACAACTAAAAACTCGATATATAAAATATTAAGATATATGTATCTTTTAAATTATACATATTTTAGAGTTAAAAGTGGTGTTCAGATATGAAAAATAAAAATAAATCGAATTTTATAGGGACAGAGTTTGTACAGTAGTACGGTAGAGATTATAGTGTATAGGTATAGTTTATAGTGCGGACTGGTTCTTGGGAATGCGGCTCCCATACAGATCTCATTGGCCGTAAAAACGGCTTTAGCCTATTTTATTTTAACATACGATAATTAGTCTCTATTATCCTACATCTTTCGACTAATTTTCCCCGTTGCGAATAATATAGTCGCTAATAATATGGTCAAATATAATAATTTATTAATTTTAAATTATATGATCATTATTGACTTTTAAAAAATAACTTGAAACAATTTAATATGAGAACCGATATTTTCATATGTATTTTTGATATTTTCACACGATCCTCTCTCACATGAGTATAAAGTGGGTCTCACCTTCATGTCAGAAGGAACCATCTCACATGAGGGAGTGGTTAGCATGAAGTTAATTTTGGTTAATTGACTAATACAGTGTCGACACACAAACGGGAGGTGATCTCTCTCCCTGCGTGTCAACATTATATTAGTCTATTGACCAACTTACCATAAAGTTAACTTCATGATAACCGGATCCATCACTTGAATATACAGTGGGTCCCGCCTTCATTTGAGAAGGAACCATGTGAAAATATCAAAAATACATGTGGAAATAGTGATCCCCTTTAGTATTTGTTGCGAATAATATTATTGCTAATATTGTCAAATATAATACTCTCCTCGTTCCAAATTATATGATCATTATTGACTTTTAAAAGTCAACTTAAAATAATTTCAAACTCAAAATTGAGATAATTCATTAAAAATCATGAAACAATAAAAATTTCAATGAGTAATACTTTTTAGATATTTTATAATATTCATCATTGTATTGATTAAAACTAAAAGAATCTATGTCAATTTGAGCTTAAAAGTCTTTTAAGTTGACTTTAAAAAGTTAAAAATGATCAAATAATATAGAACGTCAGTAGTATTTAAGAAAATAATTTATATATTGATAAATATTCATAATGAAATTAGATTGCGATCGACGTAAAACATTAAGTTATAAGATATAATATTAGTGTTAGGTCTTTTTTAGCTCCCTTCTATCCGATGTATATCTATATGTCGGTATTTATTATCGATGTAAATTTATCATTATATATATCAGCACTCTAAAATTTGTATACAAAAAAATATGTGAAAAATATAATGAAGGGATCATAGTCCCTAAGTTACGACTTATAAGAGCATTCACAATAGTTTCATTATCTCTATCCTTACTCTACAGTGCTATTGAGATATTTTGCATGATAGGGATTCAATTCTTTCACTATGTACCAACAAATTCCTTATATTGATTCCTTAAATAATGAAATTTAAAGGCAAAAAGCACATTTACTCCCATGTGGTCGTCACCTTGTAAGCAATGAACCACTAAACTTAAAAAAATGCAATTAGCCCACTGTATTTTTTAAAAATTCTTAATCAGGCCATTCCGTCCAATTTTGCTCACGGACGTTAAATAAACTGTCCAAATTTCCTACGTGACAAGCCAGTGAAACCCGACGACAAAATCTTCACCTGCACAGATTCCAGCTCAGCCAATTTTCTAAATTCGCTTTAACGAAGCCCATTGCCACGCCTTCAGCTTCATCGGCCTCATTGTATTCTTCTACAACTTCTTGTCCCTTGTTTAAGTCGGATGTAGAACAACCACAACAACAGCAAAATAAATCGTGTGATGGGCTAGCAGCGGGGGTCAGGGCATCATTATCGCTTCCACTGCCTCGATGGAAGGTGGTTTTCAACTAACGAATGGTGGAATAATGGAGGATGTTTGTAAGACCCCAACTTTTATGAATAAAGAATAATTTTCTCGAATTATGTTTTTGAATATTATGGTGTTGATTTGATATAATGTTATAGTTGTGGGTAATATTTACAAATTTTACAAAGTAAGCAAGTGGTTATATAATATTCGATTGGTCGGGGAATATTCGTTTTAACAGGGAATATTCGTACGACGACACAATCATTGGTGGACCCCACAACGGAAGTATTGTCGTAGTTAGAAAATGACAAAAATACTTTATAAAAATAACGGCGGAAGTTTTACTGTTAATTGTTGAAACACCTGATGTTAAAAGTACAAGAATATGCCAGCGTAGTTAACACAATACATTAGCAGTATTGATTATTGATGCTTACGTGAGAAGTCACCGATTATACTCAATTATTGCTATAGTAATTGCTGCATCATATCTCTCATATTATTGATTCAATTATTGTCAATATTTATATATTATTAAATCAATAATTGAGACGATAAAGTTATTAATATTATTATTTGCAATATTAACGATGTCTAGAAGCTCTGTCAATGAGAGGTTTGGTCACCTAATTGCGCGCCAATAGGGAGAAATCCTTATTGGAAAGCCCCCTCTTTCCTGGGAACGACCTGGTCGATTAATAATGCGAATTATAATAAAGGTGATAAATGTTATTAAAATTATTAAGGTGATTTTTATGAAGTTTTGCTTATTTTGTGGACCTCCATTTACCCATTTTTCTAAGTAATCGGTAAAAGTTTTTCGATATATATATATTTGTTGGGACCACTAGTGGGGTGAAGGATTTGGTGGGGGATTTTCAACCGAAAATGTGGTGGAGTGGTGGAATGATGGGTGTGTATTATATATATATATATATATATATATATATATATATATATATATATATGGTGGGTGTACTATATGTATTATATATATATGTAAGTTGTCAAGTTGTTAAAGTGGGTGGGGAAGGATTTTTTTGGTTTACACGTAGGGGAGTACAATTATTATTATTATTATATATATAAATGTATAGCTTTGTTGACAAATGGGGCAGTAAGGAAAAACGGATCACAAGAGTGTATCCGTGAAGTTTTTAACACATGCTATATATATATATATATTATATTATATTATATATTTTATTTAAAAGATTTTGCTTTAAATATGGACCGTCCGATTAAAAATAAATTAATCTGGACCGTTCATGAATTAGTTACTATTCAGTCCATTTTCCTATAAATAGAAGCTCATTCCTTCATTATTTCTTACGAATTCACTGAAACTCTAGAGAGAGAAACTATAGAGAGAAAGAAGAAAAATATTTTGTTACTTCACTTTTTCAATATCCAGTTTCTTCTAAGGTAGGGAATATTATTTGTTGTAATTCGTAAGGGGTATTATTTCTTTTTTGTATTCATGAAGAGAACTTCGTTATTCCATTAATTGTTATTCGTTGGAATATCCCGCTCATGCGCTTTTATGGGACCTAGTTCCGATCTTTATTATTCTGTTGGAATATCCCGCCATGCATGCTTTTACGCTGGGACCTAGTTCCAATATTTATTATTCTCGCTGAATATCCTATCGTATGCTTTTTTTACGGACCGGTTCCGTTATTTATTATTCGTTGAATAACTCGCCTGTAAGGCCTACATCGCATACATGGTGATTTCTTTTGTTATTCCATTCTATATTATACTCGATTGGTTAAAACTTTGACTTCTATACTCCATGAAATTAGTGAAATATCCTTGATATTTGCGCTTCATCCAAAGATCTTTTCATGGAAATATTCTTCCGAGCATTCTTGAATTTTACTCTACAAAGCAAAAGATCATGTTGACAATTTGGACGTTATCGGGCCCTAGATAAATTAATTCTTGAACTTGTTTTATTGAATTCTTATATCATTGTCATCATCCTCATGTTTATATTTTGTTGAAAGTCATCTCGGGCCTGTAGTGCATAGATGGACTTGGTATGATTATGACCGAGGATTATTGATTGTAATCATGACCATAATGTTACAAAAATGATGTGGTAAAAGTCTTCATTGGCCCGTAGTACATTGATGGATAGTTGTTGGCATGATCATGACCATTAATGAATACATGAATGTCCTTCGCCCGTAGCATAGATAATTTGTGGTCGTGATACTAAAGAATATCCTCGGTCGTAGTGCGGGGGTGATTCAATGATGTGGATTATTTATTGTTTGAGTCCAAATGATAAAAGTGATGAAAAACCCTTTTAAATCATAAAAGATAGTAGATTTTATTCTCTACTTGACTCTTCTAATGGATTGCTTATTCACCGCAGCTTAAACTTGATATTTATTATATTTTATCGGTTTAACATTGTTGAAGGCTAACGATAAATTATTCTCGCATTATCTTTGTCATAATATTTCTTTTCGGGCTAGTTGAGCTCACCCTTTTTGCTTTCATTGTTCTCTGTGAAATGAGAAGCGAAGCAGGACTAGTCGGGAACAGGGGTGATGGTCCTAGATGGTGCATTAGTAGTCCTCACTATTCTCGTGAAATAGTGTGATAATAATTGTAATGAGAACTCCTTTTGAGTTTTATACTCTCTAGTAGACAATATTTGTATTCAAACTCATGAGTTATGTTTTGTCGTATTGTACTAGCAGCTTGTATTATTAAGTTGTATTTATTCAATACCTTGTATGTCTGGAGACTCAAGATGGGTGATGTATACCGGTTTTGGGGTTATATGCTTAGTATCAAAGCTTAGGATATGATCCCGCTAAGATGAGAATAGAACTAGGAGGGAGATAGGGAATTCCTTCGCTAGTATGACCTACCTAAGTTTTTTTTTGGTATTTAATTGGCCGGTCGTAATATAGGGATAATATGTTACATGTCAATTAACCTTTTGTTTTGTGGCAATAATCTGAAAATGACATCCGAGAATGTTGAGAATAGCAATGGAGCACAAGCGACCGTTGATTCACCACATATCAATAATTAGGATAATGTGCATCAGGAAGGCGACAATCCTCATGCAAACAACAACACTGACCAAATGATGAATGATGGAATGTTCAGAGGCTTTATGCAATTCATGCAACAGTAGGCGAGAGCGGCTCATGTCCAAAATGTAGGTAGAAACACTGGAAACTCTCGGACGATCACCACTAAACAATTCAAGGAGCTGGGACCACCGGAGTTTATTGGAGAGCCAAAACCACTTAAGGCGGAAGCATGGATAAAGCAGATCACTAAGATATTTGATGTCTTGGGATGCTCCGAGGAGCAAAAGGTTTCCTTTGCCGCCTTTATGTTGCGAGGAGAGGCAGATTACTGGTGGGAGTCGGTAAAACGTACTCAACCTGCCGCATTAAAGATGTCTTGAGAAAAGTTCCAAGAACTATTCAACGACAAGTACTTTCCCGAAAGTATTCGTTATATAAAAGAGGTAGAATTCATCAAGTTGGAGCAAAATAATATGATGGCGTGTCGCAAAGACGAAGCCAAGTTTGCCGAGTTGTCCGGTTTTGCGTCCACTTGGTGGATAAATGAAGAGAGAATAGCGTGGATGTTTTTAAGAGGTTTGAAGTTCGAGATACGTTAACATCTTATTTCTCATAAACCCTGTATTTGTATTCAGATGTTGTAAATAGGGCTCAGTTAGTGGAGCGCGATAACGAGTCAACGCAACCAAAGGAGAGCAGTCATCAAAGCAATGACAACAAGCGTGGAGGGAATCAAAATGCCAGAAATGGTAACCACTTCGGTGGTAATCGGGGCCAAAACAATAAGAATGGACATTTCAAGAAGAGGAGATTCAACAATGATGGAAAGAGCGTCAAAGACCAACTTTGTTGTTAAGGAAGGAGACCGACCACCTATCATATGCTTCAAATACGGAGGGGAGGACACATCAGTCCAAACTGCGCGATGCCGTCCAAAGCATGTTATAATTGTGGAAGAGAAGGTCACTTAGCCCGATTTTATCGTTCACCGAAGACAAGTTCAGGTAGGATGGAGGCACCAAAGGCCATCCTAGAAAAGTCAAAGCCAGTGAAGCTAAGGAGAGCATTTGTTGTGACCTCCCGAAAGCAAGGAACCCAAATGAGGTCATCACGGGTAAAGCTTATCATAAACTCTAGCGAAGTCTATACTTTATTTGATACCGGTTCTACCCATTCTTTTATTTCTCCTACTTGCGCTCAACGACTAAATTTGACTCCGGAGAAATTAGACTTTGACTTATCTGCGAAAACTCTATTGGGAGAAACCTTCATGACATCCACTGTTTATAAGTCTTGTTTGGTTCAAATCAGAACCGTGCATAACAACCATCGATCTTATTTCTTTAAAAATACTTGCGTTTGACGTAATTTAGGGATTGATTGATTAAATACTCATCATGCAAAAATTGATTATTTTCGTAAGGTTGTTAGTTTTCATATTCCTAATCAACCTATTATGCTTAATTCAAGCGACCAAACCATTAAAATCAATCACGATCATTTCAAGCCATAAAGCTATTCGCTTATTAAAAATGGATGTCAAGCTTTCTTAGCTCATGTCATGATTTAAACAAAAATACGCCGTTTTGATCGATATTTCTATTGTTAATAAATTTCCGACGTATTTCCTCAAGAACTTCACGGCCTACCCCCCAGAGCGTGAAATTGAATTTTGTATCGACCTTGAACCCGGTATAAAACCCATTTCTAAAGCCCCATATCGAATGGCTCCTATTAAACTTCAGGAGTTAAAGACCCAATTGCAGGAATTGTTAGACATTGGTTTCATTCGTCCTAAAGACGTCTCCTCGGGGTACTCATTGCTCTATTCGTGAAGAAGAAAGATGGGAGTGTCGCGACTTTGTATTGATTATCGGGAGTTGAATCATGTCACCATCAAAAATAGGTACCCATTGCCACGTATTGATGACTGTTTGACCCGATTGCAAGGAGCCAAATTCTTTTCAAAGATTGATCTTCGTTAGGATATCACCAATTGAAGATTAAAACCGATGACATTCCAAAGATGGCTTTCGGAACTCCAGACGGGCATTATGAATTCCTAGTCATGTCCTTTGGATTGACTAATGCTCCTGCTGCCTTCATGGATATGATAAACCGAGTATTCAAGGAATATTTGAATCACTTTGTGGTCGTCTTTATTGATGACATCCTTATTTATTCCAAAAGCCGTGAAGATCATGAGCAACACTTGAGGCTGACACTCCAAAAGCTTCGTGAATACAACCTTTATGCCAAGTTGAAGAAATGCGAGTTCTGGCTTGAGGAAGTAGCTTTCCTTGGGCACGTAGTATCAAGTCATGGAATATCTGTTGACTCGGCAAAGATAGAAGCTATTCAAAGCTGGGAGCAACCTAAATCAATGACCGAAGTACGTAGCTTTCTCGGTTGAGCTGGTTATTATCGGAGATTCATGGAAGAATTTTCTCGAATCGCTACTCCATTAACTCAGTTGACTCGGAATGATACAAAGTTCGGTTGGAGCGAAGAATGTGAGAAGAGTTTTCAAGAACTCAAGAGGAGACTCATTTTAGCTTTGTTCGACAATACCATCGCTCGGAGAGGATTTTTCATCTACAAAGTGATGCTTGAGTGCAAAGGGTTAGGATGTGTTCTTATGCAACATGGGAAAGTCATAGCCTATGCCTCAAGACAACTCAAAGAATATGAGAGGAATTATCCTACTCATGATCTAGAGTTAGCAGTTATTGTCTTCGCACTTAAAATTTGGAGGCATTACTTGTATGGGGAGAAAGTGGAGATCTTTACGGATCATAAAAGCCTCAAATATTTCTTCACTCAAAAGGAACTCAACATGTGACAACGACGTTGGCTTGAATTGTTGAAAGATTATGATCATACCATCCAATACCATCCTGGAAAAGCGAACGTGGTAGCTGACGCATTAAGTAGAAGATCATATGCAAGTACGAGTGCGATATTATCAACGCAAAGGCCCATTTTGTGTGACTTGCAAAGGATGGAGATAGAATTAAAGACTCCAGAGACCCATGTGATGATGACGAATATACGAGTAGAACCAACTTTAATTTATAAAGTTAAAGCTGCTCAAGCTACAGACCTGGAACTGATACGTATGAGGAAGAATGTGAGACCCCGAATTTTATGAAATAAAAGTATTCAATTTTTCTATTTTGGTAAATAGTTAAATTGATAAAAGTTTAAAGTTAAGGGTAATATGTGATTTTTTTTTTTTGCAAAGTAAGCAAGTTGATATAAAATATTTGTTGTGTTTGGGAATATTCGATTAATCGGGAATATTCTTTTTTGTCGGGAATATTAAATGCGGCGGTAGACAATAATTGGTGGACTTAATAGCGGAATTATTGTCGAATCGAGAAAACGACAACAATATTTTTATGAAAATAATTCGCGGAAGTTTTACTGATAATTAATTTGTTGAAACACCCTATGTTAAAAAAGTACGATGAATATGCGGTTGTATAGTAGCACACCAGTATTGATTATTGATACTTCTACGTAATAAGTCACTCGCTTTTGTTTTATTTAGTATTATTAATGTAATAAAAGCGGAAAAGCTTTTTATATAAAAGTAATACTTTTATAAAGTTATTCGTTTTATTAGGCTAATAGTAAAATCTTTTTATATAAAACAAAATACTTTTATAAAGTTATCATTTTATTAGACAATAATTAGAATATATTATATTTTATTATGCATAGTGTTTTGTATAGTGTCTGCATGATAGTATTTGCATAGTAAAATCTTTTATAAAGTTATTCGTTTTATTAGATTATAAATAGAATATATTATATTTTATTTAAAAGATTTTGCTTTAAATATGGACCGTCAGTTTAAAGTAAATTAATTTGGACCGTTCATGAGTTAGTTACTATGCAGTCCATTTTTCTATAAATAGAAGCTCATTCCTTCATTATTTCTTACTTAATTCAATTTGAAACTCAGATAGAGAAACTATAGAGAGAAAGAAGAAAAGTGTTACTCGCTACTTCACTACTTCTATATCCAAAGACTTTTCTTTCTAAGGTAGGAGGTATTATTTCTTTTGTATTCATGAAGAGAACTTCATTATTCCATTCTTTATTATTACGTTGGAATAACTCAGATACGCTGTGGACTTCCCTATACTTGGTGAAATTCTCCTGTTATTCTATTCTTTATTATTACGTTGGAATATCACATGCAATGCGTTTTTACGTGGGACCGGTTCCATATTTATTATACGTTAGAATATCCCGTCATGCGTTGTTCACGGACCGGTTCCGTTATTTATTATTACGTTGGAATAACTCGCATGACAATGCGGCCTCATCGCATGCATGGTGATTTATTTTGTTATTCCATTCTTTATTATACTCAGTTGATTAAAACTTTGACTTCTATACTCAATGAAATTAGTGGAATATCCTTGATATTTGCGCTTCATCCAGTATCTTTTCATGGAAATATTCTTCTGAGCATTCTTGAATTTTACTCTACAAAGCAGTATCATGTTGACAATTTGGACGTTATCAGTTCCTAGATAAATTAATTCTTGAACTCGTTTTATTGAATTCTTATATCATTGTCATCATCCTTATGTTTATATTTTGTTGAAAGTCATATGTGGCCTGTAGTGCATAGATGGACTTGGTATGATTATGACCAGGGATTATTCGGTATAATCATGACCGTAATGTTACAAATGATGTGGTAAAAGTCCTCATTGGCCGTAGTGCATTGATGGACAGTTGTTGGCATGATCATGACCATTAATGAATACACAAATATTCTTGGCCCATAGTGCATGGATAGTTGTGGTCGTGATACTAAAGAATATCAATGGTCAGAGTGTAGGGTGATTCGATGATGTGGATTATTTATTGTCGAGTCCAGCCGATAAAAGTGATGAAAATCTTTTAAATCATAGAAGATAGTATATTTTATTCTCTACTTGACTCTTTTAATGGATTGCTTGTTCACCGCAGCTTAAACTTGATGTTTGTTATATTGTATCGGTTTAACACTATTTAAGGCTAATGATAATTTATTTCGCATTATCTTAGTCATAATATTTCTTCTTGGGCTAGTTGAGCTCACCCTTTCTTTCTTTGTTCTCTTGAAATGAGAATATACCGGGACGAGCCGGGAAGCGGAGTGATGGACCAGATGATAGTATTAGTAGTCTTCACTATTCTGTTAAATAATGTGACAATAAATGTAATGAGGATCCCATTGAGTTTATATATTGTCTAGATGACAATATTTGTATTAAAACTCACATCATATGTTTAGTCGTATTTTACACGACTGTTGTATAATTAAGTTGTATTTGAATTTTGTACCATGTATTTGGCGACTCAAGATGGGTGATGTATACCTATTTTGGGGGCGTCACAATTGGTATCAGAGCTTAGGGATATGGTCGCTGGCGGAGATAAGAGTCTAGAACTAGGAGGGGAGAGACGAGTTATATACTTCAGCTAGTGTGTGAGTTACCTGTTTAAATTGTTTACTTGATAAGTTGACAAATTATGATATGTCAATTAACCTTTGTTTTGAAGATATATTCTAGAATGATATCTGAAATACATGAGATGAGCAATGGAAAAATCATGATACATAAGATATAACCAGGAAGGTACAATCCGAAAAGAAAGCAAGGTATTCTTATCTCTTCGAATATCAGTACGTATGTAAATTTTAGGGAAGTAAATTTCATAAGGAGGGGTGATTGTGAGACCGAATTTTATGAAATAAAAGTATTCAATTTTTCTATTTTGGTAAATAGTTAAATTGATAAAAGTTTAAAGTTAAAGGTAATATATGAATTTTTTTTTTTGCAAAGTAAGCAAGTTGATATAAAATATTCGTTGTGTTTTGGGAATATTCGATTAGTTGGGAATATTCTTTTTTGTCGGGAATATCCGCATCGACGGTAAAATCATTGGTGGACCCCTATTAACGGAATTATTGTCGGATTGAGAAAACGACAAAAATATTTTTTATGAAAATAATGGCGGAAGTTTTACTGTTAAGCTCGTTGAAACACCCGGTGTTAAAAATACGATGAATACGCGTGGTTGTATAGTAGACACTGCGGTATTGATTATTGATGCTTACGTAATAAGTCACTCGGTTTTATTTTATTTAGTATTATTAATGTAATAAAAGCAGAAAAACTTTTTTATATAAAAAATGTAATACTTTTATAAAGTTATTCGTTTTATTATGCTAATAGTAAAATCTTTTTTATATAAAATGCAGAATACTTTTATAAAGTTATCTCATTTTATTAGATAATAATTAAAATATATTATATTTTATTATGCATAGTGTTTGTATAGTACTGCAGATAGTGTTTGCATAGTAAAATCTTTTATAAAGTTATTCATTTTATTAGATTATAAATAGAATATATTATATTTTATTTAAAAGATTTTGCTTTAAATATGGATTTGTCAGATTAAAGTAAATCAATCTAGACATTCATGAGTTGATTCTTATCGTATCCATTTTTCTATAAATAGAAGCTCATTCCTTCATTATTTCTTTTAATTCAATGAAACTCTAGAGAGAAACTATATAGAGAAAGAAGAAAAGTGTTCTCGCTACTTCACTACTTCACTACTTCTATATCCGAAGACTCTTCTTTCTAAGGTAGGGGGTATTATTTCTTTTGTATTCATGAAGAGAACTTCGTTATTCCATTCTTTATTATTCGTTGGAATAACTTTGTGATACGCGACTTCCCTATACTTGGTGAAATTCTCCTGTTATTTTATTCTTTATTATTCATTGGAATATCACGTCTCATACATTTTACGCCGGACTGGTTCCAGATTTATTATTCATTGGAATATCCTCGTGTGCATTTACATTTTGGGACCTGGTTCCGATTATTTATTATTCTGTTGGAATAACTTTTGCTCGCTGGATCTATCGCATGCATGGTGATTTCTTTTGTTATTCCATTCTTTATTATACTCAGTTGATTAAAACTTTGACTTCTATACTCAATGAAATTAGTGGAATATCCTTGATATTTGCGCTTCATCCAGTATCTTTTCATGGAAATATTCTTCTGAGCATTCTTGAATTTTACTCTATAAAGTAGTATCATGTTGACAATTTGGACGTTATCAGTTCCTAGATAAATTAATTCTTGAACTTGTCTTATTGAATTCTTATATCATTGTCATCATCCTCAAGTTTATATTTTGTTGAAAGTCATCTGTGGCCTGTAGTGCATAGATGGACTTGATATGATTATGACTAGGGATTATTCGGTATAATCATGACCGTAATGTTACAAATGATGTGGTAAAAGTCCTCATTGGCAGTAGTGCATTAATGGATGCTTGTTGGCATGATCATGACCATTAATGGATACACAAATATTCTTGGCCGTAAAAGTGCATGGATAGTTATGGTCGTGATACTAAAGAATATCCTTCAGAAAGTAGTGTAGGGGTGATTCGATGATATGGATTATTTATTGTCGAGTCCCAAAGAATAAAAGTGATGAAAAACCTTTTAAATCATAGAAGATAGTAGATTTTATTCTCTACTGACTCTTTTAATGGATTGCTTGTTCCTCGCAGTTAAACTTGATGTTTGTTATATTGTATCAGTTTAACACTATTTAAGGCTAATGATAATTTATTCTGCATTATCTTAGTCATAATATTTCTTAATGGGCTAGTTGAGCTCACCCTTTCTTTCACCGTTCTCTGTGAAATGAGAATATAGCCGGGACTTAGCCTGTGGAAGCGGAGTGATGGACCAGATGATAGTATTAGTAGTCCTCACTATTCTGTTAAATAGTGTGACAATAAATGTAATGAGGATCCCATTGAGTTTGTATATTGTCTAGATGACAATATTTGTATTAAAACTCACAACATATATTTAGTAGTATTTTACACAACTGTTGTATAATTAAGTTGTATTTGAATTTTGTACCATGTATTTGGTGACTCAAGATGGGTGATGTATAACTATTTTGGGGGCATCACAAAGAAAGTGCAAGAAGGTGCTATGCCGGAAGCAAGAATCGATGAAGAAGGAATACTTCGAGTCAACTCCAGACTTTGTGTTCCTAACGACCCTGATTTAAAGTATAAAGTCATGATGGAGGCGCACAACACACCGTTTGCAATCCATCCTGGGAGTACCAAAATGTATCAGGATCTTCGACATACATTTTGGTGGAGCAATATGAAGAGAGAGATAGCGGAGTTTATCTCAAGGTGTTTAACTTGTCAACGAGTCAAGGCGGAGCATCAAGTACCAAAGGGTCCATTGCAACCACTTGAAATTACAGAATGGAAGTGGGAGCACATTACCATGGATTTCGTTACCAGTCTTCCTAAGGTTTCTCAAGGCATAGATGCGATTTGGGTCATTGTTGATAGATTGACCAAGTCTGCTCATTTCTTACCGATACGAAAAACTTATACACTTGAACGTCTTGCTCATATGTACATAAACGAGATTGTAAGGCGCATGGTATGCCTAAGTATCCATAGTTTCGATCGAGACCCAAGATTCACTTCACGATTTTGGTTAGTTTGCAAAAAGCTATTAGCACAGATTTTACGATTTAGCTTTTAAGATATCATCCTCAGACGGACGGACAATCGAGAGGACTATTTAAACTCTTGAAGATCTATTAAGACTCCGTATCCTTGACTTCAAGGGAAGTTGGGACAAGTTCTTACCATTGGTGGAGTTTTCCTACAACAACAGTTATTAAGTAAGTATTGGCATGGCTCCATTTGAGGCGTTGTATGGAAGAAAGTGTTGTTCTCCAGTATGCTGGGATGAGGTTGGTGAAGCAACGTTGTTGGGACCGAAGTTGGTACGTATGACTACAAAAAAGATTCAAATGATCCGACAACGTATAAAAACTTCACAAGATCGACAAAAGAGTTATGCTGATCTTCATCGAGAGGACGTAGAATTCGATATTGGAGATCATGTGTTGTTACGTGTTGCTCCATGGAAAGGAGTTCGAGATTTGGAAAGAGAGGAAAGCTCAATCCTCGATTCATTGGCCCATTTTAATTCTCGAAATGTAGTGGAATCGTGGCCTATAGACTCGCTTCTTACCGCCAAGTATGTCTCGTGTTCATAATATTTTTCACATATCTATGTTACGTAAATATGTGAAAGACCCGAACCACATTATTGAGTTAGAACGCATTTGAGATAGAGGAAGATTTAACGTATGAAGAGTTACCTGTTAAAATCTTGGATAAGAAGGATCATGTTCTACCCTAATTTTCTCATCTCTTCAACATACCAGGTATGTACCCTAATTTCGAGGACGAAATTTCATAAGAAGGGGAGGTTGTAAGACCCCAACTTTTATGAATAAAGAATAATTTTCTCGAATTATATTTTTGAATATTATGGTGTTGATTTGATATAATGTTATAGTTGTGGGTAATATTTATAAATTTTTCAAAGTAAGCAAGTGGTTATATAATATTCGATTGGTCGGGGAATATTCGTTTTAACAAGAAATATTCGTACGACGACACAATCATTGGTGGACCCCACAACAGAAGTATTGTCATAGTTAGAAAACGACAAAAAATACTTTTATGAAAATAACTACGAAAGTTTTACCGTTAATTGTTGAAACACTCTCTGTTAAAAGTAAAGACGATGTCCAGCGTGGTTACAAGATGGCACCAGTATTGATTATTGATGCTTACGTGAGAAGTCACTCGGTTATACTCAATTATTGCTACAAGAATTCTTTGCGATCATATCTCTCATATTATTGATTTAATTATTGTCAATATTTTATATATTATTAAATCAATAATTGAGACGACAAAGTTATTAATATTAATATTTGCAATATTAACGATGTCTGCAGAAGTTACATCAAGGAGAGGTTTGGTCACCTAATTGTGCGCCTAATAGGAGAAATCCTTATTGAAAGCCCCCTCTTTCCTGGAAACGACCTGGTCGATTAATATTGTGAATTATAATAAAGGTGATAAATGTTGTTAAAATTATTAAGGTGATTTTTATGAAGTTTTGCTTATTTTGTGGACCTCCATTTACCCATTTTTCTAAGTAATCGGTAAAAGTTTTCGATATATATATATATATATATATATATATATATTTGTTGGGACCACTAGTGGGGTGAAGGATTTGGTGGGGATTTTCAGCAGAAAATGTGGTGGAGTGGTGGAATGATGGGTGTTTATTATATATATATATATATATATATATATATATATATATATGGTGGGTGTACTATATGTATTATATATAAATGTAGTTGTCAAGTTGTTAAAGTGGGTGGGGAAGGATTTTTTGGTTTACACGTAGGGGAGTACAATTATTATTATTATTATATATATAAATGTATAGCTTTGTTGACAAATGGGGCAGTAAGGAAAAACGGATCACAAGAGTGTATCCGTGAAGTTTTTAACACATGCTATATATATATATATTATATATTATATATTTTATTTAAAAGATTTTGCTTTAAATATGGACCGTCCGATTAAAAATAAATCAATCTGGACCGTTCATGAATTAGTTACTATTCAGTCCATTTTCCTATAAATAGAAGCTCATTCCTTCATTATTTCTTACGAATTCACTGAAACTCTAGAGAGAGAAACTATAGAGAGAAAGAAGAAAAGTATTTTGTTACTTCACTTTTCCAATATCCAGTTTCTTCTAAAGTAGGGAGTATTATTTGTTGTACCGCAAGGGGTATTATTTCTTTTGTATTCATGAAGAGAACTTCTGTTATTCCATTATTTGTTATTCTGTTGGAATATCACATGTATGCGCTTTTACGTCGGACTGGTTCCGAGATTTATTATTCGTTAGAATATCCATGTCTGCATTGACTTACGGACTGGTTCCGTTATTTATTATTCTGTTGAAATAACTGCATGTATGCGATTACATCGCATGCGTGGTGATTTCTTTTGTTATTCCATTCTTTATTATACTCGGTTGGTTAAAATCGACTTCTATACTCCATGAAATTAGTGAAATATCCTTGATATTTGTTCTTCATCCGAAGATCTTTTCATGGAAATATTCTTCCGAGCATTCTTGAATTTTACTCTACAAAGCAAAGATCATGTCGACAATTTGGACGTTATCGGTTCCTAGATAAATTAATTCTTGAACTTGTTTTATTGAATTTTATATCATTGTCATCATCCTCATGTTTATACTTTGTTGAAAGTCATTTGTGGCTGTAGTGCATAGATGGACTTGGTATGATTATGACGAGGATTATTGATTGTAATCATGACCTTAATGTTACAAATTATGTGGTAAAAGTCCTCATTGGTCTGTGTAGTGCATGGATAATTTGTGGTCGTGATACTAAAAAATATCCTCGTCAGAGTAAGTGTGGGTGATTCGATGATGTGGATTATTTATTAAAATTCGAGTCCCAAATGATAAAAGTGATGAAAACCCTTTTAAATCATAGAAGATAGTAGATTTTATTCTCTACTGACTCTTCTAATGGATTGCTTGTTCATTGTAGTTAAACTTGATATTTATTATATTTTATCAGTTTAACATTGTTGAAGGCTAACGATAAATTATTCTGCATTATCTTAGTCATAATATTTCTTACTGGGCTAGTTGAGCTCACCCTTTTGCTTTCATTGTTCTCTTTAGGAAATGAGAACGTAGCAGGGACTAGTCGGGGAACAGAGTGATGGTCCTAGATGGTGCATTAGTAGTCCTCATTATTCTGTGAAATAGTGTGATAATAATTGTAATAAGGACTCCTTTTGAGTTTTTATACTCTTTAGTAGACAATATTTGTATTCAAACTCACAGGTTATGTTTTGTCGCATTGTACACGACAGTTGTATTATTAAGTTGTATTTATTTAGTACCTTGTATTTGGCGACTCAAGATGAGTGATGTATACCTGTTTTGGTGGCGTCACAATGTTGATTGCATAGATGTGATGGAGGATTTCAGGATCGTGGATCTGATTGATGGAAATGATACTTGGGAGCCATCTTCTATTTTTCACCAAAACCCTGATGATCAAGGGGAAGCTGGAGACTACTCCAACCAGAAGGAGCATGTGAGTAATTTTATGTTACAGGGGAACATTGAGGTGGTTCAAGAGAAAGAAGGTTGGGTTTAGATGAGCTAGGGGTTATCTTTTTTGAGTGGCTCAAGACAAATAAGGAGCACATCTTTTGTAGCTTCATCGGCTTTAATGATTAACGAAGTTATCGTGACTTGTCAAAAGCTCGTGGCCGCCGATCGCTATATTGTGCCACCACCTGAGGCCTTGGACACCTCTTCCTCACCGTGGTCCAATCTAAACCCAAGAGATGATATCGTGAAAGTTGGGTCAATTGGGGATAAATGGGAGATTAGAGAGGAGGGAGTAGAAGTCTTAGCAATAGGGTTTTTGATTTGAAAATTTTAAGAGGAAGAAGAAGCACACGACTTGTTTTGATTTTGATCTAGTTTTGTTTTTTTTTTATTTTTTTTGTTTTTATGTTTAGTTATTAATAGTTTTAATAGTACGTTTCTTTTATGTTTAAACCTAAATTTAATAATTTTATTGTATTAATATTAATATTAATTTTTAAAATTAAAATAATAATTAAAAGAAAGGAAAAGAGATAAAGGAAAAGAAAGATTATAATTAAAATGAAGTAAAATATTTATTTTAATTTTATTATTATTTTAATCAATTTTAACACATTAATAAGTTTTAATATTTTTAATAGTATGTTTTTTTTTATGTTTAAACCTAAATTTAATAATTTTATTGTATTAATATTAAAATTAATTTTAAAATGAAAATAATAATTAAAAGAAAGGAAAGAGATAATGGAAAATAATTTTTTTTAAAGAAAATGAATTAAAATATTTATTTTAATTTTATTATTATTTTAATCATTTTTTTGCCACATAATTAATGATTTTATTTTATTATTTTTTTGTGTTGCCACATAAGAAAATAATGATTTTTTGTTTTTTTTCAATACCGCGCTTGAAAATATTTGACGTCTGTCCAAGAAATTAGGCGGAATGACTTGATTAACAATTTTTAAAAAACACAGTGGGCTAATTGCATTTTTTTAAGTTCAGTGGCTCAATATTTACAAGGAGACGACCACAAGGGGGTAAAGATGTTTTTTGCCAAAATTTAAAAGTTAAAAGTTAAAATTTGAAAGTTTCAACCGTCAAAGCAAGTAGTTTTAACTGTTGTAACTATTTGACATTTGTATTGGTTCCATGTGTAAGACCCCGAATTTTACGAAATGAAAGTATTCAATTTTTATAATTATTATTCTATTTAGTAAATGGTTAAATTGAGAAAGGGTTAAAGTTAAGGGTGATATATGAAAATTTTGCAAAGTAAGCAAGTTGATATAAAATATTCGTTGTGTCGGGAAATATTCGATTAGTCGGGGAATATTTATTTTAAAAGGGAATATTCGTACGACAGCATAATCATTGCTGAACCCCACAACGGAAGTTTTGTCATAGTTAGAAAATGACAGAAATATCTTTTCATAAAAATAACGACGAAAGTTTTACCGTTAAACTGTTGAACTACCCAGTAGTAAAAGTACAGTAATACGCGTGGTTGCATAATAGCACACGGTATTGATTATTGATGCTTATGTGAGAAGTCACTCAGTTATACTCAATTATTGCTACAGTAATTGCTGCATAATATCTCTCATATTATTGATTCAATTATTGTTACAATATCATCTGCATAATATTTTATATTATTAAATCAATAATTGAGATGACAAAGTTATTCATATTATTATTTGTAATATTGACAATGTCTAGAAGTTCTTTCAAGGAGAGGTTAGGTCATCTAATTGCGCGCCAATAGGGAGAAATCTTTATCGAAAAGCCCCCTCTTTCCTGGGAACGACCTGGTTGTTAAATATTATGAGTTATAATATTAATGATGAATAAGTTCGTGTTGATTAAAGATGAAATTGATAGTTCTATTGTGTTGGGATTATTAGTGTTAGTGGAAATCGACATTTATTTCGATAATAATTGATATCTGGAAGTGAGAAATTAATTGCTATTAATTCACATGCTTATAACTATGTGTTCACATGTATGTACTATTGATTCACATGCATATACGATTAGGGGAGGTGGTGCAAGATTTATAATACTTGCATGACTAAATTAAAAAATAGAGGTATGGATGAAGGTACTATACTGTAATTATTTTTTCATATGTATAGAACTATTGAGTCACATGATTGTACTATTGATACACATGATATACTATTAGGGGAGGTGGTGCAAGTTTGATAATACTTGCAGGACTAAATTAAAAATGAAGGAAAAGATGAAGGTATTATACTCTAATATTTTGAGCCCCAAAATGTGAAATTATCGAAACTATATTTTCCTATAAATAGAAGCTCATTCTTCCTTTATTCTCACCAATTCACTAAGACTCACAAGAGCAACTATAGAGAGAGAAGCTATAGAGAGAAAGAAGAAGAGAAGTCTGCTACTTCACTATTCCAAATATCCGATCTTCTTACGAGGTAAGGGTATTATTTATTTCATATTCTGAAGAGAAATTATTTTTCGTATTCGTATGAATATTATTTTCGTTTAATATTCGTAAAGGGTATTATTTCTTTTGTATTCATGAAGAGAGTTATTTTCTTTCAATACTCGTTAGGGTTGTTATTCCATTCTTTATTATTCTGTTGGAATAAACTTTCTACGTGGACTACCGTATGCATGGTAAAATTCTTCTGTTATTCTATTCTTTATTATTCTATTGGAATAACCTGTATACGCGGACTACCGTATGCATGGTGAAATTCTTCTGTTATTTAATTCTTCATTATTCTGTTGGAATAACCTACATACGCAGACTACCGTATGCATGGTAAAATTCTACTATTATTTAATTCTTCATTATTCAGTTGGAATAACCTATATACGCAGACTACCGTATTCATTCTTTATTAAATTGTGGAAATGATCTGTTTACGTGAATTACCGCATGGCGGGTGAAAATCCATTTGCAGTTTCGTATATTTTATTATACTCGTATGAGATATCATTTCTTTTGTACTCATCAGGGAATATCATTTTCTTTGTATTTTTCTTTTATGAGTACTATTCACGAGTTTCTGTTCAGGAGTTACTATTTATGGGTTACTATTCACCCGATTACTATTCACTCGAATATTATTCACTCGGGTATTCGGGACACTTTTCGTGCCGGAGTACTATTCACGAGTTACTATTCACCCAGTTATTATTCACTCGAATATTATTCTCTCGGGTATTTAAGGCACTTTTTATGCCGGGGTACTATTCACGAGGTACTATTCCTGAAGTACTATTCATAGGGTACTATTCACAAAGTACTATTCACCTGAAAAATATATTTCTTTTCTGTCCAAATTATTTTCTATACATGAATATTGTTCTTGAATTTTACTCCACAAAGCAGTATCATGTTGACAATTTGGATATTTTTAAACTCTGGATAAATTTAAAGTCTTTAATATTTATCCTTGATTTCGTTTGATGAATTCTTATATCATTGTCATCATCCTTATGTTTATATTTTGTTGAAAGTCATATGCGGCTTACGTGCATAGATGGACTTGGTATGATTATGACCAGAAATTATTCAGTATAATCATGACCGTAATGTTACAAATGATGTGGTAAAAGTCCTCATTGGTCTGTAGTGCATTGATGGACATATGTTGGTATGATCATAACCATGGGTTCTCTTCGGCCAAAGGTGCAAAGATGAATTATTTTATGGCGTGATCATGACCGTTAATAAAAACACGAATATCCTTGGTCGTAGTGCATGGATAATTTGGTGATGTGGATTATTTATTGAGTTGAGTCTCAATGATAAAATATTGATAATAATCTTTTAATTCGCAGAAGATAGTAGATATCATGCTCTACTTGACTCTTCTAAAATACAGTTGCATGTCTTTGGCCTGTAGTGTAAGGATGAACTGTTAATTAATATCTTTGGCCCGTAGTGCAAAGATGAATTTATTAGTATGATTATGAACAGGAACTGTGATTTGGTATAACCATGATCTTTGATGTTTCAGGAAAAGACAGGTGATGAAAATTATCTTCATCCTGGGTGCGAAAAGAAATTTAGAACCACAATTATGATTATGAGTTATTCACATGATTGTGGACAGGAATTATTGATTGATGTTATAGGGATAAAATATTGTTGGTGGACTTTTAACATGGAGAAGATAATAGACTTTATGGTCTATTTGACTCTTCTAATGGATTGCTCATTCTGCTGCAACTATGGTTTAAAAGTTTTATCATCTACCATATGTTCTAAATCTCTAATTTATTACTGACGAAGGCTATTGATAATTTAATTATCTTTAGTGATGATATTCTTTACTGGGCTAGTTGTGCTCACCCTTTTACTTCACAATTCCTTTCAGGTAATAAGAGTGTAGCTGGGTCAAGCGGAGGTAATAGGGGATTAGAACAGTGGTCTATAGCTGTTGAGGTTCTCCCTAAAACAATATGAAAATAATTTTATTGAGAACTTTAGATAAGTGTGTTGTATTTTTATATGACATTTAATAGTTATATTTGGTGAATCAAATAGGGTGAGGCGAACCCAACTTTGGAAGGGTGTTTTGCCACTATCATACGGGATGTCTAATGATATACGACTTCGTGTTATCATAAGACAGGGTTGTGCACATCCACTTGCTGAGTATATCTACAAGCACTACCTATATAATCTTGGAGTTTGGTTGAAATATAATTCTCAAGTGGAGACAATGGAGATAATTATATGTCAAGAGAAGACTCACTATTGGAAAGAACATTAAAATAATCTTCTCATTTTTCTTTGGGGTCTATTGGGTCAACCAAGGATAATTCTCGAGTCATATGATATCTATCATAACTTAGATGCATGGCCTCCCATGTATGAAGGTTTCCTTGGTATTTTCCAAAGATTTTAATTCCTAAAACAGTTATTGACTGTACTTTTATGTAAAGTACCATTGTAAGGTGTTGTGGTCGAGGCACCATGAGAGTTACATATATTTGCATTAAAACTCATAGATTAAATGTGGTCGTATTCTGCACGACAGTTCAACAGTTGTATAAATGAAGTTTGTATTTGATTTATATAGTGTGATATCTGGCGACTCAGAATGGGCCATGTAGACCTATTTTGGGGGCGTCACAAATGGTGTCAGAGCTTAGGGATATAGTCGTTGGCAGAGATATGAGTCTAGAACTAGGAGGGGAGAGACGAGTAATATACTTCGATAGTGTGTGACTTACCTAAGCTGAAATTTTTACTTGATAAGTTGACAAATTGTGATATGTCAATTAACCATTATTTTGTAGATGTATTCTAGAATGATATCTGAAATATAGGAGATGAGCAATGGGAAAATCATGATACAGAGGAAATAACCAGGAATGTATAATCCGAAAAGAAAAACATGGTATTCTCATCTCTTCGAACTACCAGGTACGTAAAATTTCGAGGGCGAAATTTCATAAGGAGGGGAGATTGTAAAACCCTGAATTTTACGAAATGAAAGTATTCAATTTTTATAATTATTATTCTATTTAGTAAATGGTTAAATTGAGAAAGAGTTAAAGTTAAGGATGTTATTTGAAAATTTTTCAAAGTAAGCAAGTTGATATTAAATATTCGTTGTGTCGGGGAATATTCGATTGGTCGGGGAATATTCATTTTAAAAGGGAATATTTATATGACGGCATAATCATTGGTGAACCCCACAACGGAAGTTTTGTCGTAGTTAGAAAAAGCATGTAAATATCTTTTATAAAAATAAGCGCAAAAGTTTTACTAGTTAAACCGTTGAACTACCCTTTAGTAGTAAAAGTACGATGTCTGGCGTGGTTATATAATAGCACACGATATTGATTATTGATGCTTATGTGAGAAGTCACTCAGTTATACTCAATTATTGCTACAGTAATTGCTGCATAATATCTCTCATATTATTGATTTAATTATTGTCACAGTATCATCTGCATAATATTTTATATTATTAAATCAATAATTGAGATGACAAAGTTATTCATATTATTATTTGCAATATTGACAATGTCTAGAAGTTCTTTCAAGGAGAAGTTAGGTCATCTAATTGCGCGCCAATAAGGAGAAATCCTTATCGGAAAGCCCCCTCTTTCCTGGGAACGACCTGGTTGTTAAATATTATGAGTTATAATATTAATGATGAATAAGTTCGTGTTGATTAAAGATGAAATTGATAGTTCCATTGTGTTGGGATTATTAGTGTTAGTGGGAATCGACATTTATTTCGATAATAATTGATGTCTGGAAGTTATATTGACCAATCGTGTAATTAATCGGACAAATGAGCAATTAATTGCTATTAATTCACATGCTTAAAACTATGTGTTCACATGTATGTACTATTGATTCACATGCATATACTATTAGGGGAGGTGGTGCAAGATTTATAATACTTGCATGACTAAATTAAAAAATAGAGGTATGGATGAAGGTACTATACTGTAATTATTTTTTCACATGTATAGAACTATTGAGTCACATGATTGTACTATTGATACACATGATATACTATTAGGGGAGGTGGTGCAAGTTTGATAATACTTGCAGGACTAAATTAAAAATGAAGGAAAAGATGAAGGTATTATACTATAATATTTTGAGCCCCAAAACGTCCAATTATCGAAACTATATTTTCCTATAAATAGAAGCTCATTCTTCTTTCATTCTCACCAATTCACTAAGACTCATAAGAGCAATTATAGAGAGAGAAGCTATAAAGAGAAAGAAGAAGAGAAGTCTGCTACTTCACTATTCCAGTATCCAGTCCTCTTCTGAGGTAAGGGGTATTATTTATTTCATATTGTGAAGATAAATTATTTTTCGTATTCGTATGAATATTATTTTCGTTTAATATTCGTAAAGGGTATTCTTTCTTTTGTATTCATGAAGAGAGTTATTTTCTTTCAATACTCATAAGGGTTGTTATTCCATTCTTTATTATTCTGTTGGAATAACCTATCTACATGGACTACCGTATGCATGGTGAAATTCTTTTGTTATTCCATTCTTTATTATTCTATTGGAATGTATACGCGGAATACCGCATGCATGGTGAAATTCTTATGTCAAAACCTTACACACACTCACCATCATGCATCTCAAAATGTATTATCTAAATTAGTTACATGCATGAATATGACTGTTGGTAATCAATATGATGATTATCCCAATATATGAGGAACAGGGGTTTAGAAAACTAACCTAGCAGGACCCATTTAATTATGGGTACCAAAAATTGAAATATATCTAACATGTAGATACTTGGTCTATCCGGCCACATTAAGGAATGCTGAAGCAGAAGACTTCAGTCAAGAAGACTCAACCAGCAGAAGGCTAAGGACTGTTCAGAAATGATTCTGATAAAATTCCTATATGTCCAAACCTGTCCTTAAAGACCCATTGAGCTAACCTGAATGAAGCTCATATGGCTGCTAAGCTATATATGGAAGCCGACCATTCAACCAAAGATAAAACGAGTCTTATATGCTCAAATCAAACAAAGCATGATATATGAGAAGAATCCTTAAGGAAGATCACATCAGAAGAACATCGAGCATTAGTCAAGAGGAACTCATCGAGGAAACAGAACTTCACAAACACAAGACTGTCAAAGAAGACTACGCTAGTAGTGCTGTCAAAAGATCGTAGAGTGATCAGTCCTGAAAATATCCATGCCTACGATACAAGGAGATTTAAGTGATAATGGTGATTCCAGTTAGAAGAAAATATGCAAGGCTGCCTTCTAATGAACATAAAGAAAAGGGAATCACATCTATATGAGAAGACAACATCAACCATGGTGGAGCAGTGATATATTGAGGAACAACAGCACTGAGATACACTATGAAGAAATGTACCAGCTACGAAGTCCCAAAACTTTGTGGTTGATGAACCAAATGAAGATCGATAGTCAGTAGGAATGTCTCAAAACGTACTACTGACAATCTTTCAGCCACCTAACCCAAAATCGTGGAGTGCTTGCGATCAAACATCTGATCGTAGTGTAAGAGCAGGAGGACACCACGATTACAAAAAATGCAAGTGTCTGAAGTTGGTAAGAGGACCTCCCCATCAAAAAAGGTCAAATGAAATATCAGTGCAAATCACTTCTAAAGCATTTCATCTGGAAAGCGCCTCAGGGACAAACCTGACCCTTAACTCACTCTAATAGGTTGGCCCTTCCTGAGCTACCTTATCCCAGAAGAATTGTTTGATCAAGTTCATCTCAAGGACCAAATCAGTCAACGATCGTAGAGTCGAGGTTGAAGAGAACTCCACGATTGTAGTGCAACCTCAGAAATCGTAGAAGCAGACTCGACGACCGAAGTCCTACCAGAGGATAATCCAGGTCATGAGGAGCTCTAAAGAACGGGATAATTGTTCAACCATTCAGATTATGAGGAGATGTTCAAATACAGGTTGGAAAGATTTTGTGCAAACGCACATCAGGTCTTAAGTGCCCAAACTGGATTGGGGTATATCAGTGGTCAAGCGATGCAGTTTTAAAATAAGGACTAATGTCAAAACCATCCACTACAACATTTCTCAAAAGTTGATCGTTGAGTTAACAAAGGAAAACGTAGAGTCCATAGCTGCCCTACCATGCTACTCTACAAACCAAAAAGGTCAACAGTCAATCACCCCGTCAATTAAACGTCTACTCTCCTAAAGGAAATATCTAACTGAAAAGTTATGGGGAGTTACAGCTCATTACTGGACTTCGTGTAACCAATGGTTGGTTGACACATTACTGATTATGCAGAGTTAGAAGGAACTTTCATTAAGACAAATTTGAAATCTGTAAACAGTTATCAGAAACCATCGAACCATTCTCCCTCCCATTTTCAAACCCTAGACTCCTCTCAAAAGCCAAAATCAATTAACCTTCAAGAGTCTTGCCCAAATCAAAATCAGCCGTCTCTCAAAAACCCCTCTGAATCAAATACCCATATTCCTCGAACCACTCGAATGGAAAACTGGCGAGTAATCACTGGCATTCATCTCGGAACCAAAACGTTTGAAAAATCCGAAAAAGAAGTTCAGAGACATTCTCGAACTTGTGAAGAAAGCTGGATTCTCAGAATGTCTTGAGGCTAGCACTCGAGTATATACTAAATTGGTCAAGGAATTTTACTAAAATGCATCTATAAATGTCGGAACCCTTTCAACCAATGTTAAAGGTCAGTCTCTTAAGCTAAAATCATCTGATATAAATCAATGCTTAGGTTTCCCTGACCTAGGACTGACAAACCTTGATGAGATCAACACTGAGCAAGCAAGGGAGATTATGGGGTACCAAAGGAACCCCAATCTAAAGGATATGAAGAAAAAAGAGTTCCCTGTGGAATTCGGGTTCCTTGCTGAAATAGTAGGAAAATGTATACAATGCAAGGACACTGCACACGACACGGTGCTTGATCAACAACTAAAGATTATGTCTGCAATAGTTCAGAGAAGGCGAATCAACTTTGGGGTTATCTTGCTAGATCAAATTTCCAAATGGCTGGAAAAGGCTGAGATGAAGAAATCTCTGTATAAAACCCTCGACTAAGGTTTTTCATGGAAGACTACTGAGCATTGTGATGAAGAAGAAGCTAGGAGGAAGAATCAAGGATGATGAGGGAGAACCTCTTAATGTTCACAAAGTAATGTCTCCATAACTATTTGTGAATTGGAAGAAAAACCCCAATGAGAATAGAAGGCTGACAACTGGGAGTAGTAGCAAGGCCTCTACAAAGAAGAGTAAGGCAAAAGAGGTAGAAAGTTCTGAGTCTGAAGACTCTGTACCAGCAGAAATCACATCCACAAGAAAGAGATCTAGGGGTGTGAAGAAAACTGAGACCCCATCAAGAAGTCTCTCCACCAAAGACAAAGATGAAGAAGAAAAAGTCCTGACTGCAGAAACCACCAAGAGGAGAAGCAACAGACAGCTTCAAGGGCCATGACAAAAGAAAGCTAAGGTGGTAAACAAACTAGCCTCAGTTTCCAAAGATAGTACATCTGATGAAGAGGAGAACGCAGAGTCAGAAGAAGCAAAGGGAATCGACGATCTCAAAATCGAGTCCCCTCGGACAAAATCCAGCAATGAAGGTGAAGCTGGAGTAATGGAAGAAAATGCAGCATCTGCTGATGAAGAAGAATGCTCAAGCCCTGTGACTAACCCTCAGAGCATTAACTCTAACGATGAAGAGAGGATACAAGCTGACCCAAATCCAGCCCCAACTGCAAGTGCTCCAACAAGTCCAGATGATGGGTCAAATGATGTTGTTTCTAAAGAAGAAGATCATGCCCCTTCGAATCCTAAAAGCCCCCCATAACGGCTCAAGAAGTGATAAGTCCAAAGAAGAAGGGCATGTCCCCAACAGTGCTGAACCTCAAGGAAGTTCGTCTGATTATCCAAAGGCTTCAGAGTCTGACTCTCCCAAAGCTGAACCTCCAAGGAGAAGGAAGAGCTACAGACTACAAGCCAAATTTGCCTCCAAAAAGAGAAGTGATCACTCCAATTCTGTCATTGAAGTAAGTGATGATGAGTCAGTATCAAAGGATGAAAGTCCTGAAGATGGGACCAGTGGTGAAGAAGATGCATTAGAGGAAGATCTTGCTAAAAAAAGTTCTGAAAATGAAATACAGCAAGAAGGATTCATTGATGGAAATGATGAGAATGGTTCAGGTTCCAAAAGAGAAGAGATGGAAAAAGATTTTGGTTCTGCACCACAGGAATCAGAAGAACAAGAAGACTATCCAGTTCTCTTTCCCGCAAGATTTAACAGAAGAATAGTGGTGGAAGTCTCAAATGAACTACATGAAGCACCTCCCGAAAGATGGGTGAATCATGGAAATGAACAGCTCAAGGTAGTAAGGATGACTGCGTTTGAGGTGTTTAAAATTTGGAATAACATGGAACTAGACTGCACAACCATCCTCTACAATCCTGATGATCTACTTATGAGATGGTTTTTCCCGTGGATGCCTTGGCTAAACGCACATACTGAAAAAGATGCAAGTTACTTCAGCTGGTGCTACTCCCATTTTCCAAGAATGGAGCTGGTGGCACAAAACTTCCCAAGAGTAAAGAGCTTTGCTACAATAATGATCACCAACAAGCCTCACTACAAGGTCTACAGACATGCCGACAATCACTATATCCCCTACGATCGTAGAGTGGACTCTCAAGGAAGAAGGATCATGACCAAGGAGATGATTGTAGAGTCTATTCACTCTACTGCTAATGGTGTTCAAGTTCAAAATCAGAAACCTGCATCAGCTCAAGCACTGCTATCTGACATTCCTTCATCCTCAGCCAGTGATTAGAACTCAACGATTATTCATACTTTCAACACTTTCGAAAATCTGTCCAAGGAAGCAGATCGAAGAGTCCAATCCGATGCTCAACAAGAGGCTGCCCAACCAGATGATCAAATATCTATGGAGAAGGAGCTGATGAAAAATTCTGATGAACTAATTAAGAAAATATCTCTATTTACTGAAGAGTCAAAGAAGCTGACAACAACATACGATAACTCAGTTCACGAGAGACTCCAAGCAACGATGGCTGATGTATCTCTCAAAATCAGAGAAAGAGATCACATCTATCTAAAGGCCATGAATAATCATAAGGCAGATGCACTACAAGCGAAGAAGAAAAATGAAGACCAACTCCAAGTCCTCTCTGACAAGATTGACAACATGAATCAGTCTTTCTCAGTACAACTTGAGCTAGGACAACAAGACCTCAAGTTTGAAGTTGCTAACTCCTCCTACCTGATGGAGCAGCTTATGTCCAACATGGAGCAGCTCTCCCAAATGATTAATGACAAAAAGGGGGGAGAAAAAGAGGCATAAAAAGGGGAAGAACAAATAGCACTCTAGTAAGATCAAGAGGAGCAAAAAGAAAGAAAAGAAGAAGACAACACCAGGGGAAGCTGAGTCATCATCTAAGGGGGAGCCAAAGGATGATGATCCTAAGGCTGCGGGGGAACCAAAGCCAGAACCAGAAGAAGAAGAAAAGGATAGCTCCACATCCCAGGGGGAGTAGGAGAAAAGGAATCAAACAGATAAATAGCTGATCAACAGACATCCTGGAAGCATACATGGAACCAAAGAGGCACATCTCTAACTAGTTAGGTATGTTCTGGATCCAGGATGTAAAATGTCAGTGTATTAAATTCCACATCATTATAAATGACATTCATGATTATCTATTTTAGAAATACAGTTGTTAACTGTATATAAGATTCATTCATAACATGCATATGCACTTATTATTTTTGTCATAATCAAATAGGGGGAGATTGTCAGGAATAAGCATGTGAATGATATTCCTATTTACATATGATTTGATTATGATATATATATATGAATGAATATGCAAGTATGATTGAATTAAGAAAAGCTGTAAAGTCCCTTGATAGATAATAGAAATATGTGTACAAGGACTTATAATGAATTGATCAAATATGTTAGGTTGATCCTACATAAGTAAAACAGCTTTGTAAAGTCCTTAAAAATAAATGATGTACAAGGACTATAAATATAGAAAGATCAAGAATGTTAGGTTGATATTATGATGTAATAGATAGGTTTGTCTGATCGTCGAGCACTGCACCAGAAATCGTAGTCTACCATGAGAGTTAAGGAGAACTCGAGAGCTGTCGAGGCAGAATCGTAGTCTGCAAGATAGTAGATCTCGGGGTTTGTAGACTTCCAGGAGAGACAATGAAGGATCGTAGTGTGTCGAGTAGAACTTCCTCGTAGCCGAAGTCTACTGAGGAAGTCATGTTCAGAATAGTAGAGACAGTCTGCCTACGAGCCGACCGAACATCTGCCGAAGCCAAGTCAGAAATGTAGACTACACTCGGAGTTGTAGAGTCTACTGATGTCGAAGCCAAGTCAAGGATCGTAGACTACACTCTGAGTCGTAGAGTCTATTGATTATATGCAGAGATCGTAGTCGAGCAAGATCAGATGAAGACATCGAGCACAAAGACAAAAATCATAGAGTGTCAAGATCTGATCCCGAAGTCATAGGGTATGCACAACCAAAGCTGAATCGTAGAGTGCAGAACTACGACCTCAATAGTTGTGCTCACAATGCCAAGGCAGAATCGTAGAGCTAATACGATTCTCAACGAATGAGCACTCCCAGAATATCCAAAGGAACCAAGCCTCTGGTTCAAGCTGCAATGTTACATCCAACTTGAAGGAAACTAGAGAGCACTCAACGAATGGCATGCAAGCTAACAGAAGATCTAAGCACCAACCCAATCAGTATCCAGATTGAGTTATGAAGCCATTCAAGATGAAGTCTTCCACAAGATGATCATAAGAAGACTTCAGTAGCTAACTGAGGAAAGTCAGCAAGTACAGTAAGCTGTCAAGTGAACAGAAGACAACGATCTTGGAAGCAACCAAGATCGTAGTATTTGCCAAACAAAGAAAGAACTGATGGAGTGTACACAGAGATACTGGTCAGCCTCTGAAGAACAAGGCTAAAGTGATTAAGCATTGGGTCAGTCCATTGATGATAAGTAAACGGGAGATCACAAGGAGAAAGCGAGCTGGACGCGCCACAAATTTGAAGTGTCTTAATATTCAGAAGGGACCAGAGCAAGGAGTCAGGCCATCAGTATCTGAAAACAGTCGAAGCAAATAGAAATGTTGAAGCACTGCACAAAAGAAGGAAGAAGAGTTCTACACCGAAGATCTAGTGAACACTCTTCAAGATCATAGTGTTGTCTATACCAGTTAACATAACACTACGATCAGATCCATGAAGACATGCATCAAAATCGTAGAGTTTGAACAGCTGAAGGTTTAAGCATTGGCAACGGTTCAATCTGAAGGTTGATATTCGAACAAGAGCTTATTGAGAGCATCGATGCAAAAGGACAACCTCTGATCGAGAAATCAGAAGGAGGAAATAAAGTCTTTGACCTGCCCAAGACATAAAAGTGACATCTCTGACGAGGTAGGTGAAACAGTGGACTGCAGTGTCAGAAAGTTAAAAAAGGAGATGTCATGTCACATCTGCAGTCTGCACCAAATAACTCAAGATCTGCGAAGCATATCTAAGAGCTTTCAACGGCTACTTTCCAACGGGAAGATTGGGAAGTAGTATAAATCAACAGAGCTTCAAAGATCAAGAGTTGCTGATGATTGCAATGTTGCAGAATTGTTGAGTTGGTAGAATGCTAACGTTGACTCTACGAGTTCCAATTGAGCTTAACTAGAACAAGTCTCAGTGACAGTGAGACTACGAAGGTGGAAGTGAAGCAACTTTGAAGAAGGACTTAAATAGATCAAAGATTCACTCAACAAAGATGAGAATGCCACTTGAATTTGCATCTAAGCTAAGAGTCAAGAAGGACAAGAAGATATCATTCAGAAGAGTGGCAAAGCACAAGGTAGATCCTAAGAGCCACTCTACGATTCACCAGGAACCCAAAGCTGAAGCAGAGCAAGTGCAGAACCATGTATGTTAACATGTTAAAAAGGGTTCAGGAAATGGTGACGGTGCACAGCTGACTCTACATGAAGATGAGCAAAACAGAAGAAGATCAGCTGCATCAAAGATGATGTGGTCCAGTCTTAAAGAAGAATGCAAAGAGGACCACACCAGGCTGCTAAGTACAGAAGATTTTCAAAGCATAAAGACATCTTAGCAGCTCAGCACCAACTCACAAAAAGAAGCCAGGGCCTGAGGGGTCCTTGTCCGGAGGGACTAAATGAAGTTCCAAGCCTGCTGGGCTTGAAGAGTTCCTAAAGAACTGGAGAAGTTCCAAGGCTGCTGGCCTTGAAGAGTTCTTAGTGAACTAAAGTCCCAAGGCTGCTAGCCTTGGAAGAATCTTAGTGATTCAGGGTGCTGCCCTTCCGTGGAAATCCTACTAGTTGAAAGTAGAAGAGTGGATTAGGAGCTTGAGTCTCTGAACCACTTAAAACCCCTTGTGTCTTTTACTTTATGTCATTTACATTATGTCTATTAACTGCTATAACTTCTATGTATGTTTTACCTGCTTACCATTGAACTAACTCTATGAATAATGTATGTATGATTATGAATATATCAATGAAGGGGATCTTTTACTTATTCTGATGTGCTTGAAAAGATTCTTATGTTTGTCATATGCTAAATTATGAGCAATACAAAATAAATATATAAAGTATTTGAAATTAAAAAGGATCTATTCAACCCCCCCCCCCCTTCTAGATCTATTGTGCCTACTGGGAACTAACAGGGAGAAATCTTTATCGGAAAGCCCCCTCTTTCCTGAGAATGATCTGGTTGTTAAATATTATGAGTTATAATATTAATGATGAATAAGTTTGTGTTGACTAAAGATGAAATTGATATTTCCAATGTGTTGATATTATTAGTGTTAGTAGAAATCGACATCTATTTCGATAATAATGGATGTCTGGAGGTTATATTGACCAATCGGGTAATTAATCGGATAAATGAGCAATTAATTGCTATTAATTCACATACTTATAACTATTTGTTCACATGTATGTACTATTGATTCACATGCATGTACTATTAGGGGAGGTGGTGCAAGATTGATAATACTTGCATGACTAAATTAAAAATAGAGGTATAGATGAAGGTACTATACCGTAACTATTTTTTTCACATGTGTGTACTATTGATTCACATGAATGTACTATTAGGGGAAGTGGTGCAAGTTTGATAATACTTGTAGGACTAAATTAAAAATAAAGGAAAAGATGAAGGTATTATACTGTAATATTTCGAGCCCCAAAACGCAGCAATTATCGAAACTATATTTTCCTATAAATAAGCTCATTCTTCTTTCATTCTCACCAATTCACTAAGACTCACAAGAGCAATTATGAGAGAGAAGCTATAGAGAAAGAAGAAGAGAAGTCTGCTACCTCACTATTCCAAGAGAGCCAGCCTTCTTCGTGAGGTAAGGGATATTATTTTGTTCAGTATTCATAGGAATAATATTTTCTTCCATACTCTGTAGTATGTGAGTAATATTATTTCATCTCATATTCCTGATTATACCTTCATTTTGTTAAAGTATTGCTTCTATACTCCGTGAAATTAGTGGAATATCCTTGAAATTTGCGCTTCATCTAGTATCATTTCACAAGGATATTTTTTACACATTCTTGTTAAATTTTAAGTTTTTCATGCTTGAGTAATCTTGTCCATGAGTAGTATTCGTTTTTACGGTACTATTCACAAAGTACTATTCACGGGGTACTATTCATAAAGTATTATTCACAGGTACTATTTATAAAGTACTATTCACGAGTACTATTCACAAAGTACTACTCGCGGGGTACTATTCCCGAAGTACTATTCCTAAAGTACTATTTACGATGTACTATTCACTCGGGTACTATTCACCTAGAGAATTATTCATGACAAAAATTGATTTCTTTGTTGTCCAAATCATTTTTGATACAATATTATTCTTGAATTTTACTTCACAAAGAAGTATCATGTTGACAATTTGGACAATATTGAATTTTGGATAAATTAAATTATAAATCTTTAAATATTTATCCTTTGCTTTCTTTTAATTGAATTCTTATATCATTGTCATCATCCTCATGCTTATATTATGATAAAAGTCATATGTGGCTTACGTGCATAGATGTACTATTGATTGGTATTATTATGACCAGGGATCATTCGGTATAATCATGACCCGTAATGTTACAAATAATGTGGTAAAAGTCCTCATTGGTCTGTAGTGCATTGATGGACAGTTGTTGGTATGATTATAACCAGGGATTATTCGGTATAATCATGACCATTGATGATTACATGAATATCCTTGGTCGTGGTGCAGGGATGATTCGATGATGTGGTTTATTTATTAAGCTGAGTCTCAGCGATAAAGTTGATAAAAAAAACTTTTTAAATCATAGAAGATAGTAGATATCATGCTCTACTTGACTCTTATAATGAATTGCTTGTTACGTTGCAGTTAAACTTGATGTTTATTATATTTTATCAGTTTAACACTGTTGAAGGCTAACGATAATTTATTTTGTATTATCTTAGTTATAATATTTCTTACTGGGCTAGTTGAGCTCACCCTTTGTTTTCATTGTTCTCTTCAAGAAATGAGAATATAGCTGGGACTAGTCGGGGAACGGAGTGACGGTCCAGATGTTTGCATTAGTAGTCCTCACTATTTAGTGAAATAGTGTGATAATAATTGTAATGAGGACTTTATTTGAGTTTGGATACTCTCTACGAGACATTATCCGTGTTGAAACTCTCAGCTACGTTTTGTCGTACTGTATAAAAGAAGTTTGTATTTAAATTTTGTACCATGTATTTGGCGACTCAAGATGGGTGATGTATACCTATTTTGGGGGCGTCACAGTTGGCATCAAAGCTTAGGGATATGATCCCTGGCTAAGATGTGAGACAAGAACTAGGAGGGGAGAGACGGGGAATTCCTTCACTAGTATGACCTACCTAAGTTTATTTGGTATTTATTTGGTCGATCAGAGTATAGTGATAATATGTGACATGTCAATTAACTCTTGTTTTGTGGCAGTATTTGAAAATGGCATCCGAAAATGTTGAGATAAGCAATGAAGCATATGAGACCGTTTAGTCACCAAAGATCAATACCCAGGATAATGTGCATCAGGATGGCAATAATCCTCAGGAAAACAACAACGTTGACCAAATGCTGAACGATGGGATGTTCAGAGGCTTTTGCAATTCATGCAACATCAGGCAAGAACGACTCCTGTCCAAAATGCAGGTGGAAACACTGGAAAATCTCGGACGGTCATCGCTAAACAGTTTAAGGAGCTGGGACCGCCGGAGTTTATTGGAGAGACAAAACCACTTAAGGCAGAGACGTGGATAAAGCAGATCACCAAGATATTTGATGTCTTGGGATGATCTGAGGAGCAAAAGGTTCCCTTTGCCACCTTTATGTTGTGAGGAGAGGCAGATTACTGGTGGAAATCAGTAAAGTGTACTCAATCTGCCGCACTGAATATGTCTCGGGAGAAGTTCCAAGAACTGTTCAACGACAAGTACTTTCCCGAAAGTATTCATCATATGAAGGAGGTAGAGTTTATCAAGCTGGAACAAAACAATATGACCGTGTCGCAGTATGAAGCTAAGTTTATCGAGTTATCCCGGTTTGCGTCCCACTTGGTTGATAATGAGGAGAGAATGACGCGAATGTTTCTAGGATGTTTGAAACCCGAGATACATCAATATCTAATTTCTCACAAACTGTGTCTGTATTCAGATGTCGTAAATAGGGTTCAGTTATTGGAGCGCAATAACGAGTTAACCCAACTAAGAAAGAGCAGCCGACAAAATGATAATACCAGTGGTAACAGTCATCAAAGCGGTGACAACAAACGTGGTTGAAGTCAACATGCCAGAAATGGTAACCACTTCAGTGGTAATCATGGTCAAGACAATAAAAGTGGGAATTTCAAGAAGAGGATATTCAATAATGATGGAAGGACGTCAGCACCAGCACCTATTGTTAAGGAAGGAGAACGACCGCTGGTCGTATGTTACAAATGCAGAGGGGAGGGACACATCAGTCCAAACTGTACGCAGCAGCCCAAAACATGTTACAATTATGGAAGAGAAGGTCATCTAGCACGATTTTGTCGTGCACCGAAGTCAAGTCTAGCTGAGATGGAGGCATCAAAGGCCGTCCCAGACAAGACAAAACCGGTAGTTCAAGGGAGAGCATTTGTCGTAACCTCCCAAAAAACATGGATTCCAAACGAGGTGATCACGGATAAGCTATTCATAAACTCTAGCAAAGTCTATACCTTATTTGATACCGGTTCTACCCATTCTTTTATTTCTCCTACTTGTGCTCAACGTTTAAATTTAACTCCGAAGAAATTAGACTTTGATTTATCTGTTGAAACTCCATTGGGAGAAACCTTCATTACATCCACTGTTTATAAGTCTTGTTTGATTCAAATTGGTAACCGCACGTTACCTGTCGATCTTATCTCTTTGAAAATACTTGCATTTGATGTGATTTTAGGAATTGATTGGTTAACTACTCATCATGCTAAAATCGATTTTTTTCGTAAGGTTGTTAGCTTTCATGTTCCTAACCAACCTATTATACAAATTCAAGCAACCAAATCACTAAAGTCAATCACTGGCATATCAAGCCATAAAGCTATTCATTTATTGAAAAATGGATGTCAAGCTTTCTTAGCACATGTCATGGATTTAAACAGAAATACGTCAGATTTGAATGATATTTCTATTGTTAATAAATTTTCTGATGTATTCCCTGAAGAACTTCCTGGCCTACCCCCGGAGCGTGAAATTAAACTTTGTATCGACCTTGAATCCGGTACAAAACCCATTTCCAAAGCCCCATATCGAATGGCTCCTATTGAACTTCAGGAGTTAAAAACCCAACTACAGGAATTGTTAGACATCGGTTTCATTCATCCTAGTACATCTCCTTGGGGTGCTCCTGTTCTATTCGTGAAGAAGAAAGATGGAAGTATGAGACTTTGTATTGATTATCGGGAGTTGAATCATGTCACCATCAAAAATAGGTACCCGTTGCCTCGTATTGATGATCTGTTTGACCAGTTGCAAGGCGCCAAATTCTTTTCAAAGATCGATCTTCGTTCTGGATATCATTATTTAAAGATTAAAACTGATGACATTCCAAAGACTACTTTCAGAACTCGGTACGGGCATTACGTAATTTCTAGTCATGTCTTTTGGATTGACTAATGCTCCTTTGCTTTTCATGGATATGATGAACCGAGTATTCAAGGAATATTTATAATAAACTGAATATTTTCTATATAAATAAATAAAAAAATTTGCATATTAATTTTTTATTATTATTATTTTAAAGATGAGAATATGTGCCAAGTAATGTGTATGTATATATGTGATAAATAAAATTATTTATTTCATGAATAATTTTAAATAATTTTATTTTAGAATTATTGATCATTATAAAGTATATACTTATAATAATTAATTTTATAGTAGAAATGTCTTTATTGTTTATTTTCTAAGAAAATATGATTTTTATATTATTTAAATAATATATGAGATGATTATTGGAATTATTATAATTACTATTTTATTATATGAATTTTAGTTGATTATTTAAGTTAATTCTTTTTAACTTAATTAATAATGTTATATATGAAAGATAATCAGATATGGAATCCAAACCCTAAATTTGGATTTTGAGCTATGAAAGAGAATAATAATATTATATTAAATATAATATTATTTTTCAGTGTTATAAATATATACTGTATGTATTGGTCAATGATGGTGTTTAATGTCAAACCTTATATCAATTTGTTAAAACTTATTTTGAAACTCAATTATGAGTTCAAAACTGTGTAGTATTGGTGTTATAGAATTTATGTTGTGTATTATTAGATTTAATGTTAATTATATAAAAACCCTAATTAATATTTGAAAGCCCTAATTTAAAATTAGAAACCCTAATTGCTAATTAGGAACCCTAATTGCTAAAATTATAAACCCTAATTATTATTATTGTAAATTGAAATGTTAATTTAGGAACCCTAATGATAATTAAGGAACCCTAATTATTTAAACCCTAAATTTTTATTTAAAACCTTAATTTTAATTAGTATGTTTTAATTAAAATTTTACTACACTTTAATTTTTAATTATCCAAACCCTAGTAATTATTTGGGAAACTTTAAGGTTAAAAATCTAGTGATTAAACCCTGGATTCAAGCACCTTGGACAAGAATACCCTTTGACTTATTTGCAAAATTACAATTTTGCCCTTTTTGTCCCATTCTTGAATTATTGGTTAGACAAGATCTTTGCAAATCTGGCCAGCCACTCTATTGTCTAGCTATGAACCTACAAGACTATAATTCCCAGCCATTACTAATAGCCACATGCATTGTATACAAGTTTACATAGAATTCAAGAGAGAGAGAAAGTCTCCTCCAAGCTCATTTTGCACAAACACTCATCCTAGAACTTCTCTCTCTAAAACCTCCGAAATTTCTTTGCTAGATCAGTCACAAAGCAAGCCCCACGAAATCCATAAACAGATCAGAAGCATAGAAATCAGAATTGGAGCATAAAGGTGCAAACCCTAAAATTCGAAAATCTTTTGATCTTATATTAGATGTAAAAAATTTTGTGTTAAATATGTTGTATGGGGTGTTAATCAATGATCTGGGTTGCTAGATGTTAAACCCATAACATCTAGAGGCTCGGATTTGATGATTTTCCAAATCTGGAAATTTTTTAAAATAAGGGTCTGATAGTGAATGTCAGGTCCCACATATCTCGATCTGTTATGTGTTTTTGTGTTTTAAAAGTTTGTACTTGTAGTCTGTTAGGAGATCTTTAATATGGAACTTGATTCAAGTCCATAGCTGTTGTAGATTAAAAGATATTCGTGGTCAAAGTGAGTGACCGATCAGAAATTATGAGTTTCTGGGCAACCCAGAAACCCATAATTTCTGATAGTCATTTAGTAGCTTACATTCTCTGGCCGATCCGTTATAGTATGGACATGTTCTTGTTATATAATTGTAGAGTGACATGAGTACTACATATATATGTTTTTATATTACCCAAATACGTAACAGAATCAAATTAAGAGTCGATTCGAACATGGGTTGATTTAAACCTTTCAAGAACATTTCGAAAAACCGAAATGTTCAAGAAACGATTCCGGGGAGGTACTTTGACCGGCCCATTTATCTTTATCGTGTTGATGTTATGATGATCTCATGTTATTTTATTGTTATATGTCATGTACTCTATAGGTATGAACCATTATATCACATGAAACAAGGTTGGAACTTAAATTAAATCGAGCACGAAACTAGGAACTCTAACTTTTGGGTTTCTGGGAAAACCCAGAAACACTCTGACAGTGAGTTTGATGACTTAGATCCTTCATGTTATTGATTTGTAGACATGAAAAATGTTTAGACCTTGTACTCTGTTAGCTTGTCTATACAGCCCGACGTCTAGACTAACTATATCATCAACAGATTGCATGTTAGAAGGCCACAAAAGGCGTTGATCGGTCATGACTAAAATTTTCTGGGCAGCCAAGAAATGTGAAGAACAACTCTGACATCATGTTCTGATGCTTAGATCTCCCTCATGTTTTATGATTTGGTCCAGAAATGGTTATTAACATGTACTCTTACATACATACTACAATATTTAATCAATAGAATGTCCAGAACTTGAGTAGATTAAAATTTAAAGATGGTCAAAGGGGGTACCCTTGAGCACTGACTGTCAGGGTTCTTGAGCCTCAAGAACACCTATCGCGACAGAAACTGTCACTAAAGCCTTTAACGACGGATTTAATTATTTTTGTTTTATAATTTTCAAAAAATACATTAAAATAGAAATAAATTCCTAAAAATTATAAAAATCAGTTTTAAAAATTATTTTAAGTTATAAAATTAACTTTTAATAATTTGACATATTTTTCATAAATATTATTATTTATTTGGATATTTTTGGTATTTAATTTAATTAATAAATGCATTAAATAAATTAATTAAAATGATTTTATTGTATTAAAAATCATTTTAAATAATAATAAGGTATTTAATAATATTTTAAGTTATAAAACATAACTTTTAATATTTTAAGATAAGTTTCATTAATTATTAAATATTAATGATATTAGATTTATTTAGTAATTATATTAAATAAATTAAATAAAATGATTTTAATATTATAAAAATCATTTTAAATGAAAATAAATAGTTTAAAAATATTTTAAGTTATAAAATATAACTTTTGATATTTAAAGGTAAATTTCATCAATAATTTAATATTAATGATATTAAGTTTATTTAATAATTATATTAAATAAATAGTTTTAAAATGGTTTTATTGATTTAAAAATTATTTAAAAAGGAAATAAATGAATTAAAAATATTTTAAGTTATAACTAATGACTTTTAATATTTTGATAAATAATAGATTAATATTTTAATATTAATGGTAATTATTTAAAATAATTTTAAATATTTTAAAAATCATTTAAGGGTAATATTAATACTTTAAAAATATTTTGAGTTATTATAAATAACTGTAATATTTTGGCAATGGTTTCATTAATAGTTTAATATTAATTAAATATTAATGATAATAGAATTCGTTAATATTTAAATCATTTAATAATGATTTTAATGTTTGAAAATTCATGATAAAGTATAATAATTATTTAAAAATTATTATAAGGCTATAAAAAATAATATGACTGATATTTAAAATATCTAAACGACTATTGAACTGCAGGATAGAGTCTTAGACTCGATATTTACCCGATAAAGCCGTCGGTACACCAAAATATTTCAGAAATTGATTTGAACTTAGATAATTTGACTAGATACGTGTTTGTTTATGATGTAATGACCGTTAAACATATGTGACAATGTGATTAGGTTATGTGATGACTGCAATTAGCAGTACTATCTGATATGATATATTATTCTAATCGAATGAATGATCTTATTAATGATAGATTTTCATATAAAAGATAGAACTAAGTTGCGTTATTGTAAAGCAGTGATTCAAAAATATCTAAACCTTTGCACTACTACTTTTATTTAGGTAAACAGTATATCATGTTACGCAAGTTTTCTAAACTTATCGCAATTATTATTGAGCAAGTATCTGATCTATTATTTACATTGTGCAAGTATCCTACTTTTGCATTTACTTTATGCAATGGACATGAGAAAGAAAGTTTCAAAATTATATTATTATTGTACCAGATTATTAACTCTATTATTATTGATTATGTATCCAATCTTTGTATTCATACAAGTTCTTACATTATTAGATCATTGTATTATTGTATAATTCAGATATTTATTCTGTTCGTTAATTCGTATATAGGGTTAGATAAGTGTCCCCACTTGGATAACAATTGTATTTAATCATATATTGATACATACTTATTAATTTCAAGTATGTACACGTTAACTTAAAAGCCGTCTAAGCTATTTGATTCAGCTAGACATAAAAATATTGTTGAATAAGATAGAACGGTATTGTATCCAACCAGATTATTTTGGTTCGGATTCCCGACTAAGTATGAACATCCCGAATATGGGAAAACTTTTGTGCACCTAAGGTGGATAGAGTGAACGATGATATCGTTCTTGTATGTAGTATTTATCAATACAGGGCACATTGGGCAAATTGGGTCGCCACTTACATGGAAAATAAATTCAAATACAACTGTCGTGTACAATACAACAAAACATAAACTGTGAGTTTGAATACAAATATTATTTACTAGAGATTATACAAACTCAAAAGGAGTCCTTATTACAATTATTATTACACTATTTCACGAGAATAGTGAGGACTACTAAAGCTATCATCATTAAAATCACTCCGTTCCGACTAGTCCCTCGCCACGTTCTCATTTCACGAAGAGAATAATAAAAAGTAAAAGGGTGAGCTCAACTAGCCCAAGAAGAAATATTATGACTAAGATAATGCGTAATATATTATTGTTAGCCTTCAAAAGTGTTAAAAGCGATACAATATAACAACCATCAAGTTTAAGCTCGGTATGAACAAGCAATCCATTAAAAGAGTCAAGTAGAGAATAAAATCTACTATCTTTTATGATTTAGAAGGTTTTCATCACTTTTATCATTTGGGACTCGATTTTAATAAATAATCCACATCATCGAATCACCTTACACACTACTGGCCAAGGATATTCTTTAGTATCACGACCATAATTATCCATGCACTACGGGCCAAGAATATTTGTGTATTCAATAATGGTCATGACCATGCCAACAACTGTCCATCAATGCTCTACGGGCCAATGTGATCTTTTTCCACATCATTTGTAATATTACGGTCATGATTACACAATGAATAATCCCTGGTCATAATCATACCAAGTCCATCTACATGCACTTTATAGGCCACGGATGACTTTTCAACAAAATATAAACATGAGGATGATGACAATGATATAAGAATTCAATAAAACAAGTTCAAGAATTAATTTATCCCAGAACTAATAACGTCCAAATTGTCAACATAATACCGCTTTGTAGAGTAAAATTCAAGAATGCTCGGAAGAATATTTCCATGAAAAGATCTTGAATGAAGCGAAATATAAAGGATATTCCACTAATTTCATGGAGTATATAAGTCAAAACTTTAACCAACCGAGTATAATAAGGAATGGAATAACAAAAGAAATCACCAGCATGCGATAGACCGCATAAGGCAAAAGTTATTCAAGAGAATAATAAATAACGGAATCAGTCCGGCAGTAAAATGCATGCAGAATATTCCAACAAAATAATAAAGACAGACCAGTCCCCGGCGTAAAAGCGCATGCAGACGGGATATTCCAATGAGAATAATAAAGATGAGAATCAGTCAAAGCGTAAAACTCACACGAGGATATTCCAAATGAGAATAATAAAGAGCGGAACCAAAGTCCGGCGTAGAACGCATGCATGTGATGTTCAATGAATGATAAAGAATGGAACAATGTAAGAATTTCACCAAGTATAAGCTAGCCAGCAGATACTGAGTTATTCAATGAGAATAATAAAGAATGGAATAACATAAGTTCTCTTCATGGATAAGAAAGAAATAATATTCCCTACCTTGGAAAAACTGGATACTGGAATAGTGAGGTAGCATATTTCTCTTCTTCTTTCTCTCTATAATAATCGCTCTAAAGCTTTTGTGAATATGTGAAAAATGAAAGAAGAATGAGCTTCTATTTATAGGAAAATATAGTTTCATTAATTGCAAGTTTTGGGGCTCAAAAAATTACAGTACAATACCTCCAACTTTTCTTTCATTTTTAATTTAGTCCTGCAAGTATTATCAATCTTGCACCAACTCCCCTAATAGTAAATAATGTGAATCAATAGTTCAATCACGTGAATCAATAGTATAATAATGTGAAAAATACGAATTACAGTATAGTACCTCCATCTATCCCTCCATTTTTAACTTAGTCATGCAAGTATTATCAATCTTGCACCAACTCCCCTAATAGTAAATAATGTGATTCAATAGTACACATATGTGAACAAATAGTTATATAAGCATGTGAATTAGTAGCAATTAATTGCTCATTTATCCGATAAATTATCCGATTTATCAATATAACCCCTAGACATCAATTATCATCGGAATAAATGTCAATTTTCATTAACACAAACAATTCCAACATAATGAAACTATTTTTATCAAAAACATAAATTTTGAAATTTTGAAGATTGACTTTTCTCAAAAAATTCAAATGTTGACTTTTTGACCAAATAGTGAATCCCGAAAAATTTTGTGTTTATAGACTATTTTTACTAATTTTGTCATTCCGGACTCAAATATCACGTCCGCGTCTCCAAATTCAACTCCGAACAACATTCATCATTAATATTATAACTCACAATATTTATCAACCAGGTCGTTCCCAAGAAAGAGGGGGCTTTCCAATAAGGATTTCTCCTATCATGCCAGCAATTAGGTGACCAAACCTCTCTCGACAGAACTTCTAGACATTATAAATATTGCAATTTATAATATAAATAACTTCATAAATCTCAAGTATTGATTTAATAAAAAAACATTTTATGCAGATGATACTATGACAATAATCGAATCAATAATATGAGAGATATGGTAAAAGAATTATCGTAGTAATAATTGAGTATAACCGAGTGACTTCTCATGTAAGCATCAATAATCAATACAGGTGTGCTCTTATGCAACCACGCCACGCGTATTCTTGTACTTTTACTACCGGGTAGTTCAACAGTTAACGGTAAAACTTCCGCCTTTATTTTCATAAAGTATTTTTGTCATTTTCTCAATCCGACAATAATTCCGTTGTGGGGGTCCACCAATGATTGTGTCGTTGTACGAATATTCCCTGTTAAAACGAATATTCCCCGAGCAATTGAATATTATATAACAACTTACGTACTTTGCAAAATTTGTAAATATTACCCACAACTATAACATTATATCAAATCCACACCATAATATTCAAAAATATATTTCGAGAAAATTTAATCTTTATTCAAAAAGTTGGGGTCTTACAACCTCCCCTTCTTATGAAATTTCAGCCTCGAAATTAGGGTTCGTACCTGGTATGTCGAAGAGGTAAGGATATCTTGATTTCATCTCAGATTCTAACTCCCAGTTCATTTCTTCTACATCGTGGTTTGTCCACAAAACTTTGACTTGAGGTATAACCTTGGAGCGTAGAATATGATCCTTTTTATCCAAGATTTTAACAGGTAACTCTTCATACGTTAAATCTTCCTCTATCTCGTCTGGTTCTAATTCAATAATGTGGTTCGGGTCTTTCACATATTTACGTAACATAGATATGTGAAAAACGTTATGAACACGAGACATACATGGCGCTAAAGCGAGTCTATACGCCACAGTTCCTACTCGATCGAGGATTAAAAATGGGCCAATGAACCGAGGATTGAGCTTTCCTCTCTTTCCAAATCTCGTAACTCCTTTCCATAGAGCAACACATAACAACACATGATCTCCAATATCGAATTCTACGTCCTTTCGATGAAGATCAACATAACTCTTTTGTCAATCTTGTGAAGTTTTTATACGTTGTCGGATCGTTTGAATCTTTTTTGTAGTCATACGTACCAACTCCGGTCCCAACAATGTTGCTTCACCCACCTCATCCCAGCATACTGGAGAACGACACTTTCTTCCATACAATGCCTCAAATGGAGTCATGCCAATACTTGCTTGATAACGGTTGTTATAGGAAAACTCCACTAATGATAAGAACTTGTCCCAACTTCCCTTGAAGTCAAGGACACAGAGTCTTAATAGATCTTCAAGAGTTTGAATGGTCCTCTCCGACTGCCCATCCGTCTGAGGATGATATGCCAAGCTAAATCGTAAATCCGTGCCCATAGCTTTTTGTAAACTAACCCAAAATCTTGAAGTGAATCTTGGGTCTCGATCGTAAACTATGGATCTTTGGCATACCATGCGATCTTACAATCTCATTTATGTACATACTGAGCAAGACATTCAAGTGTATAAGTTTCAGATAGGTAAGAAATGAGAGCACTTGGTCAATCTATCAACAATGACCCAAATTGCATCTATGCCTTGAGAAACCTTGGGAAGACTAGTAACGAAATCCATAGTAATGTGTTCCCACTTCCATTCTAGAATTTCAAGTGGTTGCAATGGACCCTTTGGTACTTGATGCTTCGCCTTGACTCGTTGACAAGTTAAACACCTTGAGATAAACTCGCTATCTCTCTCTTCATATTACTCCACCAAAATGTATGTAAGATCACGATACATTTTGGTACTCCTGAGATGGATTGCAAATGGTGTGTTGTGCGCCTCCATCATGATTTTATACTTTAAATCGGGGTTGTTAGGAAAACAAAGTCTGGAGTTGACTCGAAGTATTCCTTCCTCATCGATTCTTGCTTTTCAAGCGATAGCACCTTCTTGCACTTTCTTCTTCATACGCATTAGCTCCAGTCCATAGCTTGAGCAACTTTAACTTTATCGATTAAAGTCGGTTTTACTCAGATATGTTTTCCATCATCATGTGGGTCCCGGAGTCTTTATCTCTAACTCCATCCTTTGCAAGTCATACAAAATGGGCCTTTGCGTTGACAATATTGCACTTTCGTGCGCATATGATCTTCTACTTTCGATCGCTACCTACCACGTTCGCTTTTCCAAGATGGTATTGGATGGTATGATCATAATCTTTCAATAGTTCAAGCCAACGTTGTTGTCGCATGTTGAGTTCCTTTTGGGTGAAGAAATATTTAAGGCTTTTATGATCCGTAAAGATCTCCACTTTCTCCCCATACAAGTAATGCCTCCAAATTTTAAGTGCGAAGACAACAGCTGCTAACTCTAGATCATGAGTAGGATAATTCCTCTCATATTCTTTGAGTTGTCGTGAGACATAGGCTATGACTTTCCCATGTTGCATGAGAACACATCCTAACCCTTTGCCTGAAGCATCACTGTAGATGACAAATCCCTCCGAGCCAGATGGTATTGTCAGAACAGGTGCTAAAATGAGTCTCCTCTTAAGTTCTTGAAAACTCTTCTCACATTCTTCACTCCAACCGAACTTTGTATCTTTTCAAGTCAGCTGAGTTAATGGAGTAGCGATTCGAGAAAATCCTTCCACAAATCTCCGATAATAACCAGCTAATCCGAGAAAGCTACGACTTGATTCATCGATTTAGAAGTTGCTCCCACTTTGAATAGCTTCAATCTTTCTTTGGGTCAACGGATATTCCATGACTTGATATCACGTGCCCAAGGAATGCAACTTCCTCAAGCCGAACTCGCATTTCTTCAACTTGGCATATAGCTTGTTTTCACGAAGCTTTTGGAGTATCAGCCTCAAGTGTTACTCATGATCTTTACGGCTTTTTGAATATATGAGGATGTCATCAATAAAGACGACACAAAGTGATCCAAATATTTCTTGAATACTCGGTTCATCATATCCATGAAGGCAGCAGGAGCATTAGTCAATCCAAAAGACATGACTAAGAATTCATAATGCCCGCATCGAAGGGTTACAAGGCGATCTTTGGAATATCCTCATTTTTTTAACCTTCAAATTGATGATATCCGTAACAAAGATCAATCTTTGAAAAAATTATGCTCCTTGTAATCGATCAAACAGTCATCAATACGTGGCAATGGGTACCTATTTTTGATGGTGACATGATTCAACCCCGATAATCAATACAAAGTCGCATACTCTCATCTTTCTTCTTCACGAATAGAATAGAGCACCCCAAGGAGCGTCTTTAGACGAATGAAACCAATGTCTAACAATTCTCGCAATTGGGTCTTTAACTCTGAAGTTCAATAGAGCCATTCGATATGGGGCTTTGAAATGGGTTTTGTGCTGTGTTCAAGGTCGATACAAAATTCAACTTCACGCCGGGGTAGGCGGAAGTTCTTTGAGAATACGTCGAAAAATTTATTAACAATAGAAATATTCTTCAAATCTGACGTATTTTTGTTTAAATCCGTGACATGAGCTAAGAAAGCTTGACATCCATTTTTCAATAAACGAATAGCTTTGTGGCTTGAGATAACCGTGATTGATTTTAATGGTTTGGTCGCTTGAATTCGCATAATAGGTTTATTAGGAATATGAAAGCTAACAACCTTACGAAAATAATCAATTTTAGCATGATGAGTAGTTAACCAATCAATCCCTAGAATCACGTCAAATGCAAGTATTTTTAAGGAGATAAGATCGACAGGTAACGTGCGGTTACCGATTTGAATCAAACAAGAGTTATAAATAGTGGATGTAATGAAGGTTTCTCCTAATGGAGTTTCAACAGATAAGTCAAAGTCTAATTTCTCCGGAGTCAAATTTAAACGTTGAGCGCAAGTAGGAAAAATAAAAGAATGGGTAGAACCGGTATCAAATAAGGTATAGACTTCACTAGAGTTTATGAAAAGCTTACCCGTGATGACCTCGTTTGGGTTCCTTGCTTTCGGGAGGTCACAACAAATGCTCTCCTTGCACTGCCGGCTTTGACTTTTTGGGGGCGACTTTGGTGCCTCCATCCTAGTTGAACTTATCTTCGGTGAACGACAAAATCGGGCTAGGTGACCTTCTCTTCCACAATTATAACACGTTTTGGATGGCATCGCGCAGTTTGGACTGATATGTCCCTCCCCTCCGCATTTGAAGTATATGATAGGTGGTCGTTCTCCTTACTTAACCACGGTTCTTTGTATGCGACGTCTTTCCATCATTGTTGAATCTCTTTTCTTGAAATGTCCATTTTACTATCTTGTCCATGATTACACAATCAAATGGTTACCATTCGCATATTGATTCCTCCATGTTTGTTGTCACCGCTTCGATGGTGATACCATTGGTATTTTCATGTTGCCGGCTGCTTTCTCTTGGTTGCGTTGACTCGTTACCGCGCTCCAATAACTGAGCCCTATTTACAACATCTGAGTACAAACACAGTTTATGAGAAATAAGATATTGACTTATCTCCGATTTCAAACCTCTTAAAAACATTCGTGTCATTCGCTCCTCATTATCGACCAAATGGGATGCAAACCGGGATAACTCCGTAAATTTAGCCTCGTATTGCGACACAATCATATTGTTTTGTTCCAACTTGATAAACTCCACCTCCTTCATGTGACGAATACTTTCGGGAAAGTACTTCTCCCAAGACATCTTGAAAAGGCCAGTCGGTACGCGTTTCTGATTCCCACCAAGATCCGCTTCTTCACGCAACATAAAGGTGGCGAAGGAACCTTTTGCTCTCTGAGCATCCCAAGACATCAAATATCTTGGTGATTTGCTTTATCCATGGTTCCGCCTTAAGTGGTTTTGGCTCTCCAATAAACTCCGGTGGTCCCAGCTCCTTGAACTGTTTAGCGGTGACCGTCCGAGAGTTTCATGTGTTTACACCTGTATTTTGAATAGGACCCACTCTCGCCTGATGTTGCATGAATTGCATGAAGCCTTAGAACATTCCATCGTTCATCATTTGGATAGTGTTGTTATTTGCATGAGGATTGTCGCCTTCCTGATGCACGTTGTCCTGGTTATTGATCTGTGGAGACTCAACGGTCTCCTGTGCTCCATTGAAGTTCTCAACATTCTCAGATGCCATTTTTAAACACTGCCACAAAACAAGGGTTAATTGACATTCAACATATTATCACTATACTCTGACCGACCAATCAAATACCAAATAAACTTAGGTAGGTCATACTAGCGAAGGAATTCCCCGTCTCTCCCCTCCTAGTTCTAGTCTCACATCTTAGCCAGGGATCATATCCCTAAGCTTTGATACCAACTGTGACTCCCCAAAAATTAGGTATACGTCACCCATCTTGGGTCGCCACTTACATGGTACATAAATTCAAATACTACTTAATAATACAACTGTCGTGTACAATACGACAAAACATAAACTGTGAGTTTGAATACAAATATTGTTTACTAAAGATTATACAAACTCAAAAGGAGTCCTTATTACAATTATTATTACACTATTTCACAGAATAGTGAGGACTACTAATGCTATCATCTCGTCCGTCACTCCGCTCCTCGACTAGTCCTCGCTACGCTCTCATTTCACAAGAGAATAATAAAAGTAAAAGGGTGAGCTCAACTAGCCCAAAGAAGAAATATTATGACTAAGATAATGCGTAATATATTATCGTTATTTTCAAAAGTGTTAAACCGATACAATAACAACCATCAAGTTTAAGCTGCGGGTGAACAAGCAATCTATTAAAAGAGTCAAGTAGAGAATAAAATCTACTATCTTTTATGATTTAGAAGGTTTTCATCACTTTTATCATTTGGGACTCAAATTTTAATAAATAATCCACATCATCGAATCACCCCCGCACTACGGCGAGGATATTCTTTAGTATCACGACCACAATTATCCATGCACCACGGGCCAAGAATATTTGTGTATTCAATAATGGTCATGATCATGCCAACAATTGTCCATCAATGCTCTACGGGAAAATGAGGACTTTTTCCACATCATTTGTAACATTACTACCATGATTACAATCAATAATCCCTCGGTCATAATCATACCAAGTCCATCTATACACTATAGGCCACATATGACTTTCAACAAAATATAAACATGAGGATGATGACAATGATATAAGAATTCAATAAAATAAGTTCAAGAATTAATTTATCTAGGAACTAATAACGCCCAAATTGTCAACATGATACCGCTTTGTAGAGTAAAATTCAAGAATGCTCGGAAGAATATTTTCATGAAAGATATTTGGATGAAGCGCAAATATCAAGGATATTCCACTAATTTCATGGAGTATGTAAGTCAAAACTTTAACCAACCGAGTATAATAAGGAATGGAATAACAAAAGAAATCACCAGCATGCGATAAACCGCATAAAAGTGAGTTATTCCAATGTAATAATAAATAACAGAATCAGTCCGCCAGAAACGCATGCATGAGGATATTCCAACAAAATAATAAAGACGGAATCAGGTCCGGCGTAAAACGCACAGATAGGATGTTATAATGATCTCATGTTATTTTATTGTTACATGTCATGTACTCTATGGGTATGAACCATTATATCACATGAAACAAGGTTGGAACTTAAATTAAATCGAGCACGAAACGAGGAACTCCAACTTCTGGATTTCTAGGAAAACCCAAAAACACTCTGACAGTGAGTTTAATTACTTAGATCCTTCATGTTATTGATATGTAGACATGAAAAATGTTTAGACCTTGTACTGCTATTTGGCTTATACAAATTTGCCTTGAATCGCCTAGACTAACTATATCATCAACAGATTGCATGTTTGAAGGCCACAAAAGGCGTTGACCGGCCATGACTAAAATTTTTTAGGTAGCCAAGAAATGTGAAGAACAACTCTGACAGCATGTTCTGATGCTTATATCTCCCTCATGTTTTATGATTTGGTCCAGAAATGGTTATTAACATGTACTCTTACATACATACTACAATATTTAATCAATAGAATGTCCAGAACTTGAGTAGATTAAAATTTAAAGATGGTCAAAGGGGGTACCCTTGAGCACTGACTGTCAGTGTTCTTGAGCCTCCAAAAACACCTATCGCGATAGAAACTATCACTAAAGCCTTTAGCGACGGATTTAATTATTTTTGTTTTATAATTTTTGAAAAATACATTAAAAATAGAAATAAATTCCTAAAAAATATAAAATCAGTTTTAAAAATTATTTTAAGTTATAAAAATTAACTTTTAATAATTTTGTGACGCCCCCAAAATTAGGTATACATCATCCATCTTGAGTCGCCAAATACATGGTACAGAATTCAAATACAACTTAATAATACAACTGTCGTGTACAATACGACAAAACATAAACTGTGAGTTTGAATACAAATATTGTCTACTAGAGATTATTCAAACTCAAAAGGAGTCCTCATTATAATTATTATCACACTATTTCACAGAATATTGAGGACTACTAATGCACCATCTACGACTATCACTCTGTTCCCCGACTAGTCCCAGCTACGTTCTCATTTCCTGAAGAGAATAATAAAAGTAAAAGGGTGAGCTCAACTAGCCCAGTAGGAAATATTATGACTAAGATAATGCAGAAAATATTATTGTTAGCCTTCAACAGTGTTAAATTGATATAATATAATAACTATCAAGTTTAACTGCAGCGGAACAAGCAATCCATTAGAAGAGTCAAGTAGGGAATAAAATCTACTATCTTCTATGATTTAAAAGGTTTTTCATCACTTTTATCGCTGGGACTCAGCTTAATAAATAATCCACATCATCGAATCACCCCTGCACTACGGCCAAGGATATTCTTTAGTATCACGACCACAAATTATCCATGCACTACGGGCCAAGGACATTCGTGTATTCATTAATGGTCATGATCATGCCAACAACTGTCTATCAATGCACTACGGGCCAATGAGGAATTTTATCATATCATTTGTAACATTACGGTCATGATTACAAGAATAATCCACGGTCATAATCATACCAAGTCCATCTACATACCACAGGCCACACGGATGACTTTCAACAAAATATAAACATGAGGATGATGACAATGATATAAGAATTCAATAAAATAAGTTCAAGAATTAATTTATCTAGGAACTGATAACGTCCAAATTGTCAACATGATACTGCTTTGTAGAGTAAAATTCAAGAATGCTCAGAAGAATATTTCCATGAAAAGATACTGGATAAAGCGCAAATATCAAAGATATTCCACTAATTTCATGGGTATAGAAGTCAAAGTTTTAACCAACTGAGTATAATAAAGAATGGAATAACAAAAGAAATCACCATGCATGCGATAGACCGCACAGGTAGGTTATTCCAACAGAATAATAAAGGATGGAACCAAGTTCGACGTAAACGCACAAACATGATATTCCAACAGAATAATAAATAATGGAATCAGTCCCAAAAAATGCATGCATGTGATATTCCGGAATAAATAATAAATGGAACCGTGTCCGGCCAGAACGCATGCACGTGGATATTCCGGCTGAATAATAAATAATGGAACCAGTCCGGCAGAACGCATGCATGTGATATTCCGATAGAATAATAAAGAACGAAATATTAGAAGAATGTCACCATGTATAGGTAGCTCAGCGATACAAAGTTATTCCAATAGAATAATAAATAATGGAATAATGAAGTTCTCTTCATGAAAGTACAACAAATAACATCCCTTACCGTAAAAAGAAAGCTGAATATAAGAGTAGGAAGTAGCAGTAATACTTTTCTATAGGTTCTCTTATAATTCTCTCTAGAGTTTCAATGAATTCGTAAGAAATAATGAAGGAATGAGCTTCTATTTATAGAAGAATGGACCCATAGTAATTAACTTATGAACGGTCCAGATTAATTTACTTTAAAGCAGACGATCCAGATTGGTTTACTATTAAAACTTAAAACAACGGTCCATACCGATTTACTATTAAAACTTTAAACCAATGATCCATATTGATTTACTATTATAACTTCCACCAAATGGTCCATATTGATTTACTATTATATCTTCAACCAACTATTCAAAAATTAAGACATCTCCTCATGGAAAAATATTGTACCCAAAAATGATTTGGACCGAAAATAAATATATCTTACGGGTGAATAATACTCCGTGAATAGTAACTCGTGAATAGTAACTCATGAATAGTAACTCGTGAATAGTAACTCGTGAATAGTAATCGTGAATAGTAACTCGTGAATAGTACTCAATACCGAAAAATATCCCGAATACCCAATTAAACAATATATCCTCCGGACATCAATTATACTAACACAAATAAGTCCAACACAATGGAACTATAAAATTCATCTTTAATCAAGACGAACTTATTCATCATTAATATTATAATTCACAATATTTAACAACCAAAGTTGTTCCTAGGAAGAGGGGCTTTCCGATAAGGATTTCTCCTTATTCATGCCGCAATTAGGTGACCATATCTCTCCTCGATGTAACTTTTAGACATTGTCAATATTGCAAATAATAATATAAATAACTTTGTCGCCTCAATTATTGATTTAATAATATATCATATAATGCAGATGATAATCGTAACAATAATTGAATCAATAATATGAGAAATATGATGCAAAGAATTATCGTGAGTAATAATTGAGTATATTTGAGTGACTTCTCACGTAAGCATCAATAATCAATACCGGTGTACTATCTTGTGCAACTCACACGTAGACATCGTACTTTTACTAATGGGTAGTTCAACAGCTTTTTAACAGTAATACATCCGCCGTTATTTTCATAAAGTATTTTTTGTCATTTTCTCAATCCGATAATAATTGTTGTGGGGTCCACCAATGATTGTCTTGGTGCATACGAATATTCCCCGTTAAAACGAATATTCCCCGACCAATCGAATATTATATAACAACTTGCGTACTTTGCATAATTTATAAATATTACCCACAACTATAACATTATATCAAAACAATACAATAATATTCAAAATATAATTCAAAAATTATTCTTTATTCATAAAAGTTGGGGTCTTACAACCTCCCTTCTTATGAAATTTCGTCCTCGAAATTAGGGTACATACCGGTATGTCGAAGAGATGAGGATACCTTGACTTCATCTCAGATTCTAACTCCCAAGTCATTTCCTCCACATCGTGGTTTCTCCACAAAACATTGACTTGAGGTATAACCTTGGAGCATAGAACATGATCCTTCTTATCCAAGATTTTAACAAGTAACTATTCATACGTTAAATCTTCCTCTATCTCGTCTGGTTCTAACTCAATAATGTGGTTTGGGTCTTTCACATATTTACGTAACATAGATATGTGAAAAACATTATGAACACGAGACATACTTAGCGGTAAGGCGATTCTATAGGCCACAACTCCCACTCGCTCAAGAATTAAAAATGGGCCAATGAACCGAGGATTGAGCTTTCCTCTCTTTCCAAATCTCATAACTCCTTTCCATAGAGCAACACATAACAACACATGATCTCCAATATCGAATTCTACGTCCTTTCGATGAAGATCAACATAACTCTTTTGTCAATCTTGTGAAGTTTTTATACGTTGTCGGATCGTTTGAATCTATTTTGTAGTCATACGTACCAACTCCGGTCCCAACAATGTTGCTTCACCCACCTCATCCTAGCATATTGGAGAACGACACTTTCTTCCATACAATGCCTCAAATGGAGTCATGCCAATACTTGCTTGATAACGGTTGTTATAGGAAAACTCCACTAATGATAAGAACTTGTCCCAACTTCCCTTGAAGTCAAGGACACAGAGTCTTAATAGATCTTCAAGAGTTTGAATAGTCCTCTCCGACTTTCCGTCCGTCTGAGGATGATATGCCGAGCTAAATCGTAATTCTGTGCCCATAGCTTTTTGCAAACTAACCCAAAATTGTGAAGTGAATCTTGGGTCTCGATCGGAAACAATGGATACTTAAGATACCATGTGCCTTACAATCTCGTTTATATACATAATGAAAGCAAGACGTTCAAGTGTATAAGTTTCTCGACAGAAGAAATGAGCGGACTTGGTCAATCTATCAACAATGACCGAAATCGTGATCTATGCCTTGAGAAACCTTAGGAAGACCGATAACGAAATCCATGGTAATGTGCTCCCACTTCCATTCTGGAATTTCAAGTGGTTGCAATGGACCTCTTGGTACTTGATGCTCCGCCTTGACTCGTTGACAAGTTAAACACCTTGAGATAAACTTCGCTATCTCTCTCTTCAAATTGCTCCACCAAAATGTATGTCGAAGATCATGATACATTTTGGTACTCCCAGGATGGATTGCAAACGGTGTGTTGTGTGTCTCTATCATGATTTTATAATTTAAATCAGGGTCGTTAGGAACACAAAGTCTGGAGTTGACTCAAGTATTCCTTCTTCATCGATTCTTGCTTCCAAGATAAGCACCTTCTTACACTTTCTTCCTCATACGCATCACTACCGGGTCTCGTAGCTTGAGTAGCTTTTAACTTTATCAATTAAAGTCGGTTCTCTTTTGGTATATTCGCCATCATCACATGGGTCCCTAGAGTTTTAACTCTATCTCCATCTTTGCAAGTCACACAAAATGGGCCTTCAGATTGACAATATCGCACTCGTGCTTGCATATGATATTCTACTCAACGCGTACCACTACCACGTTCACTTTTTCGGGATGGTATTGGATGGTATGATCATAATGTTTCAGCATTCAAGCCAACTTCGTTGTCGCATGTTGAGTTCCTTTTGAGTGAAGAAATATTTGAGGCTTTTATGATCCGTAAAGATCTCCACTTTCTCCCCATACAAGTAATGCCTCCAAATTTTAAGTGCGAAGACAACAGCTGCTAACTCTAGATCATGAGTAGGATAATTCCTCTCATATTCTTTGAGTTTTCTTGAGGCATAGGCTATGAATTTCCCATGTTGCATGAGAACACATCCCAACCCTTTGCCCAAAGCATCACTGTAGATGACAAATCCCTCCGAGCCAGATGGTATTGTCAGAACAGGTGCTGAAATGAGTCTCCTCTTGAGTTCTTGAAAACTCTTCTCACATTCTTCGTTCCAACCGAACTTTGTATCTTTTCGAATCAGCTGAGTTAATGGAGTAGCGATTCGAGAAAATCCTTCCACGAATCTCTGATAATAACCAGCTAAACCAAGAAAGCTACGACTTCAACATCGATTTAGGTTGCTTCCGACTTTGAATAGCTTCAATCTTTCTTACGGGTCAATGGATATTCCATGACTTGATACTACGTGCCCAAGGAATGCTACTTCCTCAAGCCAGAACTCGCATTTCTTCAACTTGGCATAAAGCTTGTATTCACGAAGCTTTTGGAGTGTCAGCCTCAAGTGTTGCTCATGGTCTTCACGACTTTTGGAATAAATAAGGATGTCATCAATAAAGACGACCACAAAGTGATCCAAATATTCCTTGAATACTCATTTCATCATATCCATGAAGGCAGCAGGAGCATTAGTTAATCCAAAGGACATGACTAGGAATTCATAATGCCCGTACCGAGTTCTGAAAGCCATCTTTGGAATGTCATCGATTCTAATCTTCAATTGGTGATATCCTAAAGGAAGATCAATCTTTGAAAAGAATTTGGCTCCTTGCAACTGGTCAAACAGGTCATCAATATGTGGCAATGGGTACCTATTTTTGACGGTGACATGATTCAACTCTCGATAATCAATACAAAGTCGCATAATCCCATCTTTCTTCTTCACGAATAGAACAGGAGCACCCCAAGGAGACGTACTAGGACGAATGAAACCAATGTCTAACAATTCGTGCAATTGGGTCTTTAACTCCTGAAGTTCAATAGGAGCCATTCGATATGGGGCTTTGGAAATGGGTTTTGTACCAGGTTCAAGGTCGATACAAAATTCAACTTCACGCTCTGGGGTAGGCCAGGGAAGTTCTTCGTGTGGAATACGTCGGAAATTTATTAACAATAGAAATATCGTTCAAAACCCGGCGTATTTTTGTTTAAATCGTGACATGAGCTAAGAAAGCTTGACATCCGTTTTTTAATAAACGAATATCTTTATGGCTTGAAATGACAGTGATTGATTTTAATGGTTTGGTCGCTTGAATTCGCATAAAAGGTTGATTAGGAATATGAAAACTAAAAACCTTACGAAAACAATCAATTTTTGCATTATGAGTATTTAACCAATCAATCCCTAGAATTACGTCAAACGCAAGTATTTTTAAAGAAATAAGATCGACGGTGTAAATGCGATTCTACCGATTTGAACAAAACAAGACTTATAAGCGAAGTGGATGTAATGAAGGTTTCTCCCAACTGAGTTTCCACAGATAAGTCAAAGTCTAATTTCTCTGAGTCAAATTTAATCGTTGAGCGCAAGTAGGAGAAATAAAAGAATGGGTAGAACGGTATCAAATAAAGTATAAACTTCGCTAGAGTTTATGATAAGCTTACCGTGATGACCTCATTCGGGTTCCTCGCTTTCTTGGAGGTCACAACAAATGCTCTCCTCAGACCAACGGGCTTTGACTTTTCTCAGGGACTACCTTTGGTGCCTCCATCCAAGTGAACTTGTCTTTGTGAACGACAAAATCGGGCTAAGTGACCTTCTCTTCCATAATTATAACATGCTTTGACTGGCATCGAGCGCTTTGGACCGATGTGTCCCTCCTCCGCATTTGAAGCATATGATAGGTGGTCGTTCTCCTTCCTTAACAACGGTGCCGGTGTCTCGACGTCCTTCCATCATTGTTGAATCTCTCTTCTTGAAATGTCCATTCTTATTGTTTTGGCCCTGATTACCACCGAAGTGGTTACCATTTCTGGCATGTTGATTCCCTCCACGCTTGTTGTCACCGCTTCGATTACTGCTATCCTTTGGTTGCGTTGACTCGTTATCGTGCTCCACTAACTGAGCCCTATTTACAACATCTGAATACAAATACAGTTTATGAGAAATAAGATGTTGACATATCTTCGGCTTCAAACCTCTTAAAAACATCCGCGTCATTCTCTCTTCATTATCCACCACGTGGGATGCAAATCGGGACAACTTGGCAAACTTGGCTTCGTACTGCGACACGGTCATATTATTTTGTTCTAACTTGATGAATTCTACCTCTTTTATATGACGAATACTTTCGGGAAAGTACTTGTCGTTGAATAGTTCTTGGAACTTTTCCAAAGACATCTTCGGTCACGGCAAGGAGTTGAGTACGCTTTTACCGATTCCCACCATGAATCCGCCTCTCCTCGCAACATAAAAGCGAAGGAAACCTTTGCTCCTCGGAGCATCCCAAGACATCAAATATCTTGGTGATCTGCTTTATCCATGCTTCCGCCTTAAGTGGTTTTGGCTCTCCAATAAACTCTGGTGGTCCCAGCTCCTTGAACTGTTTAGCGGTGACCGTCCGAGAGTTTTCAGTGTTTCCACCTACATTTTGGACAGAGCCGCTCACTTTCTTTGTTGCATGAATTGCATAAAGCCTCTGAACATTCCATCATTCATCATTTGGTCAGTGTTGTTGTTTGCATGAGGATTGTCGCCTTCCTGATGCACATTATCCTAATTATTGATATGTGGTGAATCAACGATCGCCTGTGCTCCATTGTTATTCTCAACATTCTCAGATGTCATTTTCAGATACTGCCATAAAACAAAAGGTTAATTGACATGTAACATATTATCCCTATATTCTGACCGACCAATTAAATACCAAAAAAAACTTAGGTAGGTCATACTAGCGAAGGAATTCCCCGTCTCTCCCCTCCTAGTTCTATTCTCACGTCTTAGCCAGGGATCATATCCCTAAGCTTTGATACCAACTGTGACGTCCCCAAAATTAGGTATACATCACCCATCTTGAGTCTTGAGATACATGGTACGTAATTCAAATACAACTTAATAATACAATCGCAGGGTACAATCGACAAAATATAAACCGTGAGTTTAAATACAAATATTGTCTACTAGAGATTATACAAACTCAAAAGGAGTCCTCATTACAATTATTATCACACTATTTCACAGAATAGTGAGGACTACTAATGCACCATCTAGGACCATCACTCTTTTCCCGACTAGTCCCATTTACGTTCTCATTTTTCAAAGAACAACGGTGAAAGAAAGGGTGAGCTCAACTAGCCCAAAGAAGAAATATTATGACTAAGACAATGCGAGAATAATTTATCGTTAGCCTTCAACGGTGTTAAAGTTAAACTGATAAAATATAATAACAATCAAGTTTAACTGCAGCGGAACAAGCAATCCATTAGAAGAGTCAAGTATGGAATAAAATCTATTATCTTCTATGATTTAAAAGGTTTTTCATCACTTTTATCGCTGGGACTCAGCTTAATAAATAATCTTCTACATCATCGAATCACCCCGCACTACTTTTCTGCCAAGGATATTCTTTAGTATCACGACCACAAATTATTCATGCACCTCTGGCCAAGGACATTCGTGTATTCATTAATGGTCATGATCATGCCAACAAGCGTCCATCAATGCATTACGGGCCAATGAGGACTTTTATCATATCATTTGTAACATTACGGCCATGATTACAGAATAATCCTCGTCATAATCATACCAAGTCCATCTATGCACTACATGTGCCACTGAGATGACTTTCAACAAAATATAAACATGAGGATGATGACAATGATATAAGAATTCAATAAAATAAGTTCAAGAATTAATTTATCTAGAACCGATAACGTCAAATTGTCAACATGATACTGCTTTGTAGAGTAAAATTCAAGAATGCTCAGAAGAATATTTCCATGAAAAGATACTGGATAAAGCGCAAATATCAAAGATATTCCACTAATTTCATGGGTATAGAAGTCAAAGTTTTAACCAACTGAGTATAATAAAGAATGGAATAACAAAAGAAATCACCATGCATGCGATAGACCGCATGGTGTAGGTTATTCCAATGAGAATAATAAAGGATGGAACCAAGTTAACGAACGCACAAAAACATGATATTCCAACGAATAATAAATAATGGAATCAGTCCCACAGTAAATGCACGTGCATGTGATATTCCGGCTGTAATAATAAATAATGGAACCAGTCCCCAGAAACGCACGCATGCGAGGATATTCCGGCGTAATAATAAATAATGGAACTGTGTCCCCAAACGCGATGCATGCAGGATATTCAATAGAATAATAAAGAACGGAATATTAGAAGAATGTTATCATGTATAGGTAGCTCAGCAGTATCTGATTATTCCAATGAATAATAAATAATGGAATAATGTAAGTTCTCTTCATGAGTACAACAAATAACATCCCTTACCGTAAAGTAAAACCGAATATAAGAGTAGGAAGAAGCGAATACTTTTCTATAGGTTCTCTTATAATTCTCTCTCTAGAGTTTCGGTGAATTGTAAGAAATAATGAAGGAATGAGCTTTATTTATAGAAGAATGGACCGCATAATAACTAACTTATGAACGGTCAGCATTAATTTACTTTAAAGGACGATCCAGATTGGTTTACTATTAAAACTTAAAACAACGGTCCATCTTGATTTACTATTAAAACTTTAAACCAAATGATCCATATTGATTTACTATTATAACTTCCACCGGTGGTCCATATTGATTTACTATTATATCTTCAACCAACTATTTCAAAAATTAGCACATCTCCTCATGGAATAATATTGTACCCAAAAATGATTTGGACCGAAAATAAATATATCTTACGGGTAAATAGTACCCCGTGAATAGTAACTCGTGAATAGTAACTCGTGAATAATAACTCGTGAATAGTACTTGTGAATAGTAACTCGTGAATAGTAACTCATGAATAGTAACTCATGAATAATACTCCGACACGAAAAATGTCCCGAATACCCAATTGAACAATATATCCTCCAGACATCAATTATACTAACACAAATAAGTCCAACACAATGGAACTATAAAATTGATCTTTAATCAACACGAACTATTCATCATTAATATTATAATTCATAATATTTAACAACTAGGTCGTTCCTAGGAAAGAGGGGGCTTTCCGATAAGGATTTCTCCTTATTGGCGCGCAATTATGTGACCAAATCTCTCCTTGACAGAACTTCTAGACATTGTCAATATTTCAAATAATAATATGAATATAACTTTGCCGTCTCAATTATTGATTTAATTTTTATATCATATAATGCAAATGATACTGTAACAATAATTGAATCAATAATATGAGAAATATGATGCAAAGAATTATCGTGAGCAATAATTGAGTATAATGAGTGACTTCTCACGTAAAGCATCAATAATCAATCTGGTGCTATCTCTTTGGCAACTATGCGATATTCGTATGCACTTTTACTCTAGGATAGTTCAATAGTTTTAATAAAGAACACCTCCACCGTTAATTTCATAAAAGTATTTTTGTCGCTTTTTCAATCCAGGCAATAATTCCGTTAATGAGGTCCACCAATGATTGTGTTAGTTATACGAATATTCCCTGTTAAAACGTAATATTCCCAACCAATCTAATATTATATAACAACTCATGCGTTTATGCATAATTTATAAATATTACCCACAACTATAACATTATATCAAATCAATACCATATTATTCAAAAATATAATTCAAAAAAATTATTTTTTATTCATAAAAGTCGAGTCTTACAAATTTGACATATTTTCATAAATATTATTATTTATTTGGATATTTTGGTATTTAATTTAATTAATAAATGCATTAAATAAATTAATTAAAAATGATTTTATTGTATTAAAAATTATTTTAAATAATAATAAGGTATTTAATAATATTTTAAGTTATAAAACATAACTTTTAATATTTTAAGATAAGTTTCATTAATTATTAAATATTAATGATATTAGATTTAGTTAGTAATTATATTAAATAAATTAAATAAAAATAATTTTAATATTATAAAAATCATTTTAAATGAAAATAAATAGTTTAAAAATATTTTAAGTTATAAAATATAACTTTTGATATTTAAAGGTAAATTTCATCAATAATTTAATATTAATGATATTAAGTTTATTTAATAATTATATTAAATAAATAGTTTAAAATGGTTTTATTTATTTAAAAATCATTTAAAATGGAAATAAATGAATTAAAAATATTTTTAAGTTATAACTAATGACTTTTAATATTTTGATAAATAATAGATTAATATTTTAATATTAATGGTAATGGTAATTATTTAAAACTAACTTTAAATGTTTTAAAAATCATTTAAGGGTAATATTAATACTTTAAAAATATTTTGAGTTATTATAAATAACTTTAATATTTTGTAATGGTTTCATTAATAGTTTAATATTAATTAAATATTAATGATAATAGAATTAGTTAATATTTAAATCATTTAATAATGATTTTAATGTTTGAAAATTCATGATAAAGTATAATAATTATTTAAAATTATTATATAAGGCTTAAAAAAAATAATATGATCGATATTTAAAATATCTAAACGATTATTGAATCTGCAGGATGAGTCTTAGACTCGATATTTACCCGATAAAGTCGCTTTCAAGACAATCAAATATTTTAAATTGATTTGAACTTAGATAATTTGACTAGATACGTGTTTGTTTATGATGTAATGATTGTTAAACATATGTGACAATATGATTAGGTTATGTGTTGACTGCAATTAGCAGTACTATGTGATATGATATATTATTCTAATCGAACGAATGATCTTATTAATGATAGGTTTTGATATAAAATATAGAACTAAGTTGCGTTATTGTAAGTAAGTAATAATGTAAATATCTAAACCTTATGCACTACTTTTATTTCGCAAACATGTATATCATGTTATGCAAGTTTCCTAAACTTACTCCAATTATTATTGAGCAAGTATCTGATCTATTATTTACATTGTGCAAGTATCCTACTTTTGCATTTACTTTATGCAATGGACATGAGTAAGAAAGTTTCAGAATTATATTATTATTGTGCCAGATTATTAACTCTATTATTATTGATTATGTATCCAATCTTTGTATTCATACAAGTTCTTACATTATCATATCATTGTATTATTATATAATTCAGATATTTATTATGTTCGTTAATTCGTATATAGGGTTAGACAAGTGTCCCCACTTGGATAACCATTGTATTTAATCATATGTTGATACATACTTATTGATTTCAAGTATGTACACATTGACTTAAAAGTCGTCTAAGCTATTTGATTCAGCTAGACATAAAAATATTGTTAAACAAGATAGAACGTTATTGTATCCAACCAGATTGTTTTGGTTCGAATTCCCGACTAAGTATGAACATCCCGAATATGGGAAAACTTTTGTGCACCTAAGGTGGATAGAGTGAACGATGATATCGTTCTTGCATGTAGTATTGATCAATACAGGCACATTAGGCGAGATCACCTCGTGTCTCAGAAGTTATACAGTTTAGAGATGAAGTTCGCTAAACCTTAGCGAAAAAATTAAAAATAATGTTCATAGTATGTCGAATGCTCTCCAGCTTATAGTTAGTACGTAGTTTTAAAATTTTGAGATAGATTTGGTATGTTGTTATTATTGGTTCAAATTTTACTTCACTGTTGTTGATTCGATTTTGTAGAAGAGTTATTCAAAGAAAACATTTAATCCTTTCGAAACTTTTATATTTATTGTTGCTATTACTTGCTGGGTAATCAAATGCTCATTCTTGCTTTAAATTTAAATGTTTTCAGTTAAGCGTGATCTACCGGAATGTTTAGTCCAGAACAAGGGAAAAGGAAAGCAATCAAAATAATCTTTTGTAATAGTTAGACAATATTAAGACAATGATATTTATTATCTATCATGTAATGTATTGTAGTAAAGGTTGCGTACTTGGGATTAGACTTTGATATATGTAAATTAAGTTTGATATTTATATTATTGTTATTATTATTAGTATTATTCCGCTCATAAAAATGGTATCGTAAAGCACCGAGTTCGGGTTTCAAGTACCCGAGTTTGGGGGCGTTACAATATTTGGATCACTTTGTGGTCGTCTTTATTGATGACATCCTCATTTACTCCAAAAGTCGTGAAGATCATGAGAAACACTTGAGGTTAATACTCCAAAAGCTTCGTGAAAACAAGCTGTATGCCAAGTTGAAGAAATGCTAGTTCTGGATTAAGAAATTAGCATTCCTTGGGCACATAATATCAAATCACGGAATATTTGTTGACCCGGCAAAGATTGAAGCAATTCAAAGCTGGGAGCAACCTAAGTCAATGACCAAAGTACGTAGCTTTCTCGGCCTAGCTGGTTATTATCGGAGATTCGTAGAAGGGTTTTCTCGAATCACTACTCCATTAACTCAGCTGACTCAGAAAGATATAAAATTTGGTTGGAGCGAGAAATGTGAGAAGAGTTTTTAAGAACTCAAGAGGAGACTCATTTCAGCACCTGTTCTGACAATACCATCTGGCTCGGAGGGATTTGTCATCTACAATGATGCTTCACGCAAAGGGTTAGGATGTGTTCTCATGCAACATGGGAAAGTCATAGCCTATGCCTCACGACAACTCAAAGAATATGAGAGGAATTATCCTAATCATGATCTAGAATTGGCAGCTGTCGTTTTTGCGCTTAAGATTTGGAGGAATTACCTGTATGGAGAGAAGGTGAAGATCTATACAGATCATAAAAGCCTCAAATATTTCTTCACCCAAAAGGAACTCAACATGTGATAACGACGATGGCTTGAGCTATTGAAAGATTATGATCATACCATTCAATACCATCCTGGAAAAGCGAACGTAGTAGCTGACGCATTGAGTAGAAGATCATATGCGGGTACGAGTACAATATTGTCAATGCAAAGGCTCATTTTGTATAACTTACAAAGGATGGAGATAGAGTTAAAGACTCCATGGACCCATGTGATGATGGTGAATATACGTGTAGAACCGACTTTAATCGATAAAGTTAAAGTTGCTCAAGCTACAGACCTGGAGCTGATGCGTATAAAGAAGAAAGTTCAAGAAGGTGTTATTCCGGAAGCAAAAATCGATGAAGAAGGAATACTACGAGTAAACTGCATACTTTGTGTTCCTAACAACCCTGATTTAAAGTATAAAATCATGATGGAGGCGCACAACACACCATTTTCAATCCATCCTGGGAGTACCAAAATGTATCGTGATCTTCGACATACATTTTGGTGGAGCAATATGAAGAGACAGATAGCGGGGTTTATCTCAAGGTGTCTAACTTATCAAAGAGACAAGGCGGAGCATCAAGTGCCAAAAAGTCCATTGCAACCACTTGAAATTCCAGAATGAAAGTGGGAGCACATTACCATGGATTTTGTTTCTGGTCTTCCCAAGGTTTCTCAAGTCATAGATGCGATTTAGGTCATTGTTGATAGATTGACCAAGTCTGCTCATTTCTTACCGATACGAGAAACTTATACACTTAAATGTCTTACTCGTATGTACATAAACGAGATTGTAAGATTGCATGGTATGTCAATATCCATAGTTTCTGGTCGAGACCCAAGAATCACTTCAAGATTTTGGGTTAGTTTGCAAAAAGCTATGGGCACGAATTTACGATTTAGTTCGGCATATCATCCTCAAATGGACGGGCAGTCAGAGAGGACTATTCAAACTCTTGAAGAATTATTAAGACTCTATGTCCTTGACTTCAAGGGAAGTTGGGACAAGTTTTTACCATTGGTGGAGTTTTTCTACAACAACAGTTATCAAACAAGTATTGGCATGGCTCCATTTAAGGCGTTGTATGGAAGAAAGTGTCGTTCTCCAGTATGCTGGGATGAGGTGGGTGAAGCAACGTTATTGGGACCGGAGTTGGTACGTATGACTACGAAAAAGATTCAAACGATCCGACAACGTATAAAAACCTCACAAGATCGACAAAAGAGTTATGCTGATCTTCATCGAAAGGACGTGGAATTCAATATTGGAGATCATGTGTTGTTACGTGTTGCACCATAGAAAGGAGTTACGAGATTTCAGATTTGGAAAGAGAGGAAAGAGAATCCATGACCATAATCATACCAAAAATTGTCCATCAATTCACTATGGGCCAATAAGGACTTTTACCACATCATTTGTAACATTACGGTCATGATTATACCGAATAAACCCTGGTCATAATCATACCAAGTCTATCTATGCACTACATGTGCCATACGAGATGACTTTCAACATAATATAAACATGAGGATGATGACAATGATATAAGAATTCAATAAAACAAGTTCAAGGATAAATTTTTAAAGATTTATAATTTAATTTATCCAGAAATCAATAATGTCCAAATTGTCAACATGATACTGCTTTGTGGAGTAAAATTCAAGAATAATATTATATCAAAAATGATTTGGACCGAAAAGAAATTAATTTTTGTCATGAATAGTACCCCGTGTGAATAGTAATTGAGTGAATAGTACCTGTGAATAGTAACTTTGGAAATAGTAACCCCGTGAATAGTAACTTCGGCATGAAAAAGTTACAACTTATCAAGAATGCTCAGAATAATATTTCCATAAAAAGATACTGGATGAAGCGCAAATATCAAGGATATTCTACTAATTTCATGGAGTATAGAAGCCAAAATTTTAACAAAACAAGTATAGAATGAAGATCAAAACATGGATACAATCAATGATAGTAACCATAATAGACATATGGGACGAAAAAGAGAACATTTCATTTTTTGGTGAATAGTGTCATATTCGTGAATAGTGTCGTATACGTGAATAGTAACCCAGAAACAAAAAGGTAGAAATTCCACAATAAAACTCATATCAATAATCGGCATAATGATATTGAAGAAAATAATATCATTTATGAAGAAAATAACATCTCTTACGAATATTAAACAAAAATAATATTCCTTTCGAATATTGAATGAATATAATATTCCTTACGAATATTAAATGAAAATAATATTTCTTGCGAATATTGAACGAAATAATATTCATACGAATACGAAAAATAATATCTCTTTAGAATATGAAATAAATAATATCACTTACCTCAAAAGAATAGTACTTCTGGCTGAATATTGGATATAATGCTGAAAGGAACTTACACCGTATAGCAACACTCAAAGTCTCAAAATACTCACAAGAATACGCTCGATAATATAGAGAGAGAAAACTTCAGTTTCTGGTGTGATTTTCAATTCTAACTTAAGCACCCTATTTATAGGGAAAATGCTTAGAACACCAAAGAAGAAAATATAATAAAATATTTATATATTTATATAAATTTCCTACGCACACCAAGAAATATGAATTCAGCATCTTACACATACAAGTGGGGCCCACCAAAATGAAAAACATGTTTTAAATATTTTTTGTAACAAAATAAATTCAGATCCAATATTCTGGAACTTCAATAATTCATAATAAATAGCCCTTTTATCAGAAAAATTCGAATCTTATGTCCTTCCATAGGAAATTCAATTCTCTACAACTTTGTAAGTTTAAGTTTTTCTAAATTCCAAACAAAAATTGACCGAACGATTTTGCAGGCTATAATTAAATTTCAGTCAAAAATAGGGTCCACCAACACACAAAACATGTGTTAAACATTTATTGCAACAAACCTCCTCATTTATTCATATATCACACATTCATCGTAAAAATAACACCATTAAAATATAATAATATATTTAAATGAATTATTTTATCAGAAAAGATAAAATATCAATTTTCAACAATTGTCACTTTTCTAAAAATTCCTCCATTTATATCCACATAAAATAAATATTTTCCTTATCATATAAATCAATAATTAATTATTCACAAATAATATTACAAAATCACAATATTGACAATCAGGCTGTTCCTAGAAAAGAGGGGGATTTCCAATAAGGATTTCTCCTTACTGGCGCACAATTAGGTGACCAAACCTCTCCTTAGACAGAACTTTCTAGACATTGCCAATAATGCTATCTAATAATATTATTACAATAATATTAATTATTGATCTGATAATGGAAAATACTGTGCAGTGACAATTATTGAAACAACAATAATATAAAATATCAACGCAACAATTATTGAATCAATAAAATAAAATATTGAACAGTAATTACTGTAACCATTATTGAGTAGTGCCTTCTTACGTAAGAATCAATAATTGGTGCAATACCGTGCATCTACTCTGCAACACCCGCAGGTATTATCGTATTTTAACCACCGGTATTCCAACATGATAATCTGTAATAATTACGCCGTTATTTATAAAAACTCAAACTTATCATTTTCTTCATCAAATAATTTTTTCCGTTATAGGGTCCTGAAATGGTCGCTACTGATCGCATTTAATATTCCCCGACAGAAAGAATATTCCACGACAAAACGAATATTTCCCGACAAAAATGAATATTTTATAACCAGTTGCTTATTTTGCAAAATTTATAAATATTACTCACAACTATAATATTATATCAAACCCACACCATAATACTAAAAAAATATTTCGAGAAAATTAAATCTTTATTCATAAATTTTGGGGTCTTACAATCTCCCCTCCTTATGAAATTTCGCCCTCGAAATTTACGTACGTGCCTGGTATGCCGAACAGATGAGGATACCTCGTCAAATTCTAACTCTTGAGGTATAACCTTTGAGCGTAAAATATGTTTTTTCGTATCCAAGATTTTAACAAGTTCCTCTTTATATGTTAAATCTTCCGTTATCTCGTCCGGTTCTAATTCAATAATGTGGCTCGGGTCGTCCACATTTTTATGTAACATCAATACGAAAAAAATGTTATGAACACGCGACATACTTGGCGTTAAAACGAGTCTATAGGTCACAGTTCCTACTCGATCGAGGATTTTAAATAGAACAATTAAATCAAGGGTTGAGATTTCCTCTCTTCGTCAATTCTTGTTTCTAGAATAACGCCCTCTTGAACCTTCTTCTTCACATTCATCAGCTCTGAGTCTGTAGCCTAAGCGGCTTTAACTTTATCAATTAACGTTGGTTCTAATCGTATATTTAACATCATCACGTGGGTCTTTAGAGTAAGTCGTACGAAATGGGTCTTTGTGTTAACAACGTCGCACTCAGAATCGTAAGACATCGATCTTCTACTCAACGCACGTCATTACCACGTTCTCTTTTCTACGATGATATTTAATGGTATGGTTGTAATCTTCAACAGCTCGAGCCAACGTCTTTGGCACATGTTACGTTCATTTTGTGTGAAGAAATATTTGAGGTTTTTAGAAATGAGTTTTGCACTGGGGTCAAATTTAAACTTTGAGCGCAAGTAGGAGAAATAAAAGAATGGGTAGAACCGATATCGAATAAGGTATATAACTTCGCAAGAGTTTATGATTAACTTACCCGTGATAGCTTCATTCGGGTTCCTCGACAAACGCTCTCACTTAAACTACCGACTTTGACTTGTCTAAGACATCATTTGGCATCACCATCCCAGGTGGACTTGACTTCACTACACGATAAAATCGAGCTAAGTGACCTTCTCTTCCGCAATTGAAACACGCTTTGGGTTGTTGCGTACAGTTTGGACGGATGTGTCACTCTTGTCCGCATTTGAAACATACGACCGGTGGTCGTTCTTCTTCCTTAGAAACGGGTGCCGCTGTCTTTCCATCATTATTGAACCTCCTCTTCTTGAAGTTGTTCTCACTTAGTTCACCTTTCCTATTATCCTGACCATGATTACTACCGAAGTGGTTACCATTTCTGGCATATTGATTCCCTCCATGTTTATTATCACTGCTTCGATGACTGCTACCATTGGTATTATCGATTTACCGGTTGCTCTCTCTTGGTTGGGTTGACTCGTTATCGCGCTCCAATAACTGAGCCATATTTATTACATCTGAATACAAACATAGTTTGTGAGAAAATAGGTATTGACGTATCTCGGGTTTCAAACCTCTTAATAACATCCGCATCATTCTCTCCTCGTTATTCTCAACATTCTCGGATGTCATTTTCAAATACTGCTACAAAACAAGGGTTAATTGACACACCACATATTATCCATATACTCTGACCGACCAATTAAATACCAATTAAACTTAGGTAGGTCATACTAGCGAATGAATACCTTGTCTCTCCCCTCCTAGTTCTCGTCTCATATCTCAGCCAGGGATCATATCCCTAAGCTTTGATACCAACTGTGACGCCCCCAAAATAGGTATACATAAATAATATCCCTTACCTCAAAAGAATAGTACTTCTGGCTGAATATTGGATATAACGCTGAAAGGAACTTGCACCATATAACAACACTCAAAGTTTCAAAATAATCACAAGAATACGCTCGATAATATAGAGAGAAAACTTCAGTTTCTAGTGTGATTTTCAATTCTAACTTAAGCACCCTATTTATAGAAAAATGCTTAGAACACCAAAGCAGAAAATTTAAAATATTAATATATTTATATAAAATTCCTACGCACACTAAGAAATCTGAATTCAGCATCTTACACATGCAAGTGGGGCCCACCAAAATGAAAAATATGTTTTAAATATTTTTTTGTAACAAAATAAATTTAGATCCAATATTTCGGAACTTCAATAATTCATAATAAATAGCCCTTTTATCAGAAAAAATTGAATCTTATGTCCTTCCGTAAGAAATTCAATTTTCTACAACTTTGTAAGTTTAAGGTTTTCTAAATTCCAAACAGAAATTGACCGAATTTCATATACGGACGATTTTGAAGGCTATAATCAAATTTCAGCCAAAAATAGGGTCCACCAACACACAAAACATGTGTTAAACATTCATCGTAAAAATATCACCATTAAAATATAATAATATATTTAAATGAATTATTTTATCAGAAAAGATAAGCTATCAATTTTCAACAATTGTCACTTTTCTAAAAATTCCTCCATTTATATCCACATAAAATAAATATTTTTCTTATCATATAAATCAATAATTAATTATTCACAAATAATATTACAGAATCACAATATTGGCAACTAAAGGTCGTTCCCAGAAAGAGGGGCTTTCAATAAGGATTTCTCCTCTTCGACGCCGCAATTAGGTGACCAAACCTCTTCTGCAGAACTTTCTAGACATTGCTAATAATGCTATCTAATAATATTATTAAAATAATATTAATTATTGATCCGATAATGGGAAATATTGTGCAGTGACAATTATTGAAACAACAATAATATAAAATATCAACGCAACAATTATTGAATCAATAAAATAAAATATTGAACAATAATTACTGTAACCATTATTAAGTAGTGCCTTCTTACGTAAGAATCAATAATTGGTGCAATCCCGTGTGCTACTGTGCAACACCATGTATTACTGTATTTTAACCACCGAGTATTTCAACTGTATTAACGGTAACAATTACGCCGTTATTTATAAAACTCAAACTTGTCATTTTCTTCATCCGGCCGTTTTTTGTTATGAGGCCCACAAATGGCTGTGTCGTCGTACGAATATTCTCTGACAGAAAGAATATTCCATGATCAAACGAATATTCCCCGACAAAAATGAATATTTTATAACCACTTGCTTATTTTGCAAAATTTATAAATATTACCCACAACTATAATATTATATCAAATCCACATCATAATACTAAAAAAATATTTTGAAAAAATTAAATCGTTATTCATAAATTTTGGGGTCTTACATGCATTGTGAATGACCCTTCGTATTCATTCTTTATTAAATTATGGAAATGATCTGTTTACATGAATCACCGCATGGCGGGTGAAAATCCATTTGCAGTTTCGTATATTCTATTATACTCGTATGAGATATCATTTCTTTTGTACTCGTCAAGGAATATCGTTTTCTTTGTATTTTCCTTTTATGAGTACTATTCACGAGTTACTGTTCAGGAGTTACTATTTACGAGTTACTATTTACCCGATTACTATTCACACGAATATTATTCACTCGGGTATTCAGGGCACTTTTCGTGCCGGAGTACTATTCACGAGTTACTATTCACGGGTTACTATTCACCCGATTATTATTCACTCGAATATTATTCTCTCGGGTATTTAGGGCACTTTTCATGCCGGTGTACTATTCACGAAGTACTATTCCCGAAGTACTATTCACCCAAAAAATATTCTTTTCTGTCCAAATTATTTTTGATACATGAATATTATTCTTGAATTTTACTCCACAAAACAGTATCATGTTGACAATTTGGATATTTTTAAACTCTGGATAAATTTAAAGTCTTTAATATTTATCCTTTATTTCGTTTGATTAATGCTTATATCATTGTCATCATCCTTATGCTTATATTGTAATGAAAGTCATCTGTAGCTTACGTGCATAGATGGACTTGGTATGATTATGACCAAGGATTATTCAGTATAATCATGACCGTAATATTACAAATTATGTGGTAAAAGTCCTCATTAGCCTGTAGTGCATTGATGGACATATGTTGGTATGATCATAACCATGGGTTTTCTTCGGCCAAGGGTGCAAAGATGAATTATTTTATGGCGTGATCATTATCGTTGATAAAAATACGAATATCCTTGGTCGTAGTGCATGGATAATTCGGTGATGTGGATTATTTTTTGAGCTAAGTCTCAGTGATAAAATATTGATAATAAACTTTTAATTCGCAGAAGATAGTAGATATCATGCTCTACTTGACTCTTCTAAAATCTGATTTGCATGTCTTTGGCACCCAGAAAAGGATGAATCTGTTAATGAATATCTTTGGCACAGAGCAAAAAGATGAATTTAATAATATGATTATGAACAGGAACTGTGATTTGGTATAACCATGATCTTTGATGTTTCAGGTAAAGACAAGTGATGAAAGTTATCTTCGTCCTAGGTGCGAAAAGGAATTTAGAACCACAATTATGATTATGAGTTATTCACATGATTATGAATAGGAATTGTTGATTGATGTTACAGGGATAAAACATTGTTGGTGGACTTTTAACATGGAGAAGATAATAGACTTTATGGTCTATTTGACTCTTCTAATGGATTGCTCATTCTGCTGCAACTATGGTTGAAAAGTTTTATCATCTACCATATGTTCTAAATCTCTGATTTATTACTGACGATGGCTATTGATAATTTAATTATCTTTAGTCATGATATTCTTTACTGGGCTAGTTGTGCTCACCCTTTTGCTTCACAATTTCTTTCGTGTAATAAGAGTGTAGTTAGGGTTGAGCGGAGGTATGAGGATTGTAAGCGTTGGTTTATAGTTATTGAGGTTCTCCCTAAAATAATATGGAAATAATTTTATTGAGAACTTTAGATAAGTGTGTTGTATTTTTATACGACATTTAATAGTTATATTTGGTGAATCAAATAGGGTGAGGCGAACCCAACTTTAGAAGGGTGTTTTGCCATTATCATCTGAGATGTCTAATGACATACGACTTTCGTGTTATCATAAGATGGGGTTGTGCACATCCACTTGCTGAGTATATCTACGAGCACTACCTATATAATCTTGGAGTTTGGTTGAAATATAATTCTCAATTGGAGACAATGGAGATAATTATATGTCAAGAGAAGACTCGCCATTGGAAAGAACATGACAATAATCTTCTCGTTTTTCTTTGGGGTCTATTGGGTCAACCAATGATAATTCTCGAGTCATATGATATCTATCATAACTTAGATGCATGGCCTCCCATGTACGAAGGTTTCCTTGAGTATTTTCCAAAGTTTTTAATTTCTAAAACAGTTATTGACTGTACTTTTATGTAAAGTACCATTGTAAAGTGTTGTGGTCGAGGCAGCATGAGAGTACATATATTTGTATTAAAACTCATAGATTAACTGTGGTCGTATTCTGCACGACAGTTCAACAATTGTATAAATGAAGTTTGTAATTGATTTATATAGTGTGATATCTGGCGACTCATAATGGGTCGTGTGGACCTATTTTGGGGGCGTCGCACCATGCGTTAGAGCTTATGATAGATGTAATGTACTACAACTTCTTGTTTTCAATTATAAAATCGCTATTAATTTATTAATCTTTTTTGAAGCAAGTATGTAATATTTTTAAATTTAAAATTAATTTAAATATAATCAATACATATTGTAACTTATTTAGAAAAAAAAAATACTACTACTTAAAAATTTTATTATTTTTACAATTCTTAACAAAATTATTAAGTTTGAGAATGCATCAAATTGACTTATAAAAATTAATAATAATCTTATAATTTATAAATGAGAATATAATTTATCAATTATATTCTACCGTAAAATAACTTTTATTTTATTTTAAATTTTAAGTAATTTATGTAGTGAGTATTAAATGTATTGTAGGCTATAAATGTATATAAGATCAATATTAACTTTTAAAAAGTTAATTTGTTATATTTTAAATATAAAATTAATATGATTCATTTAAATTTTGAAAATAATAAAATTTATAATTAATAGTACTTTTATAATATTTATAATTATATTGACATAAATTAAATAAATATATATAAATTTTAAATTTGAATACATTTGAAATTAATTTTTAAAAAATAAGTCAATATTAATTTTATAATTTGAAAATGAAGTAGTAAAAAAGCCATGTCAGCAAATCTATTTTCAAGATATGTATAATTGATGACTTGTCCACTTAAATGACGATGTGAAATGTCATTTTGAATACATAGGGGACGATCTTTTGACTCGCTCATCTTGAGGAGTAAATCATATATAAAGAATAAAATAGAGAGTTAAATAAAGATAAAGAAATTGTTGGATAATGATTTGGTGATATATTCTTCAAAGTTAGGAATAGAGAGTTTATTGGGGGTTAAATACTTTTTCAGTCACCGTACTATATGTCAACTTACAGATGGATAATTCAACTTTTTTTTCTTACAGTCAACTCATTATACTCGATTTTACTAACAAAAAATTAACTATTAAAAGCTTTGACTTTAAACGAAACAATACACATCATCAATTTGAGTGAGTTCTAATTCTGAAAGTCGATGTGGCGCTTTTTTGTGACGTAAGCGTGATTGATTATGTGGATTTGTAGAAACTTTTTTATGAAGAAAATGAAATAAATATTTTAAAGTATAATATAAATTATAAAAATTAAAAAATTAAAAATTAAAAATCTTTTCAAATTCGGACATTAAATTTATAATTGAGTCAATTTGATGATAAATTTTTTTCTTTTCTAACTAGGATAAATAAATTTGTACTTTTACATGCAAATAATTTTTATCAAATAATTTTAATTTTAAAATAAAAAACGTAGTTTTTTGTTTATAAAAATAAAATAAAAAACACTATTTTTGTTAATAATAAAAAAAAGCGTAGCTTTTTTAATAAAAATAAACGCAGTTTTTTTTTTAATAAAAATAAAAAACATTTTTTTAATAAAATAAAAAATTACAGATTTTTTAATAAAAATAAAAAAGCGTTTTGTTTTAATAAAATTAAAAACTAATTTTTTAATAAAAAACGCAGCTTTTTTAATAAAATAATTGTTTTTAATTTTAATAAAAATAATTTTTTTAATAAAATAAAAACTCAATTTTTTTAATAAAAAACAGTTTTTTAATAAAAATAAAAATAAAATAAAAATAAACGCAGCTTTTTTAAATAAAAATGATTGATTTTTTATTAAAAAATAAAATAAAATATTTTGGCTAATTTTCTTGTTTTTTGGCTAATTGTTTACAAAAATAATTAAATATATATTTTTATTTATTTTCTTATTTTTTTGCCTAATTTTTAAAATTTATATTATACTTTAAAATATTTTTTTTCATTTTTTTATTAAAATTTTTCTCCAAATCCACACCATCACTGCCACGTCGCTTACTAACTGTCACATAGGATTTTTTTTGGACAACTCAACTGTTTAGGTGTACTATTCCGTTAAGTCAATCTGACTTAACGGTTTTTTTTAACTTTTTGTTGGTAAAATCGAGTACAGTGAGTTGACTGTAAGAAAAATAAGTTCAGTTATTCATCTGTAAATTGATATATTGTACGGTGACTGAAAAAGTATTTAATCCGAGTTTATTAGGGAACTATTGTGAATGCGCCAAGTATTAATTACAGTAATTTAGATTATTTTCAATAACTAGTATTGACTTTTAAAAAAATGTGTTTTATAGTCTTTGTTTTGAAAAAAGGAAATACACTTTTTAAGATGATCGTCTCTTCTTCATCTCTAGAGCAGGTGTCAGAGCAAAAAAAAAAAAATGATGTTATCAGAGTAGATATACATTTACTGACATTATTAAAATTATTCTAATGATACTTAGAATTTTAAAAGAAATTATTGTTCTGACAATAATATTTTTACTCTTACACTACTAATTGTAAAAAATATGCCAAAAATAAAGATCACAATTATTTATGAAGTCTGGTGTTAACAAACCCTACCATTTTAATACTAAAACATCACCTCATGTTTATCAAATTTAAAAATAATTAAAAAATATTCTCTCTAGGCCACACACAAAAAGGTGCATTTGTAAATTTTGTTTTTGGTACTCAAAAGAAGTTATTGTTTTACGGTCATTGATATTATTAGAGTAAAAATAATACTATCGAAATAATTAGTATCACTTAAAATGTCAAAGTGTGGTTGGAACAAAGACAAAGATATTGCTAAATGAATATTGTCATGGTAGTGTCATTTTTACTAATGATAGTCTTATCGTTAAGTTTCGTCCACGCGTCCAATCATAGAATTCACGTTCTGAAACCTGCACAATAACAGATCACACAGAAGTTTGACGGCCGTACCGCCGGGGGATAGCTCCAGTGTAAGAATAAGTACAGACCGTTCACAAAGTTTAACAATGGAGATTTAAGTGTTTAATGCTCAAAGATGTATTACCTCTTAATTGTAACATTGGCCTGGTATTTATAGTACTCTCACTGTCTTAGCCTCCTTCTCCGAGTTGGAATAGGACTCCTAAGTATGGTAGTTACCCATATTTGGGTCCAACACAATCTCCTTAAAAGGTGCAAGTGGAATCCCTTTCCAATACTACCTTTGGAGTTGCCTTGTTTGACATATGATTAGGGTTAGGACCTTAATCACGTAGACCCCTTATCACGCCCAAGTCTGCATGTGGGTCGTCCGACTGCATAGGCCCAACCCATCAAGCATCATAAACACCGGTCCGGGCCTCGGTCCTGAGGACGCGAAGACCCGACCCCGAACTCCATGATCACCACCGGATCCTGGCCTATTGGGCTCGGGTATCCGAACCCGCACGTCCCCGACCTCCTATATGTCTTCGGCAATATCGGCCCAACTCCCTCGACTCCAGCTCAGGCATACAGTCAACATGAGGGTCGGTAAAACACTCCCGAACATTGCCCCCCAGTCTCTTGTTATAAGATATTTATGACATGAGACTTGAAAGGACACAATTTTAAATAGTCGCGCCCAGTGATGATGAGCTGCCTTGGGAACCCAAGCGGTTTCTCTTCGATTCATGAGCCGGTACACGTTTTCCCAAGACTGGGCTCCACCTTCCATAAATAGCCGCCCTGGGAAACCGTGTCAGGCGTGCTATATAAGTCCCTTGACACCTATCACTGTCACTTTTTCGCACCCTTATCCATTTCAAATCTTTCTGCAACTTTTTTCAGCAAGGGCAATTTCCGGCGAGCATCCCAGTTCCACCAACTCTCTGATTCCAGCCTTTTCGATTATCTTCACGTGTGCGTCTTCAATCTAATGGCTGATTCTGGTGGTCCTTCGCCCCCAACTATTATCCCCACCGGCGCCGCTACCATCACCTCCGGTGACCTGGTCCAGGTCGAGTTACCAAAGGCTCCGACCAACATCCCTGTTGAGAGTGCCGATACTCGAATTCGTTGTCTCTATGCCTCCGAGACCGACTACGCGATTATTAACACTGTGTCGACCATCACCCAATCACAGCTGTCCGACATTCGAATCGTATTCAATATTCCCCAAGAGTACAAGCTTCGGGTGGCTGAGCCGAATGAAAAGATGTTCTGGCGTCCCGAAGGGGGTTGGGTCCATCTCTATGCCCTGAAGTATGGGGTTTGGTTCCCCCTCCACGAATTTATCTCCTCCTTCCTCTGTCTGGTCGGGATCGGGTTCTCGCAGCTGGCTCCGAACTCCTACATCCAGCTGATCAGCTTCATTGCCCTGTGCCAAGAAGCTGGCATCTCTCCGGGTTTGGACTTCTTCTTTGTCCTATTTTTCGCTTTCGATCGAAGGAACCCTACCACGCCATCTCGAATCACAAGTGCTGGCCGAGCCACCTTCGTGAAGACCCCTTCGAGCAATAAAGGGTGGCATGAATAGTGGTTCTTCATGAAGGGAACCGACCTCAACCTCTTCTTCGAACTAGGCTCGTCCCAAGATCGCCTCAAGGTAACTAAGTTCTTAGAAAGGGTCGCTCTTCCACCTTCAAGAAGTTCTACTCGCTGCTAAAGTAAACTAGTTGGGGTCTTGGGATCGTGTCCAACGAATCCTGGCTCTACGAACATGGCCGTAAGTAACGATCCATAGATCTTTTTCTTACCCTCCTGACCCCTTACTGCCTTTTTATTAACCTCTGTATCTTCTGTTGTAGTGACTATCTTCAAGCTCGATGAGGCTGATGCGTCTTTGACCCCTCTACCAATCATTGTCGAGCCCATCCATCCTCTTGCTGCTGATGATTCTCCCGAAGATGAGGCTATTCTCCTTACCGAATTATCTGTCGGGTCATCCACAGGTCCTATTCTCGCATCCTCCAAAACCGAACCTTCCACAAAGAATGTGCTGAAGATGAAGGGGGCTGACAAGATGGCCTTGCTGAAAAAGGCAAAGAAATCTTCTGCCCGATCCCCCCCAAGGCCATCTTTTCGGTCCAGCCGAAACCAGCTCCAAAACCAGCTCCCCCGCCTTCTACCATAGTAACGGTGGTCGAGGATTCGAAGGAGACAGAGGATTTACCCCTCGAACCTCCACTGAAGAAACCTCGGCATACCGAAGCCCTACTCCTAATGATGCGGTGGGTGGCCCGATCCCTGGGTCGACCCCTACCTCAAGGGCCAATTCTTCCCAAGGGTCGCCGACAACATGCTGGCCGAAGAGTCCAGGGGACATATTCCCCTTCAACCTGTTCGACCATTTTAAGCTCCCGGGCGACGACGAACGGTTCAAGAACTATTCTTCTAAAGAGTTCCTTGTGACCTTTATCCGAGCCCAGTGTCAGGTATGTCCGATCACCTTACCGGCCTTTCCTTTAACGTTATATCGTATTTTGCCTGACTGATGTATCTTTTGTATTTAGGTCAATGCCGTCTTTGCTCGGGCTATCCCTTCTTTGGCCCGGTCTACCAAAAAGGAGATGCAGCTGAGACATGACGTGTCGTTTCTCGAGTCTGAGTTGTAAGGTTGGGATTCTGAATTGAAGAGAGAGAGAGATTTGCATGCCGACACTCGTAACAAGGTAACCAAGGCTGATCGTCGGATCACCGAACTCGAAGAACAACATGCTCTACTTCAACAGGAGTTCGTCGGCCTTGACGGTCATGCCAAGAAGCTGATGCAAGATAAGGAGCTGCTGGCTGAGGAGAACAAGGTTTTGGTGGGAAATCTTCACACCATCGAGGACCAGTTCGGCATGATGCAGGACCAGCTGAGGACGCTGATCCGGTCGAACAATGCTATGTTAGAGGAGCAGGCTGTCATCAAGCAGGCAACTATCAAAGAATATGAGGATTCGCCTGCCTTGACTGATAAGATCATGGCCCAGTTTGCCGAAGGTGTCGAAGCTTATTGGGAGAAGGCCCGAGCAAAGCTTGTTGATGTCGGACTGGACGCCTCGATCCTTGACTCCTCCGATGAGGAATCCGACGCCGAAGCTGATGATGGTCCACCTTAGTGTCTGTTTTTCGTACTTGTAATTTTTCTTTTCTTAGTTTTGTCATTCGCTCGATCTGTTAGGCTGATGGTGTATGTATCCGAAGCCTGTCTGAGCAAGAATTGTAAAACATGTTTGATATGAATAGTAAAAAATTGTTCTAAGTTGTTATCTCGATTAGTTTTGCTTGACTTTCATCGAACAGTTAGGTCATTTCTGACTGTCTGGTCAATTTATGTTTAAAGCTTACAGGATTGGATTTATAACTTTATCGATCAGTTATACTTGTGGAGTTTACCAATCAGTTAAGTTCTTTCGGACTGTCTGATCATTTTACGCTCGAAGCTTATCTGATCGGATGTGTAACTTTGTCAATCAGTTAAACTTGTGACTTTTTCTGATCAGTTAGGTCCCTCCGAACTGTCTGATCAGTTTATGTCCGAAGCGTGTCTGATTGGTAAAGCAGTGCAAATTCAAATGAAGTACAAGTATTTCTCGAAGAGAAGTTTTTATTCCATTGATAAATTGCATAAATTACATAAATGAAGGGGAAAATAGACATGCATATACTGGTAATATTTTCTAAGTCTTCCAGCATGCCAAGTATTCTTTACCTCAGACCCATCCATTGCTCGAAGCCGATAAGTCCCTGGCTTCGGCACATCCACTACCTCATAAGGCCCCTCCTAGTTAGGCATTAGCTTGTCTGTGTTCTGGGGGGTCGATGCCTCTGCCTCCCGAAGCACAAAGTCTCCTACCTCAAACCTTCTCAGCTTCACCTTCTGATTGTAGTGTCGGGCTGTTCTCTGTTGATAAATAGCCAATCTCAGCATGGCCGAGTCTCAGGCTTCATCCAGTAGATCCAAATTCATTTTTAGACCTTCATCGTTGTATAGTTCTTTGTACTGACTGACTCGAAGAGTGGGGGACTCGATCTCGACTGGTATGAGTGCATCGGTTCCGTAAGCCAGTCGGAAAGGAGAGTCTCCAGTGGTTGTTCTCGGAGTTGTCCGATATGCCCACAAAACACTGAGTAGTTCCTCAGGCCATCGACTTTTAATTCAACTCATCCAATCTTTTTTTTATTCCGTTGAGTAGGGTTCGGTTGGTCACTTCTACTTGACCGTTCGATTGAGGGTGGGCAACTGAAGTCTTCCGGTGTTGAATCCCCAATTCTTTCAGAAAACGTTCGAATTTTGATCCCACGAACTGTCTGCCATTGTCCGAGACTACTACTATCGGAATGCCAAACCGATATACTACTCCTTTTTTCAGAAATTTAAGGCATTCTTGTTTGGTGATCTTCTGTAGTGGTTTGGCTTCTACCCACTTCGTCATGTAGTTAATAGCCACTATTATAAAACTGACTTGCCCCTTGGCCTTCGGCAAAGGCCCTAGGATTTCGATTCCCCATACTGCGAAGGGAATCAAGGACAGGACTGAGTAAAGCTCTTCGGGTGGTTGATGGGGGATATTGTTGTTCAGCTGACATTTGGGACACCTTCTAACGAGTTCCTTGGCCTCTGTGTAGATGGTCGGCCAAGAATACCCTCCTCGTAATTTTATGTGCGTTGACTTGGCCCCATGTGATCATCGCAAATCCTTCGTACCTCCGAAGTGCATAATTCGCTTCTGATGGTGTTAAACACTTGAGTAATGGAGAGCTGAAGGCCCTTCGGTACAGATCTCCATCGATGAGTATAAAGTTTGAACTTCTGTGCTTGATCTTCCTTGCTAGAATGCGATCCGAAGGCAGTACCCCATCTGCCAAGTAGAAGATGTAAGGTGTGAGCCAGCAGTCCAACCGATCCATACATAGTGCCTCCTCTTTCGGAACACTTGGCTGCTCCAATATTTCCAGATACACTGAGCCGCTAAAGTAACTTGTTTCAGTCGTTGCCAGTCGAGCCAAGGCATCTGCTACTGTGTTGTCGGATCGATCCACTCCCTGACAGCTGACTGAGCTAAAGTATGTCAGTTTATTTTTGTTTGCTTTAAATACTTTCGTCATTCTTGCCCCGGGCCTCAGACTTCGATATCTGTTTGATGACCAAATGTGAATCACTATAGATGACCAGATTTTGTACTTCTAGGCTTCGGGCCAACTTCAACCCGGCTAGAATGGCCTCGTATTCTGCTTCGTTGTTGGTCGCTTTGAACTGAAACCAAATTGCTTGTTGGACTTTGAACCCTTTGGGGCTTGTCAGTATGACCCCAGCGCCGCTGATGTCCGATGTTGATGAGCCATCGACATATAGTATCCATGAAGCCCTTATGTGTTGCGTTTCGGTCACCGATCCCACATCCGGTTACGAACGAACATTTCAATGACGAAGTTCCGCTAATGCACGCCTTTGATTCATTCGGGGTTGATACTCCAACGCAAATTGTGTCGGGCCCATTGCCTATGCCGCCAATCTTCCGAAACCTCCGGTCGATGTAGAATCTTCTCAACTACCGATCCGTGTATATCATTTCACCCGACCACGGAAATAATGCCGAAGTTTCGCGCTATAATCAAAGCATAAGCGAATTTTTCCGAGTTCGTATCAATTCTCGCGTCTCAAGCACACGGTCGGCGTAGTATCTGGGAACCGATTTTCTTTGTCTCGAACCAATGCTTCTCCCACTGCCATCGAACTTGCTGCCAAATACAGATATAAAGGTTCGGAAGGGATCGGTTTCATCAACAGTGGTGCCGAAGACAAATATTGTTTGATCCCTTGGAACGCGTCTTCGCATTCCGAAGTCCACTGAAAGCTTTTCTCATTTTTGGGCCCTTTTAAGGTGTCAAAAAATGGAAGGCATCTCTAAGCCGATTTGAAGCGAACCTTCAGTAGCGATCCCACTGTCGACCTCTGCACATCCTTGTAAGACTTCGGAGATCTCATATCAAGGACTGCCTGGATTTTCTCTGGGTTTGCTTTTATTCCCCTTTTGCTGACCAAATACCCGAGGAACTTTCCCGATCCCAATCTGAACGTACATTTAGTCGGGTTCAACCTCAGCTTGCGTCTTCTGACAGTCTCGAAACAGTTCTCTAGGTCTTCGAGATGATCACGGACTGACATGCTTTTTACGATCATGTCGTCTACGTAGACTTCATACTCCTCCCTAATTGTTTTGTGAACACAAAATTCATCATCCGCTGATAAGTCGCCCCGACATTCAATAAATTTCAAGGTCATTTTACGATCGATATATTATATCGATGTGTGATGAAACTGGTCTTCGGGATATCTTCCTTATTCATTGAAATCTGGTGGTATCCTAAGAATGCATCCATAAAACTCAACATACCGTATCCCGAAGTGGCGTCGATCAATTGATCTATGTTAGGCAAAGGGTAGAAATCCTTCGGACATGCCCTGTTCAAATCCGTGTAGTCGATGCACAACCTCCACTTCCGATTCGCTTTCTGCACCAATACCACATTGGCCAACCACTCCGGGTAATCAATCTCAAGATGAATTCGGCCGTAAGTTTGGAAATCTCTTCATCAATTATTTTTTGCCTTTTTTATGTAAAATTCTTCGCTTTTGTATAATCGGTTTCTTGCTTCGTCCACGGTAATAATGTAGTAGAATATCGATTCACTTACCGGGCATATCACTTGGCTCCCATGCGAAGATGTCGCCAGAGACTTGGAGTAATTCTATCAATCCAGGTCTGAAAAATTTCGTTAACCCCGACCGATCTTGATCAATTTTTCTTTCTTCCCTGGCACCAGCTCTATATCCTCGGTTTCTTCGGCAGGAAGAACGAGCGGTTCTATACTACCCTCAGCGAATGGTTCGATCTCAATGGCCATTGTGCATTTACGCTTCATCGATCCCGACCCTCAAGAAATCAAGTTATTCGATAAGACCTTGGGATATATCTAAATCACCTTTTACCTCCCCAATCCCGTTCGGTGTTGGAAACTTGATTTTGAAGTGGGGTAAGGACGTTACTTCTTGCAGGGCTGCCAAGGTTGGTCTCCCGAGGATCGCATTGTATGTCGAATCTACTTGTACGACGAAAAATCTGACCATTATTTCGACCTGATTGGGTGTTGTGCCGAACTTGACTGGCAGTTCAATGGTACCTAACACATACACTGGGTCTCCACTAAAACCGTACAAGGGTCCTTCCCCTCCCAAATCCATCTTCTTTCCTTGTAGGTCCAGCCTCTGGTAGGCATGAGTATATAGGATGTCGATCGAGGACCCGTTATCTATCATCATCCGTTTCATATCAACTATCCCGACCTGAGCCGTTATCACTAGTGCGCCATCATGTGGCTCGATGAGATCTGTCGGGTAATCCTTGTCCGAGAATGAGACAGACGTTCTAGGATATGCCCGATCTTTTCTGGTAGTCGACCCCGTAACCGATAACACTGCTCCCAAATGCCCACTTCTTTTCCTTCCCGTTACCCGTCCGATGGAACCCCCCGAAATGACATCAATTACGCCTCGGGCGGGAGGGTTCTGCGGAGGCTGGGTATCCTGATCGTGATCATTGCTTTCTTCTCTGGGCGCCACTGCGTTACCCCGACCGACTACATATTGTATCAACTGTCCATTCTGAACATTTTTCTCTATCAAGTCCATCAGGTGGGTGTATGCTTCGGTCGAGTGCCCAGTACTCTGATGGTATTCGCAATACTTGTCCCGACCCCTCCTTCCGGGTTTGGTTCATCTTGGGCAGGGTTCGTAGAAGGGTTGATTCTCCATCTCCTCCAAAATCTTCGACCGTCCCGTAGTAAGAGGGGTGTAGACCTTGCTGACGTTACGATTGGGTAGTGGAGGTCGGTTACTTCCTGACCCTCCTCCGTTATAGCTTTTCTTTTTCGGTCGGTCTGATCTCCACTGACTATGGTTCGAACACTAATAACTTGGTTTGTCTCGATCCTTTGATTTCTCGTAAAACTGAGAGTGCGGTTTAAAATTACCCAAAGCTTCTTCTATCGCGATAAACCCTTCTGCCCGATGGAAGGCCTCGGTCAGATCCGCCGGAGGGTTGATCACCAAATCCTTTACCAGCTTCTTCGACCTCCCGATGTCCAGTCCCGTGGTGAAGAATCCTAGGGCTTGTGGAGAGTTCAGCTCTACTACCGACCCCACCGCCTCCCGAAACCTCTTTACATATTGGCCTAGGGTCTCATCGAACTTCTGTCGGACCTGCATGAGGGACACTGTGATCTTTCCTCGTCTTCGGTTGCTTCCGAACCGAGCATGGAACTTTTCTCAAAGATCGTTCCACAACCCGTATGATCCTGCTGCCAAAGTTCCCATCCATTCCTGGGCGTTCTTTTTCAGCGTTGTAGCAAACATGTGACATTTGGCTGCATCCGAATGTCCATAGTATGACATCAGCCGGTCGTATCCATCCGAGTGGTCATAAGGGTCTCCCAGTCCGTCATATGTCTCCATCGGAGGCAACTTCTTTTTTGGATCGGCTGTCACCTGATTGATTTTGAGTGAAAAGGGGGATCCTAGGCAAGCCGAAGGTGTCCCCATCGGGTTCTTTGTCCCCAACAACTTCTCAAGTTCTGCCACTCTTCGGACAAGGGGTTTGATCCTTCTTTTCCGGGGATGATCGGTCCGCTTCTTTAAGAATCGAGACGCGCGTCCCTCTTCGTCTGGCCTGATCTGCCTGGATGCTCTGATCTGTGCTCGGCCGAACGGCTTCTTTTTCTGCCCTTGCCATCCCGGGAGCGACTTCTATGCCTGCTCTTTTCTCTTCCACCTCTCCAGTTGGGGTGGATCGGGATCCTCGATTCTACGCCCTAGAAAAAGCTTCTTGGTCCCGGCCATGTTGGCCATCCGTCTCTCGAAGTTCTTCCCCTGCACAGTACCAAGTGCCAACATGGCATCTTTGTTACATTCCATTTTCTTCTTGGGAGAAACTCTCATTGGTCTCACCTACCTCCCTCTTTCATCGTACCTCCACGAGGGTTCGAGAGTGACTCTCGTCACCGACTCGCTTGATGGGCGTGTGTTGACTACTACGTGGAAGAGCTTTACCAAGATCAAGAGTCAGATCTCTGAACCATTGGAATTACGGACCCCCAAACGATATTATTATTTTTGGTCATGTCATCATTTTAAAATTAATAATTTATTTTTAAGAGTAAATATAAAATAAAATATTTAACAAAAATAATAATTTTATATTTTAAAACAAAAAGAGTATATATCAAAGACAATCATCTCTTTAAAGACAATAAAACATAATTAGTATCACTTTTTTTTTTACAAGATAGTAATTTTATTTTATTTTTATTTTGGAGTTTATTATTTCATTTGCCTAAGACTTTGTTTTCCTCAACAGAAACATGATTCTTTATCATAACCAACAAAATAATGCTTTGGAATTATTAACACCAATAAAAATTTAATACAAAGATAATGTAAAAATGGTATAATGAAAAATTAAGAAAAAAATTAATAAAATATACAATTTTAGTTCATTTGCTCAAATATACCTTTATTTCAACCATGTTGAAAATGACCAAATGCAAAAAGCAGAAAAAAGGAACAATGTTGTGTAGTCCAATCACCAAAATGGTCCAAAATATAAACAATTTTTTTATAAAAAAAAAAAGGAAAAAAAAAGAAAAGAAAAGAAAAGAAAAACGAATTCTATCAGAGCGGCACCGTTTTATCAGTAGACAAGCGTTAATTTGCACGCGCGCACAGTCACAGATATGGTCTGCTAGTAGGGGATGGCGTGTATGTGAGGAGGTCCAGCATATAATAAGAAGAAACCAAAAACTAGAAGAGCAATAGACAAAGAGTGATGGTTTTAGAGAGAGAAAGAATGGATGAGAGGAAGAGCTAGAAAGATCCAAAAGGAACCTCTTAATCTCCATTCCTTTCAATTTCATTGTCAATTTCTCAGCTCCCAACTCCCCTGCCACAACCCTACAAAGCTCATCAATGTCAGTTCTCTCTCCTCACTCTTTTTTTTATTTATGGGTTCTTATCTAATCTTTCTTCTGTTTTATTGTTTGGTTGCATTTGTTCCTGAAGATTTCCTCTCTTTTTTTTTCTTCTAATTTTGAAGACCCATTTGGGAGAATGTTGATGAAATTGTGACATTGTTGAAACCCAGAATTTCGTTGTTCAAATTCAGTTGTTATTTTCGTTTTTTGATTGATAATTTGGTATACACATGTTCTTTTTTATTTTGTTTTAGTTTGAAGAGTTCTTGAATTGCTCGATTTGATGTAAATGTATGCATTTTGTTCTTCTAAATTTTTTTATTTTGATGTGAATTCGAGGAGGTTAGATTGAATGGGTGTATTTTCAGGTGTAATTAGTAATATAATGAAATTTTTAGCTTCTGTTTGGTTACCGAGTAAACGGAGGAAAAACTTGAGGAAATGGAGTATGAGTTTGTAGATGGATGAAAATTTTGACTTTTTCTTTGTTAATCCATGTTTTCTCAGCAGCTAAAAAATGGGTAGATGAAATCTTGGTATTGTTTGATTCGAATTGCTGCTTAAATATATTCTTTTTTATTATTATTATTAAGCTGGTTTAATTTTTTTATTTTTTTTACAGTAAAAAGACTTCCCAACCCCATCTATCCGATTGATCTTTAATTGTACTGTCAATTTCAGAAATTGTGCTTTTGGTTAGAATCATATGGGAGGTGAACTCAGTGGATTCACTATCTGAGAAATTTTCGATTAGAGTATTTGTGAATTTGTTCCCGAGTATTTCTGAATTTGTCCCCTTATAATATTTCAATAGATCTTTGGAAAATTAAGGTGGAATACTTGTGAATCAGAACGATATTCGTGAAGGGGTTTGTACTTTGCACTTCTGATGATTAAAATGGGAGAATTCTGTATCTGAGAAATGAGAAATACATGCACACACAATGTATCAATTTGTTTGACAATGAAAAATATTTGTTTTGATTACTAGTCGGGAGAAAGTGAATTGTGAGTAATTTTGGGCAAAAAGGGTCTACATTGATGTACAAAAATCCTAGTATTTATTTGACAGTCTTGCATGATAGACCATCTTGTTTTTTGGTCATCTATGATGTCCTCCTTGGAGTTTGGCTTATACAGGAAATGCACTGATGCATAAATTGTTCTATTATTTAACTTTTCTTTTTGTAATGGATGGTATGTTTGTTTCTATCCAGTTTATGAGTATTTACTTAAATAGATTTCAAAATGAATGGCAATGGGCAAATGGAGGTGCATTACATAAATACTGGATGTCCTTACACTGCTACGGAGAGCTTCATGGATTTTTTTGAAGGTCTCACACATCCACATGCAAATTATGTTCATGCTGGACTGATGCAAGATCAGGTAATTTAATTTTGTAGTTTTGAACATTGGCACTCAATTTATCTAGGTAGGTCAGTAAATTCATCCTGCTCACGGTTGTGATTATGTTGAAAGCTGAAATAACAAGACATTTTTTCTATGCTAGCAAAATTTAAGAACACTATTTTGTAGACTATTTTGCGTTGTTGAGTTGAAAATTTATTGATATTCTTCTTATAAGTGATGCTGGTTTGAAGTAATGGTAACAACAGATTTTTCATGGATAGTTTAGCTCAGAGTTAATTGTAAACTGTGTTGAAGCACAAAATCCTTTATGAAATTCTATTCAATGTTATATTTTACTCCTATTTATGTACATATTCTTCACCGAACTTTTAAGCATGGCATTATGCACGAGAGAATTCTTCTGAATGTGATGATAAAAGTTATTTAATTTTTTTAATGTTCTGTCTAGGAAACTGCATACTGGGCAATGAATATGAATTCATACAAATTCGGATTATCTGCTCCTGGAACAACACCTTATTATGGTCTGTATGGGGTTAATGATTATTTGCCTAGAATGGATCTTAGCAGGAGAGCTTGGGAATACCCTTCAATGTCATACAATGAAGAACCTACAGCAACAGAAATTATATCTGAAGAAAATGCAGTCCCGACTATGCAAGCCATTCCTGAAGAATGTCAGTTCCATTTGTGTTCTGTTGTTATATTTCCAGTTACTTAACATAGTTACATTGGAGATTAACTTTCGGCTTTAGGGTAGTAGTTTTGACCATACTGGCCATTTCCTTATCCAAAGTTAGATTATATGTAATGGGGCTCATATATTACTTATGTTGTCCTTGTTCAATGATATATACATATATATATATACATACATATATATATATATACATACATATATATATATATATCATAGCTATCATGCTATTTGTTGTTGATTTGGTAAGGGGTCTCGACCATAGTGTCAGCTCCACTTATTCTCTATGTATTCTTACATTAGTTTCCATAATTTTGCAGGCACTCCAAATCATGACACTGCTGCTAACACCCAAGTATGGAGCTTCTTTACTGATATGACCTTGTCCATTTATTTGTATTTGATGATGCTTGATCTTTAATTACTGTTAATTGATTCTATCAATATGCACATGCGTAGTTTTAAAATAGCTTAAAAATCTACTGGATTTTCATTAGTTTATTCTTATCTTAAAGAATTGCTCTCCATAAGAAGATGGGAGACAAGATACTTAACTGAATACTTGGGCAAATTCCACCAATCAACCACTTTTAGCCTTTATACCTTTTATTAATTAATTATTTGTGTCTGGAATGCCATCTACTTCTACATGTCAAACAACTATTTTTTTGGTCTTGAGAATTTTATAATGCCATGTGCCTTTGGGAATTGGGATCTCGGCTGCTTATGCATGTTAGAAAGTGTTGGAGTGTAATAATTGGAGGATGTTAAATACATTGTGTTTGTATGTGTTGCTAATGGAACCTTTCTCTATGTTTGTGTTATTCAGGCTGTTTGGCAAGACAACATTGATCCAGATAACATGACCTATGAGGTTTGCCACATAGTCTGATAAGTCTATTGCTATTCTCTCATTTTTATATGCCTCCATTCAATCTCTATATTTGTGCTGAATGGTGTTGATTTAGCAACACAATTGATTATTAGCTATTAGGGATTGGCGGATAACAAAACATTAAGTAAAAGGTTTTTGACATTAGGGTCCTACATGGAACGCTTGAGAAAGTGGGTACAGATTAGATTCCAATTGTTGGAACCGATTGAGGATTATAACAGTTTTACAAAAAGAGCGTGAGAAGGCTAAGAAGTAACAACTCCGCTACGTTCGGATGCTCCATTCCTACATATATGTTCCCTTTCTATTATGAAGAATCAATGTGCATATAATGCTTATGCAAATATAAATATATCTGTATGTACATGGTTTACGGATGAAATGTTATCGCTAGAGAGGAAATTCTCAATTTTAGGTTATAAAGGTAAAATGTGACCTTCAATAGTCAAATGGCTAGAGAATTAATCCTCTCCATACTACTTTTGACTTTTCAATTCCAAATATGACTCTTCGTGTTCCGATTTACTTTGTTTTCCAATCACTATCGTTCGTTATAGCCGTTATGATACTGCTAAAGGTTGAATTTGGATTCAAAGTTTGAGATTTATTAAATGGAGTTTACAGTTAGATCTAAACATGATAGCTTAGACATAGATTTTACCTAGACGGGTAAGTGGATTTGAGAGCCTTACAATGTATGGATTTAAATAATATGGTGAATAAAGTATCAAAGTTATTTGAAGCATGTGTCATGCATCACTAAAATGATGTTTTTGATGCTTACTACTAAGATTATATTTGGGAAATGGTTCTACTTAAACATGTTTCCCACCTTTATCTTATCTTTCTTTATGTAGAGGTCCACCTGCAATACCGCTCCTTTATATTTTCTGAGTTGTTACTTCAACTTTATGAATTATACAAATAGAAGTTAGTGATCTTACTCCCTTTCTCTATGCTTAAGGCAATTAGCTATAAAGGGTCTCACCTGACTTCTAACACTGCACAAGTGTGTCTACCTTATAAATTTTTGTGATTAATTTAATGAAAGAAGGGTAAAAATAAAGAATGATGGAAAGGACAGAGCTGATTTTACTGGGAATTGTGTTGTCTCTGTCAAAGGAGAGTTTGTATTTAATCCTTCTGAATTGATCTGTTTTGTGGAAATTATCTCAGGCTTAACATGCTAATTTAAAAGAATAACTTGGATAACTACAGTTAAAATACACTAGTTTATTTGTATGTGATTTGCAAATTGTTTAGTTTTACTTTTTGCAGGAATTACTTGATTTAGGAGAGGCAGTTGGAACTCAAAGTCGAGGTCTTTCCCAAGAACTTATTGATCTGCTTCCAACCTCAAGATACAAGTCCGGTGGATTCTTCTTACGAAAACGATCTGGAGAGAGGTAACAATCTGGCTTCCAGTTACCCCCCTTCCCCTTCTTTGTTCCTCCTTTTTCTTGATAAAAGGGGAATTTTCTGCAGCCTTTCCTTTTTTTCCTTTCTCAAGCAATTACCGTATACCTGATCTTTTGACCCATTTACATTTGTTTTGCTTTTCGCATCTCCCTAGTTCACCTAATGTGTACATGTGTTTGTGCGAGTGTCTGAAGGTTTAATTTATGTTTTGAGAGTTTTCTGTTTCTCTATAACAAGGGTAGTGCTTGCTTCTTGTTATAAAATCGACGTATTCTTATACTTCATGTCTCAATAAGCAATAAGGTGGTCATAAAGTCAAGATTGAATGTGTAAGTCATGCTAGTTGTTACCTTGTTCACTTTTATGTTGTTGATGACACATTTTTTGTGTGTCTAAAGAGTTCAAATATGAAGCTTGTTATAGAAACAAGAAGTGGATAGTGATTTCTCACAGCATTCGAAATATTATGCAACCATTGGTAAAAATATTATTGGAAGTGAGAGGAGAGTTTACTGAACTTGAGTTGAGAATCTTCCTTGTGAATCCAAAATTGAAATGGATTTATTTTTGGCAATTTATTTGAACCATTTCTGGCTGCAAGTTTCCACTAGTCACTGATCACTAGGAATACTTCTATTCCTACATTCCGCAACATCACTGGCCTTTCCTCTTTTGTTTTCTTGATTTATAATTTTCCATGTACTATTTACAGCAAGCTACACCTCATTCTGAAGCATTTGAACTCAACCTGTATAAAATATTATGCAAAGTGCTTTTTCATTGGTACTCCTGAGCAGAAAAGATGAAGCTGCTATCAGAAATGTAATCTAGTATCTTCTTTTCCATGAAGCATGCACATATTCCCTTATAACCGCTGGGTAGATACTTGGTCATAGAATGACGGTAGCTACTTTCCCTGGACAAATCTCATTTATTATTTCTTTCCAAACTTATAGATTGAGATTAACATATACTAGATCTAAATCAGTGTCGTTTACATCAAATTATATAATTTGATATGTAAAATTACTGTTTTCTCCAATCCCTCACTGAATAGAATTATGCTCATGGTTGTTATTGTTACCAAATTATGAGTTCAAAATTGGATGTGTAGAGTTCTCCTGTATGAGGTTCACTTTTTATGTATTTATTTGATGTTATGAATCAAGTTGGCTACATTGATCTATTTCATGTTTAGAACCACCAAGTATGCTTATAGCTGAGTATAACTTAATGTAGGCTTGGAAAATATGTGTCTTTCAAAAGTGGGTCGAAATATAATACTTGCTAAACACCGAACGTAAATTTGTCCTTGCCCAGGAGTCATTATCTTCATACTTGGTTCCAGACACACCTCAGAATCACTGCTTCTAGTGTTCTGGGTACTCTTGAACCGACCTTAATCTGTTCTCGATTGCTTCTTTTACTCTTTCTCCCTTTAATTCAGAAGTTGCTCACTATTTTCTGGTGTTCTTAATTCAGATGTGTGATTTGCCAAATGAGATATAAAAGAGGCAATCACCAAATAAAATTGCCTTGCAAGCATGTCTACCATACTGAATGTGGCTCCAAATGGCTCAGCATCAATAAAGTAGGCGAATGTGCTTCTCCCCGAGCTAAATTGTACTCTTGAAGATCTATAATATTCTTTTTTAACATTTCTTACAGCTGATCCTACTTGTTTTTCCTCAGACATGCCCCATTTGCAACACGGAAGTATTTGGCGAGGAATCAAGGCATTAGCTCATCAAGTGGTGAATATATGGAAATAGTTCAGAGTGTTCGTTGATCCATAGGTTATTTTCCCTTTTTCTTTTTCCTTTTCTGGGCATACATAGAGGTGGTTCATATCAAAGATGTTTCTTCTTCCACATTACACGTTTTCACTTGTACTTTAACACTGAAACGGTGGTCAACTAATTTGGTTATGCTAGGAGAAGTCGGAAAGTGTGCTTAGTGTACTATCTTTTGTTTGCAGTTACTATTAATACAAGCATGTTCCCTTTGTTTCAACATTTATCAATTAAACGAAAAAGAAAATGTTCCTTTTGTTTTGCTAATGAAGTTAGGGCATAGTTCTCGTCTGTCAGTTTCTTTGCTCTGTTGCTCATTAGCGACAATAGTTACTTGAGTTTTTGTATGATCGGAAGAAATGTTACGTTTCATATTATAATGTCTATTTAGTTTTGATGTGCATGTTTTTTTCGAGAGCGCATTCATCTGTACGTGATCGGTTTTTCAATTGTTTGTGATTAGAATTTGTTCTGTTGTATTGCCATGAGTTTAATAACTTGAGCAAATGAACTCCTTCAGTGAGGGTTGAAACAAGGTTGTGAATTGGGATCGTAAAATTGGATGCCCATGATCTGATCATATTTTATATTTGTATCATCTCATATTTAAATTGTTAAAGAAGATTAAAGTGTAAATTTTCACATTACTTGCTAAATTGTTTGTAGAATTCCGCGATAACTTTTTTAAAAAAAAAGAGTTTTTTATTACATTTATAAATATATATCATCAATTAACTCAAAAACTTGTAAAATGTACTATAAACTCGTTGAATTAATGAAAGTATCTAGTAGCAATATTTAAAGATCAAATGCATTTCATCCATCTAAGTGTGTATATATATATATATATATATATATATATATATATGCTATATATATATATATATATAAATTAAAATTTTAGAGTTGTATTTGGGGTTTAAATATATTATAAAATTTGGAGTTTAAAGTTGTTTTGATTTAGTTGAGCCACTTGTTTACAAGTTTGAAAAAATTGAAATGTATATTTTAGTTTACATTGATAGGAATGGGATTTTATGCAATTGTATGTATATTTGCGATCTTACTCTGATTCATGAATCGTTTTCTTCCATGAGATCGCAATTCTATGCAATCCTACTATCCATATAGGGATTTTAGCAACCATCGGTCGAAAACAATTTGGGAAATTAATATTTTCAGAAGAGAATTTAATAGTTTCACAGTATACCCCGCCAAATTATTTGTAACTCAGTAATAATTTTGACCTCATTAATAAAAATTTATGGCTTCGCCACTGACTCCCTTCACGTGAATAGTTAACAAATTCACGTTTATGTGAGTAAAAATATAGTTAACAAATTCACCTTTATGTGAGTACAAATATCAAAAAAAATTTATTTAAAATAACAATTCGGAAGAATTAGAAGATACAGAACACATAGATAAGGATACGAGAAGGGTAAAAGAACTTGGGAAGTGTTATGATCAGCATAGTCTATGGTTCCTTCAATTACTACTAGATAGGGAGACTTAATTGCTTTTATTTATTACTCTCTTCATTCTTAAATAAATAACGTTGTAGGGAGTTCAAAATTTTTTAATATATTTGACGTCACCAAGTTTCTAAGAAGCATTAATTACAATTTTTTCTTTATTATCCTCAAGTATTCTTCTATCTCATTTATCTAGGCATATATGGAGTATATTTTTTTTTAATTAATGCAAGGATAATTGTGATAATACATACCAATCTTAATGACAGAATTGAAGTAATAAATAACTTACTTATTTTAATAAGTGTAAAAACCTTCAAACATTTATTTAGGAATGGATGTAGTACTCTCTTGTACAAAAAACCCTCTCTCTCTCTCTCTCTCTCAATATATATATATATATATATATATATATATATATATATATATATATATATATATAGTCCGCTTTTCAAATAATTAAGAATCTAATCGATTATAACAATGATTTTTTATGTCGCTATACCATAGAAAGCCAGCTTGATGCTATAGCTATATTTAAAAAAATCGTCGCTATATTCGATTCGCTTTTAGTTCGCTAAGAGAACCGGACTATATATATATATATATATATATATATATATATATATATATATATATATATAAATTGATAAGGTTCTGATTTTAGGACATGAGTAAAATTGATTTTTTTGTGTTTTTTAAAACAACTAAAAATTTAATATTTTATGGAACTGAAATTTTTTCATAATACAATATTTTGGGTGTGATTTAAATACATATAACAAAATAGGTTTGTACTATGGAAAAGACTTGTTTTGTTATATGTATCCAAATCGCACCAAAAACACTGTATTATGTAAAAAATTCAGTTCCATAAAATATTAAAAAAAATAATTGTTTTAAAAAAAATAAAAATAAAAAAGTCCAAATTTTACTCTCGTCCGAGAGTCTGGACCTAATCCCGACCCTATATATATACCACTTTTCACTACACCAATTAAGGCTATATTGTCATTTTCAGTCTATTTTTAGAAATGATATATTCTTCATTTTATTCTATTTTTAGAAATTAGACTTTTGAACATGGCAGAGGGATTAAATTTTTCCTCTATCTAATAAAATTATCCATTATATAATCATTTATGGAGGGTACAAAGTATGTAATCGGAGATTATAAAGAACTAACTAATTTTTCAAATAAAATAAAACAAATAAACCTACCAAATACATTTTTCCGTTGAAAAATCATCATTATTTTGAAGATTGTATTATCAATCCAGTGGCAATGATAAATTTAATTTTATTAATTTAATAATAATTTTAAAATATTAGTGTGTAATTTGATAGGTTCAAAATATTTGGGAGACCCGTGTCATGTGGCAGAATATTCTGGTCGGGAGGTTTAACATTAAAAGAAATCTATAGTCCAAATTGACTTATGACTTCCTTATTCTATTTGACTTCTATTTTTAAGAGAACCAAATCTAATTCAATTGTGGAGGTGGTGCAGTTCGAATTAATTTCGACTTTCCATTCTTAAGGAAATTGAATTCCAACTAAGTATGATAGCTCTGACGTAATAAGACCATAATTCAGGTTTGAGTTACACCATACAAGTTATACAACTTACTTTATACATGAGCAGTTTCGTTTCATACCTTTATTGTTGACATTTTTGACCTGTACTTATTCTCACAACATAAAATATTAACATTTAAAAGTTAATCTGTTAGATATTTTTAAATTCATAATAGACGAGAGTCGATTAACGTAAATAGTCGTCTTTTTAGATAGTTTATAATTTTATCATAATTTGATTGATGATAACTAAATAAATTATATTAATTTTAATATATATATATATGTGTGTGTGTGTGTGTGTGTGTGTGTTAAAATGTCAATAAAAATATTCCCATTTTTCCGTTGGTTCTATCCAATTATTTTTCTAATAATCCCATAAAAACTCTCCAACACAAGTTTCACACTCCTATTTGAGAACTATTAATTTTCGAGCTCTTTTAGGTGAACATGAAAATTGGACATGAGTATATTTAAACTTCACCTATTTATATTCTTACCCACCATTAAAATCAAAATACAATTAAGTGAAATTCAAATACACTCTTGTAACGACAAAATCCGACTCGAGTCCGAATCAAGCCTAAAATTTATTGTCCAAAGAGTAACGTTCATATTATTTTGACCCACCCAGTTCCACCCAAAATGTCACGATGTTGGTTTTCTTGGTACAGTAAAACCTCTATTTAGGAATAGACTTGGGACCAAACTATTTGTATTCTAATTGAGAGGTTATTACTAAATAGAGTATTGAACGCTGGATAAATTGTATTATAAGTGTTTAATATTTATCTTTTATCTCATTTGATTGTGGTTAACTCCAAAATTGGTGAAATTTTTATTGGGAGTACATGTATTTAACAGAAGTATACCGTGTAAATTTTAGAATTTTTGGACAATAGCCTTCATCAGTAATAAATCAGATTTAGAACATATGGTAGATGATAAAACTTTTCAAAGAAAATGATATTCCATGACAAGTACAAAAGAAATGATGTCTCATACTACCGTCAGAATACTCTTCTTTTTAAGGTAAGGGATATTATTATTATAGTAAGAGGTATTATTCTTTCTAAGATACCGTAACGTGACGTAAATTTTGAGGGCGAAATTTCATAAGAGAGGGAGATCAGTAAGACCCCAAATTTTATGAATAAAGATTTAATTTTTCGACCAATTTAATTATCCATGCACTACGGCCAAAGATAATCGTGTTTTCATCAATCAGATCGATCATGCCATAAAACAACTTTGTTTTGTCCGTATCCGCCTTTGGTGCCACCGTCCCAGCTGGACTTGACTTTGATGCATGACAAAATCGGGCTAGGTGACATTCTCTTCCACAATTATAACACGCTTTGGATGGCATCACGCAGTTTAGGCTGATATGTCCCTCCCCTCCGCATTTGAAGCATATAATAGGTGGTAGTTCTGAAAAGTGCTCAAAAAAATCTTCGTACATGGGAGGCCATGCGTCTAGGTTATGATAGATATCATATGTCCACAGAATTATCCTTGGTTGACCCAAAAGTCCCCAAAGAAAAATTAATTAATGCATTTAATCATCCTAAATTGCCAAACTATATGAGACTATATTCTGCTAAATTTCAGAAAAAAAATATTTTTGGGACTGATTTGTTATTTTACATGAAAATGGTTTAGTTACCACTCGTCTGCAAGTGACACGCATGACTGGTTCCATTCTTTATTATTACGTTGAATAAACTCGTTTTTGTGCTATCTATCGCGTTCCCGACTTCGTCCTACCTATATTCTCATTTATTTAACCTAGTTCCGTTTCTTTATTATTCTATCGAATATCCCGTCTGTAAGTGATTACGCATGACACACCGTTACATTCTTTATTATTCTGTTAAAATAATCTGTCTGGTTGTGCACATCCACTTGCTGAATATATCTACGAGTACTACCTATATGATCTTGGAGTATATTTTAAAATCTAATAAAATAAATAACTGTATAAAAGTATTCTGTTTTATATAAAAAGATTTTACTATGTAAATACTATGCAGACACTATGCAAACACTATGCATAATAAAATAGGCCACAGATAACTTTTATCATAATATAAGCATGAGGATAATGACAATGATATAAAGAATCAATCAAATGAGATAAAAGATAAATATTAAACACTTAGTGCTCGTAGATATACTCAGCAAGTGGATATGCACAACCATGTCTTATAATAACACGAGGTTGTATGTCATTAGACATCTTGTATGATAGTGACAAAACACCCTTCCAAAGTTGGTGAAAATTAGTGAAATATCATTGATATTTGCGCTTCATCCAGTATCTTTTCATGGAAATATGTATTGGTACAAAATATTTTCAGAACACCCAAAAATATTCACTTTAACAAAAATATCAATAAGAACTCCCTAATAATTATTATTCAAAAATATTTATGAAAAGTTGTTTGGCACAACAATTTACTCTTTAGAGTTGTTACCACATATTCAAAAAATTTGTCTTTTATAGAAAATGTAATCTTTTATAGGAAAATATGGTCTTTTATAAGAAATGTAGTCTTTTATAGGAAAATATAGTCTTTTATAGGAAAATATAGTTCTTTATAGAAAATGTAGTCTTTTATAAAAAATGTAATCTTTTAAAATTAATATTCTATCTCATCATATATATATATATATATATGAAATTATTACTATATAGAGGTATAATTTTTAATACCGGACTAAAAAAGTATATAACATATTACAATTTAGAGTTTATTCATATTTATAATTGGCCCAAATTGGGACCAATTTTTTTTATAATATTATAGAGGTTATTCTTAATTATTCCTAAATAAGGGTTTTACTGTATTGTCCTAATACAATCACTTAAATCTTTGACGTCCATATCAGGGTTAGTCAAATCACAGTCCACAGTCTTACGAAATCACAATTCCTCTTGGACCCTTGGTAGTTAGTATTAACCTTAATCTTATGTACAACACAGTACATCCCACAAGTACATAATCTGTATCATCTATATTTATGTACTAATGGATATCCATATGATGAATGATGGACAAAGTTTTTAGGAGAGGGGAATACTTCAAGAGCTAAAACAGACTAATAAAGATATAAGCAAGGAGGAACCTGTAGAGAAAGGCAATCATGGAAAAAACATTCCCATTGCTGCAGAAAGAGAAGCAAGGACGCCTTGCACTCTTTCGAGCTGAAAAATATACACTTGCACATACAGTGAGCACGAAAATAGTTATTTTTTTCATTTTCTTATTAGCACTTCTCATTATTCATACATTTTCATTTGGTATTGCCGTATTGGGTATACAAATTGTAATTCACAATAAATTCTATTGTACATTTGTACTCAGAAACCCATTTTCATGAAAAAAATGCTGTCCCATTTGGTAAATTTTCTTGTTCCCAAAAAACAATGTCTCATTTCATTTGTCAGGTAGCATAAAATAACAAAATGTCCTTGCATTTACAATCACATTTATTATTAGCCACACACTCATAAATTTAGGTGTAAATATAAAACAAATATATTTATTTATTTAAAATTTGTAAATTTAAATATAATTATTTAAAATTCATAAATTTTGTAAATAAGACTTGTGGGACACAAAGAGGTTTAATAACTAAACTTTATACAAAGATGTGCTTTCTTTTTTCTTGTGTCCATCTCATTCCAGTGTATTACAACCTTGTCTATATTTGATTTTCCCAATTATGTAAATGGTAGTATGTACTATGTGTGGAAAACAGCCAAAACAAGTACCTTCAGGGAAATGTAAAGATAGAAAAATTTCCTCTAGCCTGGAAATTCCATAAACAACCTTTTGAACTCTGTTTAGGCCAACAATTCAAAAAAACAGAGCTCCTAAAAACCCCAGATATAAAATTCCACAAGAATCAAAATCCCATCATTTATTAAAATTATGCTACCTTTCTATCAAATAACATTGAGAAAAACCCAAATTTATAACCTCAAAAAAGTAATTACAACCTGAGAAAACAAAACTATCACTAAGAAACAAGGTACAAGATCTTTCAACAGAGAACAACCCAAAAAAAATAAAAATCGAATAAAATCTACCTTGTATCATTGCAAAGTAGGCAATTCAAGATCCTAGAGCAAGCATAGCGTACACGCGGGTACAGCCTATGGGTGTGTGTACTTGAATCCCTCAAAAGTTCCTCCATGGTCTGCACAAAGAGATTCAAGCTTCTCACAGGAGGAATATAAAGAGTCAATGGCACTGCAGAAAAGGCTACAGCAAAGAACATATGCAACATCTTCTTCCTTTTTAGAGAGATATAGAGGAGAGAGAATTTTGAGATGTGAGGAGTTTTGGATAGTCAGGAAGAATTTGGATTTTAATAGTTATATATATATATATATATATATATATATATATATAATATACTAGTAATATAAAGTTGGACAGTTGTATATGAATGACAAAGCTAGAAAAAGCATTGAAAATGGAACACCCAATTGTTGTTTTCAGAAAGTGGGCCTTTAATTAGGGACATTATTTATGTCTTTTGTGTGTGCCAATGAAAATGAAACACTTCTCAACCCATGGTTTAGTTCATCCATTGGATAATAATTTTAGTAGTTTCGTTGTAGCCCGCAAGTTTGATGATTTGGTACCATTTGCAGGATCTCCGTTACACATTTTTTTCTAATTTTATTTAATACATTAATTATTTAATCTTAATAATTTTATTAATAATAATTAAAATATATTAATAGATAATTAATGGCAGTAAGATCCATACTACAAAAAATTAAAATCATAAAAAATATTTTCAGTATTAAAATTTTAAAAGAATTTTCGTTAATTGAAAGTTTGATAAAAAATTTGCATGTTCATCAAATGATAAAAAATATCGAATTATTTTTATTTTTGAAATAATTATGCTATACAATATAATAAATTAATCGACCGGTATCGATTTTAATTATACTATTTAAATTATGGTGTATTAAATAGAATTAGAGGAAATATATAATGGAGGGGATCCACATCCTATTTGCAGTGATTATATTTAGTTTTGAGATCTAAATTTACTGTATTAGTTTTAGTATATTACTCCCTCCCTCCGAAGGGTAAAAAATTTTAATTATTTTTCTGCGTATATTAAAAAAAAGAATAAAAGAATAAAATTGTCCATATTTAAAATTAAAGTTATTAAAAACTTTTCATTAAAATCAATTGCATTAATATATTTAATACTCCTTCCAACTCTAAATATTTGAATTCTTTCAAAAAGTCATTATAACTTCTAATCTAGTTATATAGATTTTTTTACATGACAAATAATACTCTATAAATATGCATAGAGAATATAAATATTGAATTATTAATACTATGGGTATTATTGGAATTTTTTTACATAAAAATTAGATTATTTAAGATAAGTGCACATTTAACTTGGGGTTATCCAAAATATTAAGAAAGACTTCTATCCTGAGACGAAAAGAGTATATTTAAATCTCAAATATTGTATTTATAAATAAATAAGTTATATATGAAATAAACTCTGTAATAAAAAAAAAATTCAGACGCATTTGAATGTTTAAACTTCCAAATGCTTTATAAAATTGATAAATAATTAACTCAAGGAGGAAAAAAGAAGGACGCTTTATAATTTGGTAAACAATAAAGCTTAAAAAAATAATAAAAAATAAATTAAAAAATAAAGAAAGTGTTGGTCTCTTGGTCAAAACTCTTACACCTAATTGCTTAAATTAACTTTAATTTGTGACATTTACTAGTCTACCTTCAGAGAATTGTTTTTGGAGGTTGGAAACTTGGAAGGAAATGCAATTTACTTTATATTTCTCTCGTTTTAAAAATAATATCGTTATTGTTTTTTGACCGTTTGTTTAAAATATTTTTAAATTCAAAAGTAAAATAATTCGTCAATAATTATAGAGTAATGAATTTTATAATAAGTAATTTTAAATAATTTATAATAATAATTATTTTATTGATTAAAATTATATGATTTATAATAATTATTATTTTATTGACTAAAATTATATATGAATTCATATTAAATTTAAATTTAAAATATATTAAATTAATTTTTAAAATTAATATTCAATAATAATTTTTTATTTTAAAATAAAGAGACATTTGAAGCGTTGCATTTAGACTAAATTAATTGTTTTCATAGCAAATAAGTTGAATTTATGACCAATATCCAATATATAAGTATACAACAAATAAAAAGTAATTTTAAAACCAAGTTTTTTTAGAAAATTGGTAAAAATCGAAAACACAAACAATGATAATATGAAAATATTAAAAATAACGCCAACATAATATTAGCCTCGGGGATCTGTTTTTTCCATATACACGCTTGATACTGTAAAAAGTATGTTGTTTAGATAAATTCTCTCTCATCCCCAAACCGATCTTTTTTCCTAAAATCAAACCGCTTCCTAAAATCAAGCGAGTGTGAAACATAACATTCATATATTTTGAAATCTGAGAAATCCAATTCTTCACGAAAGTGAGATCTAAGATCACAAGAATTTCAAGTTCACAAAGAACAACTAAGATCGAGAAGATTTAAATAGAATACAAAATCATCATCAACAACTAAGATCACAACAACTTCACGCCATGAAAGTGAGATCTGAGAAGACAAAATCGTTTCGTCATGACTAAGACGCTTAAGACCGAAAAAATAGCATACAAAATAAACATCAACTTCAATTCCAAAGAACAAAACCAATCGAATTCACCGTCATTGTTGAAGTTCGTAAACAAAATCGCAAAGAATCGGCTACAAAAATCAATATCGAGGTATGTGAGGTTAAAAATCGATACATATAGTTTCATCTGCTTTTTTCACGATTTAAAATGTTTACTACAAATTCATATAACGATTTGTTGAATCATTGATATGTTTTCTATTATGGTTACTAAATAGATATAAATTGTTATCGCTTATCAGGTATTTGTTTGCTAAATAATATTTATTTTAATGGCTTTATAATTTTTAAATGAGTTCTACTGATTTTTTTATATTAATTGTTACTCATCAAATAATTTGGTTACCTTCATGCAACTGTTGGTTACTCTCTAATGTTGAATAGTTATCGCCTAATGTCAGATTGGTTACTTTAGCATAATATATTGGATTATGTGTTACAATATATTGGTTACTAATTAATGCTGAATCGGTTACTGAACAATGCTGGTTGGTTATTGAAAAATGATAACTTGGTTACTGACTAATTTTTATTTGGTTACTGATTAACATTATATCGGTTATCGCCTAATGTCAGTTTTGTTTATCGACAATTGCTTTTGATTATCAGAAACATTAAAATGTCTATTACTATCTTAGTTATCGATTAATGTTGCTTTGGTTAATGTGATAAAATTACTAAATAATGTTGAATTGGTTATCGATTAATGTCGATATGGTTACTATGTAACATTATTTTGATTATCGACTAATGTCGATTTTGCTTATCGTAAAACTATAATGGTTATGATTAATGTCGATTTGGTTATCGGTAAAATTATAATGCTAACTTGGTTATTGATTGAATGATGACTTGGTTACTTTGGTTACAATTTAAAATGGATTTGTTATCGATTATATTGTCGACTTGGTTACTTTTATTGTAAAATGCAAGGAAAACCCTATTTTTACCGGGTTGTTTTTGGTTATCGATTAACGTCGATTCTACATCGGTAACATTATATGGTTATCGAATATTGCCGAGTCAAGGTGTTGTGGTAAAATTATAATGGTTATCGATTAATATCGACCGGATATTGCTTTTACATTATATTGGTTATCGCCTAATGTCGATCGTTACTATGTAAAATTATAATGGTTACTCAATAAGGTCAATTGTTATCGTGGTAAAATTATAATGTTATATTCTTTTGTAATTGTTTCATTTATATTGATGTTACTTATTGACTACATTGTATTGGTTACATGGACTAATAGTAACCAATACACCAAATTTGATGTTTGGACTAATAAGAACCAATACACCTTTAAGTACATATCGATATTTTTTATATTATTTGTTTTTGCTATAAAATGTTGTCAAATATGTTTTATGTTATGGATACTAAGTAAATATATGTTGGTTACCGTCTAACTGGATTTGGTTAGTTTATAATGTCGATTTGTTTACATCGTAATATTACCATGGTTACTACATAATATTACCGTGTTTTATACCGATTTTTTATATTGATGGTTACCGATTAACTACATTGGTTACCCTTTTATACACCGTTAGTCTTTAATTTGTAACAAAGTCATTATCGATTATTTTGGTTGTAAAATGAATGTAAAATATTTTTTTATAATTCGCTACTAATTACATATATCTTCGTTATCAGATAATATGTATTTAGATATCGAAAGGTGTTTATTTGGTTACTCTATAATGTTATTGAGTTTTATAATTGTTTATTTTATATTGGTAGTTACTTATCGACTACATTGGTTACCTTCATACAATCGTTAAATATTGGTTGTTGTATACTATTTAATTGGTTACAAGATAATGTTTATTTGGTTGCAATGACAATTTGGCAATTTTTTCGTCAAGTTTGGAGTGTCGATTTTGGCGCTTTTCAGAGCCTAATTTCATTGGAAACGGGTCAACGATCAAAAGTCACCAAGCTTTGGCGGTGAATCGCATGGTTTTTTGGTCAATTCCATCATTTAGGCCTTCAAATTTGCATGTAAAAATTTGGTTTATTTTTCCGTTACTAATATTATGTAATTTGTTATCGCCTAATATTGATTTGGTTACTTTATAATGTTTATTCAGCTTGTTAGACAATGGAGACCGATAAGAAACCAATACAACAAATCTAATTGTTTACAGAATATATAATTGTTTATCGTTAAGAACCATTAACCACATGGTTGGTAACATTTTGATGGTGTACAAGAACCAAAATTGATGTTGATTAATATTTTTATTTTTGATTCCATCATGAGTTATCAATATAAAGTAAACATATACAAGCTTTATAACAGCCTTGATACAAGCTTATAATGCAAATTTTGATACAAGCTTATAATTATATGGTTACTAACAATCTAGTAATTATCTATGATAATTATTCGTTACTAACAAGCTTGTAGATAAACAGACACTCACACATGTACATTTAACAATTAATGTTTGTCCCGACACAAGTTTAGAATTATCTCGTTACTAATAACAAGAACTATAATGTAACATAATAAAACAAAGAATTATATACTTATACGATAAGAACTGTAATATGTTTTAATGGTAGCCAAAACAGTAAACATCATGTAATGAAACTTAGTTTAAGCAATCCATGTATACTATAACCATAATGTAACATAATAAAACAAGAACTATCTAATTATATGATAGTAACCATAATAACAGTTTTAATGGTAACCAAAATGTAAACATCATGTAATGAAACCCGCTTTAGTAATCCATGATACTAAACAATTACATATTAACCGTAATAAAAAAATAAAAGTATCCCAAATCCCACATTGAGGACACAATAATAGAGCTAAACCATAAGGTAACAAAGAATCAAAACATAATAAAGAAGTAACCAAATAGTTATACGAAAGTAACTGTAATATGTAAGATGTGTTTGTGGAAATGGAAGTAGAAATATAATAGTATAAACCTTGTAGAATATATTTGAAGGAATTTACAAAAATAATACATCAATGTATACTAAGCAAATACATGGTTTATTATGACTTGGGTTTATTATTTAAAAATAATACATCCACAAACTAATGATGCCTTAAACTTCTTCAACTGCCTTCGATTCAATTTTTGGTAATAATGTTGGGACTTCCATGTCACACCAATATATAACTTTTCCAATGAATTTTCTATTGCATTCCCCTATAGTAAAGATTCCATAACCGCAAATAAAAAAAATCGATTTACAAATATTAAGAATCAGATATAAACAATATTTATATCATAAACAGCTTTATCAAACAAATACATTGTAACCAAAACAATATATAAAAGTAACCAAAATCTCAATTGAGGGAAAAGAATGGTATCCAAATCATAAGCTAACAAAGAATAAAAAATATACTAATGAAGTAACCAAACAATGCTTATATGTTAAGAACCAAAACATATATTAATGGTAACCAATACATAAACAACATATAGACCAAACAAAGTTTAGTCCACCCATATATTAAGCAAATATATTGTAACCGTAACAACAAAAAACAAAGAAGCAAAATCCCAACTCAAGGAAACAAAATGGAATCCAAATCGTAAACTAACAAAGAACAAAAAACATACTAAATAAGTAACCAAATATTTATATGATAAGAACTAAAACATATTTTAATGGTAACCAATACATAAACAACATGTACACCAAAATCGCTTTAGTCAACCATGTATACTAAGCAAATAAATGGTAACCATAACAACATAAAAAAGTAACCAAAATACCAAATCAAGGTAACAAACATGGTATCCGAATGCGTAATAACCAAAACATAATGCGTAATAACCAAACAAGCTTATACGATAAGATTATTTTTTTTTTGCTCGACGATTCACAACGTAAAGATTACATCAAGCCCCCATAAATTAGTCTAGTATACTAAACAACATGTAGTCCAAACTCGCTTTAGTCAATCAATGTATACTAAGCAAATACATTGTAAACCAAAATAACATATAAAAGTAACCAAAATCCCAATCGAGAGGAAAAGAATGGTATCCAAATCATAAGCTAACAAAGAATAAAAAATATACTAATGCAAAGAACTAAACAGCTTATATGTTACTAAGAAAAAATAATGTACATGTGAGGGTACATAATGTACATGTTAGAATAAAATAACCAAACAGCTTATATGCTAAGAATCAAACCATGTTTTAATGGTAACCAACACATAAACAACATGTAGACTCAAAACCAGCTTTAGTCAACCAATGTATACTAAGCAAATACATCAGTAAATCAAACCAACATATAAAAGTAACCAAAATCCCAATCGAGAGAAAAAGAATGGTATCCAAATCATAAGGTAACAAAGAATAAAAAATATACTAATGAAAAACCAAATAGTTATATGTTAAGAATCAAAACATATAATAATGGTAACCAATACATAAACAACATGTACACCAAAACCAGTTTAGTCAACCATGTATACTAAGCAAATACATGGTAACCATAACAACATAAAAAAGTAACCAAAATACCAAATCAAGGTAACAAAAATGATATCCGAATCACAAATTAATAAAGAATCAAAACATAATGCGTATAACTAAACAAGCTTATATGATAAGAACACTAACAAAATTTAAATTAACACACCTTTAAAAAAATTATATGATAATAGAACAACATGTATGCTTTATGATCCAAAACCTTTTTTTCACTAAAATGAACAACCTGTGAATCAAGAAGTGCAACAAAAGTAAATTAAAAAATAATTAACTAATTAATTTACGCCACCAAACAAAGAAGACTAATCAGTAGAAAAAAATGAAATATTAGTAGAAATATCAGTACAAAAAAGAAAAAATAAAATAAAAATATCAGCCCTAATTAATAGAAAAAAAGAAGACTAATTAATTAATGATGAAGATGAAGAAAAAGAAGAAATACCAGTAGAAATAACAATACAAAAAGAAGAAGAAATATCAATAGATGAAGAAATATTAGATGAAAAATATCAAGAGATGAAGAAATACCAAGAGATGAAGAAGAGGATTTACGACAAGTCGAGAGACCTGTGTCATGGGCATGACGAAGTTGAGAGATCTGATGTCATGCATGACGACAAGAATTCAAGAAGATGACAATCTAGATGCTTGAGAGGAGACAAAGAAGTAGTAAGAGAGAGAAGAGAGAGAAATAATAAGTGGATGATGGAGAGAGAGAAAACTAATTTGTTATATCAAACCATTAATACTAAATCCTTTAATTTAAGGACTTTTAATTGTATTAGGTTTGAAAATAAAAATGATGAAGTGTAGTATTTTTGTAATTATTTTATAAATCTGATATTTTTGTAATTTTGTAATTATTTTCAAAATGTACTAATATATGTAATTGTCCCTTTCAAATGTTACCGGATTTGTTTTCTTCAACAATGCAACCACTTAACAGCTTTTATTGGGTTCTCGCAATGGTCGTCAGCTTGCACATTTTTTTTTTCATAGTGTAGTTGGTAGCCAAACCTTCATACAAAGGTAATCAATTCAATTTTATTGGGTTACCAGTTAATTATAAAAAATTTAAGAATAGTTTTCAAGTGTTACCTGAATTTGTTTTCTTCAACGTGTGCAACCATGAACAGTTTTATTGGGTTGTACAATGGTCGCCGTCGCTATATTTTTTTTCATAGTTCAGTTGGTAGTCAAACCTTCATACAAAGGTAACCAATTCAGTTTTATTGGGTTACCAATTAATTATAAAATTTTTAAGAATAGTTTCTAAGTGTTACCTAGATTTATTTTCTTCAACATGTGCCACCATGAACAATTTTATTGGGTTCTGCAATGGTCGTCGTCGATACATTTTTTTACATAGTGCAGTTGGTAGCCAAACTTTCATACAAAGGTAACCATGTAACTAATGGGTATGGGTACTCTCAAAGATTTGGCAGAAAAAGATGAACTTTCAACAAAGAAGTTGAGCCTTTATGAGTTTACAATAGGTCAAGTTAACTCACTACAACAAAAAGGGTTATTTCCGATGGAATATTCAGTCGATACTCAAACCAAATGGGAGATTATGTCCAATTATAAGCTCTACCGTACCCTATTGCTCTCAACTTACCATGTTCCTTCCCAGGCGGTGGAAATGTCAAATCATTTAGCCATCCCAGTACATCGCTGCCCGACAAGCGACCAACAACCCCCTTATATATTCTGTTTTTCTATTGAACTGTGTAGACATCTTTCTATAACTGTTCTCAACAGGCAAGAATCTTCGAGCAGTTCCAAAGAAACTAGTTTTTCGCCCATGACACAGTTGTGTGCCCTGCACATCCCCCATACAGACTGGACATGACAACTTACCATGGGTCGACCAACCACTGACCGTCCCAAGTGCCGGAAAGTCAGTGATAGTCCACAACAAGGCTGCCTTCATAAAAAAATTATGCCCGACAGATTTATCAAAAGTCTGAACCCCTGTTTCCCACAACATCTTAAGTTCATCGACTAACGGTCTAAGGTACACTTTGATGTCTTTTGTAGGACTCTTATCCCCCGGTATTAGTAAAGTCAAGAAAAGATACGGATCCCTCATGCACATTGACGGTGGAAGATTGTAAGCTACCATAATCACTGGCCAAACAGAGTATGACTGACTAAAATTATTAAACGGACAAAATTCATCTGTAGCCATGCCAAGCGTGACATTCCTAACATCGTCGGCAAATTATGGAAAATTAGCATCAAAATTCTTCCACTCATCTCCATCTCATTGGGTGAGTAAAGTCGACTAGTGGACGACGCCCTCTTGTCATATGCCAACGACATCTTTGGGTGCGATGCGAAGACATGAATAGTCCGCACCGCAACCTACAGGCAAGAGGAAAGTACCAGAATATCTTCTTGAACATGTTTCTCCTTCCCCCATGTTTTGTGATTTTGTACCGAGGCAAATTGCATATATCACATCGCACCTTATCTTTGTCCTCCCATAGTATAACATACTGATCCCGCCACAAGCATCGATCTTCTCATACCCTAGATTCAACCCCTTAACCATCTTCTTCACTTCATAGTAACTTTCAGGCAAGGTGGTATTATCCTTAGGTAAGAACTCCCGAAAAATAACAAGTAAATCATTGAATCCTCTCTCACTACATACCATGCTCATTCTTGTAGTGTAAAAGCTTCACACCGCAGTAAAGCTTTGGTGTGCTTGCCGTGTTCGTAGGGATACAATGGGGTCCCCGATTGAGATAAAGATCTTGTAGAAGGCACTTTGAATCATTTGGCTTTTGTTGATTAACACCGCTTGACACAGCTCATTTTCACCAACCAATATTCAGAGGGCTACACGCATCTACCGACATCTCCACGACATCATAGTTTATGACTGGTCTACAAAGATCTTGTCGATGATCTCTAAACTCAATCGATTCTCCGTGATGAATCCATACCGAATACCCATCCACAAACCCACATGAATAGAAGTCAAATTTCACTTCATCGGCAGTCTTCCATATCATGTTCTTACACTTGAGATATGGGCATCTCATCTTTCCGTTCAGATCATCAACATGTTCTATTGCTTTGTTCATAAAATTAGACACCCCGTCTGTAACACCCCCTTCCCGAAAAGGAAAGGGAGGTCACATGCAAAGCACAACAAACCTCAAAATAAGAAAATAGAGCACTAATAACCTCAAAATATTAATAGTGGTGATCCATTAATAGCGTATTAAATACAATTCTCCAAATAGAATCAAAATAATCAAAACTTAAAATTTAATCAACCTAGATGGTCAAAGGCAATACTCTCATCACACTAGCCCTGAATCACCCCTGCAAACCTGCCGGAAGAAAAACACAGCATGAGCCAATTGCCCAGTACGGATATATATATACAAAAGATATACAAATGATATACAAAAACAACTGAGACAAAATACTGAACAAAGCCTCAAGTGCAAATACGAACAAAAATATAATATCCAAAGATTTGAATGGAATATATCTGAATCAACATAATTGACGAAACCAATAAAATAATAAAGAAATAACGAACCGAAGTAACTAACTCAATGACTTGAACTGAACAGAAACCAACAAAACTAATCCAATAAATAATATGCTGAAACAAATGGCTGGAGTTATTTCATACCGAATGAGCTCAGAAATATACCTTGTCACACAGGCAAGTTAAACTAATGCCACACATGTAAATCAAATGATGCCACATAGGCAACCAAAATAATGCCACACAGGCAACCAAAATAATGCCACACAGGCAAATCACATATTGGACCGCGAATCCAAATGTATGCAAATCGGATAGGTGTGTTTGGCACAACATCACCAATTCGCAGTAATGCAGAAAACTAGGGTTAACCCCACGCGCCCCACAACGAAACACCAAATGGCCCACTTCCTCCGGAGCCCAAAATCGGAGATGCCGTGGACTAATCACATCGCCATTTTAAAGTGTCATGTCTCTCGTGTTAAGACGACATGCCTGTGGTACCCCCATTGTGTGGTTATAGCTCAGGTATACCCTACGGTATATTCTAACAAAAATACCGTGTCACAACACATGCGACATAATACCAACAAAATGGTTCTATATGTACATGTTGAACCAAATCAAATTATAGTCACAAGGTCTCAAAAAGAAGGTAGCAACATGTACCGCTCTACAATTATCAAAATTAAATACTAAACATGATATCCTAATTCAAAGAGTACAAATACGAGTCCAATGTGTCAACTCTAAAATGAAACAAATATATGAATTTCACAAGAAACAATTATGTGAAATAATAACAGAATTTGAAACGAGGAACAAAACGAATAAATCAAATTTAACAAAAGTATCGTTGAAAGAGTACGGAATCCGTACCTGATACTTCCAAACCATTTATAGCACACTCCACAAAATCTTACCCTCAAATGCCAACGATATCAAATACGAAACGTTATTCATCACCTAAACATATTCACCTCAAATTAAATATAATCCAATTCAATAATTCTAAAATAATTCATAATCTATTTAATATGCCTTTAATCATCGCCTTATATCAATTATTAATACTCCAAAATTTATATTCCAAATATAACTCTTTAAGTTCCTTCCGTCTCAACTAATTACACAAATTAATAGTACTAAATGTAAGTACATTTATAAAAATATGAACACTTCTATTTGTATACGACTATAAAATATAATTACTTATAATATTAAGATTTAATTCATTCCATATAATGTTACATATTTATTTGTATAACATCTCTTGCAAATTATGCAAGTTTTCAGTAAACTTTAATTACTATCGCTTTATATATATATATTTTTTATTTAAAAAATCATCAATTTATTATTTTAGGATCTCCAAAATCAATCATGACTACTCCTCCATTCAATCTGATTGGAATAAAGTGATAATAATAATAATAAGTACATCCGTATAAGTATTACATTAATAAATAAACTCTCCCATATTTAAAGATCGCTCTTAGTTCTTGAATTACAAAAGTACTTGCTCATGATGAAAAAAAAAATAACATACTAAATTTAATAATTTAATATGGAACCACGTGATTTATCCCCACTTTATATAATGTATAATATACTTACTTGTTATTGATGAAATTTCCCCACTATTGATCAAAATCTCTAATCTTCCTTCACCCGAGCCCCCTTTGTAGCTGTTCCCTTTATCTCCAAAGTAGCCACCTCTTCTTATTCAGTTTGTATAATGAAGTAATATTAGGTTTAGCTATTTATTAATTAAGTTGCCCTAATAAACTTCTATTTGGGTTAAATTAATATTAAGGCCCAAATTTTAACCACATAATATTATCCATCACTTATTAATATTTATTACCCCACATAATTTAAATGACTACTTTGACCCAATTTAAAGACAAAAAAAATAATTCAAACAATATAATTAAAACACAAATATAAATACTTCTTTTTTTTCCCGAGTATTAAACCGTCACGGTACGCATCAACTAATCCCCTCCCATCAATCTTTATCCTACGGTACATCCAACTCCGGTCGACATCCATCTTAATTGAAGATAATACCCAATTAGATCAAGAATAATCATAAATGTGGTCCAAGCATGAATTTACTTTACTTAGTTTATATCTCCACTTCTACGGGGTTAGGCTTTATCCCTGCCTCGGATGCGCCTCCTCACTAAAGTGTCAATCTTAAGCACGCTTTCTACTATTTACAAAATTTCAAAGAAGACTTCCTCATGGTCTCCAAGTACTAAATAGACCAAGAAAACTTAGTCTAAGTATGCACTCGGAGAACATGTAGAGACACCAAATTTGAAAGTTCCTCAAAATTTATAAAACGCACTCGTGCATTATATTGGCAATCGATTTTAAGTGAGAGACATAACATCTAGTAACAGTCCCAAACTGGGGACTATTCGACATTCACTCCTAATGAGTGAATGTCGAACGAGTTTCTAAGTTGACACCTCCAAAGCATGTATGTCTTTATCAAGATAATCTAAGTATAACATTTTCTTAGTCTGAATGATATGATCTGGTTCCCATATTTTATTATGGGAACTAGATCATATCATTCAAAACTTAGTTTATTTTGCCAATGAAAAACTAAGTAAGTGCTACTTAGTTTATTTTGCTAATGAAAAACTAAGTAAGTGCTACTTAGTTTATTGAATATTGCATCCCAACTAAGCAAATGTTACTTAGTTATTAATTGTATTTGAGTGTACTTAATTTAATTTAATTGTATTATATTATATCGCATCCCAACTAAACAAATGCTACTTAGTTATTAATTGTATTTTATTTTATTTTATTGTATTTTATTTAATTTTGATTTTATTTAACTAAGTAAGTGCTACTCAGCTTTTAATTATATTTATTTTATTTGTATTTGTATTATATTATATTATAATATTTAATTTATTTAAATTTATTATCTTAAATTAATTAAATGCTTTATTTAAATTAATTAAATGCTTTATTTATATTATTCTTTTATTATATTGATTATTTAAATTATTTAAAATTAATTAAGTAACATTTAATTATATTTAGTAAAATTAAATTATTTAATTAGATTTATTTATTTTATTTTTATTTTTTATATTATATTATATTAATTATTTAAATTAATTAAGTAAAATTTAATATATTAAATTAAATAAGTAAAATTTAATATATTAAATTAAATAAGTAAAATTTAATTATATTAAATTAAATAAATTAAATTTATTTATTTATTTTTAAATAAATTAAATTAAATTATTTATTTTATTTTAGTTTATTATTAATTTTATTTTATTTATTTATTGGATATAATATATTAAATTAAAATTTTATTTTATTTTATTTTGTATTACATTAAATTAATATAATTTATTTTATTAAATTATTTTATATCTATTAAATTATGTTAGTATTAATTAAGAAACTAAGTAAATTCTACTTAGATAATTTTAATATTGGGAAACATAATAAATATATACATAATGCCTTCAAATTTTGTAATTGATTAATTCTGACAGAAATTCGTAGAATTCCGTAAGAAATAACAAATATACTACTCAGCTATACCTAAACATAATCCAAATTTTATCAAACCCAAATTGCAACATATATATTAAACCCAAATTGCAGCAAATCCAAATCAATGGCTGACATATTGCAGTATAAATATATTGCAACATATATATCAAATTTTATCAAACCCAAATTGCAGTATAAATTAAATATCAAATCCAAATTGCAGCAAATCAAATCCAAATTGTAGTATATAACACCCGAAATTGTAGCATAGCAAGCCAACACAGTGGCTGGCATATAAACCCTAACACACAATCAGTGGCTTACATAAACGTTATAACACAAAATCAGTTTCATATATAGAACAAAATAAATTAAACACTAACATAGCCAAGCCCAAAATCAATGCCTGACATATAATTAAACCCTAACCCTAACATAACTGAGTTGAAGTTAGAAAATTACCTCACTTGATCGAAATGTTCGATACAAAAGAGAAGAGATACCCACGGTCGCCGAAAATCCACCACCGCGCGCCGGAATCCACCCACCACCGCCGATTCAGTATCCAACGTCGTACGATAGAAGAGATGAGAGCGAGAGCTGGCGTTTTATGGAGGGGTGAGGGAATGAAGTAGGGAGGAGGAAGGAGGGAGAAGCCGAAGAGTGAGGTAGGAGGGAGAAACCGGAGAGGGAGGTAGGAGAGAGATGGAGTAGAAGTAAACTGATCGACAGATCTGTAAATGTTTTATTAAAATAGATTATTTTCGACGGACGTTCGGTCGACAATAAGTCCGTCGACTTTAGTTTATTTCTGACGGATAAGGCTTATTCAGTCGAGATAGTATTTCCCAGTGGCGCGAAATGTTGGCGCCTTTTTAAAAATTTTTTATTAATCGAATTCAATGAATTTAATATATCTCTGACTGAATTATGTCCGACTGATCGATCCATCGAAAATACATTAATATCGACGAAATTTAGTCCGTCAAAAATACATCCATCGAACTTAAGTGTTTTTCTTGTAGTGGCTGTTTGAAGCACACTACATATATAAATAATGCTTCTTTTTACACCTTTGAATCTTGTGTTTTGTAATTTAGGATAAGAATTATAATACTTTTGGATGAAAGGAATAAAATTGATGAATGAATGAATGGAATAGATAAGAAGATAAAATGAAAAGTTGTTGAATTAAGTTATTTCTTATCTTTTCTTGTTCGAATAATTTTATAGAAATGAGAATTGTTCATTCTATTTTAATGAAATAATCAAACATGATTAAAATATTGGACAAATCTACACTATTTCTAAACACTAACAGCCGAACAGATCTTCATGTATTATCCAATATATATTCATATTTGAATCTTCATTCTTTTTGGTAGGACCGACCATCTTTAATGAAGCTCTCAAGTATAGTGGTGATAATGGTTTGTCTTGTCATGAAAATTGGAGGAAAAGTGTAACGCCCCCAAATCCGGGTTTCTTGAACCTCGGACCTAGTACGTCACGGTACTACCTTCATCTCAATACATACAACCTTTATTCATAAATAACTAAGCACAACCTGACTTTTATACCAATCAATACATTTTTCCCTTCTGTTCCAGAATCTGTAACCTTTTAATCGGTTATTACATTTGTAGATCGTTCATGATCTACCTATACATCTTCTTTGTGACGCCCCCAAAATTAGGTATACATCACCCATCTTGAGTCGCCAGATACATGGTACAGAATTCAAATACACTTAATAATACAACTGTCGTGTACAATACGACAAAACATAAACTGTGAGTTTGAATACAAATATTGTCTACTAGAGAGTATACAAACTAAAAAGGAGTCCTTATTACAATTATTATCACACTATTTCACAGAATAGTGAGGACTACTAATGCACCATCTAGGACCATCACTCCGTTCCCCGACTCGTCCCAGCTATATTCTCATTTCCTGAAGAGAATAGTGAAAGAAAGGGTGAGCTCAACTAGCCCAGTAAGAAATATTATGACTAAGATAATGTAGAATAAATTATCATTAGCCTTAATCAGTGTTAAACTGATACAATATAACAAACATCAAGTTTAACTGCAGCAGAACAAACAATCCATTAAAAGAGTCAAGTAGAGAATAAAATCTACTATCTTTTATGATTTAAAAAGGTTTTTCATGATTTTTATCGCTGGGACTCAGCTTAATAAATAATCCACATCATCGAATCATCCCTGCACTACGGCCAAGGATATTCTTTAGTATCACGACCACAATTATCCATGCACTACGGGCCAAGAATATTTGTGTATTCATTAATGGTCATGATCATGCCAACAATCGTCCCATCAATGCACTATGGGCCAATGAGAACTTTACCACATAATTTGTAACATTACTACCATGATTACAATCAATAATCCATGGTCATAATCATACCAAGTCCATCTATGCACTATGCACTCACATATGACTTTCAAAAAAATATAAACATGAGGATGATGACAATGATATAATAATTGAATAAAACAAATTCAAGAATTAATTTATCCAAGAACTAATAATGTCCAAATTGTCAACATGATACTGCTTTGTAGAGTAAAATTTAAGAATGCTCAGAAGAATATTTTCATGAAAAGATACTGGATGAAGCGCAAATATCAAGAATATTCCACTAATTTCATGGAGTATAGAAGTCAAAACTTTAACCAACTGAGTATAATAAAGAATGGAATAACAAAAGAAATCACCATGCATGCGGTACTTCACATAGACAAGTTATTTCAACAGAATACTAAATAACGGAACCAGGTCAGGCAAAATTCGCACCGACAGGATGTTCCAACAGAATAATAAAGAATGGAATAACAACAGAAATCACCATGCATGCGGATTGCAGATAGACAAAGTTATTCAATGTAATACTAATAAGGACGGAATTAGGTCCCACAAAAACGCATGCATGTGATATTCCAATGTAATAATAATAAAAAGCGAAACCTGTGTCCGACGTAAAAACGCATGTGATGGATATTCCAACAGAATAATAAAGACGGAATCAGGTCCGGCGTAAAACGCACAGACATGATATTCCAACTGAATAATAAAGACGGAATAATAGAAGAATGTCGCAAGTATAGGGTAGCCTCACAGATACAAAGCTATTCCAATGTAATAATAAAGAATGGAAAAATAACATAAGTTCTCTTCATGAATACAAAGAATAACACTTTACGTGTACAATAAATAATATTCCCTACCTTAACAAGAAGAGTAATTTGGATATATAAGTAATGAAGTAAGAATACTTTCTTCTTTCTCTCTATAGTTTATCTCTACAGAGTTTCAAAGTGAATTCGTAAAGAAACTAATGAAGGAATGAGCTTCTATTTATAGAAAAATGGACTGCATAGTAACTAACTCATGAACGGTCCAGAATGATTTACTTTAATCTGACGGTCCATAATTAAAGAAAAATATTTTAAATAAAATATAATATATTCTATTTATAATCTAGTAAAACGAATAACTTTATAAAAGATTTTACTATGCAAACACTATGCAGGGACTATGCAAATACTATGCATAATAAAATATAATATATTCTAATTATTGTCTAATAAAATAGATAATTTTATAAAAGTATTCTGTTTTATATAAAAAGATTTTACTATACAAAACACTATGCAAACACTATGCAACACTATGCATAATAGAATATAATATATTCTATTTATAGAATAACTTTATAAAAGTATTCTACATTTTTTATATAAAAGATTTTTTGTATTATTACATTAATAATACCAATAAAACAAAACTGAGTGACTTATCACATAAGCATCAATATCGGTGCTACTATGCAACCACGCCGTATAACGTACTTTTACTACCGAGTAGTTCAACCAAGATTAATGGTAAAACTTCCGCTGTTATTTTCATAAAGTATTTTTTGTCGTTTTTTCAATCCGACAATAATTACATTATGGGGTCCACCAATGATTGTGCCATTCAGCACGAATATTCCCCGTTAAAATGAATATTCCCTAGACCAATCGAATATTATATAACAACTTGCTTGCGTGATTTTGCAAAATTTATAAATATTACCCACAACTATAACATTATATCAAATTTACTCCATAATCTTCAAAAATAATATTTATAGAAAATTCATCTTTATTCTAAAAGTTGGGGTTTTACATTCTTAAACTATAAACAATATGTTACATATTGACATATTAATTTACGAATATTCATTAACTCTCAATTCAAATTTAAATATTCTTCTGCACAGTGTTCTTCAACTCAGCATCTACAATATATTAATAATAACGATCATCAACATAATTAGATACTACACATATAAGTGTTCTAGTGTTTAACATTTTGCCTTGTATAATTACTCTAACAGGATTACACCACTGTGCTTGTTATTATTAAAACACCATATATCTTCCATAATAATTTCTTCTTATGAACCTTCGTCTATTCTGAAGTCTTTGACACTATAGTCTTTTATTTGTATCGACCTTTATCTATAAAAATTTATTTGCAAGGTTGAGCACGACGGCTCAACAAGTCCAACCGTCTACACATTTCATGCTTCACATAGTGTAAGACCCCAAATAATTAATAAATGAAATTTAATTTCCTCTAATTATTATTTTGAAATAGTAAGGGTTGATGTGATTAATGTGGATAGTTATGGGTAAAATACATAAATATTTCAAAATAAGCAAGTGGTTATAAAATATTCATTGTTGTTAGGGAATATTCGTTTGGTCGTGTAATATTAAATGACCGCGGGGAATATTAAATATTTACCAATAGCATGACCATGTGTGGGCCCCATAACGGAAAGCGATTGGAGGAAGAAAATGACAAATATAAGTTGTTTAAAAATAACGGCAGTAGTTGTTACAATTTATACTTTGTTGGAATACCCGGTGGTTAAAAACACGATGTATAATGCGTTGTTGCACAAGAAGACACGCAGTATTGCACCAATTATTGACTCTTACGTAAGAAGGCACTACTCAATAATGGTTACTGATTATTCTTTATTCGATTTTTTATTGGTTCAATAATTGTTGCGTTGATATTTTATATTCTTTGTTGTTTCAATAATTGTCATTACACGTATTTTTCATTATCGAAGCAATAATTCATATTATCCTGAATAATATTATTAGATAACATTATTGGCAATGTCTAGAAAGTTACATCTAAGGAGAGGTTTGGTCACCTAATTGCGCGCCAAGAAGGAGAAATTCTTATTGGAAAGTCCCTCTTCCACGAGGGCGCTGGTTGTCAATATTGTGATTACGTAATATTATTTGTGAATAATTAATTATTGATTCATATGATGAGGAAAATATTGATTTTATGTGGATATAGATGGAGAAAATTTTTAATGTGACAATTGTTGAAAATTGAAATTTTATCTTTTTACGATAAAATAATTTATTTAAATATATATATATTATTATATTTTAATAATATAATAATGGTGATATTTTTACAACTAATGTGGGATATATGAGTATACGAGGAGGAAGAGTATTTTTGTTGCAATAAATATTTAAAACATATTAAACATGTAAATTGGACCCCATTTATTGACTAAAATTTGATTATAGCCTCTAAAATCGCTTCGTTTATGGATTTCGGTCAATTTACATTTGGAATTTGGAAAAACTTTCTTACGTAAAGTTGTAGAGAATTGAATTTCCTATAAAACTCACGAGATTGAATTTTTACGATAAAAGGGATATTTATTATGAATTATTGAAGTTCAAGCTCAAATAATTAATTTTGGAAGTTTAAAATGATTTAAATAACAAAAACGTTTTTGGAATGTTTGGGGACATCATTAACATGTGATACAAATGTGTTGAGAGCTGAAATTCAGATTTCAAATGATGCGATAATATTTGTATAAATAATATTATTATATTAAATTTTCTGCTTTGGTGTTCTAAGCAATTTCTATAAATAAATAGGTGCTTAGGTTAGAATTGAAAATCACACCGTAAACTGAAGTTTTCTCTCTTTATATTATCGAAGCGTATTCTTGTGAGTATTTTGAGTATACTTTGTAGTATTGCTATACGGTGAAAGTTCAAGTTATAGCTTTATATCCAGATTCCGATTAAATCTTGCTTTTCCGAGGTAAGGGATATTATTTTTTCGTAATGATATTATTTCTTCAATATCATTATCTTTGAAATATTGATCTGAAGTTTTTATCAAATTTGGAACTTTTGGTGTGTCGGAGTTACTATTCACGATACATAAGACTATTCACGATATCTGATAAGATTATTCACGAATACGACATTTATTCATCGAAAAATGAAAATTTTTCTTTTCGTCCGAAATATCTATTCTGGATACTAGCTTTGATTGTATCCATGTTTTGATCATTCTTGAATTTTACACCACTATGATTATTTTTGAGGTATTTTTGGATGTGGATAAAATAAAGTACGAATCCTTAATCCTTAATCCTTGTCATTTTGTTTCACTGGATTCGTTTCTAAAAATAAAATATATATATATTTTTCATCATCCTCAGTCTTCAATGATGATATTATTGAATATCTTTGGCCTGTAGTGCAAAGATGAATGATTTCTGATGAATATCTTTGGCCTCAGTATAGGCAAAAGATTATTGATTTCGATGAATATCTTTGGCCCGTAGTGCAAAGATGAACATGACTAATTGGTGAATGTCCTTCTTTTGTAGTGCAAGGATGAATATATGATTCGAGATATATATTGATTGATGTTCTGAGGGATAAAAATATTGATGATGGACTGTTAAATTCATAGATATTAGTAGATTTCATCCTCTACGTAACTCTTCTATGAATTAATATTTTCCGCTGCAAGTATTGATTTAAAACTTGTTGTCTATTGTATTCTATTAGATTTTTTTCCCTGTTAAAGACTAACGATAATTTGTTCTGTATTATCTTAGTCATATTATTCTTTCATTGGGCTAGTTGAGCTCACCCTTTTCCTTTTGTTCCATTTTTCTTCTCGGGAGGCGAGAATGTAGCAGTATGCAGCCTCGGGGTATGGAATGATGGTTTTAGAGAGTTGTTTAGTAGTTCTCACCATTTTGTAAAATAATGTATCAATAATTATGATGAGGATTTATTTGTATGTGGATATTGTTTAGATGGCAATATCTCGTATTTAAACTCACGCTTTTCTTGTTGTAATAATAAAGTTGTAGTTGTTTTCATGCACGTGTATTGACAACTCGTAATGGGTGATATATACCTATTTTGGGGGCGTCACGGTTGGTATCGAGCTTAGGAATATGATCTCTGGCAAGGAGATCGGGGAATAGAACTAGGAGGGGAGGAGAGTAAATCCTTCACTAGTGTGTCCTACCTAAGTTTATTTGTTAGTTGGTCGTATATAGGGATATTATATGATATATTGATTTCCTTAATTAACCCTTGTTTTATGACGGTGATTTGAGAATGTCGAATCGAGAATATTAACAATGGAAATGAGACCGTGGAGACGCTCTTTTACTCACCAACGAGGAGAACGGCAACAGTGGTAATGTTCTCTCTTGTGAACAACACCACCTTGAGCGAGATGATGAACGAGGGATGTTTAGAAGCCTTTTGCAGTTCATGCAAAATCGACGAGGGAGACTCGTGTTCAAAACATAGGAGGAAATGATAGCAATTCACGGGTTGTCACAAATGCAAGCGGTTCAAAGAGTTGGGACCACCGAATTTAAGGGAAAGCCCGATCCGATCATGGCGGAAACATGGGTCAAGCAAATTACCAAGATATTTGATGTCTTGGGATGCACGGGAGAACGAAGGTTCCATTCACCACCTTTATGTTCCGTGGCGCGAAGCGGATCTTGGTGGGAGTCTGTGTAGGCGTACTCCATTCAAACCCAGACTCAAGATGTCTTGGGAGACATTTGAAACTATTTAATGACAAATACTTTCCGAAAGTGTTCGTTATATGAAGGAAGTGGAGTTTATTAGGATCGAGCAGAACAACATGGCGGTGTCTCAAAGATGAGGCGTAAGTTTGCAGAGTTATCGTGTTTGCACCTCATTTGGTGGAGAATGAGGAACGTATGACACGGATGTTTCTGAGAGGTACCACAATTGTTAATAGGGCTCAATTGTTAGAGCGAGATAACGAGTACGGTCAACCGAGGTACCACAATCGAGGATCATCTGGGAGATAGTAGTCAACAAAACAACAATAACCGGTGGAGAAAAAAAGAGCGGACAAAAATGGTAACCACTCCGGTGGTAATCATGGCCATGAAAATAGAAGAAGAAGCGAGTCGTGGGGATTTTAAAAAGAGGAGATTCAACAACGACCATGTGAAGACGATTACGGTACAAAGAAGAATCTGGTTCCAAGGAGGAGAACGACCACCGGTCATATGCTATAAATGCGGAAAGAGGACATATCGGTCAAAGCGCCCACAACAGTTCGGGTATGCTATAATTATGAAAAGGAAGGACATATCGCTCGAGATTGCGGTAGAGAAACCTAGTTCAATGCGGGGACGGTGACTCAAAAGATCATCCCGGAGCAAAAGTCAAAGTCAACGGTTCTGGAAGAGCGTTTGTTGTGTTGATCGGTCAAAATGCGAGGAACCCAAACGAGGTGATCACGGGTAAGCTATTTATAAATTCTTGTGAAGTTTATACTTTACTAGATATGCGGTGCTACCCATTCATTTATCTCTCCTACTTGTGCTCAACGTTTAAATTTGACTCAGGAAAAATTAGACTTTGACTATTCGTGGAAACTCCGTTAGGAGAAACTTTCATCACATCCACTGTTTATAAATCTTGTCTAATCCAAGTTGGCACCTTTATCTTACCTGTTGACCTTATCTCTTTAAAGATACTCACTTTTGATGTGATTTTAGGGATTGATTGGTTAACTACTCATCATGCCAAAATTGATTGTTTTCGTAAGGTTGTTAGTTTTCATATTCCTAATCAACCTGTTGTTCGAATTCAGGCAACTAAACCATTAAAATCAATCACTGTCATATCTAATCATAAAGCGATTCGTTTATTGAAAAACGGATGTCAAGCTTTCTTAGCCCATGTTATGGATTTGAATAAAGACACGTCAAAATTGAATAATATTCCTGTTGTTATTAATTTTCCTGACGTATTTCCTGAAGAACTTCCCGGTCTACCCCCAGAACGTGAAGTTGAATTCTTTATTGACCTTGAACCTGGTACAAAGCCCATTTCTAAAACCCCATATCGAATGGCTCCTATTGAACTTCAAGAGTTAAAGGTCCAACTACAGGAATTGTTGGACATCGGTTTCATTCGTCCTAGTACATCTCCTTGGGGTGCTCCTGTTTTATTCGTAAAGAAGAAAAGACGGAGTATGCGACTTTTGTATCGACTATCGGGAATTGAACCATGTCACCATCAAGAATAGGTATCCTCTACCTCGTATTGATGACTTGTTTGACGATTCTAAGGAGCACAATTCTTTTCAAAAATCGATCTTCGTTCTGGATATCATCAGCTGAAAATTAGAACTGAGGATATTCCAAAGACTGCCTTCAGAACTCGGTATGGGCATTATGAATTCTTAGTTATGTCTTTCGGATTGACTAATGCTCCTGCGGCTTTCATGGATATAATGAATCGAGTATTCAAAGAATATTTGGATAAATTCGTTGTTGTCTTTATTGATGACATCCTCATATATTCCAAAAGCCGTGAAGATCATGCGCACCATTTGAAGCAGGTACTCCAAAGGCTTCGTGAAAACAAGCTATATGCTAAGTTGAGGAAATGCGAGTTCTGGCTTGAGGAAGTAGCATTCCTTGGGCACGTGGTGTCAAAACATGGAGTATCTCATTGACCCGGCCAAGATTGAAGCAATACAAAGTTGGGAGCAACCAAGTCGGTGATCAAATCACGTAGCTTTTTGGGTTTAGCTGGTTATTATCGGAGATTCGTGGAAGGGTTTTCTCGAATCGCTACTCCATTAACCCATCTGACTCAAAAGGATACAAAATTCATATGGAGTGAGGAATGCGAGAAGAGTTTCCAAGAGCTTAAGAGGAGACTCATTTCGGCACCTGTTCTAACAATACCATCTGGTACGGATGGATTTGTTATCTACAGCGATGCTTCGGGCATAGGGTTAGGATGTGTTCTCATGCAACATGGGAAAGTCATAGCTTATGCCTCGCGACAACTTAAAGAATATGAGAGGAATTATCCTACTCATGATCTAGAGTTGGCAGCAGTTGTTTTCGCGCTAAAGATATGGAGGCACTATCTATATGGGGAGAAAGTGGAGATATATTCAGACCATAAAAGCCTTAAATATTTCTTCACTCAAAAAGAACTCAACATGCGACAGCGACGTTGGCTTGAGCTATTGAAAGACTACGACCACACTATTCAATACCATCCTGGAAAAGCGAACGTGGTAGCTGACGCGTTGAGTAGAAGATCATATGCAGGAATGAGTGCGATGATGTCAAGTATATGCATAGAGCCAACTTTAATAGAAAAAGTTAAAGGTTGTTCAAGCCACCGACCCGGAGCTGATGCATATGAAGAAGAAAGTACAAGAAGGTGCTATTCCGGAAGCGAGAATTGATGAAGAAGGAATACTTCGAGTCCACTCCAGACTTTGTGTTCCTAACGATTCTGATTTGAAGTACAAGATCATGATGGAGGCACACAATACACCATTTGCAATCCATCCTGGAAGTACTAAAATGTATCGTGATCTTCGACATACATTTTGGTGGAACAATATGAAGAGAGAGATTGCAAAGTTTATCTCAACATGTTTAACTTGTCAGCGTGCAAAAGGCGGAGCATCAAGTGCCTAAGGACCATTGCAACCACTTGAGATTCCGAAATGGAAGTGGGAACACATTACCATGGATTTCGTTACGGGTCTTCCCACGGTTTCTCAAGGCATAAATGCTATTTGGGTTATTGTTGATAGATTAACCAAGTCTGCACATTTCTTGCCGATACGGGAGACTTATTCTCTTGAACGTCTTGCTAGTATGTATGTAAATGAGATTGTGAGGTTGCATGGCATGCCAGTATCTATAGTTTTGGATCGTGACCCAAGATTCACTTCAAGATTTTGGGTTAGCTTGCAAAAAGCTATGGGTACGGATTTACGATTCAGTTCGGCATACCATCCTCAAACGGACGGACAATCAGAGAGGACTATTCAAACTCTTGAAGATTTATTAAGACTCGTGTCCTAGACTTCAAAGGCGGTTGGGATAAGTATTTACCATTGGTGGAATTCTCTAGAACAACAAGATTATCGTGCAAGTATAGGTGTGGCTCCATATGAAGCATTATATGGACGAAAGTGTCGCTCTCCAATATGTTGGGATGAGGTGGGTGAAACAACATTGTTGGGACCGAGTTAGTATGCGATATGACTAAAGAAAAGATCCAAATGATTCGACAAGCGATACAAATGGCACAAGATCGACAAAAGAGTTATGCGGATCTTCATCGAAAGGACGTGAAATTTAGTATAGGGGATCATGTATTGTTGCGAGTTGCTCCATGGAAGGGAGTTACAAGATTTGGGAAGAAAGGAAAGCTCAATCCACGATTTATTGGTCCATTTCAAATTCTTGACCGAGTAGGAAATGTAGCCTATAGACTCGCGTTACCACCAAGTATGTCTCGTGTTCATAATGTGTTTCACATATTTGTACTTCGTAAATATGTGAAAGACCCGAACCACGTTATTGAGTTAGAACCGGACGAGATAGCCGAAGACTTAATGTATGAGGAGGTACCTGTCAAGATCTTGAATAGGAAGGAGCATGTCCTACGCACGAAGGTCATACCACAAGTTAAAGTTTTGTGGAGGAACCATGCTATAGAAGAAATGACCTGGGAATTGGAAACAAAAATGAAAGCGAGGTATCCTCACCTTTTCGAAACACCAGGTACGTATGTTAATTTCGAGGACGAAATTTCATAAGGAGGGGAGGTTGTAAGACCCCAAATAATTAATAAATGAATTTTAATTTCCTCTAATTATTATTTTAAAATAGTAAGGGTTGATGTGATTAATGTGGATAGTTATGGGTAAAATACGCAAATATTTCAAAATAAGCAAGTGGTTATAAAATATTCATTGTTATCGGGGAATATTCGTTTGGTCGTGGAATATTAAATCGTCTTTGTGGGAATATTAAATTTACGTGCCAGCGAATGCATGTGTGGGCCCCATAACTAAAAAGCGATTGGAGGAAGAAAATGACAAATATAAGTTGTTTAAAAATAACGGCGTAGTTATTACCGTTTACACTGTTGGAATACCCGGTGGTTAAAACACAGTAATATGCGTTGTTGCACAGTAGCACACGGTATTGCACCAATTATTGACTCTTACGTAAGAAGGCACTACTCAATAATGGTTACGATAATTCTTTATTCGATATTTTATTGGTTCAATAATTGTTGCGTTGATATTTTATATTCCTGTTGTTTCAATATTTTTCATTACACAGTATTTTTCATTATCGAAGCAATAATTCATATTATCTGAATAATATTATTAGATAACATTATTGGCAATGTCTAGAAAGTTACATCTAAGGAGAGAGTTTGGTCACCTAAATTGCGCTTGATGAAGGAGAAATTCTTATTGGAAAGCCCCTCTTTCCAGGAGCGCACGATTGTCGATATTGTGATTTTGTAATATTATTTGTGAATAATTAATTATTGATTCATATGATGAGAAAATATTGATTTTATGTGGATATAGATGGAGAAAATTTTTAATGTGACAATTGTTGAAAATTGAAATTTTATCTTTTTTACGATAAAATAATTCATTTAAATATATATATATATATATTATTATATTTTAATAATATAATAATGGTGATATTTTTACAACGAATGTGGGATATATGAGTATACGAGGAGGAAGAGTATTTTTTTGTTGCAATAAATGTTTAAAACATGTTAAACATGCTCGGTGGACCCCATTTATCGATGAAATTTGATTATAGCCTCTAAAATCGCCTGTTTATGGATTTTGGTCAATTTACATTTGGAATTTGGAAAAACTTTCTTCTGTAAAGTTGTAGAGAATTGAATTTCCTATAAAAACTCACGAGATTCGAATTTTCTGACAAAAGGGCTATTTATTATGAATTATTGAAGTTCCGAAGCTCCGAAATAATTAATTTTTGGAAGTTTAAAATGATTTAAATAACAAAAGCGATTTTGGAATGTTTGGGGACATCATTAACATGTGATACAAATGTGTTGAGAGCTGAAATTCAGATTTCAAATGATGCGTATAATATTTATATAAATAATATTATTATATTAAATTTTTTGCTTTGGTGTTCTAAGCAATTTCCTATAAATAGGGTGCTTAGGTTAGAATTGAAAATCACACCGAAGCTGAAGTTTTTCTCTCTATATTATCGGCGTATTCTTGTGAGTATTTTGAGTATACTTTGAGTATTGCTATATCGGTGAAAGTTCAAGTTATAGCCTATATCCGATTATTCCAGTTAAATAAGTTGTCTTTTCGAGGTAAGGGATATTATTTTTTTCAGAATGATATTATTTCTTCAATATCATTATCTTTGAAATATTGATATGAAGTTTTTATCAAATTTGGAACTTTTGGTGTCTGAGTTACTATTCACGATACTGTGACTATTCACGATATCTGATCTTATTCACGAATATAAGCACTATTCATCGAAAAATAAAATTTTCTTTTCGTCTAAAATATCTATTCGGATACTAGCTTTGATTGTATCCATGTTTTGATCATTCTTGAATTTTACACCACTATGATTATTTTTGAGGTATTTTTGGACGTGGATAAATAAAAACTGAATCCTTAATCCTTAATCCTTGTCATTTTGTTTCATTGGATTCGTTTTTAAAAATATATATATATATATTTTCATCATCCTCGATCTTAAATGATGATATTATTGAATATCTTTGGCCTGTAGTGCAAAGATGAATGATTTCGATGAATATCTTTGGCCCGTAGTGCAAAGATGAGCAGTGTTTAGATGAACATGACTAATCGGGTGAATGTCCTTGGCTTTTAGAGTGAGGATGAATATATGATTCGGATATATATTGATTGATGTTACAAGGATAAAAATATTGATGATGGTGTTAAATTCATAGATATTAGTAGATTTCATCCTCTACGTAACTCTTCTATGAATTAATATTTTTCACATGAGTATTGATTTAAAACTTGTTGTCTATTGTATTCTATTAGATTTTTTTTTCCTGTTGAAGACTAACGATAATTTGTTACGTATTATCTTAGTCATATTATTCTTTATTGGGCTAGTTGAGCTCACCCTTTTCCTTTTTGTTCCATTTTTCTTCTCGGGAGGCGAGAATGTAGCGAGATACAGTCTGGGGTATGGAATGATGGTTTTAGAGAGTTGTTTAGTAGTCCTCACCATTTTTGTAAAATAATGTATCAATAATTATGATGAGAATTTATTTATACGTGGATATTGTTTAGATGGCAATATCTCGTATTTAAACTCACAGTTTTACTGTTGTAATAATAAAGTTGTAGTTGTTTCTGTACCGTGTATTGACAACTCAGAATGGGTGATGTATACCTGTTTTGAGGGCGTCACACATAGCACACAAATTTCAAATATTCATGCATCATAAGTTTTAGCCAATGTACCTAATTATGCTTCATACAACTCATGATATGCATTTCTATATGCATCATACTTTTCATACAACACATATAAACATCATGTTGTATAGCTAACATATACTTCATAACTTTCATACTTTGCACTTAGTCACATAACATTCATATAGCCAACTAGTTCACATAAAGCAACATATTTCATCAACTACTATAAACGCATGGTTTAATGCAGATTATCACATAAGAGTAAGTTACTGAAGAAATTGCCTCGAAGCGTTCCTTGCGCGGTTAGGAGAATTCATCCTTCCATTGTCCTACACGATTAAGTGTATATAGAACCACAATTAGCCACATAATGACTTTTATTAGTCATTTATATATGTTAGCTCTACTTTACATCTTATCATTCTTAATTTTTAAAATTGATACACAATGCTCGATCGTGTAATTAAATCTTTCTTTATTTTATGTCTTATTACGTTTTCTCTTTCTTTAGTCGATATAACTTGCTTTGACAATTTCCCGACACGTTAATTTATAATTATTTTTATTTTGATAAAAGCCTAATACCTTTATTAAGCCTTCTTAACCGCTTTATCATTCATCTTAAACTCTCTTCTAATATTATTAATTATTTAATAATATTTTTTTCTTTACGAATATCATTAATCATTTAATAATATTTCATTCATTTACAAATATTATTAATCGTTTAATATTACTTTAGTCACCTTGATCATTTAATAATACCTTAATCATTTACAAACATTATTAATCATTTAAAAATATTTTAATCGCTTTCTAATATTATTAATTATTTAATAATATTTTAATCATTCTCAAATACAATTAATCCTTTAATAATATTTTTGTCACTCACTAATATTATTAATCATTTAATAATATTTTAATCCGTTACAAATATTATTAATCATTTAATAATATTTTAATTTAACTTTAATCTAATATTATTAATCATTTAATAATATTTTAATTTAACTTTAATATAATATTATTAATTATTTAATAATATTTTAATTAAACTTTGATATAATATTATTAGTCATTTAATAATATTTTAATTCTAAATATTATTAATTACTTAATAATATTTTAATATTATTAATTACTTAATAATATTTTAATATTATTAATCTTTTAATAAAATTTTAATGATCTATTAAACTCATAAACAATTAATTTTAATGATTTATCCTTTACTAACTCATTTATTTAATAAACCTAAAATGCCATTAATATATTATTTTAACAAAAATGACAAAAGTACCCCCCAAAATTCTGATTACATCATATTAAGGGTCTTTTGTCAAAAAAAATTTACATTTTTACACTTTATAATATGACATTACTTATTTTATCCATTTATTCACAACTCAATCATTTACATGAAAAATACCAAAAAAATTATTATTTTTAATCTTCTGGAAAATATTATTATATGATATCTTAGTGACAAAATAATTTTCCTGCTATTTTTCAATTTCGTTTCCTATTTTAAATAGGCTAAAACAGTCCAAAATGACAACATTTATAAAAAATTATCCTTTCGTCCAAGCATTTCGAAATTTATAAAGTAGGCTCACACTGTAAGACCCCGAATTTTATGAAATAAAAGTATTCAATTTTTTTTATAATTACTATTCAGTAAATGGTTAAATTGATAAAGGTTAAAGTTAAGGGTGATATATGATTTTTTTTTCAAAATATGCAAGTGGTTATAAAATACTCATTTCTATCGGAGAATATTCGTTTGGTCGTGGAATATTCTTTACATCGAGGAAATATTAAATGCGACTGCCAGCTTGACTATTTGTGGGCCCCATAACAGAATAACTGTTGGATGAAGAAAAAGACAAATTTGAGTTTTTACAAATAACGGCGTAATCGTTACCGTTAACACTGTTGGAATACCCGGAGGGTAAAGTAAAGTAATAAGCGTTGTTGCATACTAGCACATGGTATTGCACCAATTATTGATTCTTACGTAAGAAGGCACTACTCAATAATTGTTACAGCAATTATTGTTCAATATTTTATTTTTGATTCAATAATTGTTGCGTTGATATTTTATATTATTGTTGTTTTAATAATTGTCTTCACTTGCGGTATTTTCTATTATCAAATCAATAATTCATATTATTTGCATAATATTATTAGATAGCATTATTGGCGATGTCTAGAAAGTTACATCTAAGGAGAGGTTTGGTCACCTAATTGCGCTTGATAAGGAGAAATTCTTATTGGAAAGCCCCTCTTTCACAGAAGCGCCTAGTTGTCATTATTGTGATTACGTAATATTATTTGTGAATAATTAATTATTGATTTATATGATGAGAAAAATATTCATTTATGTGGATATAGATGGAGAAAATTTTTAAAGTGACAATTGTTAAAAAATCGATATTTTATCTTTTCTGATAAAATACTATTTTATTATATTATTATAATATTATAATGATACTTTTACAATGAATATGGGATATATGATTATATGAGGAGAAAGAATATTTTTGTTGCATTAAATGATTAACACATGTTTTGTGTGTCGGTGGACCCCATTTCTTGACTGAAATTTGATTATAGCTTATAAAATCACCCGTTTGTGGATTTCGGTCAATTTCTGTTTGGAATTTGGAAAAACTTTCTTCTGCAAAGTTGTAGATAATGGAATTTCCTATAGAAAGTTGCGAGATTCGAATTTGCTGACAAAAGGGCTATTTATTATGAATTATTGAAGTTCCGAAGTTCCGAAATAATTGATTTTTGGAAGTTTTAATTATTTTTTTCAAAGAAATCGTTTTTGGTGAGTTAAGTGGGTCTAGCATGTGACATTAATGGCTGAATTCAGATCTACAAAGGTTGGCATAGGAAACTTAATAATATATATTAATATTATATTAAATTTTACATTTTGGTGTTACAAGCAATTTTCTATAAATAAGGTGCTTAGGTTAGAATTGAAAATCACACAGCTAAACTGAAGTTCTTGTGAGTATTTAGATATCTTGAATATTATTATATACGGTGCAAGTTAGATTCGACATTATTCGGTCGGAAATCTTGCTCTTTTGAGGTAAGGGATATTAAAGGATTTTAAGGGATTGAAAGGGATGCTATTTTCTTCGTAAGTGATATTATTTCTTCAATATCATTATGTTGAAATATTGGTTTGAACTTTTTATCAAATTTGGAACTTTTTCATGTCGGGGTTACTATTTATGAGTTACTATTCATGAGTTACTATTCACGAGTTACTATTCACGATTTACTATTCACGAGTTACTATTTACAACGGGTTACTATTTATGAGTTACTATTCACGAGTTACTATTATCGAGTTACTATTCACGGGTACTATTCACTAAAAAATTGGTTTATTTTTCTAACCAAATTATAGTTGATTTATGAATATTACTCTGAAGATTAAAACTATGTATTGATTATATTGATTTTATTATCATATATAACATTTTTATAACCCTGATGTTGAAAATCTCTTTCACTGGAGTATAAAGATGGGTAGATTATTGGTATGATCAAGACTAGGGTTCTCTTTGGCCAGTAGTGAAATGTTGAATTGTGACTTGTATGATCATGACCATTGAATTTATAATTGAATATCTTTAGCTTAAGCGCAAAGGTGAATTGATCAACATGGTTATAATTATTGTTTATATAAATTCTGAAATGATTATATATTTCTTTGAGATATTAATATATTTGGCACCTGTAAAAAAAATATGAGCTGTTGATGAATATCTTTGGCTGTGGTGCAAAAGATTAATTGTTGATGAATATCTTTGGCGATGAGTGCAAAGATGAGCTGTTGATGAATATCTTTGGCCCGTAGTGCAAAGATGAATTTATTAGTATGATTATGAACATGAACTGTGATTTGGTATAACCATGATCTTTGATGTTTCAGGTGATGAAAATTAATTTTGTCCTGGATGAGGAAAGGAATTTAGAACTACAATTACGATTATGAGTTATACACGTGATTGTGGACATGAATTGTTGATTAATGTTACAGGGATAAAACATTGTTGATGGACTTTTAACATGGAGAAGATAATAGATTTTATGGTCTATTTGAGTCTTCTAATGGATTTCTCGTTCCGCTGCAACTATGGTTGAAAAGTTTTATCATCTACCATATGTTCTAAATCTCTGATTTATTACTGTTGAAGGCTATTGATAATTTATTTATCTTTAGTCATGATATTCTTTACTGAGTTAGTTAGGCTCACCCTTTTTGCTTCACAATTCCTTTTAGGTAATAAAAGTGTAGCTAGGTCGAGCGGGGAATAACAAGGGAATAGAACGGTGGTCTATAGATGTTGAGGGTGAGGTGAAATTTAACTTGGAAGGGTGTTTTGCCACTATCATACAAAATGTCTAATGACATACAACCTTATGTTATCATAAGACAGGGTTGTGCTCATCCATTTGCTGAGTATATTTACAAGCACTACCTATATAATCTTGGTGTTTGTTTGGAGTTTAATTCCCAATTAGAGATAGTGGAGATAATGATATGTCAAGAGAAGACTCACCATTGGGAAAAATATGATAGTAATCTTCTCGTTTTTCTTTAGGGTCTATTGGGTCAACCAAGGATAATTCTGTGGGCATATGATATCTATCATAACCTATAGGCATGGCCTCCCATGTACGAAGGTTTCCTTGAGCACTTCCCAAAGATTTTAATTTCTAAAATAATTTTTGACTGTACCTTTATTTAAGGTGCCATTGTGACGTACTATCCAAGGTTGGGACATGAGTCACACTTAGATGATATTTGTATCAAAACTCACAACATATGTGTTGTTATATTTTGCACGAAAATTGTAGTAATAAAGTTATAGTTGTTTTCTGTACCATGTTTTTGGCGACTCAGAATAGGTTGGATGGATTGGACCTATTTTTAGGGCGTCACATTTGGTATCAGAGCTTAGGGATATGATCTTTGGCGGAGATCAGGGAATAGAACTAGGAGGGGAGAGACGAGTAAATCCTTTGCTAGTGTGTCTTGCCTAAGCTTATTTGTTGGTCAGTCATAATATCGGGATATTATGTGATATGTTAATTTGATTAATTAACCCTTGTTTTGAAGCTGTATTCTAGAATGATATTTGAAATAGAGGAGATGAGCAATGGAGAAATCATGATGACATGGAAGATGGAATCTGAAATGAAAGCAAGGTATTCTCAACTCTTTGAAATACCAGGTACGTAAATTTTGGGGACAAAATTTTATAAGGAGGGGAGATTGTAAGACCCCGAATTTTATGAAATAAAAGTATTCAATTTTCTTATAATTACTATTCAGTAAATGGTTAAATTGATAAAGGTTAAAGTTAAGGGTGATATATGAAATTTTTTTCAAAATATGCAAGTGGTTATAAAATACTCATTTCTATCGGGGAATATTCGTTTGGTCGTGAAATATTCTTTCTGTCGGGAATATTCGTACAACGGCACAACCATTTGTGGGCCTCATAATAGAATAACTGTCGGATGAAGAAAAAGACAAATTTGAGTTTTACAAATAACGACGTAATCGTTACCGTTAACACTGTTGGAATACCCGGAGGGTAAAATAAAGTAATAAGCGTTGTTGCACTTGATGGCTTTGCGGTATTGCACCAATTATTGATTCTTACGTGAAAGCCTTTACTCGATAATTATTACGATAATTCTTATTCAATATTTTATTTTTGATTCAATAATTCTTTGCGTTGATATTTTATATTATTGTTGTTTTAATAATTGTCACGCACGGTATTTTCCATTATCAAATCAATAATTCATATTATTTGAATAATATTATTAGATAGCATTATTGGCAATGTCTAGAAAGTTACATCTAAGGAGAGGTTTGGTCACCTAATTGCGCTTGGCGATAAGGAAAAATTCTTATTGAAAGCCCCTCTTTCACAGGAGCGCTTTAGTTGTCATTATTGTGATTACGTAATATTATTTGTGGATAATTAATTATTGATTTATATGATGAGAAAAATATTCATTTTATGTGGATATAGATGGAGAAAATTTTTAAAGTGACAATTGTTAAAAAATCGATATTTTATCTTTTCTGATAAAATACTATTTTATTATATTATTATAATATTATAATGATATTTTTACAATGAATGTGGGATATATGATTATATGAGGAGAAAGAATATTTTTGTTGTATTAAATGATTAACACATGTTTTGTGTGTCGGTGGACCCCATTTCTTGACTGAAATTTGATTATAGCTTGTAAAATCACCCGTTTGTGGATTTCGGTCAATTTCTGTTTGGAATTTGGAAAAACTTTCTTCTGCAAAGTTGTAGATAATGGAATTTCCTATAAAAAGGCGTGAGATTGAATTTTTTACGATAAAAGGGCTATTTATTATGAATTATTGAAGTTAGAAGTTAGAAATAATTGATTTTTGGAAGTTTTAATTAATTTTTAATAAAAAAGCGTTTTTTTGGTGAGTTAAGTGGGTCTAGCATGTGACATTAATGATTTGAATTCAGATCTACAAAGGTTGGCATAGGAAACTTAATAATATATATTAATATTATATTAAATTTTCTGCTTTGGTGTTCTAAGCAATTTCCTATAAATAGGGTGCTTAGGTTAGAATTGAAAATCACACCAGAAACTGAAGTTTTCTCTCTATTTCTTTCTCTATATTATCGAGTGTATTCTTGTGAGTATTTAGATATTTTGAGTATTGCTATACGGTGCAAGTTCGTTCAGCGTTATTCCAGTCAGAAGTACTGCTCTTTTGAGGTAAGGTATATTAAGGGATTGAAAGGGATGTTATTTTCTTCGTAAGTGATATTATTTCTTCAATATCATTATGTTGAAATATTGGTTTGAACTTTTTATCAAATTTGGAACTTTTTTCATGTCGGGGTTCTTATTCATGAGTTCTTATTCATGAGTTACTATTCACGAGTTACTATTCACGATTCTTATTCACGAGTTACTATATTCAGCGGAGTTTACTATTTATGAGTTACTATTCACGAGTTACTATTATCGAGTTACTATTCACGGGTACTATTCACTAAAAATTGGTTTCTTTTTCTAACCAAATTATAGTTGATTTATGAATATTACTCGAAGATTAAAACTATGTATTGATTATATTGATTTTATTATCATATATAACATTTTATAACCACGATGTTGAAATTCTCTTTTCTTTGGAGTGTAAAGATGGGTAGATTATTGGTATGATCATGACTAGGGTTCTCTTTGGCGATGGTGAAAAGTTGAATTGTGGTGGTATGATCATGACCATTGAATTTATAATTGAATATCTTTAGCTTAAAGTAAAAGGTGAATTGATCAACATGGTTATAATTATTGTTTATATAAATTGAAATGATTATATATTTCTTTGAGATATTAATATATTTGGCATGTTTGTAGTGCATATATATGAATTGTTGATGAATATCTTTGGCTGTAGTGTAAAGATTAATTGTTGATGAATATCTTTGGCGATGGTGCAAAAGATGAGCTGTTGATGAATATCTTTGGCCGTAGTGCAAAGATGAATTTATTAGTATGATTATGAACATGAACTGTGATTTGGTATAACCATGATCTTTGATGTTTCAGGTGATGAAAATTAATTTTGTCCTAGATGAGGAAAGGAATTTAGAACTACAATTACGATTATGAGTTATACACGTGATTGTGGACATGAATTGTTGATTAATGTTACAGGGATAAAACATTGTTGATGGACTTTTAACATGGAGAAGATAATAGATTTTACGGTCTATTTGAGTCTTCTAATGGATTGCTCGTTCCGCTGCAACTATGGTTGAAAAGTTTTATCATCTACCATATGTTCTAAATCTCTGATTTATTACTGTTGAAGACTATTGATAATTTATTTATCTTTAGTCATGATATTCTTTACTGAGCTAGTTGTGCTCACCCTTTTGCTTCATAATTCCTTTCAGGTAATAAAAGTGTGTAGCTGAGTCGATGGGGAATAACAAGGGAATAGAGCGGTGGTCTATAGATGTTGAGGTGAGGTGAAATTTAACTTGGAAGGGTGTTTTGCCTTTATCATACAAGATGTCTAATGACATACAACCTTGTGTTATCATAAGATAAGGTTGTGCTCATCCACTTGCTGAGTATATTTACAAGCACTACTTATATAATCTTGGTGTTTGTTTGGAGTTTAATTCCCAATTAGAGACAGTGGAGATAATGATATGTCAAGAGAAGACTCACCATTGGGAAGAATATGATAGTAATCTTCTCATTTTTCTTTGGGGTCTATTGGGTCAACCAAGGATAATTCTGTGGGCATATGATATCTATCATAACCTATACGCATGACCTCCCATGTACGAAGGTTTCCTTGAGCACTTCCCAAAGATTTTAATTTCTAAAACAATTTTTGACTGTACCTTTATGTAAGGTGCCACTGTGACGTACTATCCAAGGTTGGGACATGAGTCACAGTTGGTATATATTTGTATCAAAACTCACAACATATGTGTTGTTATATTTTGCACGACAATTGTAGTAATAAAGTTATAGTTATTACCATGTATCTGGCGACTCAAGATGGGTGATGTATACCTAATTTTGGGGGCGTCACAATATTGTCTAGATGACAATATTTGTATTAAAACTCACAGCCTATGTTTTGTCGTATTTTACACGACTATTGTATAATTAAGTTGTATTTTTATTCAGTACCTTGTATCTGGCGACCCAAGATGGGTGATGTATACCTGTTTTGGGGGCGTCACAATTTCTTTGAAAGCAAACCAAACCATATTGTTGTGGTACAGACTCATGATGTAAGACTGGGATGAACAACCCTTATAAAAAGGGGAACTTTATTGTTGGACATACGACTCGCGCGCTATGTTTGAGTATTATGCATAATATAGGGTACAATGGGGCTGGTCACCTCACGTACTCACAGAAGAGTATAATTAGTTTTTATAACTAACCTATATTCTTGAGGTAATTCAGGTTTATTAACTGATGATTTCTCTAGCAGTTCTTGATCCATTGTGATCACTCAACATGAAATATGGGATTATACCTCTTTAATGAATATTGTTGCAGTGTTGCTAATTTTTTCATAATCAATTGAATATTATTGAACCTTCGAAAGAATTTTACTCTTTCATCCTTAAAGTATTATTCAGCATGAAATTTAATAAAATTCTTGTTATTGGAAATGATTCATTATTTCAGTTACTTCATAATCTTATGAATCTTTGTTGAAGTTCGATCAATTAAACTCTTCTATATATATATATATATATATATATATATATATATATATATATATATATATATATATCGATTATGTATGCTTTAAATTTGCAGACCAAATTAGTTGCTCACCCTTACTTAAATAAAAAATTTCAGCTAAAACAGAGATAGCCGAAGGTTCTAAGAAGGATAAAGGTAAAGCGAAAGTGATCGAGTAGTATTAATTTGTGTAATGATTATTATATTATATTTTGGTTTAAGCCTTTTGTATTATAGGGCATGTAATGTTAAGGTTAGTTAACCTGTGATAATGTTATATTTATTGTAAGACCCCGATTTTTTTTAAATAAAATCGAATTTCCTCTATTTATTATTGTGAATAATAAGGTGTTAATTTTATATAATATTTTGATTATGGGTGAAATGTGCAAATTTTGCAAAATAAGCAAGTGGTTATAAAATATTCATTTTTGTCGGGAAATATTCGTTTGGTCGGGGAATATTCTTTACTTTGTCGGGAAATATTAAATACTGACCATGGCGCAACCATTTATGGGCCCCATAACGGAATAAGCATCGGATGAAGAAAATGACAAGTTTGAGTTTTTATAAATAAAGCAGCGTAATTATTACCAATCAACAACTTTGTTGGAATACGGTGGTTAAAATCGATGTCTGGCGTGGTTACTAAAGAAGATTATGCGGTTATTGCACAATATTTTTTTGAATTATTGATTCTTACGTAAGAAGACACTACTCAATAATTGTTACAGTAGTTACTGTTCAATATTTTATTTTATTGATTCAATAATTGCTGCGTTGATATTTTATATTATTGTTGTTTCAATAATTGTCACTGCATAGTATTTTCCATTATCATATCAATAATTCATATTATTTGAATAATATTATTAGATAACATTATTGACAATGTCTAGAAAGTTCTGTCGAGGAGAGGTTAGATAATCTAATTGCGGCCAAGAAGGAAAAATCCTTATCGGAAAGCCCCCCTTTTCTTGGAGGACCGGTCGGTTGTCATTATTGTGATTTTGTAATATTATTTGTGAATAATTAATTATTGATTTATATGATAAGGAAATATTTATTTTTTTTATGTGGATATAAATGAAGGAATTTGTGTTGAGGTGTTTTATCAGTATTTTGTCGGAATGAAGACATTAATAAGTATTCTTAAAGCTCTATTGCGTGAGTTATAATTTTAATCCGACCGTTGGATCGTTGTCATTTTTGGATATGTTATACATATATAAGTTGAGTATATGTCCACAAATTTTGAACCGTTAAAAATCAACGCATGAAATGTTATGAATTTTAAAAGGTGTTAAAAATCATCCATTTGTAGATTTTGGATATTTTTTGTCTAGAATTTGGAAAAACGTAAAGCTACAAAGTTGTAGAGAATTTGATTTCGTGTGAAATGGACATAAAATTCGTATTTTTATGATAAAAGGGCTATTTATTATGAATTACTGAAGTTTCGGAAAATAAAATGATTTTTATTAAAAATTGGGTGGGACCCACTTTTGGTTGGTGTAGAAAACATGTGCTGAATTGGTGGGCCCCACTAGAGGTGGATGATTTTTTGGGCAAAGATGGTGGGTGTTGTAACGAATGAGTGGTTTGAGTTGTGATTCTGAGGACAGAATCCTTGTAAGGAGGGAATGATGAAACAATCCAGATTTTTTTAATTATAATATAAAAAATATTTATTGAATTATATAAATATTTAATGGATGTGTTTATCGTTGAATAAGTATTTGTTTAATTGATTTGATGTTATTTGATTATTTATTTGTTTAATAAATAATTAATGAGTTAAGGAAAGTAATTATTTTGAAATAGTAACTTAATTTAATTTAATATATAATTAAGTTAGAGAGTTTATAATGATTAAATAAATTATTATATTATGCAATGAATTGTTATTAGAATTAATTAAATTAAGTATGAAAACTTAATTAATTAGAAGTGTGACAAATAGCTATATTATAAGTGGTTATTAAAATAAATTAAAGTAGTTTTAATTTATTTTTGCCAAACAAGGCTTAAATATATTAAGTCTTTAATTTTAAATAATTTTGCCAAACAAAGCCCTATGGCTTTTGGATTTTTAAATTTGATTTATTAGTAATATAAATTAAATTAAACAAAATATAAATAATATATAATATATTTGGTAACTGATAGTTTAATAGGGTCATTAGTATATATGGCGATTACGTTTGGGTTTTAAAGCGTTTGAAAAGTGCGTTGGTTTTTAGTTTACGTATATTGTTTTTGGCTTAAGCCTAAGGAAAATAGAAGTTTGTCTGAGAAAAGTTCAGAGAGAGTTTGAGAGTGAAAGGGCTGTGATTCCCAAAACAAGTTCTGAGTTCGTCGAAGCTATTTGATTAACAAGTGTTGTCTGAACAAATTAAAGGTATGTTTTATACTCTTAACATATATGTTTATAGTATAATTACTTAGTCTCTGTGTTCTTGAAATCCATTCACTGTGTATAAGGTTTTTACAAAAAGTGTCTGTAAACCATGTTTTAGAATTGATTATGAAATTATGCGTAATTGTAATGATAATTGTTATAACTAGCATATATATATATATGTATATATATATGACTGTATGCTAATTACGTGTTAAAGAAAGGGAATTGGTTTTACGGTTGAGCGTAGAGATGCGAACATGTCTTATAAGACTATTAGAAATGAGTATTTTATTGCCTATGAACTGTAAAAAGAAATTGAACTGTGATTATGATTGGGTATGAAATTAAGATAACGAAGTTCAAAGGAATTGAATTAGTTTATAACTGTGATTACCGTGTTCACAGTGTCTAGAAGTATAAAAATGGACTTTTTGGGTTTAAAATATGGTTTTCAAGGAATTAAGTTTTCTGTGATTATTGTTTAGTGGTTTAAACTAGTATATGCATGTTGGGTAGTGTGTATATGTGTAATTTATATAAGTTAACATGTTAATTTAGATGTTAGCAGTGTTAAATAGACAGAAATTAGTTGTTATGTTCTCCGATGGTTGGGTTCTGCAAGTTTCGGAGCCCCAGCGCAAGAAATTCGCGCCCCAGCGCTGAAATTCGCGCCCCAGCACCGGAATAGAAGTCTTAGTCGGACAGTTTTGGCATCCTATAGTAAAATGGCCATAACTTTCTCATATGAACTCCGATTGAGGTGATTCAAGATGATCTGGAACGAGGACGAGTAGACCTACAACTTTCGTTCTTTAAGGTTTTCAATTTGAGGTCCGTAACAGTAGTCAAAATGCTCATGTTTAGGACTATTATGTTTTCGGGGGCAATTGGAGGGCGTCGGGCATGCACATATGCATGTGTAGTGCTCCTGACCATAAAAGATGAAGTCCTAAGTTATAAAACATGAATGTTAATAAATATAATGATGCTTAACATTAATAAATGATGTATTAGATAAGTTATTGAAGCATAGTAAGCATACACAAGAGAGGCAAATCGGGGTGTATGACGAATGAGCGTCGTAAAAGCAGCAGTACCAAATGTTAACGAACTTAAAAACTGTTTCAATTTAATTGAAATGAATATTATAGGATATAAAATGGGTTTAATATAAAACCAATAAGTAGTCCTAGCAAGACTTAATCACTTGAATGAACTTCGATTATGAAATATAGTGAGTCATAAGTCGAAAAGTTAACACAATCTAATTGAACATTGTGTGCTAATTAATAGGAAAGATTATGAGATGTGGAGTAGAGTTTACATTACAATTACTATGTGTTTTTATGTGACTAATAGTTGATGTGTATGATTATATAATTGTGTAGGGCACGTGAAGTGCAGATAACTGTAAGCTGTTAAACTATTATTAGTAAACAACGATCAAGGCAAGTCTTTCGGTTCCTATTTGTTACGTGGACTTGATGAACTATTTTAAATTGCATGATATGTTATACATGTTGAAATCATGAAATGTTAAAGTCAATTTATGACTGCAATGTTTTGGTTAAATAAGGAGGATTGAGTAAGGAACTCAATCTTATGTGAACTAAAAGCATGTATGCCATGTTGTTTTAGTTATTATGATATGTATGTTTAGTATATTATTACGTGTTATGTGATGCATGAAAACTGTTAGATTTTGCTGGGCTGTCGAGCTCACTCTTGCAAATAACCACTTTTGCAGGTCAAGATTTTAAGGTAAAGATATGTGCTAAGTGAGTTATAGAGATCTATATTCACGAAGATTACTTATGTTTTATGAGAAATGTATTTCATATTTTGAACGTAACATGTTGTTGAATTGTAAGTTGAGCTATCCAATGTATATGGATATTTAGTTATGATGTAAGACTTTGTATAGTAATTTTGTTGTAACGATTCATGATATAAGATTGAATCAAAGAGATGTAGTGTAAAGGTTGCGATTCAGGGCAAGAAAGAAGGAAATGTATAAATGTTTTAAATATTCAGCAAATTTAGTGTTTTAATATCGAATAATGATGTAAAATTAGAGATTTAATGTATGGTTAACGACCGAAGCTGAGATTTAAATGGTATGAATTTTGGGGTCGTTACAGTTGGTATCAAAGCTGCAGGTTATAAACCTTAGGTAGAAGTACCTTAGGCTATAACCTTAGAGAAGAGAGGTGAAGATAATGAAAGAATAAGCTAAAATAGAGTTTGAATTATAAGAAGTAATTTAAGAAATTTATAAAGAAGGGATTTAAAACATGCGAAAGAGGATTCAAAGAAGAATCTCGCAGAGTTATAAGGAATATGAATGTGGGGTTACCCAACTCCAATAATAAGGATGTAAGGTGATAATAAATAGACAATGTCTATAAGAAGGGAATGATAAAGAAGTTAAGAATAGAGAGTTATATCTAAGTATGGTGCAATTGTACTCTTTAGTAGTTGATGTATGGTATCTGGGATAAACGATTCCTTCATAGAGCAGAGATATATACGAACTACTAACTCGGAACTTAGTTTGTTGGTTGTTTGTGGGAAACCACTCAGCGTACCATATTGAAACTATTAGAGACTCGATGTGTACCTGTAACGCCCCGGAAAATCGAATATTTTGTAATTACTTTTAATAATGAATAAAATAATATTATTTATTATTATTGTGTATTGAGAAGATGAATGTTGTTCTATAACCTAGAAACGTCGGAACGTCGTAGTATTTTAACTACGTGGAAGAATTAAAGTGTTTGAATTTCTAAAACGAAAATAAAAGTTTTTCGAGAAATTTTCTAAAAAACACTATTCATCGATTTCTGCTCGGGAATTATTTTAGAATTTCTGAGAAATATGTAATGTTATAATATCGAGGTGATATCTATTATGTAATAATAATCTAAGTATGGGAAACGTAATATTTCGCATGCGGACTTAAATTGGGAACGTTAGGTTATTAAGCATTAAAGGAAGAAAGTTGTGATCATATAATGTGTATACATTATATGAAGTAAAGAATGAAAGAATAATACTACGTATTGTACTATTATGTATGAAGAATGAAATAACGTATATTACGAACTAATATACTGAAGTTAGTATCTGAAGATTATACGTGGGGTATAATGGTTAAGTTGTTAAGATTAAGTTAATGGACTTGTAGGATTGTTAGTTATTGGTAGAAGTCAATGTAAGTATTAATCAAGCCCAGTGTTTGATTGATCATAAGCCCAAATTATTTGTAGCATAAGCTCATTAAGAGAGAAATCTAGGTTAATTATCAAGCCCAAAGTAAAGCCTTGACCCATGGGTCAAACCAAGTGTGAAATGGGTAAGTGTGATGGGCAAGTATTTTGTGTGATGCCCAAGAACTTTATGTAGCTAGCAAGAAGACTTGAAGGTTAAGTAAGGAATAGTAAGGAGGTGGAAATGAGGAGGTGGGAGGTTTAATGTCTAAAATGCCCTCACTTTGCCAATCCTATAAATACTAAGCTCATTTCTTTTGTTGGTTGATCATTTTCATCCAAATTTTCTCTCAAACATAAAGCTACTTATTGGTTAGGGAGAATAAGTCACTTAAGCACTTATAAACCACTTCAACCATTGATAGTTTTCCAAAGCAAATAGAAGTCTTCAAGGGTAAGACTCCTCTCTTATATCTTCATCTCTTCTATAATAGGATTGATAGAGAAGGGGGAGGGTTGGATGATAGCATGTAATAAGTTACTAAAGAATGAACTTAAGCCGAATAAGTTGAAAAAACAACTTGAACATTAATAAGTTGCTAGAACCATGAAGAACCTATCATATGATGTTTAGTATATGGAATATAGCATGAGAACTTTGATTGAAGGACTTAAGTTAATAATAAGTCATGAGCATGAAGATTTCTAACTCTTAAGTTAAATAAGTTAATAACTTATGAGGATAAGTCAAAACCTACTTCGATTATAAGTTGGAGTAGTAAATAACTTGTAATGATCTTATTTTGATTAAAATCCATTAAGAATGGAAGTCGTATTTTGTGTTCGAAGTCGAAAACGTTGGTTTTCAATGGAGACAAGTCATTTTAGTCATTATAGAGTTGTGGACTCAAAAATGACCGGATTCCTACTTAAAACGAAGAAACGAGCGTTGAACGTTCACGAACGTTTATCGTTTTCGTTAAAAATGAACTCAAAGGTGAATTTTGAGCAAATGAAGTCAAATAGATAAAATTTTTGTATGAACGCGTATATTATGAAATTTGTTAACCGTAGGCTTTTGAACGGACCAATTCGGACTTAAAACGAAGAAGTTATGCGTCCGGGAAGTTCGTAAAAATTTTCAAAACTGCAAAATTTTCTAAGGCACAGGCGGCGCGACTCTAAGCCTAATTGCCCGCGTTGTAGCGCGAGGCCGAACCATTATACTAATCGCTAACTTCGTGCCGTTATTCATGAAGTCATAAAAGCAATCCTTATGCGCCATGGCGCCAGGTCAAGGAAGTTGATAGTGAAGAAAGATTTCAAGTATGGAAGGAAAGGGAACTTAATAGTAATGTATTAAGATGTAATCATAACATGATTAAGACATTGTAAGGTACTTGTAAGACACTAATGCATGTTGATTAAGAGTTAATAATCAATCGAAGATTAGCGGAATAAGAATAGCGTAACGAAGTTTTAAACCCCTAAATAACGAATCTAAATTAGGAATTACATTGAGATGAAGGGTAAGATATAATAGTAATCATACTTGATTGTGTATGACTTAATGTGGCACGTGATTATGAATTGTAGAATCATAAAGACTTAAAATCTTGTACAGTATTAACTTGATGTCCAGACGCTAAAGGCAAGTACTCTAACCCTTGTTCGATTCGATCTGGGCAAGTCTTTGTGATTCATGTATTCTTCACATAAGTTAGTATTTGAGGAATGTCAAAGCCAATCCTTTCGGCTAGACATATGCTATGTTATTCTATCAAGTGGTGTTAAGGATTTACCGAACTAATATTGTTGTGGTTTTTCAAAGGTAGATTGTGTATGCTCAAATTGTTTTGTCGTCAAACAGCGTGCACGTGAGGTTGTCACAACTTAAACGTATACACGTTTAATGAATGTAGTGTTAATCAACATAGAGTACTATGAGCTGATCACTCAGAAGTGCTCGTAAGCTATGTCGAACTTACGGACTTAGTGTCGGGTTGTCCTTTTCAAAAGAACTTATGAATGCTCATATACTTGAGCCATAATTATTATTCCATTAAGTATGGTTGTGTAAAATGTTTTGAAGAAAAAGAAGTGCTATTTTGATTTATCGATAGTACCGTAACTATTGAGATTATTGAAGATATATTAGTTCTATGTTTCAAGCATGTTGTTTATTAGAATTGTAGTACTTGCTGAGCTAGTCATGCTCACTCTTGCTTGAACCATATGAACACAGCTAAGATCGAGCGTACACAAGTCTCAGGCAAGGATAAAGGCAAAGCGAAGACAGAACCCATAACATACTTATGTAATAGTATGGAAAACTATTTGTAATATATTGATATTATGACAAGAACAACTGAAAAGGGTTACAAAGAACACAGGGAATGTAATATTATTTTGAATATATATATAAGCTATATTAGTCCTTTTGAGACTATTCAATGGAATGTATGAATGAATAGTAGTGCAAGTGTAGCACCATCTCTGTCGGGTTGGAAGAGACCCGAATTTTGGGGGCGTCGTCACGAGGTGTTGGTATCAAAGCATTAGGTTATAAAACTTAAGGGGGAATTAAAACCTTAAGTCATAACCTTAAGAGAAGTCAAAGAAGTACAAGAAGAAAATAACCTTATAAAAAAATGCATTATGATTATGTTATGTGTTTTATTATTCTCTTGACATATACTTATCAACTTAATTGTTTTGTGTAGATGTCGGGAGTAAATGAGATGTTAAGTGAGATGGCCATGACATTAGTGAAGAGTTCGGTGAACCAAGTAGAGGTTATACTAGAACCTATAGCAAAGCAGAGCAGACGTTGTGATCATTGAGTCGGGAGACTCGGAGGAAGGCGACTTCATGTCGATTTGTGGGATGATAGAGGGGAGGTAGAGACAGTCTCCTTTAACCCAGTGGCTATAGCAGCTGAGATAGCTCCTGTGGGGTCGATGATGTCTCTGTTCATGGCAGTATTGGATAGAAATATCCATTACTGTCAGGAGGTCAAGGAGCTGAAAGCAGAGCTCCAAATACTTAAAGAGGACAAGACATATGTCGAGTCTATGTGGGAGCAAGAACACGACGAGAGGATTTTGGCTAAGGACAAAGTCCATGATTTGAAGCACGAGGTCTTTGAGCTCAAGGAGGAGCTAAAGACTAAGGTGCAGAAGATAGGGAGGATGTCCTATATTCATAGGAGTTCTCATACTTATTTCCGGTGACGGTAAATTTGGATATCTCCGGTGGAGGTGGGGCAAACACGGTGATACTTATTAGCCGTGATATCATTCTTAGGTCTTTGCCAAGACAGATTTCGAGAATGCCTTAAGGCAGATATGATCGAGTAGTTGTTAGAGTAGTTAGGTATGTACATATTTGTGTATCTAGTAGTGACGTAAAGCCCTCTTTTGTATAATTAAGGGTAGTCTTTTGTAAATCCCAATTTTTAGAAAGCAATAGCGGAAAGTAATGTATCCGACTTTTGGTACATTTTTATATAGCAGATGTAGTATTATACTCGATGAATTAATATAAGTTTTCATTTTGAAAAAATGTTGAGTAAGGGCGTTTAAGTTATTGTTTAATTATGGAATAATAACTAAGCGGCGGAAATGCATAATAACGAAATATGTGTTTATTGTGAATGACAAAATGCCGCCATGAAGAGTAATTGCACCCAAGAGTGCGACCACGAATCAAGCTGGAGGAGGTCCAGTTAACCCCATGCAAGAAATTTTGAACCTTTTAACCATGACCTTTAACCAAATGGGGCTAATATCCCGTGAATCTGGTGTAGTACTGAGCTACTACATTTAAGGACTTTAAGAGTGTGGGTCCATGGGAGTTTAAAGGAACTACGGACACTATCGAAGCCCAAGCGTGGGTTAGGGAGATTGAGAAGGCATTTGTAATAGCAAATGTCGACGAGGCCCAAAAGGTTGCCTTTGCAACCTATATGATGAAGGAGAGGCCAACTTTTGGTGGGAGGCCAATCGGTAGTAGGAATAGATCTTTATAACATGGGTGAGGTTCAAGGAAATATTCTACGAGAACTACTTTCCCACGAGCATGCAGGGAAGGATGGAGATCGTTTTACGGAGTTGAAACAAGGGGACATAGCGGTGCCCCAATATCTTTGCCAAGTTCAATGAATGGCGAGGTTCGCTCCACACCAAGTGGATATTGAGGTGAGGAAAGGCGCGATGGTTGACAGGGCTTGAAACCACGGCTCTATAGCAGTATATCGGTATTCCAAAGTACTTCTTTTGGAATCGTTTAGAGAAGGCAATAATTGTCGAAGGTGGTAGTGAGGCGTTGAGCCAATACCACAAAGAAAAGAATAATAAAGGGAAAGGTTGACGGAGAGTCAAGATTGAGGGAGCAGTGGAAGTGGCGAGGATCGGAAGAGGAAGGTATTTAGCTCTTGGAATATGAGTGAAGCAAAGGAGACGAAGAGAAGAATGGAGGCCTGGTAAGACTGTGGGAAGACTCATTTAGAGTCTGTCTCAAGGGAAGGTCGCTGCTACATAACCTGTGGACAAGAGGGGCATATTGCGCCTAATTGTCCAAGTCCGAAGAAGAACCATGGATGCTTTGTGTGTGGATCAACTGACCACATGGCAAAGAACTGCCCGAAGAAGGGGACGGACGGGAATAAGGGCGCCAATAGTAGTAGGTTAACTATTGGGGGTCTAGCGCAGCCGGGTAGGCTGATGGCCCGTACCTTTAATATGACCATTCAAGACGCGATGGCTTTGGGGGACGTAGTTGCAGGTATTATTCTGATCAACGATATCAATGTGTACGTACCTGATCAACGATATCAGGTATTATTCTGATCAACGATATCAATGTGTACGTGCTGTTCTTCGATGGTTGGGTTCTGCAAGTTTCGGCGCCCCGACACCACTGGATAGCTTAGTCCTCGCGCCCAGTCCTGGAACAGAAGTCTGAGTCGGACAATTTTGGCCTCCTGTAGTAAAATGGCCATAACTTTCTAATATGAACTCCGATTGAGGTGATTCAAGATGATTCGGAACGAGAACGAGTAGACCTACAACTTTCGTTCTTTAAGGTATTCAATTTGAGGTCTGTAACAGTAGTCAAAATGCTCATGTTTAGGACTATTATGTTTTCGGGGGCAATCGGAGGGCGTCGGGCATGCACATATGCATGTGTAGTGCTCCTGACCATAAAAGATGACGTCCTAAGTTATAAAACATGAATGTTAGTAAATATAATGATGCTTAACATTAATAAATGATGTATTAGATAAGTTATTGAAGCATAGTAAGCATACACAAGAGAGGAAAACCGAGCGTGTGACGAATGAACGTCGAAACGCCGTGCCAAGTGTTAGCGAACTTAAAAACTGTTTCAATTCAATTGAAATGAATATTATAGGATATGAAATGGATTTAATATAAAACCAATAAGTAGTCCTAGCAAGACTTAAGCACTTGAATGAACTTCGATTATGAAATATAGTGAGTCATAAGTCGAAAAGTTAACACAATCTAATTGAACATTGTGTGCTAATTAATAGGAAAGATTATGAGATGTGGAGTAGAGTTTACATTAAAATTACTATGTGTTGTTATGTGACTAATAGTTGATGTGTATGATTATATAATTGTGTAGGGCACGTGAAGTGCAGATAACTGTAAGCTGTTAAACTATTATTGGTAAACAACGATCAAGGCAAGTCTTTCGGTTCCTATTTGTTACGTGGACTTGATGAACTATTTTAAATTGCATGATATGTTATACATGTTGAAATCATAAAATGTTAAAGTCAATTTATGACTGCATTGTTTTGGTTAAATAAGGAGGATTGAGTAAGGAACTCAATCTTTATATTTGCTATGTGAACTAAAAGCATGTATGCCATGTTGTTTTAGTTATTATGATATGTATGTTTAGTATATTATTACGTGTTATGTGATGCATGAAAACTGTTAGATTTTGCTGGGCTGTCGAGCTCACTCTTACAAATAACCACTTTTGCAGGTCAAGATTTTAAGGTAAAGATATGTGCTAAGTGAGTTATAGAGATATATATTCACGAAGATTACTTATGTTTTATAAGAAATGTATTTCATATTTTGAACGTAACATGTTGTTGAATTGTAAGTTGAGCTATCCAATGTATATGGATATTTAGATATGATGTAAGACTTTGTGTAGTAATTTTTATTGTAACTATTCATGATATAAGATTGAATCAAAGAGATATAATGTAAAGGTTGCGATTCAGGGCAAGAAATAAGGAAATGTATAAACGTTTTAAATATTTCGCAAATTTAGTGTTTTTAATATCGAATAATGATGTAAAATTAGAGATTTAATGTATGGTTAACGACCGAAGTTGAGATTTAAATGGTATGAATTTTGGGGTCGTTATAGGCGTAGAATTTTTGTAATAAAATATTAATATTTTATTAATTTAGTCTCCTATGGCGTTCTAGCATTTTTCTATAAATAGGCGTTTAGGTTAGAATTGAAAATCACACCAGAAACAAGTTTTCTTTCTCTCTATATTATCGAGCGTATTTTTGTGAGTATTTAGATACTTTGATAGTTACTTTTCAGTACAAGTTTTCTTTAGCATTACATCCGATATTTCGATCAAAAATACTGTTATTTTGAGGTAAGGGATGTTATTTTTTTCGTAAATGATATTATTTTCTTCAATATCATTATGCCAAAATATTGATATGAATTTTATTATGGAATTTCTACCTTTTTGTGTCGAGGTTACTATCACGTATACGGCACTATTCACGAATACGGCACTATTCACCAAAAAATAAAATTTTCTCTTCTTTGTCCCAGATGTCTATTATGGTTACTATCTTTGATTGTATCCATGTTTTTGATCTTTATTCTTGAATTTTACTCCATTATGATTTATTATAGAGTATTTTTAAAATTGAGTTATCTAAAGTACGAATCTTTAAACTTTATCCTTTTATCTCACTGGATTCGTTCTCCAAAATGTTTTTCATCATCCTCAGTCCTTAATGGTGATACTTGATGAATATCTTTGGCCTGTAGTGCAAAGATGAATGATTACCTGATGAATATCTTTGGCCTGTAGTGCAAATATGAACATGACCAACTGGTGATACAAATGAATATCTTTGGCCTGTAGTGCAAAGATGAATATTTGATTCAAGATGTATATTGATTGATGTTACAGGGATAAAATATTGATGATGGACTTTTAAATTCATAGATGATAGTAGATTTCATTATCTTAGTCATAATATTCTTTACTGGGCTAGTTGAGCTCACCCTTTTCCTTTTTGTTCTATTTTTCTTCTCAGGAAGCGAGAATATAGCAGGAACCAGTCAGGGTATAGAGTGATGGTCCTAGACAATTGTTTTAGCAGTCCTCACTATTTTTGTAAAATAGTGCATCAATAATTGTAATGAGAACTTTATTTGAGTGTGGATATTGTCTATAAGACAATATTTGTATTTAAACTCACAGTATCTGTTGTCGTATTTTGCACGACAATTGTAATAATAAAGTTGTAGTTGTTTTTTGTACCATGTATTTGGCGACTCAGAATGGGTGATGTATACCTATTTTGGGGGCGTCACAGTTGGTATCAGAGCTTAGGAATATGGTCTCTGGCGGAGATTAGGGAATAGAACTAGGAGGGGAGAGACGAGTAAATCCTTCGCTAGTGTGTCCTACCTAAGCTTGTTTGTTGGTCATTCATAATATAGGGATATTATGTGATATGTTAATTATTTAATTAACCCTTGTTTTATGGCAGTTTTTAAGAATGGCAGCTGAGAACGTTAACAATGGAGTGTATGAGATCGTGGAACAACCTTCAATCACGAAAGAAAATGTGCAACAGGATGGAAATATTCTTTCTGTAAACAACACTAACGAGCAAACGATGAATGATGGGATGTTTAGAAACTTTTTGCAGTTCATGCAAAATTAGACGAGGGAGACTCGTGTACAAAATACGGGTGGAAATGATAGCAAGGCGCGGTTTGTCACAGCCAAGAAGTTCAAAGAGTTGGGACCACCAGAATTATTTGGAAAGCCGGATCCGATCAAGGAAGAAACGTGGGTTAAGCAAATTACCAAGATATTCGATGTCTTGGGATGCTCGGAGGAATAGAAGGTTCCATTTGCCACCTCTATGTTCCGTGGGGAGGCAGATTACTGGTGGGAATCTGTGAAGCGTACCCAGCCAGCCGTACTCAACATGTCTTGGGAAACGTTTTAGAAACAATTCAATGACAAGTACTTTCCTGAATGTAATCGTCACATGAAGGAGGTAGACTTCATCAAGCTGGAGCAATACAATATGAACGTGTCGCAGTAAAAAGCTAAGTTTTCCGAATTGTCCCGATTTGCATCCCATTTGGTTGATAATGAGGAGAGAATGATGCGAATGTTTTTGCGAGGTTTGAAACCCGAAATACGTCAATACCTCATTTCTCACAAACTTTATTTATATTCAGATGTTGTGAATAGGGCTTGGTTATTGGAGCGCGATAATGAGTCAGCTCAACCGAAGAATAACGACCAACAACTCGATGATAATCGTACCAGTGGAAACAGTCATCGGAACAATGATAACCATCGTGGAGGAAATTATCATGCTAGAAATGGTAACCACTTCGGTGGTAATCATGGCCAAGATAATAGAAGAAATAATTCAAGTGGAAATTTTAAGAAGAGAAGATTTAACGATGACGGGAAGGCGTCGAAAGCATGACAGACCTGTGACAAATTCTAGGAGAAGAGAACGACCGCCAGTTAGATGCTACAGATGCGGAGAGGAGGGACATATAAGTCCAAACTGTTCACACCCTTCCAAGGTATGTTTTAGTTATGGAAAAGACGGTCACATATGTAATATCCCGAGTGTTGATGATAATGATCCTTAGAAAAGGAAATGAATGGGTTAAAAGATATATAATACTCAGGATATATTGAGATCAAGTGAAAGTTATGAAATGAAACCTACAATTTGTTAAAGTAATGAATGTAGTAGGAAATATATAAGCTATATTTAGATAAAATGATGAAAGATTACTCTGAGTTATTTGTTTAATTTCTGTCTTCGATTCTGGGGACAAAATCTTTTTAAGTAGGGAAGATTGTAACAAATGAGTGGTTTGAGTTGATTCTGTGGACAAAATCCTTGTAAGGAGGGAATGATATAACAACCCAAATTTTTTAATTAAATATTTAAATATTTATTGAATTATATAAATATTTAATGGTTGTGTTTATCGTTGAATAAGTATTTGTTTAATTGATTTGATGTGATTTGATTATTTATTTGTTTAATAAATAATTAATGAGTTAGGGAAAGTAATTATTTTGAAATAGTAATCTAATTTAATTTAATAATTAAGTTAGAGAGTTTATAATGATCAAATAAATTATTATATTATGCAATGAATTGTTATTAGAATTAATTAAATTAAGTATGAAAACTTAATTAATTAGAAGTGTGACAAATAACTTTATTATAAGTGGTTATTAAAATAAATTAAAGGAGTTTAATTTAGTTTTGCCAAACAAGGCTTAAATATATTAAGTCTTTAATTTTTAAATAATTTTGCCAAACAAAGCCCTATGGCTTTTGGATTTTTAAATTTGATTTATTAGTAATATAAATTAAATTAAACAAAATATAAATATAATATATATATTATTTTGGTAACTGATAATTTATTAGTATATTAAGTATAGCGTCGGTTTAGACGTTTTAAAAATCGTACGTTGTTTGTGTTTTTATTTTACGTATATTCTATTTGGCTAAAGCCTAAGTAAGAAAAGAGAAGAAGTTTTGTTAGAGAAAAACTTAGAGACAGGAGAGTTTTGAGAGAGTCTGAGAAAGAGAAGCAACAAGAGCAGAGTTCTTCAAGCTATTATAAGAGTTTAACACGAATTTCTTAACAACAAAAGGGCACGTGAAGTGCAGATAACCGTAAGCTGTTAAACTATTATTGGTAAACAACGATCAATGAAAGTCTTTCGGTTCCTATTTTCTACGTGGAATTGATGAACTGTTTTAAATTGCATGATATGTTATACATGTTGAAATCATGAAATGTTAAAGTCAATATATGACTGCATTGTTTTAGCTAAGTAATGATGGTTGAGTAAGGAACTCAATCTTTATATTTGCTATGTGAATTAAAAGCATGTATGCCATGTTACTTTAATGAGATGTATATCGAGCATGTTATTATGTGCTATGTGATGCGTGAAACCATTAGACTTTGTGGGTTGTCGAGCTCACTCTTTGCAAATAACCACTTTTGCAAAGTTAAGATTTTAAGGTAAAGATATGTACTAAGTGAGTTATAGAGATCTATATTCACGGAGATTACTTATGTTTTATGAGAAATGTATTTCATATTTTGAACGTAACATGTTGTTGAATTGTAAGTTGAGTTATCCAATGTATATGGATATTTAGTTATGATGTAAGACTTTGTATAGTCATTTTGTTGTAACGATTCATGATATAAGATTGAATCAAAGAGATGTAATGTAAAGGTTGCGATTCAGGGCAAGAAAGAAGAAAATGTATAAACGTTTTAATTATTCCGCAATTTTAGTGTTTTTAATATCGAATAATGATGTTTTATTAGAGATTTAATGTATGGTTAACGACCGAAGTCGAGATTTAAATGGTATGAATTTTGGGGTCGTTACAACATAACTTGATTTTGTCCTGTAGCGAAATCAAGTCCAGCTGGGACGGTGGCACCAAAGGCGGATACGGACAGAACAAAGTCGGTAGTTTCTGGAAGAGCATTTTTCGTGACTGCCCAAAACGCGAGGAACCCGAACGAAGGTATCACGGGTTAGTTAATTATAAATTCTTGCGAAGTCTATACCTTATGAGATATCGGTTCTACCCATTCTTTTATCTCTCCTGCTTGTGCTCAACGTTTAAACTTGACTCCGGAGAAATTGGAATTTGACTTATTTGTGGAAACTCCGTTAGGAGAAACTTTCGTTACATCCACTATTTATAAATTTTACTTGATTCAAATTGGTACCATCACATTACCTGTTGATCTTATCTCTTTAAAGATACTTTCTTTTGATGTGATTTTAGGAATTGATTGGTTAACCACTCATTATGCCAAAATTGATTATTTTCATAAGGTTGTTATTTTTTATATTCCTAACCAACCTGTTATGTTAATTCAAGATACCAAACCACTAAAGTCAATCACAGTCATATAAAGCCATAAACCCATTCGTTTACTAAAAAACGGATGTCAAGCTTTTTTAGCCCGACTTGAACAAAAAATACGTCAAATTTGAATAATATTTATTGTAACGCCCCCAAATTTAGGTACCTGAAACCCGAACTCGGTGCTTTACAATACCATTTCTATGAGCGGAATAATACTAATAATAATAACAATAATATGAATATCAAACTTAATTTACATATTCATCAGAGTCTACTCCCAGGTACGCGACCTTTAAACATTCATTTACATGATAATTAAGAGTTATCATTGTCTTAATAAAGTCATACTATTACATAGAATACCAAAAATCTTATTCTGTTTGCTTTTCTTTTCCTTTGTTTCTGCATGACCCTTCAGGTTGATCACGATTGGCTGAAAATATTTAAATTAAGCAAGGATGAGCATTTGAGTGCCCAACAAGTAATAGCAATTATAAATATATTTAGTTGAAAAAATTAAATGTTTTTTTATCCATCACTTCTACAACGATTCAATAGTTGTGAAGTAAACTAAACTGATAATAATAACATAACAACTCTATATCACATTTTTGAAACTACGTATTGACTATAAATAGGTATTAGTCGACAGACTATGAACATTATTTTTAGTTTTCGCTAAGGTTTAGCAGAACTTCATCTGCAAATCGTCATAACTCACGGGCGCGAGGTTGTACTTCCCATGTGCCTTGTATTGATCAATACTACATACAAGAACGATATTATCGTTTACTCATCATACTTCAAGATAAAAGTTTTCCCTTGATCGGGATGTTCATACTTAGTCTAGAATCCGAACCAAAACAATTTGATTGGATACAATAAGGTTTTATCATATTGAGCGATATTTCTAAATGCGTGTCTAAAGTGATCAAATAGCTTAGACGTATATATATATATATATATATATATATATATATATATATATATATATATATATATATATATATATATCAACATGTGATTAAATACAATGATTATCCAAGTGGGGACACTTGTATAACCATATTTCAAAATTAACGAACAGAATATATATATGAGTTATATAATATAATATCATGTTGATAAACAATGATCGGATATAATATATACGACAATAGGGTTAATAATCTAGTATAATAATAATATAAATCTGAAACTTTCTTACTCATGTCCATTGCATAAAGGAAATGCAAATGTAGGATACTTGTACGCAACTTAGTTTTATCTTTTATATAGCAACCTATCAGTAATAAGATCATTTTACTGATTAGAATAACATATCGTAACACATAATACTGCTTATTGGAGTCAACACATAACCTAATCACATTGTCACACATATTCAACACATTAAATCACAAACAAAGATTAATACAATCAAAATATCTAAGTCCGGATCAATTTCTGAAACATGTCAATGTATCAACGACTTTACCGGGTAATTATCGAGTCTAAGACTCTATCATGTAATTCCACATCTGTAAGTATCAGTCATATTAATTTTAAATGACTTATAATAATTTTTAAAACATTTATTATAATTTATCATGAATTTTCAAACATCGGAATCATTATTAAATGATTTAAATATTAAAAAAAATTCTATTATCATTAATATTTAATTAATATTAAACTATCAATGAGACCATTGCCAAAATATTAAAGTTATTTATAAAAACTCAAAATATTTTTAAAGTATTAATATTCCACTTAAATGATTTTTAAAAGAATTAAAATCATTTTTAAATAATTATCATTAATATTAAAGTATTTGTAAGACCCTAACTTTTATGAATAAAGATGAATTTTCTATAAATATCATTTTTGAATATTACGGAATGATTTTGATATAATGTTATAGTTGTGGGTAATATTTATAAATTTTGCAAAGTACACAAGTTGTTATATAATATTCGATTGGTCGGGGAATATTTGTTTTAACAAGGAATATTCGTACAACGGCACAATCATTGGTGGACACCACAATGAAATTATTGTCGGATTGAGAAAACGACAAAAATACTTTATGAAAATAACGGCAGAAGTTTTACCATTAAGCTGTGAAAAACACGGTGTTAAAAAAATGCGATGTCTGGCGTAGTTACTTGCGATAGCTTACGGTATTGATTATTGATGCTTACATGAGAAGTTACTCGGTTTTGTTCAATTATTATTACGATAATTCTTTGCATAGTATCTCACGTTATTTGATTCAATTATTGTCAATATTTTATAATCAATAATTGAGATGACAAAGTTATTAATATTATTATTTGCTATATTAACGATGTACAGAAGTTACATCAAGAGAGAGTTTGGTCACCTAATTGCCCTTGATTGGGAGAAATCCTTATTGAAAACCCTCTTTCACAGGAGCGACACAGTCGATTAATATTGTGAATTATAATAATGATGATGAGTTTTGTTTTATTAGTATTATAAATGTAATAAAATAGAAAAGCTTTTTATATAAAACAGAATACTTTTATAAAGTTATTCGTTTTATTAGACTAATAGTAAAATCTTTTTATATAAAAGCAGAATACTTTTATAAAGTTATACATTTTATTAGACAATAATTAGAATATATTATATTTTAATATGCATAGTATTTGCATAGTGCCTGCATAGTATTTGCATAGTAAAATCTTTTTATAAAGTTATTCGTTTTATTAGATTATAAATAAAATATATTATATTTTATTGTAAACTAATCTGAATAGATTAGTTTAAAGTAAATCAATACGGATAGTTCATGAATTAGTTATTATACGGTCCATTCTTACATGAATGAAGCTCATTCCTTCATTATTTCTTACGAATTCTTTGAAACTCTAGAGAGAGAAACTATAGAGAGTTCTTCTTCTATAATCTTGCGTATTTTTTTGGAGTTTAAGAAAGCTTTAAAGCGTAGTGCAAGTTTTCTTTGAGTATATCCTCGCTACTACCGGTCAAAATACTCTTCTTTTACGGTAAGGATATTATTTGTTGTACTAGTTAGGGGTATTCCTTCTTTTTATTGGTGAAATTCTTTTGTTATTCCATTATTTATTATTACATTGGAATAACGTGTATCTGTGAGGATACCTATACTTGGTGAAATTCTTACATTATTCCATTATTTATTATTACATTTGGAACATCTTATCGTGCATTTACGCATGACACAGTTACATTGTTTATTATTACATTTGGAACATCATCACATGCGTGCGTTTACGCATGGCGTAGTTCCATTATTTATTATTCATTGGAATATCACGCCGATTGCGTTACGCACGATTTAACTAGTTCCATTATTTATTATTACGTTGGAATAACACATGCTGCGCGATCTATCGCATACTGGTGATTTCTTTTGTTATTCCATTCTTTATTATACTCGGTTGGTTAAAGTTTTGACTTTATACTCCAAGAAATTAGTGGAATATCCTTGATATTTGCGCTTCATCGATATCTTTTCATGGAAATATTCTTACGAGCATTCTTGAGTGTTACTCTCACAAAGAATTATAATGTTGACAATTTGGACATTATTAGTTCTGGATAAATTAATTCTTGAACTTGTTTTATTGAATTCTTATATCATTGTCATCATCCTCATGTTTATATTATGTTGAAAGTCAAATACACGGGCTGTGGTGCATAGATGGACTTGGTATGATTATGACCGAGGATTATTCGGTATAATCATGACCATAATGTTACAAATGATGTGGAAAAAGTTCTCATTGACCGTAGTGCATTGATGGACGAGTTGTTGGCATGATCATGACCATTGATGAATACACGAATATCCTTGGTACGTGGTGCATGTATAATTTGTGATTGTGATCTTAATGAATATCCTTGGTAGTAGTGCGGGGATGATGTGGATTATTTATTAAAAAGTGAGTCTCGGCGATAAAAGTCATGAAAAACCTTTTAAATCATAGAAGATAGTAGATTTTATTCTCTACTTGACTCTTTTAATGGATTGCTTGTTAAATTGCGGTTAAACTTGATGTTTGTTATATTTTATCGGTTTAACCTTTGTTGAAGGCTAATGATAATTTATTACGCATTATCTTAGTCATAATATTTCTTCTTGGGCTAGTTGAGCTCACCCTTTTGCTTTCATTGTTCTCTTCAGGAAATGAGAGCGTAGCGAGGCTAGTCGGGAACAGTGATGGTCGAGGTAATAGCATTAGTAGTCCTCTTTATTCTATGAAATAGTGTGATAATAAATGTAATGAGGACCCCATTGAGTTTGTATATTGTCTAGATGACAATATTTGTATTAAAACTCACGACATATGTTTAGTCGTATTTTACACATTGTTGTATAATTAAGTTGTATTTGAATTTTTATACCATGTATTTGGCGACTCGGAATAGGTGATGTATCTGGAATTTTAGGGCGTCCACAGTTTATATCAAAACTTAGGGATATGATCTACGGCTAAGATGTGAGAATAGAACTAGGAGGGGAGAGACGAGGAATTCCTTCGCTAGTATAACCTACCTAACCTTTATGTTATGGAGAGAGCAGATTCATTTGGTGGGAATCGGTAAAGCGTACTCAACTGCCGCATAGAAGATGTCTTGGGAGAAGTTCAAGAACTATTCAACGACAAGTACTTTTCACGAAAGTATTAGTCACATAAAAAGAAGTAGAGTTCATCAAGTTGGAGTAGAATAATATGGCCAGTATGCCGTAATAATATATATTTTTTAATTAAATATTAATTAATTTTATTGTATACAATTGTATTTAAATTGGAAAAGGTAAATGATTTTTGCTTCCCTCTTTTCTTCCTTGTTTTGTTTGAAAAATTAAATTCTTTTAGTTGGTTATTAAATAACTGATTAAATTAAAATTGAGGAAGATAATTCCTTTTGTTAAAGTCTTGTGGTGAAATCATTCGGAGCGGGAAGCTACTTGGGAGATAGAGGAGTCTATTCGAGCATAGTATCCGCATCTTTTGATAATTAGGTACGTTTATTTTTTTGATTCCGGGGACGGAATCCTTTTTAAGGGGTAGGTGATGTAATACCTGGTAAAAAATAATAATAATAATAACTAATAAAATAAATAAATAATATTTAAATCCATATTTTAATTGGGCTTTTCTTATGTTTGGGTCAAATTGTATTAAATTTGTGTGAACTATAATAAGTATGTGATTACATTAATTTGGGCTTTTATACTAATTGGGTCTAATTTGTATTTGGATAATATTAAAATCCTATTAAAATTAGGAGACACAATAAGATATATAAATAAACAAGTAAAACCTAATTAGACTCTCATACACTTATTACGTAATTGAAGGAGAAGAAGGGAGAAAAGCGGCTATGGAAGAACAAAACAAAACGGAAGAAGATTCTTTCAGTAAGATAATATTATTACTTTGTGAATCAGTATACTTTATTTTGTGAATTAATATATATAGTATTACATCAAGTGACCAATTGGTGAATCAGGCGAGGAGCCAGTTAATAGATTAATAGTTAATTTAATATAATCCTTATATATTTTATTAGATTGGTTTAGTTTATTAAATTACCATAGTATATATATTTATATATGTTTTGAACATCTTCTTTGTAAAAAAAAACGTAACAACATGTTGTCATTTGTATAGTATAGTATAGTAGTATATATATATATATATATATATATATATATATATATATATATATATATATATATATTCATGATTTGTCAGATCCGTGAGTCATTAAGCGACATATGTATATGTTGTATGTTATTAATATTATGTATATTATATTATTTATATTATATTACCAACCTATGTTTTTTATAAATTAAGCTGAAAATTTTGTATACAAATTAGTTAATTCTAATGATAAAATTATAAATTTACTTAATAATAAATTAAATAATATTATGTTAGTAATGGTTAAATTTGTAATAAAATTTATTTTGTTAATTTGTGTAATTAGTTGAAACAGGAGGAATTTAAAGAGTTATATTTGGAATATAAATTTTGGAGTATTAATAATTGATATAAAGGCGATGAGTAAAGTCATATTAAATAGATTATGAATTATTTTGGAATTATTAGTTTGGATTATTTTTAATTTGAGGTGAATATGTTTAGGTTGAGAATAACGTTTTCATTATTTTATATCGTTGGCATTTGAGGGTAATTTTTTATGGAGTGTCTTGCTATAAATGGTTTGGAAGTATCAGTCTGGATTAGTACTCTTTTCAATGATACTCTTGTTAAATTTGATTTGTTCGTTTGTTTCCTTATTTCAAATTTTGTTATGATTTCACATAATTGTTTCCTGTGAAATAAATATATTAGTTTCATTTTGGAGTTGATACACATAACTCGTATTTGTACTTTTTGAATTAGGATATCATGTTTAGTATTTATTTTTGATAATTGTAGAGCGGTACATATTGCTACCTTCTTTTTGAAACCTTGTGACTATAATTTGATTTGGTTTAACATGTATATATAGAACTCTTTTGTTGGTATTATGTCACATGTGTTGTGACATAGTATTTTTGTTAGAATATATCGTAGGGTATACCTGAGCTATAACCACATGTGGGGGTACCACAGGCATATCGTTTTGGCACGAGAGTCATGACACTTTCCGTGGAGGTGTGATTAGTCCATGGCGTCTCCGTTTTGGGCTCCGGAGGAAGTGGGCCATTTGGTGTTTTGTTGTGGGTTAACCCTAGTTTTTTGTTTTGCGGATTTGTGATGTTGTGCCAAACACACATATCCGATTTTCATACATTTGGATTCGCGGTCCAATGTGTGATTTGCCTGTGTGGCATTATTTTGGTTGCCTGTGTGGCATTATTTTGACTTGCCTGTGTGGCATTGTTTTGACTTGCTTGTGTGGCAACGTATATTTGAAAGCTCAATCTGTATGAAATAACTTGACCATTTGATTCAGCCTATTATTTCATTGTATCAGTTTTGTTTGTTTCTATTCAGTTCAATTCATTGAGATAGTTATTTCAGTTCGTTAGTTCTTTACTCTTTTATTAGTTTCGTTAATTCTGTTGATTCCGATATATTCCATTCAAATCTTTGGATATTATATTTTTGTCCGTATTTACACTTGAGGCTTTGTTCAGTATTTTGTCTTGGTTATTTTAGTATATCAATTGTATATCTTTTGTATATATGTATCCGTACTGGGCAATTGGCTCATGCTGTGTTTTTTCTTCCGGCAGGTTTGCAGGGTTGATTCAGGGCTAGTGTGATGAGAGAGAGAGAGAGTTGTCTTTGACCATCTAGGTTGTTTCGATTTTTAGTTTTAGTTATTTTGACTCTAGTTGGAGAATTGTATTTAGTACTTCATTAATGGACATCACTATTAATATTTTGAAGTTATTAGTGCTCTATTTACTAAATTTGAGGTTTGTTGTGTTTTGCACGTGACCTCCCTTTCCTTTTCGGGAAGGGGTGTTCTGATGTCGCAAAGATCTTAAGCTAAGTTTGCCGAGGGATTGTCTCGGTTTGCATCCCAACAGTGGATAATGAAGAGAATGACGCGGATGTTTTTAAGAGTTTTAAAAGCGGAGATATGTCAACATCTTATTTCTCATAAACCGTGTTTGTATTCAAATGTTGTAAATAGGGCTCGATTAGTAAAAGCGCGATAACGAGTCAATATAACAAAAAGAGAGTAGTAATTTAATTGATAATACCAATGAAGCGATAATCGAAGCGGTGACAACAAGCGTGGAGGGAATAAATAGGTCAGAAGTGGTAACCATTTCGGTGGTAATCAGGGCCAAAATAATAAGAATGGACATTTCAAGAAGAGGAGATTCAACAATGATGGAAAGAGCGTCAAAGACAAGCACTTTCGTTGTTAAGGAAGGAAGCGACCACCTATCATATGCTTCAAATACGGAGGAAGGACACATCGGTCAAAGCGCGATGCCAGTCAAAGCATGTTATAATTGTGGAAGAGAAGGTCACTTAGCCCGATTTTGTCATTCACCGAAGACAAGTTCAGCCAGGATGGAGGCACCAAAGGTCGTCCCAGAAAAGTCAAAGCCGGTAGTGCAAGGGAGAGCGTTTGTTGTGACCTCCCAGAAAGCAAGGAACCCGAATGAGGTCATCACGGGTAAGCTTATCATAAACTTTAGTGAAGTCTATACTTTATTTGATACCGGTTCTACCAATTCTTTTATTTCTCCTACTTGCGCTCAACGATTAAATTTGACTCCGAAGAAATTAGACTTTGACATATCTGTGGAAACTCCGTTGGGAGAAACTTTTATTACATCCACTGTTTATAAGTCTTTTTTGGTTCAAATCGGTACCCTCACATTACCTGTCGATCTTATTTCATTGAAAATACTTGCATTTGATGGGATTCTAGGGATTGATTGGTTAACTACTCATCATGCTAAAATTGATTGTTTTCGTAAGGTTGTTAGCTTTCATATTCCTAATCAACCTATTATGCGAATTCAAGCGACCAAACCATTAAAATCAATCACGGTCATCTCAAGCCATAAAGCTATTCGTTTATTGAAAAACGGATGTCAAGCTTTGTTAGCTCATGTCACGGATCTAAACAAAAATACGTCAGTTTTGAATGATATTTCTATTGTTAATAAATTCCCTGACGTATTCTCTGAAGAACTTCATGGCCTATCCCCAGAGCGTGAAATTGAATTTTGTATCGACCTTGAACCCGGTACAAAACCCATTTCCAAAGCCCCATATCGAATGGCTCCTATTGAACTTCAGGAGTTAAAGACTCAACTGCAGGAATTGTTAGACATTGGCTTTATTCGTCCTAGTACTTCTCCTTGGGGTGCTCCTGTTCTATTCGTGAAGAAGAAAGATGGGAGTATGCGACTTTGTATTGATTATCGGGAGTTGAATCATGCCACCATCGAAAATAGGTACCCATTTCCACGTATTGATGACCTGTTTGACTAGTTGCAAGGAGCCAAATTCTTTTCAAAGATTGATCTTTGTTTCGGATATCACCAATTGAAGATCAGAACCGATAACATTTCAAAGATGGCTTTCAGAACTCGGTACGGGCATTATGAATTCCTAGTCATGTCCTTTGGATTAACTAATGCTCCTACTGCCTTCATGGATATGATGAACCGAGTATTCAAGGAATATTTGGATCACTTTGTGGTCGTCTTTATTGATGACATCCTTATTTATTCCAAAAAGCCGTGAAGATCATGAACAACACTTGAGCCTGACACTCCAAAAGCTTTGTGAATACAAGCTTTATGCCAAGTTGAAGATATGTGAGTTATGGCTTGAGGAAGTAGCATTCCTTGGGCACGTAGTATCAAGTCATGGAATATCTGTTGACCCGACAAAGATTGAAGCAATTCAAAGCTGGGAGCAACCTAAATCAGTGACCGAAGTACATAGCTTTCTCGGCTTAGCTGGTTATTATCGGAGATTCGTGGAAGGATTTTCTCGAATAGATACTCCATTAACTCAGCTAACTTGGAAAGATACAAAGTTCGGTTGGAGCGAAGAATGTGAGAAGAGTTTTCAAGAACTTAAGAGGAGACTCATTTCAAGATTTTGTTACGACAATACCATCCGGCTCGGAGGATTTGTCATCTCTGATGATGCTTGAGCAAAGGTTTGGGATGTGTTCTCATGCAACATGGGAAAGTCATAGCCTAAGCCTCAAGACAACTCAAAGAATATGAGAGGAATTATCCTACTCATGACCTAGAGTTAGCAGCTGTTGTCTCGCACTTAAAATTTGGAGGCATTACTTGTATGGGGAGAAGGTGGAGATCTTTACGGATCATAAAAGCCTCAAATATTTCTTCACTCAAAAGGAAATCAACATGCAACAACGACGTTGGCTTGAGGCATTGAAAGATTATGATCATACCATCCAACACCATCACGGAAAAGCGAGCGTGGTAAATGACGCATTGAGTAGAAGATCATATGCAAATCTGAGTGCGATATTGTCAACACAAAGGCCCATTTTGTGTGACTTGAAAAGGATGGAGATAGAGTTAAAGACTCTAGGGACCCATGTGATGATGGCGAATATACGAGTAGAACCGACTTTAATTGATAAAGTTAAAGCTGCTCAAGCTACTGGACTGGAGGCGATGCATTATAAGGAAGAAAGTGCAAGAAGGTGCTATGCCGGAAGCAAGAATAGATGAAGAAGGAATACTTCAAGGCAACTCCAGACTTTGTGTTCCTAACGACCCTGATTTAAAGTATAAAATCATGATGGAGGCGCACAACACACCATTTGCAATCCATCCTGGGAGTACCAAAATGTATCATGATATTCGTCATACATTTTGGTGGAGCAATATGAAAAGAGAGATAACGCTATTTATCTCAAGGTGTCTAACTTGTCAACGAGTTAAAGCGGAGCATCAAGTACCAAAAGGTCCATTGCAACCACTTGAAATTCCAGAATAGAAGTGGGAGCACATTACCATGGATTTCGTTACCGGTCTTCCTAAGGTTTCTCAAGGTATAGATGCGATTTGGGTCATTGTTGATAGATTGACCAAGTCTGCTCATTTCTTATCGATACGAGAAACTTATACACTTGAACGTCTTGCTCGTACGTACATAAACGAGATTGTGAGACTGCATGGTATGCCGGTATCCATAGTTTCTGATCGAGACCCAAGATTCACTTCACGATTTTGGGTTAGTTTGTAGAAAGCTATGGGCACAGATTTATGATTTAGCTAGGCATATCATCCTCAGACGGACGGGCAGTCGGAGAGGACCATTCAAACTCTTGAAGATCTATTAAGACTCTGTGTCCTTGACTTCAAGGGAAGTTGGGACAAGTTCCTACCATTGGTGGAGTTTTCCTACAACAACAGTTATCAAGCAAGTATTGGCATGGCTCCATTTAAGGCGTTGTATGGAAAAAAGTGTCATTCTCCAGTATGCTGGGATGAGGTGGGTGAAGAAACATTGTTGGGACCGGAGTTGGTACGTATGACTAAGGAAAAGATTCAAATAATCCGACAACGTATAAAAACCTCACAAGATCGACAAAAGAGTTATGCTGATCTTCATCGAAAGGACGTGGAATTCGATATAGGAGATCATGTGTTGTTACGTGTTGCTTCATGGAAAGGAGTTACGAGATTTGGAAAGAGAGGAAAGCTCAATCCTCGATTCATCGGCCCATTTTTAATCCTCGATCGAGTAGGAACTGTGGCCTATAGACTCGCTTTACCGCCAAGTATGTCTCGTGTTCATAATGTTTTTCACATATCCATGTTACGTAAATATGTGGAAGACCCGAACCACATTATTGAGTTAGAACCGGACGAAATAGCGGAAGATTTTACATATGAAGAGGTTCCTGTTCAAATCTTGGATAAGAAGGAACATATTCTACGCTCCAAGGTTATACCTCGAGTCAAAGTTTTGTGGAGAAACCACGATGTTGGGAAATGACTTGGGAGTTAGAATCTGAAATGAAATCAAGGTATCCTTACCTCTTCGACATACCAGATACGTACCCTAATTTTGAGGGCAAAATTTCATAAGAAGGGGAGGTTGTAAGACCCCAACTTTTATGAATAAAGATGAATTTTCTATAAATATCATTTTTGAATATTACGGAATGATTTTGATATAATGTTATAGTTGTGGGTAATATTTATAAATTTTGCAAAGTACACAAGTTGTTATATAATATTCGATTGGTGGGGAATATTTGTTTTAACGAGGAATATTAAGTATAACTAGCACAATCATTGGTGGACACTATTAATGAAATTATTATCGGATCGAGAAAGCGACAAAAATACTTTATGAAAATAACTATTGAAGTTTTACCATTAAACTGTTGAAACACGGTGTTAAAAATGCTGATGTCAGAGCGTAGTTACCTGATAGCATTACCAGTATTGATTATTGATGCTTACATGAGAAGTTACTCGGTTTTGTTCAATTATTATTACGATAATTCTTTGCATAGTATCTCACGTTATTTGATTCAATTATTGTCAATATTTTATAATCAATAATTGAGATGACAAAGTTATTAATATTATTATTTGCTATATTAACGATGTCTAGAAGTTACATCAAGGAGAGGTTTGGTCACCTAATTGCCCATGATGGGAGAAATCCTTATTGGAAAACCCTCTTTCACAGGAGCGACGACTCGGTCGATTAATATTGTGAATTATAATAATGATGATGAGTTTTGTTTTATTAGTATTATAAATGTAATAAAAGCAGAAAAGTTTTTTATATAAAATGAATACTTTTATAAAGTTATTCGTTTTATTAGACTAATAGTAAAATCTTTTTATATAAAATGAATACTTTTATAAAGTTATACATTTTATTAGACAATAATTAGAATATATTATATTTTAATATGCATAGTATTTGCATAGTGCCTGCATAGTGTTTACATATTAAAATCTTTTTATAAAGTTATTCGTTTTATTAGATTATAAATAGAATATATTATATTTTATTGTAAACCAATCTGGACCGTCCGTTTAAAGTAAATCAATCTGGACCGTTCATGAATTAGTTACTATGCAGTCCATTCTTCTATAAATAGAAGCTCATTCCTTCATTATTTCTTACGAATTCACTGAAACTCTAGAAAGAGAAACTATAGAGAGTTCTTTTCTTCTAATCTCTTGAGCGTATTTCTTTAGAGTTTAAGAAAGCTTTGAGCGTAGTGCAAGTTTTCTTTGAGTATATCCTCGCCCTACCAGTCAAAATACTCTTCTTTTACGGTAAGGGATATTATTTGTTGTACTCGTTAGGGTATTCCTTCTTTCTTATTGGTGAAATTCTTTTGTTATTCCATTATTTATTATTACATTGGAATAAACGTGTATCTGTGCGGATACCCTATACTTGGTGAAATTCTTCTGTTATTCCATTATTTATTATTCTGTTGGAACATCCTATCTATGCATTTACGCATGACCTGGTTCTGTTGTTTATTATTCTGTTGGAATATCCTGTCTGTGCGTTTACACATGACCTGGTTCCATTATTTATTATTCTATTGGAATATCCTATCGGTGCGTTTACGCATGACCGACCTGGTTCCATTATTTATTATTTTGTTGGAATATCATGTTGGTGCATTTACGCATGACCTGGTTCCATTATTTATTATTCTGTTGGAATAACCTGTTTGTGCGGTCTATCGCATGCCTAGTGATTTTTTTTGTTATTCCATTCTTTATTATACTCAGTTGGTTAAAGTTTTGACTTTTATACTCAATGAAATTAGTGGAATATCCTTGATATTTGCGCTTCATCCAGTATCTTTTCATGGAAATATTCTTCTGAGCATTCTTGAGTGTTACTCTACAAAGAATTATAATGTTGACAATTTGGACATTATTAGTTCCTGGATAAATTAATTCTTGAACTTGTTTTATTGAATTCTTATATCATTGTCATCATCCTCATGTTTATATTATGTTGAAAGTCATCTGTGGCCTGTGGTGCATAGATGGACTTGGTATGATTATGACCAGGGATTATTCGGTATAATCATGACCATAATGTTACAAATGATGTGGAAAAAGTTCTCATTGACCCGTAGTGCATTGATGGACATTTGTTGGCATGATCATGACCATTGATGAATACACGAATATCCTTGGCTGTGGTGCATGGATAATTTATGGTTGTGATACTAATGAATATCATTGGCCGAAGCTGAGTCTCAGCGATAAAAGTCATGAAAAACCTTTCAAATCAGAGAAGATAGTAGATTTTATTCTCTACTTGACTCTTCTAATGGATTGCTTGTTCCGCTGCAGTTAAACTTGATGTTTATTATATTTTATCAGTTTAACACTATTGAAGGCTAATGATAATTTATTCTGCATTATCTTAGTCATAATATTTCTTACTGGGCTAGTTGAGCTCACCCTTTTGCTTTCACTGTTCTCTTTAAGAAATGAGAACGTAGCAGGGACTAGTCGGGGAACAGAGTGATGGTCTAGATAATAGCATTTGTAGTCCTCACTATTCTATAAAATAGTGTGACAATAAATGTAATGAGGACCCTATTGAGTTTGTATATTGTCTAGATGACAATATTTGTATTAAAACTCACACTGAGATATGTTTAGTCGTATTTTACACGACTGTTGTATAATTAAGTTGTATTTGAATTTTGTACCATGTATTTGGCGACTCAGAATAGGTGATGTATACCGATTTTGGGGGCGTCACAGTATTAATGTATTATTTATAAAAATATTAAAAGTCATTAATTATAACGTGAAATATCTTTAATTCATTTATATCCTTTTTAAATGATTTTTAAAGTAATAAAATCATTTTAAAACTATTTATTTAATATAATTATTAAATAAATTTAATATCATTAATATTAAATTAATAATCATTAATATTAAATTATTAATGAAATTATCCTTTAAATATTAAAAGTTATATTTTATAACTTAAAATATCTTTAAACATTTTATTTTCATTTTAAATGATTTTTATAATATTAAATTATTTTTAAACTAATTTATTTAATATGATTATTAATTAATTCTAATATCATTAATAGTAATTAATTAATAGAATTTACCTTTAAATATTAAAAGTTATATTTTATAACTTAAAATATTTTAAAACTATTTATTTTCATTTAAAATGATTTTTATAATATTAAAAATCATTTTTAATTAATTTATTTAATATAATTGTTAAGTAAATCTAATATCATTAATATTAGATAATTAATTAAATTTGTCTTAAAATATTAAAAGTTATATTTTATAAATTAAAATATTATTAAATACCTTTTATCATTTAAAATGATTTTTAATATATTAAAATCATTTTTTAATTAATTTATTTAATGCATTTATTAAATAAATAAAATATCAATAATATCCAAATAAATATTAATATTTATTAAAAATATGTCAAATTATTAAAAGTTAATTTTTATAACTTAAAATAATTTTTGTAATTTTCGGAAATTATATTCTATTTTTAAATAATTTTTGGAAATTAAATTAAATAAAATTAAAATATCTGTCGCTATAGCCTTTAGCGACAGAAAGCGTCGCCTTAGGTGTTCTTGTGCCCTCAAGAACATTCATAGCCAGCTAACGAGGGACCATGTTTGACCAGCAATAAATTATAATCTGTGATGTTTCTGGGCAAGATAAAGACTAGATGTTGTAGTACTCATGTAACACAACAAGATCCAACAACAAGTAAGGCCATAACAAGCACCAACTGCAATCTAGAAGCCTTCAAAGATACGGTCAGGAGGCATTTCTTCATTTCAGGTTACCCGAAATGAAAAACAGATTCAATCGCCTTTACTGGGCTTCCATAACTTGTGATTCTGGTAATTATTTAGTGATCTAAAGATTGAAGTGTGTAGCCCATATGTACACGAAGAGATACATTACATAAAAACAACATAACAACAACAGATTTAACATATCTATGTCGGTCAACCCTTGTCAGACGACATGTTCAAGCGTTTTCTGGATTACCCAGAAAACAGCTTTCATGCTCGTCCGGCTTGGTTTGACCGCCCACTACGATCCAGATGTTTGAGTTTTAAGTGATCTTAAGGCATGAGGATGTAGTCCATATACCAAACTTCAACTTAGTTACAACGTTACACATAAATAAACTAACACTGCGGATCCAAGGCCAGAACATCTTGTCGAGGCCAGGCACAGGAATTTTTACGGGTTACCCGAAACAGACGATATAAATGGTCAATATGATTTGACCTTGAATAACTTACAATCGGTTAATGTTCTGACTTTGATTCAAGTTCTAGAATAAAGATCTCATGTCCTACTACAAGATCAAACATTAAAACAACAAAAACACAAAACATACTGAGATCTATAGGACCTGACATTAGGTTGTCAAACCATATTTTTTAGTTTTCCAGATTTTGAAAATCTTCAAATCCGAGCCTATAGATGTTATGGATCTAACATCTATCAACCCAGATCATCATTATACACTATATTCAACATGTTTTAACATAAAAATACAACATTTAACATAGGATCAAAGATCAGATTTGGTTTTAGGGTTTATACCTCTTATGAACAATCTTTTGATTCTTGGCTACCGATCTGTTATAGGTGTTAATGGGGCTCTGTTTGGGAGACGGCCTAGCTATTAATTTCGTGGGTCTTGAGCTTGAGAGAATTTGGTTGAGGGTTTGTAGAAAATGAGACTAAAATGTGACTTTATCTCTCTTTGATCTATATATATACATTTAGATGCAATGAATTGGCTGCTGAAATGGTTGATGGCTGGAGTTATTGAGCATGTGGAGTTGTTAGATTAGCTCACCAACTAATGTGTTGTCCAAAATACAAGTTATCTATCAATTATGCAAGAGGGGCAACATGGTCATTTGGTTTAGGATTTTAATGGCATAAATGTAATCCTTGCAAACCCTTAGGGTTTGACCCTTAGGGTTTAACCCTAAGGTTATCAAAAATTTTAATTTTTCTAGAATTTTGTAATTAAACTAAAAATAGAAATTTTAGTTTCTAAAAATGAAATTAGGGTTTCTCATTTCAAAAATTAGGGTTTTATAATTAGGGTTTTTCTAAAGATTAATTAGGATTTCTAGATTTTAATTAGGATTTTACCTAATTAAGTATGATACCTATAATTATTTACATTAACACGATTATCAAACAACTTACACAATTCTTAAAGCTGAAATTGACTTTTTGAATTAGGGTTAACAAATTAATAAAATAGGGTTTTAATATGCTACACTATAATTTACGAACCATTTTCCATACACACAAACAGTGCATATTTATATCACTGAAATAAAATTAATATTATATTATTATTCTCTTTCCTTAATCAAAATCCAAAATTAGGGTTTGGATTCCATAACTGATTTATCATGCATATACATACCATTATTAATTAAGTTATAATAATTAACTTAATTAATCTAAAATAAATTCATATAATAAAATAATTATTATAATAATTCTATAATCCTTTCATATACTATTTAAATAAAATAATCATCATATTTTTATGGAAAATAAATAATAAAAATATTTCTACTATAAAATTAATTATTATATGAATATACTTTATAATGATCAATAATTCTAAAATAAAATTATTTGTAATAATTAATGTAATAAATAAATTTTATTTATCACACACATATGTATATACACATTACCTGCCACATAATCCCATCATTAAAATAATAAATAAATAAAAATTTAAATGCTAAATTCCTGATTTAATTATATAAAAAATATCGGGTTATTACATTCACCCTCCCTTATAAAGATTTCGTCCCCGGAATCACCATTTTAAAACCTATACATACAAGGGTACATAGCCTACACAATCATTGCAAGTAGATCTCGATCATAATTGATCGAAATGATCTTTAACTATTCAACATAAAGCTTATCTATCTTCTTAAACAGAAATTTGATTTCTAAAAGAAATCAAATTCCTCCTTCAAAATTTCTTTATAAAAATAATTTACTATATATATATATAAGAAAATAAAAATTGATTTGAATAATACCTGGAGTTGCATCCCCATTACTACTAGAATCACGAACAATCGTCTTTGAAAACTCACGTGGTTAGTTACATTGGTTCGTTCGTTGAAGTTGGTCCCGTTATCGCCAATGTTCTGCTGCCTTTCCTAGTATTCACATTCCTTGCTTCCCTTCTACTTCTTGGATAGTCTTTCACCTTATGCTTCATTGATTAACAAATAAAACACCTACTATAGACTCTTAGATTGGGGCAGTTAGGAGAAATATGTCCCTCCTGCCCACATTTATAGCACACAAACTTTTCCTTTAAACACACTCCCGGCCTAATTTCGGTATTATCGAAATTATCTCATTTCATCGTATAGGTGGCAAAAGCTTTCTTTTGTCCCTCTGTTACCCTAGTTATCATAAATGCGTCAACAGGGTCAGTTGATCTTCTAGATCCTGGCAGTACGATGGCCTTGAAGCCTTTGAAATTCGTCAATTGATTGTGTGGCTAATTCCCGGCGGTTGGTATTCCATTCTTCATAGCTTGAGCGATCACATTCGAGATATTCTGTATCGGGTCTGGTTGTTCTCCAGCTTTGTTGACAGGTTCTTCTATCCTTGGATTTCGTTTTCGTCTTGGCGACATTATCATAAATTATTCTTATATTCTAAGCCTTATCATATAAGTTAAATATATTAAACTTGTTTCATTACTTAAACATAGATTCATATTCATTTAACGAATACTTTACATAGCATATCACATAATGCTTTAAATATCAGTTATCCCTTTGTGACCACAAAAGTCGGGATTTACAGTCTTGACTAATACAAAAGTTGAGAATATTACATTACACACACATCTTATCAAACATGCATAATCAGCTACTAATCCTAATTATTCCTACACCTTTTTCCTGATTCTGGACAATTCTTCGCCCAATGACCTTCCAACCCACAAATAAAACATGCACTTTGCTTAAAGTCGGGACAATAGTTAATTTATTTTCCAGGATTTACCCTTCTAAAAGAGCTACTTGCAAAAGGAAAAAATAAACATTCCACTGAAAAATCAATTATACAACATGTATTTATACAGTAAGTAAACCACAAAAAATTAACAAACGTACCTATGGACAGACTACGTTACAGGCTACCCAGTTTTACACATCTAAAACATAATTCAAAACTACAGGTTGCACATTCAAGGACTAGGTGGTCAAGTTCTGAACACCAAATACATCGTCGCTTCTTTTTTATTTTATTTTTATTTAGAACAAATGTGAGGTTATGCTAGTGCAGATTTTCATCTTTAATATTATTAGCCCCGAACTTGACATATGAGTAGCTGAAAAATGCATCAAATTCATCAAAGCAGCGAAGATGAAGCGATAGATCGCAAACAGCGCAATGGTAGAACCATGTGTTAGTGTCTATGTCTTGTGAGCAAATTTCACAGTCGAATTCATGTGGATGGTTCATGACCATGACAGGAGCATAGATTAAGTGGAGCGGGTGAGGATCCCATCGATGTCCAACTGTGCTTGGTCTAACAACACATTTCCCATGTAGATAGAGTTTGCAAACTTCACATCCGTATTGGGCCTGCTCCCAAATAGGAAACCCGCATGCTCTGCAAGGATCAGGCTGTATATTATTTCTACTATCAAGTTTACCAATTAGAGGGTGCTTGTGAGCTTCATGTTTAATCATTCTGGGTAGGGAAACACAACCGATACAAAAGTCTTTTCTTCCTCTACTAAAGTGTATCCCATTGAAATAAAATCCGCAACCATAGCACATGACCAATTCATAAGGTTTAGTTTTTTGATGTCCAATGAAATTGTGTCCCGGGTCAATTTGGGGTTGAATCTCTCGGGAAATCTCGGCACAAAATTTATGAAGAAAATAGTTACAAATAACGCAACAATAGAAGAGATCACCAGAGGAGATTTGGTCTCCCGCAACCGTCACAACGTAACATTTCATCATCATTCACGCCAAACCACTCGGTAGTATTTTTATTTTCGATTTGTTGGTCGAAGAGCTTTAATGGATGATCATTATGGGCCCAATGGTTGATATGATCTGGTGCTGTGGTTTTATCATCTGTAATGTTCGGGGGTGTTTTACTGACCATCATGTTAGCTGTAGGCCTGGGCTGGAATCGATGAGGTTGGGCCGATATGGTCGAAGGCATACAGGAGGTCGAGGACGTTCGGGTTCGGATACCCGAGCCTAATAGGTCGGGATCCGGTTGTGATCAAAGAGGTCGGGCCTTCGTGTCCTTTGGGCCGAGGCCTAGACCGGTGTTAATGATACTTGATGAGTTGGGCTTGTGCAGTTGAGCAGCCCATGTGCAGAGTTGGGAGTGATAAGGGGTTTACGTGGTTAAGAGTTCTAACCCTAATCATATTCTAATAAGGCAACTCCAAAGGTAGTATTGAAATGAGATTCTACTTACACCTTTTTAGGAGATTGTGTTGGACCAAATATGGTAACTGCCATATTCAGGAGTCCTATACCGACTCGGAGAGGGACTCTTGGGAGATGGGAATGGCTATAAATACAAGGCTTAACTACAATTAACAGGTAATACCTACTTTTGAGCACTAAACACTTAAGCCTCCATTGTTAAACCTTGTGAAGCGGCTGTACTTTCTCACACACCGGTCTTTATCCCCCGTGGCACAAGCCGTCAAGCTTCTGTGTGATCTGTTATTGTGTAGGTTTTAGTGCGTGAATTCTGTGATTGGACGCGCAGACGAAACTTGGCGTTAACATTGGCACTAGAAGGAGGGCTTTAGTGCTTTTTTGCAATCACTACCAACTTTTTCGGCAGCAGGATATGGCGAGTAAGGAGAATAATGCCTCTGCCCAAGAAAAGGCAAAAACCCAGCAGTCGCACCAGACCACCCAGGTGAGGGGGTCGGTGAAGGATCAGTTAAGATCCAAAATTCCGGAGGCTCAAGAGGTACGGCTTACCCTCACGGCGTAAGCTCTTGATAATGACCGACACACCCCTCCTACGAGTCAGGCCGATGAAAATCATTCACGGGCCCTCGTACTGCGAGAAAGTGGAGAAAGGAGCCAGGACCAGAGGGAGTTCATCCTGAAAAAGAAGATGGATCAGAATAAGGATGCTATGTTGGCCTTGCGGCTGCAACAGGAAGAACTCGAAGCCCAGATGGCTAAAGTGGCCGGAGAGCAAGAAGTCTCCTCGAAGAGACGCAGACATCATAGCCGATCCCGATCACCCCGACGGGACGAAGCCAGAAAGGAAAGGAGCCGACCCCGGAGTCGTTCCCGGGAAGGAAGGAGTCGAAGGAGGAGTCGTCAGATGATAGAAAAACAGGACTTCAAGGGAAGTCGAGGCAGAACCGGAGGATCGCATCGCTCGAATACAAGAGGGACAAACGTCATTCGTCCCCTCGTAAAGGGGAGGCCGATCCCCTCGCTCGAAGGGTCGCGGAGTTGGAAAAGTTGTTGGCAGCTAAAAGCCCGAAGGGGACCGCTACACCTTGTTCGGGGTCCCCCTTTTCACCAGAAATCTATCAAGTCACGGCCGATCCCAAGAAGAAGATGCCCCCTATGGATACGTATAACGGACTAGGGGACCCTTACGATCATTCGGACAGATATGATCATCTGATGTCTTACTACGGACACTCGAACGCGGCCAAATGTCATATGTTTGCCACGACATTGAAAAAGAGCGCCCGAGAATGGATGGGGACTTTGGCAGCAGGATCGATCGGGTCGTGGAACGATCTTTGGGAGAAGTTCCATGCTCGGTTCGGAAGCAACAGGAGACGAGGAAAGATCATGGCGTCCCTCATGCAGGTCCGACAGAAGTCGGACGAAACACTAGGTCAGTACGTGAAGAGATTTCAGGAGGTTGTGGGGTCGGTTGTGGGGTCGGTTGCGGGGTTGAACTCTCCACAAGCCTTGGGATTTTTCACGACAGGGTTGGACATTGGGAGGTCCATGAAATTGATGAAAGATTTGGTGATCAGCCATCTTGAAGATCTAACCGAAGCCTTCCATCTGGCTGAAGGGTTCATAGCAATAGAAGAAGCCATGGGAAATTTCAAACCACACTCCCAGTCCTACGAGAAGTCTAAGGATCGGGACAGACAGAGTCATCAGCGTTCGGACAACAACCAGTGGAGGTCGGATAATCTGAGCAAGAAAAATTACAATGGAGGAGGATCAGGAAGCAGTAGACCTCCATTGCCTAATCGTAGTGTCAGCAAAGTTTACACCCTCTCACCACAGATCGGGAGAAGATCTTGGAAGATATGAGGAACAAACCCTTCTACGAACCATGTTCGAGACGAACCAAGCCCGGAAGGAGGGGTCGAGACAAGTTTTGTGAATACCATCAGAGTACCGGGCACTCGACAGAGGCATGCACCCACCTGATGGACATGATAGAGAAGAACGTTCAAAACGGACAGTTGATACAGTATGTAGCCGGTCGGGGTAACAGTGGAGCCAAGAGAGGAAAGTAGAGACCAGGATCGGGACACCCAGCCCCCACAGAACCCGCCAGCCCGAGGCGTAATTGATGTAATATCAAGCGGTTCAGTTGGGCGGGTAACTGGAAAGAAAAGGAGTGGGCATCTAGAGGCGGTGTTAGCGGTTACGGGGTCTACTACTAGAAAGGATCGGGCATACCCTGGAACGTCCATTTCCTTTTCGGACGAGGATTACCCTACAGACCTCATCGAGCCACATAACAGCGCGCTGGTGATAACGGCTCAGGTCAGAACCGTGGATATGAAACGGATGATGATAGACAATGGATCCTCGGTCGATATCTTGTATACTAACGCCTACCAGAGGATGGACCTACAAGGAAAGAAGATGGACTTGGGCGGCGAAGGACCTTTGTACGGGTTCAGTGGAGATCCGGTGTATGTTTCTGGTACCATTGAACTGTTGGTTAAGTTCGGCACGCCTCCCAATCAGGCCAAGATAATGGTTAGGTTTTTCGTTGTTCAGGTGGATTCGACATACAACGCAATCCTCGGAAGACCGACCTTGGCAACCCTGCAAGCAGTGACTTCCATACCCCATTTCAAAATCAAATTTCCGACACCGAATGGGATCGGGGAGGTAAAAGGTGACTTAGACATTGCCCGAAGGTGTTATCGGAACAGCTTGATCTCCTCAGGGGTTGGGGTCAGTAAGCAGAAGCAGACAATGACCATTAAAATAGAGCCATTCACTGATGGAAGTATAGAACCGCTTGCTCTGCCTATCGAGGAAACCGAGGATATAGAACTGGTGCCAGGGAATAAAGAGAAAATGATCAAGATCGGGTCGGGGTTAGAGGAACCATTTCGGACAGGACTGATAGATCTGTTCCTAGTCTTCGCCGATATATTTGCGTGGGAGCCAAGTGATATGCCAGTAGTAAGCGAATCGGTGGCCCTACACAGATTACATGTGGACCTGAACAGAAAGCCAGTCATACAGAAATGAATGGTTTTCGCCCCAGAGAGACAGAAAATAATCGATGAGGAAATTGCCAAACTCCTGGAGGCCGAATTCATCTTCAAAATTGATTACCCGGAATGGTTGGCAAACGTAGTCTTGGTCCAGAAGCAGAACGGGAAGTGGAGGCTATGCATCGACTATATGGATCTGAACAGGGCGTGTCCGAAGGACTTCTACCCATTACCCAACATAGATCAGTTGATAAACGCCACTTTGGGATACGGTATGCTGAGCTTCATGGACGCATTCTCAGGGTACCATCAGATTTCAATGAGTAAGGAAGACATCCCGAAGACCAACTTCATCACGCATCGGGCAATATACGCATATAGGAAAATGACCTTCGGGCTACTAAATACCGGGGCGACTTATCAGCGAATGATGAACTTCGTGTTCACGAAGCAACTAGGGAGAAGTATGGAGGTCTACGTAGATGACATGATCGTTAAAAGCATGTCAGTCTGTGACCATCTTGAAGATCTAGAGAAGCGCCGAGATAGTCGAAAAGCCTTGGTGAGGTTGAACTTGGGAGCCAAGTGCGTTTGGATTGGGATCGGGAAAATTCCTGGGGTATTTGGTCAGCAAAAGGGGAATCGAAATGAACCCAGAGAAGATTCAGGCGGTCCTAGATATGAAATCTCCAAATTCTTATAAGGATGTACAGAGACTAACAGGTCGGATCGCGGCCTTATGAAGGTTTGTCTCCAAATCGGCAGAAAGATACCTATCGTTTTTTGACACCTTGAAAGGGCCCAAGAACGAGAAAAGCTTTTAATGGACTTCGGAGTGCGAAAACACGTTCCAAGGGATCAAACAATATTTATCTTCAGCACCACTGCTGATGAAAGCGATCCCTTCGGAACCTTTGTATCTGTATTTAGCAGCGAGTTCGATGGCGGTAGGGGCGGCATTAGTTCGGGACAAAGGGGGAAATCAGTTCCCAGTATATTACGTCAGCCATGTACTTCGAGATGCAGAAATTCGATACCCAAACCTGGAAAAATTCACCTACGCTTTAATCATAGCAAGCAGGAAACTTCGGCATTATTTCCAGGGTCGGATGGTGGTAGTATACACAGATCAGCCGCTGAAAAAGATACTACACCGACCAGAGGTCTCGGGACGACTGGTGGCATGGACCATGGAATTAACACAGTTTGCATTAGAATATCTACCTCGAACATCAATTAAAGGACAGGCACTGGCAGATTTCGTCGTGGAATGCTCGTTCTCAGAACCAGATGTGGGATCGGTCACCGAAATAAAACATGTGAAAACTTCATGGACGCTCTATGTCGACGGCTCATCAACTTCCGACGTCAGCGGTGCAGGGGTCATACTGACAAGTCCTGAAGGGTTCAAAGTCCAACAAGTAATTCGATTCCAATTTAAAGCGACCAACAACGAAGCAGAGTATGAGACCATTCTAGCAGGGCTGAAGTTAGCCCGAAGCCTGGAAGTGCATATCTGATCATCTACAGCGACTCCCAGTTGGTTGTCAAGAAGATATTGGGGAAATACGAAGCTCGGGGGGCAATGATGACGAGATATTTAGCAGAGGTAAAAGATAAGTTGGCATACTTCAGTTCAGTCAGCTGCCAGGGAGTGGATCGATCCGACATCACAGTGGCAGACGCCTTGGCGCAATTAGCAACCACCGAAGCCAATTCCTACAGCGGGTCGATATATCTAGAAATATTGGAACAACCAAGTGTGCCGAAAGGGGAGGTACTATGCATAGATCGGCTCGACTGCTGGCTTACACCATACGTCTCCTACTTGGCCGACGGAGTTTTACCATCAGATCGCATCCTAGCCAGAAAGATCTAGCATCGGAGCTCAAACTTCATCCTCATTGACGGGGATCTATACCGAAGAGCTTTCAGCTCTCCACTGCTCAAGTGTTTGACACCGTCAGAAGCTAATTACACACTACGGGAAGTACATGAAGGAATCTGTGGGGATCACATGGGGGCCAAGTCACTGGCACACAAGATTTTGAGGCAAGGGTATTACTGGCCGACTATCTACACAGAGGCCAAGGAATTCGTCAGGAGGTGTCCCAAGTGTCAGCTGAACAACAATATCCCACATCAACCTCCCAAAGAGCTGTACTTGGTCCTATCCCCGATTCCCTTCTCGGTATGGGGAATCGACATCCTAGGGCCTCTGCTGAAGGCCAAGGGGCAAGTCAGCTTTGTAATCGTGGCTATCGACTACATGACGAAATGGGTAGAAGCCAAACCACTACAGAAGATCACCGAACAAGAATGCTTGAAATTTCTCAAGGAAGGAGTCGTTTACCGTTTCGGCATTCTGATGGCAGTGGTCTTTGATAATGGTAGACAGTTTGTGGGGTCAAAGTTTGAAAGTTTTCTGAAAGAGTTGGGAATTCAACACCGCAAGACCTCAGTCGCTCACCCGCAATTGAATGGTCAAGTAGAAGTAACCAACCGAACCCTACTCAACGGGATAAAAAGAAGGTTGGATGAGTTAAAGGGTCGGTGGCCCGAAGAACTACTTAGTGTTCTATGGGCATATCGGACTACTCCGAGGACAACAACGGGAGACTCTCCATTTCGACTGGCATACCGGACCGACGCACTCATACCAATCGAGATCGGATCCCCCACTTTTGAGTCATTCAATACAAAGAACTATACAATGATGAAGGTCTGAAAACAAATTTGGATCTGCTGGATGAAGTTCGAGACTCTGCTATGTTGAGGTTGGCTACTTATCAGCAAAGAACAGCCCAACACTACAACCAGAAGGTGAAGCTGAGGAGGTTTGAAGTAGGAGATTTGGTGCCGGAATCGGGAGGCATCAACCCCCCGAACAGTGCAAACTAATGCCTAAGCTGGGAGGGCCTTACTGAAGTAGTGGAGTCTTAGAAGCCGAGGGACTTATCGGCTTCGAGCTATGGATGGATCTGAGGTAAAGAATACATGGCATGCTGGAAGACTTAGAAAATATTATCAGTAAATGCATTGCTATTCTTTCCTTTACTTATGTAATCTATGCAATTTATCAATGAAATAAAAACTTCTCTTTGAGAAATACTTATGTTTCATTTAAATTCATAATACTTTACAAGTCAGACACACTTCGGACGTAAACTGATCAGACAGTCCGGGAGGACCTAACTGATCAGTAAAGGTCACAAGTATAACTCATTTACAATGTTACAAATCAGATCAGATAAGCTTCGAGCGTAAAATGATTAGACAGTCTGAAAGGACCTAACTGATCCGTAAACGCCACAAGTGTAACTGATTAATAAAGTTATAAATCTGATCATGTAATATTCGGGCATAAATTGACCAGACAGTCAGAAATGACATAACTGTTCGATAAAAGTCACGAGCAAAACTAATCGAGATAACAACTAAGAAATTTATGCTATTCTCATTCATATCCAAATGTTTTACAATTTCCGATCAGACATACTTCGGATACACCTATCACTAGCATAACTGATCGAGCAAGTTACAAAACTAAGAAAAGAAAAATTTATAAGTACGAAAATCATCTACTAAGGAGAGTCGTCATCAGCTTCGGCCTCTAATTCCTCATCAAAAGAGTCGAGGATCGAGGCATCCAGCCCAGCATCAACCCACTTCGCTCGGGCCTTCTCCCGATAAGCTTCGACCCCTTCAGCAAACTGAGCCATGATCTTATCGGTTAAAGCAGGCGATTCTTTGTACTCCTTGATGGTTGCCTGTTTGATGACGGCATGTTCTTCTACCAAGGTGTTGTTCGACCGGATCAATGTCCTCAGCTGGTCATGCATTCCATTGAATTGGTCCTCGATGGTGCGAAGATTCCCCACCAGAACCTTGTTCTCCTCGGCCAGAAGCTCCTTGTCCTGCACAAGCTTCTTGGCATGACCGTCGAGACCGACGAACTCTTGTTGAAGTAGAGAATGTTGTTCTTTGAGTTTGGCAATCCGACGATCAGCCTTGGTCACCTTGTTTCGGGTATCGACATGAAGATCCCTCTCCCTCTTCAGTTTTGAATCTCGACCTCTTAACTCGGCTTCGAGGAGCAACACATCATGTTTCAGTTGCCCCTCTTTCTTAGTAGATCGGGAAAGAGAAGAGATAGCCCGAGCAAGGATGGCGTTAGCCTAAATATAAAAGACACATCAGACATGCAATACACAACATAGCGATAAAGGAAAAATCTTTAAAGCTGATCGGGAATACTTGAGTCTGAGCTCTGATATAGGTAACCAGATATTCCTCAGAAGAATAGTTCTTGAACCGCTCGTCGTCGCCAGAGAGCTTGAAGTGGTCGAACAGGTTGAAGGGGAATATGTACGAAGGACTCTTCGGCCAACAGGTAGTCGGCGACCCTTGGGAAGAACTGGCCTTGGAGGTAGGGGTTGATTCAGGGATCGGACCAACAACCGCATCAATAGGGGCAGGGCCTTTGATTAGACGAGGCTTCTTAAGTGGAGTTTTGAGAGGCCGATCCTCTGTATCCTCCGAATCCTCGACCACCATCACTATGGTGGGGGGCGGTAGCGCTGGTTTTGGCTGGGCTGAAGAAATGGCCTTGGAGAGGGCTCGGGCGGAAGATTTCTTTGCTTTTTTCAGCAAGGCCATCTTGTCAGCCCCTTTCATCTTCAACACATTTTTTGTGGAAGGTTCAGCTCTGGATGATGCGAGAAGAGGGCCTATTGAAGAACCGACGGACAGCTCGGTAAGAGGAATAGCCTCATCCGCGGGAGAATCATCAGTAGCAGGGGGATGAATGGGTTCGGCAACGACCGGAAGAGGGGTCAAGGCCGCATCAGCCTCATCGGGCTTGAAGATGGTCACTATAACAAGAAATAAAGCAATTAATGAAAATACGCCTGAAGATCGGGATGATAAATAAAAGGGTTCGGAGAGTGTGACTTACAGCCGTGTTCATAGAGCCAAGATTCCTGGGACACAATTCCCAGACCCCAACTAGTCTGCTTCAACAGCGACTAGAACTTCTTGAAGGCGACATCACGATCCTTCAGGAATTTAGTTATCTTCATGATGGAATCCTCGGGACAGGCCCAGTTCGGTAAGAGGTTGAGGTCGGTTCCCTTCATGCAGAACCATTGTGAATGCCACCCTTTATTGCTCGAAGGGGTCTTCATGAAGGTAGCTCAACCAGCTACGCGATTCAGATGTCGAAGGCCGGGTTCCTTTGAGCGTCCAACAGAAAATAAGACGAAGAAGAAGTCCAATCCTGGAGTGATCCCAGCCTCCTGGCATAGGGCGATGAAGCTAATCAGTTGGATATAAGAGTTCGGGGCTAGCTGTGCGAACCCGATCCCAACTAGACAGAGGAAGGAAGAGATGAATTCATGTAGGGGGAATCGAACCCCATACTTCAAAGCATAGAGATGGACGGCCATCCAACCGCCTTCGGGACGCCAGAACATCCTTTCGTTCGGCTCCGCTACCCGAAGCTTATACTCTTTGGGGATATTGAATAGGGTCTGAATGTCGGATAATTGAGATTGGGTGATAGACAATTCGGTGTTGATAACTGCGTAGTCGATCTCGGAGGCATAAAGACGACGAATTCGGGAATCAACGCTCTCAATTAATAGGGATGTCGGCCGGAGCCGTTGGTAACTCGACCTGGACCAGGTCGCCGGAGGTGAGGGTAGCAGTGCCGGTTAAAGTGATCGCCACGAGAGGAGGAGTGCTAGAATTTGCCATTTGGATAATACGATGGACAAATGTGAGGTGTGAGGGCTGTTAAACGAAGAAAAGTGGCAAGAATCGAGGAAAACTGGTGAAGTATAGCTCTCGCCGGAAATCGCCCTTGCCGGAAAAGTTGAAGAGAGATTTGAAATGGTTAAAGGCTCGAAAAAGTGACAGTGATGGATGGATAGAGACTTATATAGCAGATAAACGACACGGGTTTCAAGTGGCTATTTATTTAAGGCAAGTGGGATCGATCCTGAGGGAATGTGTGTATCAGCTCGTTACTCGAGAAGAAACCGTTTGGGTTCCCAAGACAGCTCATCATTACTGGGCGTGACTATTCAAATTCGTGTCCTTTCAAGTCTCATCTCATAAATATCTTATAACAAGAGACTGGGGGGCAATGTTCGGGGGTGTTTTACCGACCATCATGTTAGCTGTAGGCCTGGGTTGGAATCGATGAGGTTGGGCCGATATGGTCGAAGGCATACAGGAGGTCGAGGACGTTCGGGTTCGGATACCCGAGCCCAATAGGCCGGGATCCGGTTGTGATCAAGGAGGTCGGGGTCGGGCCTTCGTGTCCTTTGGGCCGAGGCCCAGACCGGTGTTAATGATACTTGATGGGTTGGGCTTGTGCAGTTGAGCAGCCCATGTGCAGAGTTGGGAGTGATAAGGGGTTTACGTGGTTAAGGGTTCTAACCCTAATCATATTCTAATAAGGCAACTCCAAAGGTAGTATTGAAATGAGATTCTACTTACACCTTTTTAGGAGATTGTGTTGGACCAAATATGGTAACTGCCATATTTAGGAGTCCTATATCGACTCGGAGAGGGACTCTTGGGAGATGAAAATGGCTATAAATACAAGGTTTAACTATAATTAACAGGTAATACCTATTTTTGAGCACTAAACACTTAAGCTTCCATTGTTAAACCTTGTGAACGGCCTGTACTTATTCTCACACCAGAGCTATCCCCGTGGCACAAGACAAGTCAAGCTTCATGTAGGTTTTTGTAGCGTGGATTACGTGATTAAGCGCTTAAGACGAAACAAGCGTTAACATGTAAGACTAATCGCCCTCACAAATTGTTGCATGATTAGATCAACTGATGATTTATCAGGTGGTGGCAATTTTACCAAATTGGTATCAGCTTCATCAATCTCATTTTCGCTAGATCTGTAGCCGAAAGATAAAAAAGAATGGCATTAGCAAATTCAAGGGAAAAAAATTCAAATCAAAATAGACAAATATCTACAAGGTACTTGTACAATTAATACCAGGTAACTAGACAAAATTATCTTGCTTTACCTAGACAAAGTTTTAATGTATTGTACATTACACCTCATCCATGCTTTGTCAGATCCTGATTTCAGGCAATTCAAAATGAGCAGTCCATTTAGGCCATTTTCAAAAGCAAATTGTATTTAATACTGAGAGTTGCATTTCAAATAACCTTTGGTACAAAAGTATTATACAACTGCAATTCTCTACCGTATAAAATGCAACTTGTTTCGATAGACTGCCCATATTAAACTGTCAGGAATCAGGAAGCTAGACAATTTTTCTATAATTACCTAGCATTACTCTATGTATACAAGAGGGAGGGATGTTCACGAACCTCAACGTCGGAGGTGGTTCTTCCATGAACTGAGTTGATGCAACACATTTTATATGTGCGAAAAATCTGCAATCAGAACAATAATCAGTACCGGCCCTGGGCTAAAGCCCAAGGTGCCCGGGCTTTAGGCCCAAAAATTTTTAGGGTCCCCTTAAATATTCTCTTCCTTTTATTACTTAAATATTAAAGCAAATAATCAATCTGTAATATTCTACATATACTGATTATTGTAATATTCTATATATTTAAAGCATATAATTTGTACAAAACAATTTAATTATTATGTACCCGGGAGTTCATCATCAGATTCAGTTTTTTAGATTTTTTTAATTGTTTGGGAGTAGGGTTAGACTCTTAATAAAGGAGGCCCTATTTGGTAATTACTTTTTTGACTTAGTGATAATGTGATATCTAAATGATGCTTTGGAAATATTGAAATAGTCGGTTATTATATTTGATATTCTTTTCGTATTGACGCTTTCTTTTTGTTCGGAAAAGTTCTTCATTTTTTACGCATGTCTTAATAAAGTGATTAAAAGCGCCCATTTTTTTTTGTTGTCCGCTTTAGGCCCTTCAAAACTCAGGGCCGGCCCTGACAATAATAAAGCCAGTGGAGTATGTTTAGTTCCTCAGAGCAGATTATACAGTATTGTACAAAACTGCGATACTGTTCTGGAAGAGAATAGGCCAGGATGAGAGGGTGGTTATCGTGAAATTTATATTCCAAGGTAGTTGGTGCAAAAGCACATCTCTGGTGCATTCAAAATGGACATTTGGTGCATAGATATGACAAGTCCAAAGCTCCCGTCTGGCAAGCATCACACTCGAACCAGGACGGCCTCTGGACCAACGTTAATGGGTGCTTGTCGTGGCCAGGATGATGAAAGTCTCGGTCCTCTGAAGATTGGAGTTCAAGTATAACACACATTAAACAAACGTCGTAGGAATTAAAACGACATTCAGAACAATGATAGTTTGACCTCTTCCATTTAGCCTTACAAACTTGACAATGGAAATACCAACCACCAATTGGACGATGTTCAAGTTTAAGAATATGATGCTGGTGCGTATTGTGTCTAAATGTCGGGGGTAATTCTACACATGTTTTATGAATAGAGAAGGTACCACAGCCATTAGTGCAACTATATACAGAGCTGCTGCAGCCTTTGAAAATTTGTTTATTGCATGCATAGCATGCAACTTCCTCCGGAGCATCATGATACCCATTACTGATTTGCCGATGCTCATGGCTTGAAACTGATGATCCCATATCCTGAAATTGATCACAAAACTTTCCGCAAAATAAATTTGTATAGAAAAAATGAGAATGAGTGAGAGAATTAAATAATTGAAGAATAAAACTAGTTGTCTAATAAGAAATAATTGTACGTATAGTAAGTAGTTTTTCTCTCAACATTCATAACTTTCCACATATTCTATATCGTTTATTTGTGTTTGGGATCACAGAGAATGTAACACCCCCTTCCCAAAATAAGAAATAGAGGTCACGTGCAAAACACAACAAACCTCAAAATAATAAAACAGAGTGTTAATAACTTCAAAATATTTAATAGTGATAATCCATCATTGTCAATTTAAATACAATTCTCCAAAAATCTACAGAATAGTCAAAATTTAAAATTTAAATAAACTTAATCAACTTAGATGATCAAAGGCAACTCTCTCCACATAACCTTGAATCACCCCTGCAAATCTACCAGAAGAAAATACAGCATGAACCAAAAGCTCAATACGAATATGGATATACAAAGATGTGCAACTAAAATATGAAATCAACTTTGACAAAATTCTGAACAAAGCCTCAAGCCTAAATACCGACAAAGATATAATCTCCAAAGTCTGAATAGAATTTATCTGACTCAACAGAATTAATGAGACAAACAGATAGAATACATAATTAATAAAATGAAATAACTAACTGAATTAATTGAACAGAACAGAATCAAACAAAACTAACACAATAATAAGCTGAATCGAATGGCTTAATGTTATAATTTCATATTAAGCTCAAAAATATATCTTGTCACACAGTCAAGTCAAATAATGTCACGTAGACAAATCAAAATAATGTCGCATAGACAATCAAAATAATGTCACATAGACACTCACGCATCGGACTGTACAATCTTGATTCATGCAAAATCAGAAGATGTGTTTGACATAACATCACCTATCCGCAAAACAAAAAACTAGGGTCGACCCATACCGCTCCCACAACAAAAACACCAAATTGCCCACTTCCTTCGGAACACAAAATGGAGACGTCGTGGACTGATCACATCGCCACGGAGGTGTCATGCCTCGGTGCCGAAAGCGTATGTCTGTGGTACCCCACAAGTGGTTATAGCTCTCAGGTATACCATACTGTATATTCTAACAAAGATATTATGTCACAACACATGCGACACAATACCAACAAAAAAGGTTCTATATGTACATGTTGAACCAAATCAAAACATAATCACAATGTCTCAAAAAGAAGTTAACATGCACCGCTCTACAAATATCAAAATAAATATTAGACATGATTACTTAATCCGTAGAGTACAAATCTGAGTCTTTTTATATATATATATATATATATATATATATATATATATATATATATATATATATATATATACATATATATATATATATCAACTCCAAGATGAAACTATAAAAAATTAAATTAAAATTTAAAAAATATTATATTATCTAAAGAGAGATACCACCAAAACAATTAATACATACTTGTTAAATCATCAAAACATATCTAAAAACCAAATTATCATATATTAAATTAGTAATTAATAATTATCTTTTTAATTTTATTAAAAAATTATGCAAAAAGTGAAAAACTTCCTATATAAAAAAATAGATATAAATTACCTCTAAACAAATGAATATATACAAAACTATACATTACATCATCGATAATATATATCCAAACTACCATGTTACAAAACCATCAATTCCTCACATGATAAGAGAAAATCATCTATAACCATGTATAATTAGTTAATTTAACATTTACAAAATGCACATGCTTATATTATGATAAAAACTTCCATATATATATATATATAAAATAATACATATATATTATCATATACATATCTAATATATATATAAATATCACATGCTGCTCAAGGCTGACGTAACTAAAAAAATTAAATTAAAATTCAAAAAATATTATATTATTAAAGAGACATTTTAAAAATCAAAACATATCTAACCACCAAACCAAAATTTACTAATTTCAAAAAAATCGACAAAATTTCCTTTAAAAATAAATATCCAGACAAATATAAACATGTCTATAAAACTTACAATTATCCATACATATCAAAACCACCAAAAAGTCATCATTCCATACCCAAAATCATCATAATCATGAATAATTAGTTAACTTTACAAAATACGAAATACAAAAAATACATACATGAAGAAATTAATACATACTCAATCATCAACACATCCAACCACCAAAACATCAAGCTAATCGCTACTAATTTTAAGAAATTTTGACAGAGTTTCAATTAAAAATAGATATCCAGAAAAATCTAAACCTGTTTACAAAACTTACAATCATCCATACATATCCAAACCACCAAAAAACCATCATTCCATACCCAAAATCATCATAACCATGTATAATTAGCTAACTTTACAAAAGACGGAACACAAAGAATACACACATGCAGAAAATAGAGAAACATCTTCGTATTCTTTACAGCTTACACTATCCTTCAATGTATACCTGAAAATATATGATCGCTTACAATTCCCAAATTACGTTAAAACTCATCACCCCCAAAAAATAATCAAAACTATATATCCAAAAGACAAAGATTTAAATGTATTCAAAAGACAGATTTATATCCAAAACTATATATAGTACCTTATTCCCATAATGAGGGTCCTAATTCAAAAGACAGATTTAAATGTATTCACCTTGAAGAACATATCCACCTGCACAATTTGGTTCTCGTGTTTAACAATATCTTTGATCAAACAAATAAAACAATTGAAGAAGATATTATTCCGATAAAAAAAATTAAATATTAAATCCAAGAGTAAAGACGACTACAAAATAGAAATCTGCTAAGGTGTGCTGAAGTATCCTTCTAGAAAGGAAATACAATTTTAATGTATATCAAAATTGAAAACCTGTTACTATTTTTGCTAGCTTTATAATAGCTTTATAATAGATGTTTATTTTTGAGAATTATTAGTTGTCATAGTTATGTACTTTTTTTTTTTTTTAAGAACTGTACTTTTATTCTTAAACCTAAATAAATATGTAAACATTGTAAATAATGTTATCGTATCAGATTCCACCATTCTAATTTACCTTATTCATACTAAGCCATGATGGTATCTGCCCTTTAAACAAACTTAATTAGTCTCTTATTTCTCCGCTGTAGGAATTGATGCATCATATAGGTCTGTACATGGAAAATGGTAGGGGAGCCAATGTGGTGTCTCTAGTGTCATTTGGTTCATTGGAGGAACATGGATCTTAGCCCTCCTGATGGTTCCTAACTTTTGAATTTGCAAAAGATGTTGTTACTGTTGGTACACTAATGCTTTTAATTTCCTTTATGAAAACTGATATTTCTACATGAATTTGTGATATTTTCACATGAAAAGCAGATTAGTTGTCGGCGATTTTTATCGATTTTACCGTAGCTATACATCTATAGCGACACTTTCCACGTGAAAATATCAAAAGTCATGTGGAAATATCAATTTCCTTTATGCAGGCTCATGGAGCGATGGTAATTGTAAAAATCTGTTGTTGTGTTTGGTATGTTATAACAACCACCACAACAGATTCCTGTATATCCCAAAAAATAAAAAAATTATGTAGGTTTTTGTAAACTTATGAAAAGATTTGCTTTGGATGGGTCAGATTTTTCTTCCAAGTTGAGTTTATTCTATATATTATTACTGTAGCTTTCAAGTCAATGTCGAACTATATACACATTAGTTTTTAAAATGTCTTCTTGGAACTTGCCAACCATAAGGCAAGTAACCATCGTCATCGACTTCATGCACATGTCCTCATGTGGATCCAGACCTTAACCTCTTAATGGATGGAGTTCTTTTATTGAGTAAAAATAAAATTTATTTGATGCATAAATGCTCATCAATCTCGTGTTATGTGCCAAAACATATTTGGCAAATGTTATTGTTCCACACAAAGTCTTCTTTTAACGATTGTAGTATAAAATGACACCATATCCTCAAAGTTTGCCATATAATTTCATTATCATACCGCTACAACTAAAGCAACAACTCAATATTCTTAGGGATTAACATGGAATAAAAATATATCCTTAATATTCACAAATAAATCCTTTTGTGTGAGAGGGAGTAATATACAGTAATTATACACTACTATTCTATAGTTTCTACTACATAAATGCATACCTTTCATATGGTTTGTGTTATGTTTAGCCTGTGAGCAATACTAAAGCTCTATATTGTTAGGGTGCCACATTACTAAAGCTCTATATTTTGCATACCTCTCTTGTTTTTTTATTGGTTTGGGTCTTTGGGAGTAGCCACTGGGTATGGCTTTGGCTGTTTTACAATTACATATTACTCTGTGCTTCTAATTTTTGAAGCTAGCACTTAGTTATTAATATATCGCTTGAAATGAATACCTTGTAATTTTAGTTTTTTTGCAATCATTACTGTATCATTATTATATCGCTTGTAATGCTTATTGATTTTATATATTGCAATCTGAGGTCTTAGTCATAGTGGTATCTGCTTTGGCAAAATTTGAGCCTTTTGGCGGGTGTGAATGGGAAGTGATTAAAGGAAACACCACAATTTCAGCAGACCCTATTCACAATACCATTATTAAAAATTCACCCGTCCAAAAATGAAAGTCTTAGTTGACTTTTTTAACTTTCATTTATGCTTACCAAGATTTGACTATAACACACTTTGAGACATAATTTATTTTGTTTTTTGAACTCAAATTTTTGTTTTTGGAAAAAATATTACAGAAAATACTCAAGTTGTAAGCTAATATCTGTTTATGAGCCATTCTGGGGCAAGGAAATTTAACCCGTACTATTGATATTTTTTTAAAGTATATTAGCCCTTTCGGGTAAGGATATTTAAAAAAGTCTGAGAAAACAAATGAAAGGAATATAACCTTCTCTAGAATTTTTTTGTAAATTTGGTAAGAAAAAGATAGACAATGATGGATGTGTCTGTCAAAATTTGTCAATGTTTTATTAATAAGGGAACAAAGGAAAGTTTCACCAAGTCAATTTTCTTTTCCTTGCAAATCTTACTATTTTGGTTAGGAAAACTATTAAGGAAAGTTGGACCAAATATTACCAACATGAGAATTCATTTCCTAAGTTTTAAAAACTCAAAACCAAGGTGTAAGGAAAAGGGTAAAAAAGGACAAGTGGGACTCTCACAGTCTTACTATATAAAAGTGGAGTAACATATTTCTGGGAAATTATTTTTCAATGAAAAACAAAGTTCCAATAGAATTTCATAATTAAATTTTTGAAGATAAGAACTTTAACATCACGTAACATCCAACACATTCAAACTAAAGAGTAATTTAAAGAAATGGTCTTTACAATCACGTGACACCATAAAGATAGGGGTAGAACACATTAAATATAGACTTGATATTTGAGTTGATAAATTTAAATTTTTGGGACCTAATAGTATGATGTTTAAATTTAAATATGATGTTTTGGAAGCAAATACCAAATACCAAAACACCGATACCAAACACAGTTAGCTAGGTAAATAGTAATTACGATAAAAACAACAACATTATGGCACAATTCAGATTTAAATTTACTAAACACCTATAAATCTTTGTCAATTAAATATTACATGACTTAGGCTACAAAATTCTAGCTACTGTACTTGGCCAAACAAAGCATGAGTGAATAACATACCAGTATTTTCATTACTTGCTTGTCCATTCCTTTGAGTGAATCAAGATACTGGAACTTTTCATCTTTCTTGTTGATAACTGGTAAGCACCAATGTGTTTCTTTGTGGATAGGGACAAATATCTGAAAATAAGAATGACGATTTTACAAATAAACATTCATTTCAATGAAACAAACGAGGAACTAAGAAATATAGTGAAAACACAAATTTTACCTTGTCACACTCAATAAGGCAGTATCCCAACTTCCTTTGGGTAGTCCATCTTTTAACTGATTTGAAATCATAATCATTTGTCCCACCTTTTAGCTAGACATTGACAATTAGCAAAAAAAAGGTTATCTTTGTGAACACTAGTTAACCTAAGTATTGAAAATGATGACCCAACAGAAACGATTAATTTGGAGTAGACAATTTGTAAAATTAATATATTGAACAACAAGAAACTAAATGTATGTGTGTATATATATTGAATTGCAAGTATGGAAATGTGGTTAAGGTCATCACCTTTGGTAAGAATATATTCCAATGCTTTCCATCCTAAACTCTCAAAAACTGTGAAGGAAAACTCCCTCCTCTTCTTTTTCATTCACTTAAATACTTGTTTCTATCACAACTCCAAATGAAATAAAGTTAAAAACCAGGCACTTTATACACAAAATTGTATTACTCCCTACTAACCATACTTAAAATCAGCCAACTAACCATATAATTCTTTTAGTTATATAGCGTTACAATGACAACAGTGAATATATCAAGGTTTGTGATTTTGAAAATCTAATATATCAATTGTCAGTTTGACCGTAAGTAGTATTAACTTACTTATTTTGGTTTGCATTCCTATCCCACTTTAAAATTCCTTATTTCCTTTTTGGGACGTCAAAAAAAATCTTTGTAACCTACTATGCTAAGTGATATTCAAAAGTTACCATTCAATTTCCCTTTCTTACAAAGCACATACATGCGGTGACTTGTACTGAAGTTAAATGCAAGTAAATGTTTAGAAACTTCTAAATCTTCAATAGTCATCTCCAGGTTCCACCCCCTTTCGCACTCAAGCATTAGCATGTCAAAGAATAATAATCTTTTACTGTCCCTTTGAACAACTAAGTTGCAACCCTGTTATATAGCAACAATTACAGATACATGTCAAAGTCATTCATGAAAAAGATCAGTGTCCAAAAAAATTCATGAGATTTCTATAATACCAACATGCAAATCTATGACAAAACCGAACACCTAGAAAAATTATAAAACAAAAATAATGTTGTTTTAGGACCTCAATTCATGATCATCACCATTTTTTTGCCAAACACGGCATTGATAGGAGGCCATCGTGATTGGATTCACTGATGTCTCTTGGTACACCATAAATAATGAATAAAATCCTTAAATTCCTGCAATTTTTGTCTAGAGGATGGCAACCTCTATCAATTATAAACATTCTCGAGTATCATGTGCACAAACTAATTCATTATGACAGAAGTGCTAAAAATTAGATTTATAACAAAAGATAAGTTTCACCTTAACAAAAATTACAGTAATGTCGATCATTTATTCGGCTGCTCACTATACAAATGGATATCTATAGAAGATGGTGGGCAGAATCGAAAGAGTAGGTGGTGTTATTTTTGTTCATCTCACACCCTCACCCATGAAGAGTAGGTGGTGTTATCTGACCTTTGGAAATATTATGCAAAAGGTGAATTCGTTTAGACTTGAAATCATGTTTTCGTGCTTTCTTTTTAATAACTCATATTCTCATTCTTTTAATTATGTTAAAGATTTTAAATCCACTTATCACAAAGTTCCAGGTCTTAACATATGCATATGAAGCACTAATGCTTTTCCTATTGAATATCTTTGTAGGGATGGTTGACGGGTCTGGAAAATCTCGAGGCAAGTACAGATGAAGGTGCAAGTAAAGTAGTTGAGGATTTTAGTGTTTACATCTCAACAGGCAGCAATATGAGGGATGACTCCCTGCAACAAAATAATATATTAAAAGAGATGGCATCAAAAAAGCGCCAGAAGCTACACTGGGGGTAACAATTTCCTTTAAATTATTGACAACTTAAACCTCGCAATAAAAGCAGTTTATTTGCATTGCATAATGAATTAACGTTTCTTAGTAAATTTAGATTGTATTATTTTCTCGCTTCATATTAATCATATTCTAGTGTTTGGTTTTATAATTCCACTTTCATTTGGGATGACAAATACTGTAGGCTTGACACAAAGGAAAGATGGGAGAGCAAATCTAACACGTAACCTATATCTCCTCTTAAGTGGTAGTAATGCAGCTTTAAGGACTCTTTAGTCATCAAACTCTGACGAACTAAAGTTTCAAGCTTCCGTAGGTACTTTTTCTCAAACTCTACAAATTAAACCAAGAATACTAATAACCTAGAACACAAATCAAATAAGTAACACTGGATGTATTTGCAAACACATTGTCAAAAAGATACACAGTAATATTTACCCCATATCATCAGCCAAAATGCATCCATATATATTTGCAGCACAACATAAACCTGAAATGCATTCAAACATGAATTGGACCCCTTCTCTGAAAAAAAAGTTAAATTGCAATTTCTCAATATATGAATAAAGCACTCTCAAGCATAAAGTTACCCAAAACACTTCATCGGATAACAGGACCGACTTAACTGTCATTCATTGTTCATACTGCAATAAATCTTTTAAACATGAAGGTACCCAAAACACTACATCATTCATTGTTAACTTTTATTCATAGTTCAAACTGTAATAAATCCTTCACTTGAAAAATGAAGAAAAATATAAAAAATCACGATAACTAAGCGTCACAATTTGGGCTCATAATACAGCTAGAATCACATTGTGGCTTGTCATTATTCATTCTGAGTTAGCTATTTTATGTAATCACTTGTGTATGTAACTGAATTTTAAATAGTTTGATAAAAATGAAGTTACATCTTCCAACTGTTAACCCCAACGATCATATGGTGATCACACGTCACCACGTGAGAGGAAGGGAGAGAGAAATTAGAGGCAAAAATTGATATAAAATTTAGAGAGAAAAACTAAAAAATGAATATAGAGAAAGTTAATATTTTATCTCTCGACTCTCTCTGTATGTAAGAACAGGGAGAGATAGAGGGTTTAAAATTTGAATACGGGATTGAGAAAGAGAGAGCTCCAGATATATATATAGACTTTGATGATTCCTTATGTACGGACTAAGTAAATATATATTAACAGTACCCTATGTTCTAACAATTATCATGAATCAACTCATAATTACAAAACCAAATATAATGTTCCATCACAATCTGCAGAACTTCTGCATATGCAAGTATATCATAATAAATTAATAATTGAACTTTAATGTAATAATAATATTACATTACCAACATCAATTCTTCCAATTTTGTGTACTACGCAGAATCATGTCATAAATCTCACAAATACATTAATTATACACGTAACTTAAATAAATATCATGCTGCCTAATTCATTACATATTTTATGCACCTAACAGAATGTATAAACATAATAGAATTCATAAACATACTTCATACATAATATGCAACCAAAACCCAACTTGCAGTTTAATTACATATTTATAAAATAAGTTCCCATCTTCATCTGATGTCCATGACAGATATTAAAATTAAAATAAATCGTTTACCATAATCCATCACAAGTATTCTTTTACTGTTATTAGACTTGATTGACTCTTAAATTCCTATCTGATCACAATAGCCATGAACAAATTAAAGAAACACTTACCCGAATAATAATTGATTTTATCACAGCCCCTCTCCCACTTAAATTTCTCTCAGCCATTGCTCCCCCTCTTTTCTTTCTTCAGTATGCATAAATTATAAGAGATGAATATTTGGGTAAGGGAGAGAAAGATAAAGATGAAAGGTTTATGTTTAATTAATATAAAAAAAATTTCTCTCTCTACTGTCGAGAAGATGGAATGGGAAATGGGGGTGCTTGGAGTACTTTTATTTTTTGCTTTCTTTATCTGTTCCTTTCCAGCCTATTCATCTTCTTTTGTCTCCTCAATATTCTCTCCTTTCATGTTCCTCTCTAATCAGACTCTCTCTCCTAGGATTGTGCACCATTTCCGGTTTTTTCGATTTTTCGGACCGAACCGGTCAATTTGAAATAAAAAGAATCGGTCCGGTTTTGGTACAGAAAATCCGATTTTCGGTTTCAGTACAGAGTTTTAATATTAATAATAATAATAAAATAATAATTATATTAATTTTTGGTAAAAATCGGTACCGAACTGATAAACCGATTCGGTATACCGGTCCAACCGGTATCGATATCGGTATCAAAATTTTGCTAATTTTGAATCTCCAACTCTACCAATGACTTTGAAACCCCCCGCACTGAAAACATTAGGTTTTAGTGAAATTCTCTTGAAACTGAGTTTTATAATTTTCTTTTCTTTACCTTTTAAAACTTAGTAAGAACGTGAAAGAAAATTCATTATTATTCTATTCTTTTCTCTTCTATTATAATTTAGTTTTTCATTATTTTCTTTTACGTTTAAACTCAAAACTAGACACGCAAGCAAGGCTCAAAGTCCCCGGCCGTTGTAAGACCCCAACTTTTATAAATAAAGATGAATTTTCTATAATTATCATTTTTGAATATTATGGAATAAATTTGATATAATGTTATAGTTGTGGGTAGTATTTATAAATTCTGCAAAGTATGCAAGTGGTTATATTATATTAGATTAATTGGGGAATATTCGTTTTAGTAGGGAATATTTGTAACAAGCAGTGCAATCATTGGTGGACCCCTAGCAAGAATTATGTCGGATTGAGAAAATTATAAAAATATTTTTATGAAAATAACGGTGGAAGTTTTTACTGTTGATCTTTGTTGAACTACTCGGTAGTAAAAAATCTGATGTCTGGCGTGGTTGCATAGTAGCATTGCGGTATTGATTATTGATGCTTACGTGAGAAATCATTGATTTTGTTCAATTATTGCTATAGTAATTGTTGCATAGTATCTCACGTTATTTGATTCAATTATTGTCGATATTTTTATATATTGTTAAAATCAATAATTGAAATGAGCAGAGTTATTAATATTATAAATTGCAATGTTAACGATGTCTAGAAGTTACGCGAGGAGAGGTTTGGTCACACTAATTAATTTGCGCATGATAGGGAGAAATCCTTATTGGAAGCCCCCTCTTTCACAGGAGCGACACAGTCGATTAATATATTGAATTATAATAAAGATGATAAATGTTGTTAAAATTATTAAGGTGATTTTTATAAAGTTTGCCTATTTTATGAACCCCATTTACCCATTTTTTAAAATAATCGGTAGAAAACTATTTAAAGGTGGGGCCCACATGTGGGGGCCACATGTGGGGCCCATATGTGTTGAAAAAACTAATTTGGGAAGTGGGAGTGGGAGAGAGTTACGTATATGGAGGGAGTTTATATATATAAGATTGTGATGTGGGTGTATATATATAATATAATATGTGTGAGTGGATTGTGGTGGGAGAAAAGAAAGAGTGAAAGTGATGTGTGTGTGTGTGTGTGTGTAAGTTGAATTAATGGTGGGAAAGTAGTATGATGATAGTGATGGGTGGATGAATTAGGGTGGTTTATTAAAACCATGTGTTATATATATATATATATATATATTATATTTTATTTAAAAGATTTTGCTTTAAATATGGATAAAATGGATTAAAGTAAATTAATCTGGACCGTTCATGAATTAATTCTTATGCATTCCATTCTTCTATAAATAGAAGCTCATTCCTTCATTATTTCTTACGAATTCATTGAAACTCAGAGAGAAAAACTATAGAGAGAAAGAAGAAAAGTGTTCTGCTACTTTACCCTTTTCTATATCAAGTTTCTTTTACGGTAAGGGGTGTTATTCTTTCTTATTCATGAAGAGAACTGTTGTTATTCCATTTTTATTATTACATTGGAATAACTTTTTTATATATGTGGTCTACCCTATACTTGGTGACATTCTTCTATTATTAAAGTCTTTATTATTACATTTGGAATATATCATTTCATAATGCGTTTACTGGTGGGACACGGTTAAAATCTTTATTATTATTTTTGTTGGAATATCCACATCATGCGTTTCTGTGGGACACGATTCGTCCTTATTAGTATTTTGTTGGAATAACTTTGTCTATCGAAAGTACCGCATACATGGTGATTTTTTGTTGTTATTCCATTCTTTATTATTACATTTGGAACTTCAGCCGGTGTGAATTTACTTTGACACTGGTTAGATTATTATTAATACATTGGAATAACTTTGTCATACATCAAATCTACCGCATGCATGGTGATTTCTGTTGTTATTCCATTCTTCTATTATACTCGGTTGGTTAAAGTTTTGACTTCTATACTCCATGAAATTAGTGGAATATTCTTGATATTTGCGCTTCATCGATATCTTTTCATGGAAATATTCTTACGAGCATTCTTGAATTTTACTCTACAAAGCGTTATCATGTTGACAATTTGGGCGTTATTAGTTCTGGATAAATTAATTCTTGAACTTGTTTTATTGAATTCTTATATCATTGTCATCATCCTCATATTTATATTTTTTTGAAAGTCATCGTGGCTTTTGTAGTGCATAGATGGACTTGGTATGATTATGACCGAGGATTATTGGTGTAATCATGGTAGTAATGTTACAAATGATGTGGTAAAAGTCCTCATTGGCCCGTAGTGCATTGATGGGACGAGTTGTTGGCATGATCATGACCATTAATGAATACACAAATATTCTTGGCCCGTAGTGCATGGATAATTGTGGTCGTGATACTAAAGAATATCCTTGGTAGAAGTAGTGCGAGGGGTGATTGATGATGTGGAATATTTATTAAAAGTGAGTCTCGGCGATATGATGATGAAAAACCTTTTAAATCATAAAAGATAGTAGATTTTATTTTCTACTTGACTCTTTTAATGGATTACTTGTTCATTGCTGAGTTAAACTTGATGTCTATTATATTTTATCGGTTTAACATTGTTGGAGACTAATGATAATTTATTACGCATTATCTTAGTCATAATATTTCTTCTTGGGCTAGTTGAGCTCACCCTTTCTTTCCTTTATTCTCTTCTTGAAATGAGAATATAATTTGGGACGAGTCGGGGAGCGGAGTGATGGTCGAGGAGGATAGCATTAGTAGTCCTCACTATTACGTGAAATAGTGTGATAATAATTGTAATGAGGACTCCTTTTGAGTTTGTATAATCTCTAGTAGACAATATTTGTATTCAAACTCACGGTTTTATGTTTTGTCGTATTGTACCACGATAGTTGTATTAGTAAGTTGTATTTGAATTACATACCATGTATCTGGCGACCCAAGATGGGTGATGTATACCTAATTTTGGGGCGTCACGGTTGAGTATCAAAGCTTAGGGATATGATCACTGGCTAAGATGTGAGACTAGAACTAGGAGGGAGAGACGGGAATTCCTTCTTGCTAGTATGACCTACCTAAGTTTATTTGGTATTTAATTGGTCGGTCAAAGTATATGGATAATATGTTATATGTTAATGAACCTTTGTTTTGTGGCGGTATCTAAAAATGACATCAGAGAATGTTGAAAATAGCAATGGAGCACGAGAGACCGTTGAGTCTCCACATATCAATAATTAGGAGAATGTGCATCGGGAAAGGCGACAATCCTCATGCAAACAACAACAACTTGACCAAATGATGAATGATGGACATTAGGAGGCTTTATGCAATTCATGCAACATCGGTGAGAGCGGCTCTGTCCAAAATGTAGGTGGAAACTTTGGAAACTCTCGGATGGTCCTTTGCTAAGCAGATTTCAAGGAGGCTGGGACCACGGAGTTTATAGGAGAGCCAAAACCACTTAAAGGCGGAAGCATGGATAAAGCGAGATCACCAAGATATTTGATGTCTTGGGATGCTCAGAAGAGCAAAAGTTCCCTTCGCCACCTTCGTATTGCGTGAAGAGGCGATTCTTGGTGGGAATCGTAAAAGCGTACCCGACTGATGCACTTCAAGATGTCTTGGGAGAAGTTCAAGAGTTATTCAACGACAAGTACTTTCCAGAGAGTATCGTCACATGAAAGAAGTGGAGTTTATCAAATTGGAACAAAACAATATGGCCGTGTCGCATGATCTGAGGCTAAATTTGCGGAGTTATCCGGTTTGCATCCCATTTGGTCGATAATGAGGAGCGAATGACACGAATGTTTTAAGAGGTTTGAAGCAGGAGATCGTCGATATCTTATTTCTCATAAATTGTGTTTGTACTCGGATGTTGTAAATAGGGCTCGATTATTGGGGCTTGATAGCGAGTCAACTTAACTAAGAGAAGCGGTAAACAACATGAAAATACCGGTGGTATCGGTCATCGAAGCGGTGACAACAAGCGTGGAGGAATCAACATGCCAAAAATGGTAACCACTTGGTGGTAATCATAGCCAAAACGGTAAAATGGACATTTCAAGAAGAGGAGATTCAACAATGATGGAAAGGCGTCGGCCACCATCACCCATTGTTAAGGAAGGAGAGCGACCACCTATCATATGCTTCAAATGCGGAGGAGAGGGACACATCGATCAAGCTGCGCGATGCCATCAAAGCATGTTATAATTGTGGAAGAAGGTCACCTGGCCCGATTTTGTCATTCACCAGAAGGCAAGTTAAACTAGGATGGAGGCACCAAAGGTAGTCGAGAAAAGTCAAAGCCCGGTAGTGCAAGAGGAGGCGTTTGTAGTGACCTCCCGAAAGCAAGGAACCAAATGAGGTCATCACGGATAAGCTTATCATAAACTCTAGCGAAGTATATACCTTATTTGATACGGTTCTACCCATTCTTTTATTTCTCCTACTTGCGCTCAACGTTTAAATTTGACTCCGGAGAAATTAGACTTTGACTTATCTGTGGAAACTCCGTTGGGAGAAACCTTCATTACATCCACGGTTTATAAGTCTTGTTTGGTTCAAGTTGGTACCCACACATTACCTGTCGATCTTATTGCATTAAAAATACTTGCATTTGATGTAATTCTAGGGATTGATTGGTTAAATACTCATCATGCAAAAATTGATTGTTTTCGTAAGGTTGTTAGCTTTCATATTCCTAATCGACCTATTATGCGAATTCAAACAACCAAACCATTAAAATCAATCACTGTCATCTCAAGCCATAAAGCTATTCGTTTATTGAAAAATGGATGTCAAGCTTTCTTAGCTCATATCACGGATCTAAACAAAAATAATCGGGTTTTGAATGATATTTCTATTGTTAATGAATTTCTGACGTATTCACTGAAGAACTTCTGGCCTACCCCAGGCGTGAAATTGAATTTTGTATCGACCTTGAAACGGTACAAAACCCATTTCTAAAGCCCCATATCGAATGGCTCCTATTGAACTTGAGGAGTTAAAGACTCAAGCTGCGAGGAATTGTTAGACATTGGCTTTATTAGTCCTAGTACTTCTCCTTGGGGTGCTCATTTCTATTCGTGAAGAAGAAAGATGGGAGTATGCGACTTTGTATTGATTATCGGGAGTTGAATCATGTCACCATCAAAAATAGGTACCCATTGCCACGTATTGATGACTGTTTGACCCGGTTGCAAGGAGCCAAATTCTTTTCAAAGATTGATCTTCGTTAGGATATCACCAATTGAAGATTAGAGCAGATGACATTCAAAGGCGGCTTTCGAGAACTCGATGCGGGCATTATGAATTCTAGTCATGTCCTTTGGATTGACTAATGCTCTCTTTGCCTTCATGGATATGATGAAGCCGAGTATTCAAGGAATATTTGGATCACTTTGTGGTCGTCTTTATTGATGACATCCTTATTTATTCCAAAAGCCGTGAAGATCATGAGCAACACTTGAGGCTGATACTCCAAAAGCTTCGTGAATATAAGCTTTATGCCAAGTTGAAGAAATGCGAGTTCTGGCTTGAGGAAGTAGCATTCCTTGGGCACGTGGTATCAAGTCATGGAATATCTATTGACCCGACAAAGATTGAAGCTATTCAAAGTGGGAGCAACCTAAATCGATGATCGAAATCGTAGCTTTCTCGGTTTTATTTGGTTATTATCGGAGATTTCGTAGAAGGGTTTTCTCGAATCGCTACTCCACTAACTTCGGTGACTCGGAAAGATACAAAGTTCGGTTGGAGCGAGAATGTGAGAAGAGTTTTCAAGAACTCGAGAGGAGACTCATTTCAAGCACATTTTGTTACGACAATACCATACGGTTGGAGGATTTGTCATCTCTGGTGATGCTTGGGCAAAGGGTTAGGATGTGTTCTCATGCAACATGGGAAAGTCATAGCCTATGCCTCACGACAACTCAAAGAATATGAGAGGAATTATCCTACTCATGATCTAGAGTTAGCGGTTTGTTATCTTCGCACTAAAGATTTGGAGGCATTACTTGTATGGGGAGAAAGTGGAGATCTTTACGGATCATAAAAGCCTCAAATATTTCTTCACTCAAAAGGAACTCAACATCGACAACGGCGTTGGCTTGAAGCTGATTGAAAGATTATGATCATACCATCAATACCATCTGGAAAAGCGAGCGTGGTAGGTGATGCATTGAGTAGAAGATCATATCTTGAATGCGAGTGCGATATTGTCAACCTGAGGCCCATTTTGTGTGACTTGCAAAGGATGGAGATAGAGTTAAAGACTCGAGGGACCCATGTGATGATGGCGAATATCTGAGTAGAAGCCGACTTTAATTGATAAAGTTAAAATTTGCTCAAGCTACTGAGACAGGGGAGGTGATGCGTATGAGGAAGAAAGTGCAAGAAGGTGCTATCTCTGGGAAGCAAGAATCGATGAAGAAGGAATACTTGAGTTAACTCCGGACTTTGTGTTCTAACGACCACGATTTAAAGTATAAAATCATGATGGGGCGCACAACACAGTTTTGCAATCCATCACAGGAGTACCAAAATGTATCATGATCTTGACATACATTTTGGTGGGGCAATATGAAGAGAGAGATATATTTGTTTATCTCAAGGTGTCTAACGTGTCAGCGAGTCAAGGTGGAGCATCAAGTACCAAAAGGTCCATTGCAACCACTTGAAATTCTAGAATGGAAGTGGGAGCACATTACCATGGATTTCATTCTTCGGTCTTCCCAAAGTTTCTCAAGGCATAGATGCGATTTGGGTCATTGTTGATAGATTGACCAAGTCTGCTCATTTCTTACAAATATGAGAAACTTATACACTTGAGCGTCTTGCTCGTATGTACATAAGCGAGATTGTTAAGCTGCATGGTATGCGGTATCCATAGTTTACGATCGAGACCCAAGATTCACTTCACGATTTTGGGTTAGTTTGCGAAAAAGCTATGAGCGCAGATTCTGATTTAGCTTCGGCATATCATCCTCGGACGGATGGAGACGATCGAGAGAGGACGATTCAAACTCTTGAAGATCTATTAAGACTACTGTGTCCTTGACTTGAGGAAGTTGGGACAAGTTCTTACCATTGGTGGAGTTTTCCTACAACAACGGTTATCAAGCAAGTATTGGCATGGCTCCATTGAGCGTTGTATGGAAGAAAGTGTCATTCTCGATTATCTTTGGGATGAGGTGGGTGAAGCAGCGTTGTTGGGGCCAGGAGTTGATGCGTATGACTACGGAAAAGATTCAAACGATCCAAACAAGCGTATAAAAACCTCACAAGATCGACAAAAGAGTTATCTTGATCTTCATCGAAAGGACGTGGAATTCGATATAGGAGATCATGTGTTGTTACGTGTTGCTCCATGGAAAGGAGTTATGAGATTTGGAAAAAGAGGAAAGCTCGATCCTCGATTCATTGGCCCATTTTAATCCTCGATCGGTAGGAGCTATAGCCTATAGACTTGCCTTACGCCAAGTATGTCTCGTGTTCATAATGTTTTTCACGTATCCATATTACGTAAATATGTGAAAGATCCGAACCACATTATTGAGTTAGAGCCAGGATGAAATAGCGGAAGACTTAGCGTATGAAGAGGTACTGTTCAAATCTTGGATAAGAAGGAACATATTTTACGCTCCAAGGTTATACCTCAAGTCAAAGTTTTGTGGAGAAACCACGATGTTGAGGAAATGACACAGGAGTTAGAATCGAAATGAAATCAAGGTATCCTTACCTCTTTGATATACCAGTCGTACCTTAATTTTGAGGCAAAATTTCTTAAGAAGGGAGGTTGTAAGACCCCAACTTTTATAAATAAAGATGAATTTTCTATAATTATCATTTTTGAATATTATGGAATAAATTTGATATAATGTTATAGTTGTGGGTAGTATTTATAAATTACGCAAAGTATGCAAGTGGTTATATTATATTATTAGATTGGTGGGGAATATTCGTTTTAGCGGGGAATATTAAGTACAATGGCACAATCATTGGTGGACCCTAATGAGAATTATGTCGGATTGAGAAAATAACAAAAATATTTTTATGAAAATAACGGCGGAAGTTTTCTGGTTGATCTTGTTGAACTACTCGGTAGTAAAAAAATGCGATGTCTGGCGTGGTTGCATAGTAGCACACGGTATTGATTATTGATGCTTACGTGAGAAGTCATTTAGTTTTGTTCAATTATTGCTATAGTAATTGTTGCATAGTATCTCACGTTATTTGATTCAATTATTGTCGATATTTTTTATATATTATTAAAATCAATAATTGAAATGATGAGTTATTAATATTATAAATTGCAATATTAATGATGTCTAGAAGTTACGATGAGAGGTTTGGTCACCTAATTCGGCGCATGATAGGGAGAAATCCTTATTGGAAAGCCCTCTTTCACAGGAGCGACACAGTCGATTAATATTGTGAATTATAATAAAGATGATAAATGTTGTTAAAATTATTAAGGTGATTTTTATAAAGTTTGCCTATTTTATGAACCCCATTTACCCATTTTTCAAAATAATCGGTAGAAAATTATTTAAAGGTGGGGCCCACATGTGGGGGCCACATGTGGGACCCATATGTGTTGAAAAAACTGATTTTGGAAATGGGAGTGGGAGAGAGTTACGTATATGGAGGGAGTTTATATATATAAGATTGTGATGTGGGTGTATATATATAATATAATATGTGTGAGTGGATTGTGGTGGGAGAAAAGGAAGAGTGAAAGTGTGTGTGTGTGTAAGTTGAATTAATGGTGGGAAAGTAGTATGATGATAGTGATGGGTGGATGAATTAGGGTGGTTTATTAAAACCACGTGTTATATATATATATATATATATATATATATATATATTATATTTTATTTAAAAGATTTTGCTTTAAATATGGATAGTCAGATTAAAGTAAATCAATCTGGACCGTTCATGAATTGAATTACTATGCATTCCATTCTTCTATAAATAGAAGCTCATTCCTTCATTATTTCTTGAATTCATTGAAACTCGGAGAGAAAAACTATAGAGAGAAAGAAGAAAAGTGTTACGCTACTTTACCCTTTTCTATATCAAGTTTCTTTTATAGTAAGGGGTGTTATTCTTTCTTATTCATGAGAGAAGCTGTTGTTATTCCATTTCTTATTATTACATTAGAATAACTTTGTATATCTTGGTCTACCTATACTTGGTGACATTCTTCTATTATTCCGTCTTTATTATTACTCTTTGGAATATATCACATGCATGCGTTTCTGGGACTGATTAAGGACTTTTATTACGATCTATCACATGCATGCGTTTATTTTATTTTGTTGGAATATCACATGCATGCGTTTCTGGTGGGACTGATTAAAATCCTTATTAGTATTTTGTTGGAATAACTTTGTCATGTCACAATCCGCATACATGGTGATTCTGTTGTTATTCCATTCTTTATTATTACATTTGGAACTTCACTGTTGATGCGAATTTACTTTGACACAGTTAGATTTTTATTATTACATTGGAATAACTTTGTCATCTGCAATCCGCATGCATGGTGATTTCTTTTGTTATTTATTCCATTATACTCTATTATACTCCATGAAATTAGTGGAATATCCTTGATATTTGCACTTTAAAGTTTAGACTTGAATTTTACTTACAAGCGGTATACTCCATGAAATTAGTGGAATATTCTTGATATTCTTATATCATTGTCATCTTCATCATATTTATTTTTTTTTTGAAAGTCTTTTCATAGATGGAAATATTATGACCGGGGATTATTGATGTCGAGCATTCTTGAACACAAATGATGTGGTAAATATTCTCATTGGCCATTGATGGGCGAGTTGTTGCATGGATAATTGTGTGCATGGATAATTGTGGTTGTGATACTAAAGAATATCCTTGGTAGTAGTGCGGGGTGATTCGATGATGTGGAATATTTATTAAAATTTGAGTCTCGGTGATAAAAGTGATGAAAAACCTTTTAAATCATAAAAGATAGTAGATTTTATTTTCTACTTGACTCTTTTAATGGATTGCTTGTTCATTGCAGATTAAACTTGATGTCTATTATATTTTATCGGTTTAACATTGTTGGAGACTAATGATAATTTATTACGCATTATCTTAGTCATAATATTTCTTCTTGGGCTAGTTGAGCTCACCCTTTCTTTCACTTTGTTCTCTTTAGGAAATGAGAATATAGATGGGACGAAGTCGGGGAGCGAAGTGATGGTCAGGAGGATAGCATTAATAGTCCTCACTATTACGTGAAATAGTGTGATAATAATTGTAATGAGGACTCCTTTTGAGTTTGTATAATCTCTAGTAGACAATATTTGTATTCAAACTCACAGTTTATGTTTTGTCGTATTGTACACGACAGTTGTATTAGTAAGTTGTATTTGAATTCTGTACTATGTATCTGGCGACCCAAAATGGGTGATGTATACCGAATTTTGGGGGCGTCACAACTAATTTTTTAGATTGCAAGTCCAAAATCTGTAACACAATAATATAGATATAAAATCTGAAGATTTCAGTTTGATGGAGGTGTACAAGCAATCAATGAGAAAAAAGGGAGAAGACCACTATTATTTATAGTGACATTACAATGTACAGTGTAGTACATTTGGAAAGTAAATCAATCATTATCCCTTAATTATGCAATCCCCCTACTTATTTAATCCCCAAATCATGCCTTTAGAATAATATCTAAAATTATAATACTATTAAAATTTTAATTGATTGAGATATGTAGTTAATGTAAGTAATTATAATTATTGTTTATTATAAATTATTTTATTATTATTACTATTTTTGGTGTATCAAGATTTTGCAAAAAAAAAAAAAAAAAAAGAAGATCATGGGCCGGGCGGTAAACCGAACCATGACCACAGGCCTCACAAACTCGGTCATGGCAAAAAGGGCCATTTTGGCCCTTACCACCGCTTCTACCCGGTTCAGCTTGATTTGCGTGTCTACTCAAAACCATAGTGAAGTTTTTATATTTGTTGAAAATTCTTCTCCTCTACAATTCTTCTCCGTCTATCTTTATGGATGAATTACGTATTTGTCCCTCCAAATTGTCATGTAGTGTCAGGTGGCCCTTTAATCAGTGAAAGTGACATTTTTGTATTTACGTATTTCTTGAATTAATTTTCCCTAATTTTAAGTCATGTGTGATGCACATGCTTTTTAATGAGACTGTATTTTTATTTAGGAAATTATTAAATCTACAATAAAAAATTTTATTTCCACATCAAAAGTGTTTCTATATATAGATTCTACAGCGACCGTTTTCACCATCGCTATACATCTACAACGATACTTTTGTTGTGAATTTAACAATTCTCTTTTATTTATCATTAAAATGTATACTCAAGGCACATTAAACTCACATGATTCCAAACCCACTTGAGTTTTATGAATTATGGAGGGACATTTAAATGTCAAAAAGAAATATATAACTTCATTAAAAAGCATGTACATTCCATACGACTCAGATTTGGAAAAAATCAGCCTAAGGAACATACATTAAGTAAAATGCTAACTTGGATGACAAAAATCACTACAAGAAAAAGCTTTATTTCCGACGGAATTAATCTCGACTGAACACATTCAGTCGATGTTAAGCTAATATCGACTGAATATTTCGTCGATATTAAATCAGTCGACCTTAAGTTATCCTCGACGGTTATTCGTCGAATTTAAGCCCCCCTCCTTGGCGCCAAGTTTTCCCGCCAGCGCGAGTATATACTCGACGGAATATGTGTTATCCTCCACGAAACCTTTCGTCGAAAATATGGTAAGGTCGACTGAAATAAACTCGACGGAATTCCGTCGAGAATATGTTTTAAAACCTAATTAGCAGTGTCTTCTTCAGCGCCTCCCTCATTTCATTTTTCTCTTTCTCTCTCCTCACTCCTTGAATCTCTCACTCACTCTCTGCACTCCCTCTCTCATTATCTCTCTATGCTCCGGCGAAGACCCCTCTTCTCTCCGGCGACCACCCCTCCTCCCTTCGGCGACCACCCCTCCTCCCTCCGACGACCCACATTTTTCGGCAGCCTTCTCCTCCCCTCTGGCAGTCTTCTCCTCCCCTCCGGCAGTGGTTAGCAATTTCTCAAGTGAGGTAATTTTCAAACTTCTACTCAGTTGTGTTAGGGTTAGGGTTTATATGCGAGGCTGATTATAATATTGTTCAAATTGGGTTTGGAATGCTGCAATTTGGGTTTCATATATATGTTGCAATTTCAGTTTGATATTTACTACAATTTGGGTTTGATATATATGTTGCAATTTGGGTTTGATATTTGGTTTGATGATAATTATACTGCAATTTGAGTTTGATAAAATTTGGATTATGTTTAGGTATAGCTAGCGTAGCAATAGGTATATTTATTATTTTCGACGGAATTCTCGACCGAATTTCTGTCAGAATTAATCAATTACAAAATTTGGAGGCACTGTACATGTGTATATATTCCTTATGTTTCCCAATATTAAAATAATATAAATAGAATTTACTTAGTTTCTAAATATTAAACTAGAATAAATTAAATAATTTAATTTAATAAAAAAAATTAAAATTTTAAAATTTTAATTTAGTTTAATTAAATGTTACTTACTTCATTTTAATTAATTTAAATAATTAATATAATTAGTTTCTAATATTAAAATATACTAAGTAACATTTACTTATTTTAAAATAAAATAAAATAAAAAAATATGATATAATATAATACAAATTAAATTTAATTAATTTAAGATGATAAATTTTAAATAAATTAAATATTATAATTTAATATAAAACAAATTAATTTAAATTAATTTAATTTAAATTAAATTAAATTAAATTAAAATAAATAATTTTATTTAAAAATAAAATAAAATAAAAATATGATTTAATTTAAGATAATACAAATTCAATTCAATTCAATAAAAATGGACTTAATTTAATTTAAAATAATATAATACAAAAATAAATATAATTAAACTGAAAGTAGCACTTACTTAGTTAAATAAAATCAAAATAAATTTAACTTTAGTCTAAATTCAATAAAAATTGACTTAATTTAATTTAAAATAATATAATACAAAAATAAATACAATTAAACCGAGTAGCACTTTCACAGTTAAATAAAATCAAAATAAAATTAAATAAAATTAAATGGAAGTGTTAACTTAGAAACCCGTTCGACATACATGCTTTGGAGGTGTCAACTGTCAACTTAGAAACCCGTTCGACATTCATTCATTAGGAGTGAATGTCGAATGAATCTAATTTGGGATATTCTTTGGATGTTATGTCTCTCACTTAGGTTTGGTGCCAATGCACACATGTGCGTTTTATAAATTTTGAGGAACTTTCAATTTTGTGTCTCTATATGTTCTCCGAGTGCATACTTAGACTAACTTTTCTTGGTCTATTTAGGTGTACTTGGAGACCATGGGGAGGTCTTCTTGAAAATTTTAAAAATAGTAGAAACATGCTTAAGATTGGCACTAGTGAGGAGACACATCCAGAAACGGGATAGAAGCCTAACCCCTGTAGAGTGGAGATATAAACTAGGTAAACTAAATTCATGCTTGGACCACATTCATGATTATTCTTGATCTAATTGGGTATTTTCTTCAATTAAAGATGGATGTCGATCGGAGTTGGATGTACCGTAGGATAAAGATTGATGGGAGGGATTAGTTGATGATGTGTATCGTGATGACGGGGTGTCTAATTTTATGAACAAAGCAATAGAACATCTTGATGATCCGAGCGGAAAGATGAGATGCCCGTGTCTCAAGTGTAAGAACATGATATGGAAGACTGCCGATGAAGTGAAATTTGACTTATATTCACGTGGGTTTGTGGATGGGTATTCGGTATGGATTCATCACGGGGAATCAGTTGAGTTTAGAGAACTGTCAGACAGTACTGTAGACCAGTCAGATAACTATGATGTCGTGGAGATGTTGGTAGATGCGTATGGCCCTACGAATATTGACTGGGCTGAAAATGAGCCTGCGTCAAGCAGTGCTGATCAACAAAAGCCAAATGATTCAGCAGCTGCCTTCTACAAGATGCTATCTGAATCAGGGACCCCATTGTATCCTGAACACGACAAGCACACCATACTTTCTGCAGTGACGAAGATTTTAGACTACAAGAATGAGAATGATTGTAGTGAGAGAGGATTCAATGATTTGCTTGCTATTTTTAGGGAGTTCTTACCTAAGGATAATACCCTGCCCGCGAGTTACTATGAAGTGAAGAAGATGGTTAAGGGGTTAAATCTTGGGTATGAGAAGATCGATGATTGTGAGCAAGACTGTATGTTATATTATAGGGAGGACAAAGATAAGGTGCACTGTGATATATGCAATTTGCCTCGGTACAAAATCATAAAACGTGGGGGGAAGGAGAAACATGTTCCGAAGAAGATATTACGATACTTTCCTCTTGAGCCGAGGTTGCAGCGTCTATTCATATCTTCACATACTGCACCCAGTATGCGTTGGCATAGGACAAGGGACGTCGTCCCTGGTCAGCTTACTAACCCAGCAGATGGAGATGCGTGGAAGAATTTTGATGCTAATTTTCCATAATTTGCCGACGATGTTAGGAATGTCAGGCTTGGCATGGTTACAGATGGATTTTGTCTGTTTAATAATTTTAGTCAGCCGTACTCTGTTTGGCCAGTGATTATGGTAGCTTATAATCTTCCACCGTCAATGTGCATGAGGGATCCGTATCTTTTCTTGACTTTACTAATACCAGGGGATAAGAGTCCTACAAAAGACATCAACGTGTACCTTAGACCGTTAGTCGATGAACTTAAGATGTTGTGGGAAACAGGGGTTCAGACTTTTGATAAATCTTTCAGGCAGAATTTTTTGATGAAGGTAGCCTTGTTGTGGACTATCACTGACTTTCCGGCACTTGGGATGGTCAGTGGTTGGTCAACCCATGGTAAATTATCACGTCCAGTCTGTATGGGGGATGTACAGGTCACACAACTGCGTCATGGGTGAAAAACTAGTTTCTCTGGAACTGCTCGAAGATTCTTGCATGTTGAGCACAGTTATAAAAAGATGTCTACACAGTTCAATAGAAAAACAGAAAAGAATGGGGTTGTTGGTCGCTTGTCGGGCAGCGATGTATTGGGATGGCTAAATGATTTGACATTTCCACCACCTGGGAAAGAGCATGGTAAGTTGAGAGCAATAGGGTACGGTAAAGCTCATAATTGGACACACTCGCCCATTTGGTTTGAGTTGCCATACTGGGGCACACTAGCACTTCATCATTGCATAGATGTCATGCATACGGAGAAAAACGTGTTCGAGAACTTGTTTTACTTTGTCTTTGAATCTGAGTGGTAAAACAAAAGACAATGATAAATCACGTAAAGACTTGGAAGAAATGAACATCGGTGGGAATTGTGGCTCAAAAGGCCCTAACAACTCAAAACCAAAAGCTCCATTTTGTCTTACCAAGCAACAAAGTTGAAAACATTTGCAAGTGGCTTAGTGCATTGAAGCTACCGGATGGTTATGCTTTAACATCTCTCGATGTACTAAGGTTGAAGCAGTTGAAAATTAAATTACAGGATTCAAGAGTCATGTTATCATGTATTCATGCAGAAGTTGATTCCAATTGCCTTTCGTGAAGTATTACCGAGGAATATTAATGATGCATTTACCGCACTTTCAAATTTCTTTCGGGATATTTGCTCTACTGTTATAAGGTACAGTGATGTGGAGCAGATGGAGAAAAATATAGTGTTGACAATGTGTAAGCTTGAAATGATCTTACCTCCAGGGTTCTTTGACTCGATGGAGCATTTGCCTATTCATCTGCCATATGAACTTAAGCTTGGAGGACCGGTGCAATATCAATGGATGTATCCTTTTGAGAGGTAATATCACCTACATTGTGTTATAATCATCACCTGAATATTTATTTTAGCCGATATATTGTCTTATTTCAAGTATATGCGTCTATTAAACTAGAAAGTTAAAAACAAAGCTCGTGTAGAGAGTTCTATAGCTGAACGCTATACGCAGGAAGAGCTTGTCAACTTCTGCTCGCTATACTTTGATGATGTAGTCTCAACGAAGCACAATCGTCTAAGTCGTAATGAGGTCGTCGTCGATCCCCAAACGCAGCGTCTTTGATGAGTTGATTGTATTCACTTATCCGCCAAACCATTTGGACATGAGCGATGACTTACCTAGCAGAGATAAAGATTTAAAGATTGTATCTACATAATCGTTAGCTACGAATATGCTGAAGTATCGTCATACATCAAGTATGTATTATTTCAAGTTGAAAATGATTTTTTCTTACCTTAATCAAATAAATAAACAATTGCCATATTATTGTACGCAACGCATTCGAATTGGAATCGCGAGCTTCTAACCCAGGGTTGACTACATCACAGATGGAAGCATTCACTAATGATAATTTCCATCAGTGGTTTAAGAGAAGGGCCGAAGAAGAGAATGATTATGAGCGTTTTAGAGATGTCATTTTAGGCCCGTACAAACTCGTTAGTTCATTTCCAGGTTGTATCGTGAATGGGGATAGATTCAAGGTTGATGACTTGAATGAATTGACATCAGTCAACTCTGGCATTGTCGTGTTGGAAAGTTGTTATGGAGATTCTGAGTCCAATTACTACGGAAGATTAAAGGAAGTGGTTATGCTCAATTATCCAGGTGCTAAAAAGGTCGTTACATTTAAGTGTCGCTAGTTGATACTGCAAAGGGTGTTAAAGTTGATCGTAATAGAATCATCACAGTAGATATAAAATCGAATTTACAGTCTGATGACGTATTTGTGTTAGCCAGCCAAGCAACTCAAGTGTATTACACCCCTAATATCGTAAATTATAGAACTCCCTGGTATACAATTGTGACAACGAAGATTCGGTCCTTTGATGGTACGGATGATCCGTTGCAAGAACAAGTTAGTAATTCCAGCCACGTTGTGCTATATGATGACGATGTGTTGGTTGATGATGTCGTTGACGTACTCGATGTTGACGAAGTGGAGGAAGATGTGGTTGTCAGTCCGTATGTGGTGGTAGAAGATGATACTGAGGAAGAAATTGATACAGAAAAGGAAGAGACAGAATCAGAAGATGGAAATGAAAATGAAAATGATTTTGATTCTGACGGATTTGACGACGTACTTCTTCACTAATTGGTGTTTTGTAAATATTATACAACGAAATTAGATATAATAATTGCAATGATATTTAATTAATGTCATCATATCTATGTCTGTTATTTCAGTAGTACAGCTATGCCTCGACATAGCGGTGGAGGTGGCCGTGGTGGCGGCCGCTCCGGATCGGGCGATGGCTCCCAAGGCGGGTTGTCTTCAGATGCTAGTGAGTTGATTTCTTTTTTTGGCTCAGTAACATTTTTTTCATAACTATATTATACATTCATTGACAATGTCATAACTATATTAAACATCTGAGATGCTGAGCGTCGGCGTCGGTGAGGGCTAACCTCGGTCGAGAAGGTCATTCACGGTAGTGCCTGACGTCGTTCTAGTTGATGTCGGCTCGTCTGTGTAGGTTTCAACTATCACTTATGTTCAATCGCGATGATATTATTATGTGATTAATAAATTAAAATGTTCTTAATAAATTTTGTATTCTAGTATTATGGATCCTATAGCTAATGCGACTGTACACGCCATTTGCCTGGCACATCTCCCTACTGGCTACATGCGATTTAGCCAGTACTCACGTTACGATGTCGGCTTCATGGTGACAGTGTTGCGGGAGTTTCACGTAAGTCGAATTACATATATTAAATCAAGGTCCATGTTGTTTACATATTGTTCAAATAATTAATTATCGTATGTTATATACATTTGATAGAATCTTTTGTAGATACGAGGACCAAGCATCCTTTGAGGTGGATGGTGATGTAGCGTTATCATTGCCCACATCTCGAAGAATTATGCCTGGTGTACAGACGAGATCTGACGGAGGTAGTCCGAGCGGTAGAAGAATCGCTCGGGACTACTTACGAAGCATCGGCACCGAAAATATCGAGATCCAACGTATGGGTTGCGATGTAATGCGTCTTTGGGATGATGATGCGTTCAAGACCTAGTCAGAGCAGATGAAGAAGAATCGAGGCAAGCTGCGAGTTGTATATACTTTTGGCTCGCAGTCGTTTCAGGAGGTTAAGGCGGTATGTATTTCCCTTTAGTTTAGTTTAATATTAAACTGCAACTATAGTAAATTAAGGTGATATTATATAATGTATATGATTTAGGCCATGCGGAGTAGCATGGGCCGACCTCCTACTATGATGGAGTTCTGGGATAGAGTCCATACGCTGAAGGGCTCTACTTCGGGGTCGACGATGTCTCCAGCAGCACTAGCTATACGGGTAATACATTTACTATAATAAATATTATTTAGGATAATATTACTTAATTTATATGATGATACCAAGATAACTCACATGTACATATATCAAATTACGGTGAGGCGGTTTGAGAAGATCCGCATGACCCGATATAACGGAGAGTTACTGAGGCTATTAGGGGCGATGATGAGACGTTAGATTCCACCGTCCCTTCGTCCGAGATTAGTTTATCTCAGGACGAGGAGATGACTCTTTGGGTCGCGTCTCAGGATACTCCCACTAGTACTAGCTGGCCAAGATGTCAGTGTTGGGTTTCTGAGGATACCAACCTATACTTTGCTGTGGAGGTATAATATTTTTAGTTTATTTCTTGTTTATGAATAAAGAAAATTTGCCATATTATTCATGTTACATTTATTTTTGTAGGCTCTGCTTGACGTCTGCGTCAAGAGCTCCCTACGTGGGACATCATCACATCTGGTATTTGGCTTAGATGATGCTTTGTTCAGTGCGTGTTATGGTGCATGTGTCGGAGAGGTTTGAGGCCGATCCATTTGTTCCATCATCGGGACACCGCCAGTAGATTTCGCCTCCATCGACTTGCAGAGACGTTGCGTTGGTGCCACTGCCAGGAAAAATCTGGGTATCCCTCGGGAAGCGGTGGGCGCGATACATGATGAGATTGTTGGGATGGTGGTTACCTTAATCGAGGGCAGCGTTTGGACCAATGTTGAGTTAGCCCTCGACTGCTCAGGTATACTATTCGTTTTAAATTCAAATATATATTTTGCATGTAATTTAATTTTCATTTAGTTATCTTTAACTGAATCATATATATGGACTAATGAGTTACATTATATTGTATCAACAGAAGGGTGTAATGAACGGTGAGCGAGATGGCGATGGTGGCGATTTTCATACTCTCGAGCGGCGTCGGCGCTTGCTTCGATGATCCTCCTCATACCGAGAGCTCTACTAGTTTTACTTAGTTTACATTCGTTTGTAGTTTACATTATTTTTGACTTAGTTTACATTCCGAGTTACATTATTTTGTAGTTACATTATTTTTTATGTATTGTAGTTTAAACCTTGGCATTACTTTGGTTTTGTTGCGGTTTGACATTTAGTTTAATTTAGCTTAATGAGATGTTTGATATAGTTTAGTTTAGATTAATGGGATGTTTTTGACCTTTTTACTTCTCATTTAGTTGGTTTTTGACATATTGTAGGCCTTGGTAATTATAATTCATGTTATTGGTTATATTGTTAGCTTGTGTATGTGTATGTGTTGTTGGGAATACAGGTACAAGTACAAGATGTGGGTTAAATCCCTAGATATTGCAAAAACAAATAAAATATTAAAAAAAACACTATTCTCAACGGATTTCCGTCGGAATTAAGTCCTTCCCATTTTGGCCATGTGACACGTGTCGCATCTATTCTCGACGGAATAGTGATACGCTCGACGGAATTCCGTCGAGCTTAAGGAATCTGCAAATTTTGTTATGCTGCAACGTGTCATGGTTAGCATCGACCGAATAGCCTCGACCGAAGGTTTTCAGTCGGACATATATTAACCCAAACTGAATATTCAGTCGAAGATAAGTCCGTCGAGATTAAGTATCCCCGACTGAAAGATCGACGAACTTAATTTCGACCTGCTTATATACGACTGAATTTCCGACCGAATATTCATTCGGAAATAAGGTTAATCTCAACGGAAAATGCTTATCATCGACGGAATATTTCGTCGGAAATAACCCTTTATGTTGTAGTGAATGTTACTTTGAAATTCGGTGACAACTTGGAGACATTATAAATATGTAATTCAACTTATCTTGGCAACCTAAATACATACAGGCTGAAGTGTGATAAAGTTAGATAAAATATTAAATCAAGAACAACAAAGTGTTGACACCCTCCTAAATAAAGCTAGATAAAGCATGAAATCAAGAACAACAAAGTGTGGTTTCCAAGGAGGATATATATTAGACCAGAGCGGCCCTTCGGTGTGGGACATAATTTTGGCATATGCTGTGCGAATGAAAAGGAAACACTTCTCAGACTATGGCTTACGATATGGCAATGGAATATATTTGTAGTAGCTTTATTGTAGCACACAAGTTGGTCGAAGTATTGAATAACTTTTCTTTGTTACAAGGCAAAGTGTTGTAAACGTAACTGAACAAGTAAGGTTTCAAGAAACTTCATGGAACTTTCTTTAAATTGGGATATACTATGTAGATGAGGTTAAATCAATTTTGTTTTTGGTAAATTAAACTCCAATTTACATTTATATTATCGAATTAATTTTTTTTTCTAGTCAACTCATTGAACTATATTTTTACAAAAATTTAGAAAATTGTCTACACTATTAAAATCTTAATGGTCAATTGGGATCTATATGGTATGCTGACGAGATGAGAAAAGTTGTGTAGAAAAATTAAATTAAATTAACTCAGACCCAATTTTATAATAAATAGACTTGGCAAATGAGTTGGGCCATGAAACGGTTTGGACCAAATGCGCAATTTTTATTGGGCTCTCAAAATGAACCCCATGGTCGGCACAATGGATTGATCTGGCCCATGGAATTGTAAAAAAAATTAATTTGAAAAATAAACTCATTGTACCGTTATTGATTTTTTTATGGAATAGAGAGTAATAATCTTTGGTGTAGACCAAAACAGATAAACAATTTCAATTGATTAGCACAACATCAATGATAGATAATTAATTTTGACCAGCTCATTAATTATTTTGACTTTTTTATATTGTCTATGTTTTCTTATACACAATTCAAACTCTATTTATAGCTTATTTTGTTTTCTTGACAAAATAATACTGAATTACTTGACATTATCATTCTCAAATAGTCCAATTACAAAAGTTAAAATACTATATATCAATGATAAAATACAATGAGTTCTTTTAATTCACAATTAATGACTATATACTTAAGGAAGTTGTATCATGCAAATTTCAATCCAACCATGTAGAAAGAGATACAAAAAAAATATTGAATTGAAAGACTATAAGTAGTCGATTTGAGTAAGACGAATGAGAGACAATGAGGTGACTTTGAAAGTCGAGGAAAACAGAACTAGAAATAATTTTTATATATTTTTTGCTTTTAAATTTGTAAAAAATTTGCATTTAATACTTAACTTTTGAATATGTTATAGCGATCGAATTAGTGAAATAAATTGATTTTTTTGGATTGCTATTAAGGAATGGACTGGGCTAGCCACCAGTGGGTTTGGGTTGCTTTGTGCTAGGCCCAAAAGACCTAGGTTTTATTGGGTTTTACGATTTTGATGATAACAAGTAAATCTATGAAATTAAGAAAAAGAATAAAAATACAAAACTAAAATCCTCCCTTATAATATGATTCCTCACGATTCTCTCTTGATGGCTTCTCTCATACACTTCTTGATGACTTCTCTCATACACCTCCTGATGGCTTCTCTCATACACTTCCTAATGGCTTCTCTCATACACCTCTTCTTATTCTTCTCCTATATAAAAGAATGAAAGTTGAAGGAAATAATAAGAATTCTCTCTGAAGAATTTCTCTCTTTTCTCTCTTACTTATTCTCTCTAAATTTATGCAGCAATTATAAGAGTATATTTCTATACTTTACTAGAGTTTTATAACACGTTATCGTACTGAAGCTCTAACCAATTTGAGGCGGTAAAAGTTAAATTCTTGCAATTTATTATTATACTCTTTGGTTGGGCTATACCACCAATAATATAATTTTATTTTTATAATTGCATTTAAATTACATTATTTATAATGGTACCATCTATCCTTGTTAATCTTACAAGACTTGGTGGGAACTTTTTATCGCTTATTAAATTGTTGGAATAACTTTTGTATCGTGGCATACCCTATCATAACTTTGTATAAGTGGCATACCACATACTTGGTGAAATCTTTTATTATTTCGCATTTAATATTATGTCGGAATATCACATGCGTGTTTTTACAGGACACAGTTCCATTTTACTATTTCGTCTTTATATATTTACATTAGGAATATCACATATCATCTATATCTGTGGGACTAGTTCCATCATTTATTATTCGCATTTATTATTACATTGGAATAACACATACATGTGGATTACCACATGCATGGTGAATGATCCTTTATATTCATTCCTTATTAAATTATGGAAATAATATGTCTACGTCATTGGATTCGCATTATTGAGTAAAGATCCATTTGCAATTTTGTATATATATATATTTTTTATAATTGTATATATACATTAACGATTGCATATTCTTTTTACTAAAATAATATGCTAATAATATAAATATAAGATTATTTATATTTACACTTTATCACCTTTGAAGTCGTGATCATAATTTATTTATTTTTTTCTATATCATACATGCAATTATTTATTGTTTTAATAAATAATAGAATTGTGTTTTAACCCAGAATAGATGGCAAGCTTGGTAAAAATAAAATTTTCAATTTTAAAATCCCTTGAGACAACTATTTAGTTTGGGCACTTGATGCAGAATTGCATCTTAGTGCAAATGAGTTAGAAAAGACAATTACGTAATATAGTTCTAAGGTTTATAGAATAAACATCTATTTTTGACTTTATGTGGAGATCCAGTTTCTGATACCCAAATGTTAAAGAAAAAAAAAACTCTCTCAACTTTTCATCCCACCAACATGATTCTGTCAGAACAATATAGACAGAGTAAGTTCACAAAATTTAGTGACTTATTGACTATCCTCCTTGTTGCAGAAAAGAATAATGAATTGTTGTTGAAAAACTATCAGAAATCTGACCAAGCGGGTGATACCCCATTCTTAGGATATTAATATACGTCATTCAGTGAGAATAAGCGTGACTATAAATGGCCATATAATAAGAAGCCTTGGGGCGAGAAAGAATAAGCGAGGCCATCATAACAACAAATTCTAGAACCGCGACAATTTAAGCCACCAGAAGTGGCAAGTGTCTGAGTCGGGTAAAAATAAAGAAAATGCAACATAGATAAAGAACAAACCGGATGTTTGTTTTAGGTGTGGGATGAAAAGGCATTGGTGGCGTGCACGTAAATGCAGCAAGGCATCTGGTTAATTTATTCGAGGAGTCTCAAAAGAATAAAGTAATGGAGGCGAAACAAACTTTGTTAATCATCAAATGAATATTGTTGATGATCCACCTGATGACCAACAATGAGAAAAAGATTGTTGATATTCTTGGACCTTACGAAAGTATATTTTGGGATAACGTTTAAATTTTGTTTTAATTAAACATCTTGCATGTATAATATTATTAGTTTTCATCTTATATGTGATATGTGTTTTCATAAATAATATTTCTTATTTATGTTTTTACATGTGTCGAGACCATCTTTAATGAAGATCTTCTCAAATCGGTTCTACTATTTACGAAAAATAGAATATCTAGAAAAACTTCATTAAATTTCTTTTGGATTATATACTATGAAAATTAGAGCAATTGAGTCTCATACTCTTATGATTCCAAAAATCATAGATCCCAAATCTTTTATGCTTTAGCATGAAAGACTCAGTCATCCAGGTACTTCTATGATGTGTCGTATTATTGAAAATTCTACTGGTCATCCTCTCGAAAATAAGAAGGTTTTTCGCAGTAGTGAATTTCCTTGTGCTGCGTGTTCTTGAGGAAAATTAATTGTTCGACCATCACCAATAAAGTTTATAAAGAAGTCCCAAAATTCTTAAAGAGAATTCAAGGAGACATTTGTGGACCTATTCACCCATTGTCTAGCGCATTTTGATATTTCATAGTTTTAATAGATACTTCAACTAATTGCCGCCCATTAATGTTAAGGGCTAACTTGTCTACCTCGGTTTGGGGTCATGCGATTCTTCATCTTTGAAGTCATCATTCGGGTAAGACGAGCGACTCTTTATAAATTTTCTCTTCTACAATTAGTTCTTGGATAGACACCTGACATATCACACTTTCAAGTTTTTTGAAAGTGTGGTATATATTCAATGCACCTCCACAAAGAACTAAAATGGGAGCCCAACGAAGAATAGGTATTTATGTTGGTTTTGATTAACCTTCTATTATTAGATATCTTGAACCTTTAGCTTTGGAGATGTTTTTTCTTTGCGTTATGTAGATTGTCATTTTGATGAATCTGTATTTCCAACATTAGGTGGAGGAAAGTTTTAAAAAAAACCCTACGAAATATCATGGAATGCATCGATTTAAATTCACTTGATCCTAAATACAGGACAATGTAAAATTGAAGTTCAAAGAATTATTTATTTACAAAATATTGCAAATCAAATGCGGATGCATTTAATGATGCAAGAAAAGTGATAAAATCACATACACACTGCGTGAATACTCCGGTAAAGATAGAAATACCTATTGAAAAATCAATTTCTGGAGAATTGACGAATAAAAGGTAATAGAAGAATCTAAACCACGCCTTGAGCGTGGAAGGCCAGAATTAGTGCAAAAAGACAACATACCACAAAATTAAAAGCAAATAAAGGGATCCACGAAGAATACCCCTCCGGAAGTAGCACTTATTCCAAGAGTGAAATAGCCCCGGGAAGAGGTACAAATCGCTCTAGAAGAAGCACATATTCCAAGAGTGGGAATAGCCCGGAAGAGGTTCAAAATCTCGGTAAAGGGATAAGAGATGAACACCAAGAGATCTCAATAAATTATGTACATGATGAGAAAATATGGGATCGAAGCAAAAGTCATGAATGACGATATATTTGCTTTCTCTATAGCATCGAGATATTACTTTGATTCGACACGGATCCGAACCACAAAGCGTGGAAGAATGTGGGAAAAGAAAAGATTGGCCAAAATATAAATCTTTATTCAAAGCGAGCTACAATCTCTATTGAAAAGAAGTATTTGGACGATGGTCAAAACACCATTGGGTGAAGTCCGGTTGGAAATAAAATCTCTATTGAAAAGAGAAGTATATATTTGGACCCGATGGTTCAAACACATTGGGTGTAATCCGGTTGAAAACAAATGAGTATTTGTCGAAAGCGAAATGAGAAAAATGAAATTATGAGATATAAAGCCCGACTTGTAGCTCGAGGGTTTTCACAAAAATCGATATTGATTATCGGGATCTGAGACTCTCGATGCGTAATGGATGGAGTCACTTTTTGCTTTTCGATAGGTATGACAACCATGGAAGGTTTGAAAACACATCGATGGATGTTGTGACATACCTATATGGCTCACTTGAAGTGAGATTTATATGAGAATCCTGAAGGATTGAAAATGCATTTGAATCATAAAAGCCCCATCACATATATTCAATCGAGTTATAATGTTCATTATATGGATTGAAATAGATGCAGTCATATGTGGTATAATCGACTTAGTGAATATTTAATAAAAGATGGATATATAAAAGATCATGTATGTCCATGTGTTTTATTAAGATATCACAAAGTGATTTTTTCCATCATTATTGTATATGTGGATGATTTGAATTTTGTAGGTACTCTGAAGAACTCACTGAAGCGCTACTTATCTAAAAGATGAATTTGAAATGAAAGATCTTGGAAAGACAAAATTCTATTTGGGAATACAAGTGGAGCATTTAGCATCTGGAATTTTTGCTCATCAATACACATATCTTGAAAAAAAGATTTTGATCGTTTTCATATGGATAAAGCTCATCTTTTGACTACCCAGATGGTTGTTCGATCTTTAGAAGTTGATAAAGATCCATTCGACATCTAGAAAGCGGGGAAGAAGTTCTTGGACACGAAGTTCCATGCCTAAGTACAATGGAAGAAGTTCTTGGACTTGAAGTTCCATGCCTAAGTACAATGGAAGAAGTTCTTGATAGAAGCTCCAAAGAAAAAGTTCTTGGACACGAAGTTCCATGCCTAAGTCCGGTGGAAGAAGATTGAAGGAAAAAGAGAATTCTCTCGAAAATTATCTGAAGGTTTCTCCATATTTCTCTCTTATTTTATCCTCTCTTGCTTGTCTCTTTGCAAGATACATCGATTCTTCTCCACTAAGAGACATTGGGATGGGATCAAACACATATTTAGATACCTCAGGTGGAAGTATAGATCTTGGGTTATTTTATCCAAGAAATTCAAAAGTCATGATTGGTTGGATATCTTTGATGCGGGATATTTATCGGATCCACATAATGGAAGATCCACAAAGCAGGTTATGTATTTACATATTGTAACACGGCTATATTACGAAAATTCACAAAGCAAACCATGATGACTACATCTTCAAATCACTCAAAGATTCTCGCTATACATGAATCAAGGAGAGAATATGTTTGGTTGAGATCAATTATTGACATATTCAAAAGTCGTATGGATTACCATCAATCAAAGATATTTCTACAAATTCTATATGAATATAACGATATACGTATTGCTCAACTTAGAGGAAGGTACATCAAGGGAGATTGAACAAAGCTCATTTCACTAAATTCTTCTTCACACATGAATTTCTGAAAAGAATGGTGATATTGATGTGCACCAAATTCGATCATGTGATATTCAGTGACTTATTCACAAAGTCACTACCAAATGCAACTTTTGCAAAACTTGGAAAAGGATCGGAATGTGTCATTGAAAGACTTATGACAACATTTCATCGAGGAGTAATGAATCCCTTTTGAGGGAAGGCGTACTCTTTTTCCTTAGTCACGGTTTTTATCCCAATGGGTTTTTCTAACAAGGTTTTAACGAAGGCGATCAATTAAGATATTTATGTAAAAGATATGTACTCTTTTTTTCCTTCGTTAAGTTTTTCCCTTTGGTTTTTCTTAACAAGGTTTTTAATGAGACATAATCTTTATCGTAGGAAATCGGGGAAGTGTTATAATATGATTCCCTCACGATTCCCTTGATGGCTTCTCTCATACACTTCTTGATGGCTTCTCTCATACACCTCCTGATGGCTTCTCTCATACACTTCCTGATGGCTTCTCTCATACACCTCTTCTTATTCTTCTCCTATATAAAAGAATGAAAGTTGAAGGAAATAATAAAATTCTCTCTGAAGAATTTCTCTCTTTTCTCTCTTACTTATTCTCTCTAAATTTATCACGACAATTATAAGAGTATATTTCTATACTTTTGAGCCGACTTCAAGCCAAATCTTTTAAAGCTCACATGGAAGAAATTTTAGCTAGCAAAATGAGAATACTCCCTCTTTCTTTACCCGGCCAAAGTTGAGAGAAAGAAAGGTTTAATTTGAACAAATTTGTTAGCTACGGATGGGAGATGGTCTAAAGCAAAAATTAATCTAATCTCTTTACTCTAAGAGTATTCGATCTCACCCGATCAAATTATATTGAACCCTACTACCCTAAAGCTTGAAAATTCTATAAAAGGAAGCTTTTCTCTTCTTTTTTATTTCACCAATTCACAAGTATATATTGTGAAATTAGGCTTACACAAATACACTAAGATAAATACAAACACACTAGTGTATGAGATATAAAAAATAATAATATCAGAATTTTACGTAGAAACCCAACTGAAAAAAATTACGGAAAGAGATCAAAAATTTACTACAAAAATAAAATAAAAAATACAAACTCTCAAAACTGTTTATTTTCTCTCTACACTCTATTTTTAGAATTAATAATTAAGCATATATAAATAAATAAAATTATAAAAATTAGAAATAAATTGCATATACTTTCTTTTGGTTATAATCTTTTTTATATTTTAGCAAAAATAAAAAAAGATTAGATTTAAAAAATGGTCAATTTACTTTAAAAAGTCAAAATTGAGTGGACGGAAGGAGTAATATATGTATATTAATTGCTTGAATATTACTGTTAATGCACCTTTTCTTACATGAGTTTTGATCAATTTGGGGATTAATTTAGACCCAAATTGATTGAATTAATATTAAATTAAAAGTGCATTTGATAGTCATATTACAAGGAGATTAATAGTGTAATAATATATTTTCTATGTATAAATAAGAAATTTATATATAATTAATATTTTAATGATGAGAATATGTGTCAAGTAATGTGAGAAATGCAAATATTTTATTAATTATTTTATAATTATTAAAACTACAAATGATTTTATATTATTTAAATAATATATGAAATGATTATATGAAATGATTATTAATAATAATAAATATTTTATTATATGAATTTGTTCGAGAATATTTAAGTTAATTATTTTAGCTTAATTATTGATGTTGTATATGAAAAATAAATCGGATATGGAATCAAACCCTAAATTTGGGTATTGATCAATGGATGAGAATAATAATATAATATTAATTATATTTTAATTTTTGAGTCTTTATAAATATGTCTTTGTATATCGTGTAGTCGATAATGGTGGGCCAAATATGGTAAATTATGGCATAACCCTCATATCGTGTTATTAAACCCTAATTGTTAAACTCGGTTATGAGTTAAGAGAGGCGTGTAGTAATTGTGTTATATGAATTTTCTTTGTGTATTATATAATTTACGTAATTAGGAGAAACCCTAATTATTATTTGAAAACCCTAATTTGCTAATATTAGAAACCCCTAATTATTATTTTAGTAAATTATAATGATAATTAGGAAACCCTAATTATTAATTTGGGAACCCTAATGATGTTAAGGAACCCTAATTATTTAAACCCTAATTTTCTATTAAAACCCTAATTTCTATTAAAACCCTAATTTAATTAGTGTGTTTAAAATTAAAATTTTATTACACTTTAATTTTTAATTGTCCAAATCCTAGAAATTATTGAGGAAACTTTAAGATGTAAAATCTAGTGATTAAACCCTAGATTTAATAACATTGGACAAGAATACCCTTGAAATTTAAAATAATTACCAAAATACCCTTTTGTCCCATTAGTTGAATTATTGGTTAGACAAGATCTAGCAAAAATCGCCGACCACCTAGACCTACCTACTATGAGCCTACAAGCTATGGCACATCACATGATCATCCATGCCATACATAGCATACATGGATTATATAGAATTCAAGAGAGAGAAAGTGCACAATTATTCACAACTTCATCCTAGAACTCCTCTCTCTAAAACCCATGAAATTATAGTGCTAGATCAATCCCCAATCAAGTTCCATGATCACACTTATCAAATCAGAAGCATAGAATCGAGAATTTGTTCCCAAAGAGGTAAGAACCACAGAAGAAATCGGCCTTGATCGAAGTGTTAGATGTTAGTTTTTTTGTGTTAAACATGTAGTATGTAGTATATAATGATGATCTGGGTTGCTAGATGTTAGATCCATAACATCTAGAGGCTCGGATTTGAAGTTTTAAAAAATCTGAAAAACATTTTTTTTTGATGTCTGACAGTGAATGTCAGGCCTTGTAGATCTCTGTAGGTGTTTGAGTTTTGTGTTTTAAGTGTTGGATCTTGTAGTATGATGTAAGATCTTGAATCTGGAACTTGAATCAGGTTCATATCTGTTGTAGATTAAAAGTTATTTAAGGTCAAAGTGGGTTGACCCGCGCATTGGTATTTATTCTTGAAGCCGAATCGGCCCGAAACCTCTGACAGGTGTTTTTTGGGGCTTGGATCTTGCTATGTTTAAGTTTGTTTTGCCATGTTGTTGTTTTTGTAGTTGTAGAATGACATGAATACTACATGTTAAAGCCTTTTTATCACATATATACTTAACAAATAAATCTAGAGATGGTGAAACTTGGTGGCAAAAGCTCAAAAGAACATTTACGGGAAACCCGAAATGTTCAAGAACAATTTCGGGAGGTACTTTAATGAAGCCCATATATCTTGTTTGTGTTGATGTTATGATGATGCGAGGATATGTTATTGTTCCTTGTAGTGTATACTAAAGATTTGACCCATTAAGCGATATAAACCATGACGAGAACATAAAGTAATTGAACATGAAAGTGATATTGAGCTGTTGAGTTTACGGGAAAAACCGAAACACTCGTGACATGTTTGCTAGCTTAGCTCGGTTTCATTAAGTATTGTTAGACTTGATCATGTATTGAAACATGTTGTTCTCGATAGTTTTGTCTACATGGCCGCCAACGAAAAACTTTTAACATGAATAGATTTAATGATTTAAGGCCCTGAAAAGGCGTTGAATTTGGCCGTGACTATAATTTTGGGCATGCCAGGAATATGATGAACACGTTACGACAACATGTTACGATGCTTAGATATCCCTCATGTTGTATGATTTGGTCAGAAATGGTTATGAACATATACTTCTACATACATACTTACTGATATTTAATCGATAGAATGTCAGAGAAAGAGTGTAGATTAAAAATTAAAGAAGGTTAAAGTAGGTACCCTTGTGCCTTTGTTATCGGTGTTCTTGAGCCTCAAGAACACCTATATGACAAAAAGCGTATCGCTAAAGCCTTTATGACGGATTTAATTATTTTTGTTTTATAATTTTACGAAAAATACATTAAAAATAGAAATAAATTCCTAAAAATTATAAAATCGGTTTTAAAAATTATTTTAAGTTATAAAAATTAACTTTTAATAATTTGACATATTTTCATAAATATTATTATTTATTTGGATATTATTGGTATTTAAATTATTTAATAAATGCATTAAATAAATTAATTAAAAATGATTTTATTGTATTAAAAATCATTTTAAATAATAATAAGGTATTTAATAATATTTTAAGTTATAAAACATAACTTTTAATATTTTAAGATAAATTTCATTAATTATTAAATATTAATGATATTAGATTTATTTAGTAATTATATTAAATAAATTAATTAAAATGATTTTAATATTATAAAAATCATTTTAAATGAAAATAAATAGTTTAAAAATATTTTAAGTTATAAAATATAACTTTTGATATTTAAAGGTAAATTTCATTAATAATTTAATGTTAATGATATTAAGTTTATTTAATAAGTATATTGAATAAATAGTTTAAAAATGGTTTTATTGAATTAAAAATCATTTAAAAAGGAAATAAATGAATTAAAAATATTTTAAGTTATCATTAATGACTTTTAATATTTTGATAAATAATAAATTAATATTCTAATATTAATGGTAATTGTTTAAAAATGATTTTAGATGTTTTAAAAATCATTTAAAGGTAATATTAATACTTTAAAAATATTTTGAGTTATTATAAATAACTTTAATATTTTGGCAATAGTTTCATTAATAGTTTAATATTAATTAAATATTAATGATAATAGAATTAGTTAATATTTAAATCATTTAATAATGATTTTGGTGTTTGAAAATTCATGATAAAGTATAATAATTATTTAAAAATTATTATAAGGCTATGAAAAATAATATGGTGATATTTAAAATATCTAAGCGAATATTGAACTACTGATTAGAGTTTTAGACTCGATAATTGCGATAAAAGTAGTCGGTATATGCAAAATATTTGAAATTGATCTGGACTTAGATAAATTGACTAGATATGTGTGCATTTATGATCGATGATTTATTAAACATATGTATGTGATGTGATTAGGTTATGTCTTTATTTGCAATTAGCGATCTTATGTGTTATGATATATTATTCTAATTGAGCGAATGATCTTATTCTTGATAGGTATTTGTATAAAAGATTAATCTAAGTTGCGTTATTATAGCGTTGACTCGAAAAGTATCCTACTTTTGCATTTACTTTATCTGATGGACATGAGTAAGAAAGTTTGAGAATTATATTATTATTGTGCGGATTATTAACTCTATTATTATTGATTATGTATCCAATCTTTGTATTCATATAAGTTCTTACATTATCCGATCATTGTATTATTGTATAATTAGGATATTTATTACATTAGATTAATTCGTATATAGGGTTAGACAAGTGTCCCCACTTGGATAACCATTATATTAATCATATGTTGATACATACTTATTGATTTCAAGTATGTATCGTTGACTTAAAAAGCCGTCTAAGCTATTTGATTATTTAGACATAAAAATATTGTTGAACAAGATAGAAGCGTTATTGTATCGACAGATTGTTTTGGTTTGGATTCGAGCTAAGTATGAACATCCCGAATATGGGAAAACTTTTTGCACCTAAGGTGGATAGAGTGAGCGATAATATCGTTCTTGCATGTAGTATTGATCAATCTGAGGGCATAGCATGGTGATCACCCCGTGCCGTAAGTTATGACAGTTTATAGATGAATTCATTTAACCTTTTGAAAATAGAAAACAATGTTCATAGTATGTTGGTGATCTCCGGTTATAGTGCATCGTAGTTTCAAAAAAATTTCATATTGAAATGATATGTTGTTATTATTGGTTGACTTACTTCTGTTGTTGATTCGTTGTAGAAGTGTCTTTCAAAGAAAATATTTAATTCTTTTTCGACTAATATATATTGTTGTTATTACTTGCTTTGGGCGATCCAATGCTCATTCTTGCTTTAAATTTAAATGTTTTTCGTTAAGTATGATCAACGAGAAGGTTGAGGCGAGAACAAGGGAAAGGAAAATTTGCATTTGAATGAGATTTATAATATGTTGTGTAATAGTTATAGTTTATTAAGACAATGATACTTATTATCTATGATGTAATGAATGTTTAAAGGTCTCGTGCACAGGAGTAAACTTTGATGCATATGTAAATTAAGTTTGAATTTTATATTATTGTTATTATTATTAGCATTATATAGAAATGGACTTATAGAAATGGTATCGTGAATAACCTTCATCCTATTTCGAAGATCCAAAACCGGTAGAAAGTCGCTGACGGATAATGATACCATCACAATCGAAAAGAGCAAAAGAAGGAAAAAGACTGAAGATGAGGAACTTACTCGTGGACATATCCTCAACACGCTGTTGGATCGTTTCTACGATTTCTACAACAATATTCAGTCACCAAAGGAGTTATGGGAGGCTTTGAAATTCAAATACAAGGCTGAGGAAGAAGGTACAAATAAATATTTAGTATCTAAATATTTTTATTATAAAATGGTTGATAACAAACCTATTTTGGAGCAAGTGCATGAGCTCTAGGTTATTTTTAATAAGTTGAGGGTTCTTAAAATTGTCTTGCCTGAAACTTTTCAAGTTGGAGCAATAATTGCAAAATTACCTCCATCTTGGAAAGATTTTGCTAAAAAGTTGATGCATAAATTTGAGAATTTTTCCTTGGATCAAATTCAGAAGCATCTTCGTATTGAGGAGGAGGCCCGAAAATGCGATGCTAAGAATTTGATTCAAGGACAGTCTAGTGTAAACTATTTGGAGGCAAGATCATTTAAAGGAAAGGACACGGAGTTAAAAAGATAATCATAAGTTCAAGCATCCTGGACAGAAAAATAAAAAATCTGATCCTAATAAGAGAAAGGGGAAGTGTCATGTTTGTGGATAAACTGGACACTATGCCAGAGAATGTAAACAACACAAAAGCGGTTCTGTTAACATGGTTGAGGAGAACCTTGTTGCCATGGTATCTGATCTTAGTCTTGATGTGACTATGATTTTTGAAGTTAGCATGGTAAATGAGCCAAATGGTTGGTGGTTGGACTCCAGAGCTACTGTCTATATTTGTAATAATCGAGAAATGTTTAAAACATTTGAAGAGATTATTGGATAGGAAGTTCAGATGGGAAATAGTTCAATGGCTAAAGTTAATGGAAAAGGAACTGTGGAAGTTAATTTCACCTCTGGGAAGAAGCTAACCTTGCTAAATGTGTTGTTTGTGTCAGAAATTAGAAATAATTTAATTTCTGTTGATCTTTTAGATAGGAAAGGTTTTAAAATTTCTGTTGAGTCTAGCAAAGTCATTCTTTCAAAGAATGATATTTTTGTTGGAAAGGGTTATTATGCTTGTAATGAAATGTACAAATTATCAATTAATAAGAACAGTTCAGTTTTTGCTTATATCACTTGTGCAATTTCTTTGTGGCATAGTCGTTTAGGACATATAAATTCAAAGAATTTGAAAAATATGCATGCAATGAAATTGATAGATATTGGCAATACTGAACTAGAGAAATGTGAAATTTGTGTTATATCAAAAATTATGAGGAAACCATTTCCAAATGTACATAGAGAATCACAATTGTTAGATTTAATACATACTGATATGTGTGAGTTAAATGGAATATTTACAAGGGGTGGAAAACAACATTTCATTACTTTTATAGATGATGCTAGCAGATATTGTTATGTGTATTTGTTGGGGTTAAATATTTTTTCAGTCACTGTACTATATGTCAACTTACAGATGGATAACTAAACTTTTTTTTTCTTACAGTCAACTCACTGTACTCGATTTTGCTAACAAAAAGTTTAAAAAATCGTTAAGTCAAGTTGACTTTAACGAAAAATGACACATCAGCTGTTGAGTTGTCCAAAAAAAAAGCTGATGTGGCGTCCTTGTGTGACATGACAGTGATTATGTTGATTTGGAGGAAATTTTTTATGAAAAAAATGAAAAAAATTATTTTAAAATATAATATAAATTTAAATAGTGTGCCAAAAAATAAGAAAATAAATAAAAAATGTATTTAATTATTTTTGTAATTATTATCAAATAAATTTTTATTTATAATTAAGCCATTTATAAAATACAAAAACTAAAAATATGCTAATTAAAATACAATGATTAAATGTTCACATTTTTTTTCTTCTTTAAAATGATAAGATAAAGTTCATAAATCGAAGGGTAACCTAGTTATTTAGTGGAGCTTATTTTATAAAAAATTAAAAGTATTTATCAATTTAAATAATATTGTAAAGTTATTAAGGATAGATTAATATTTTTTATTCTTTTTTTTTATTTTTTTTAATATGTATACAAATTATATTTTATTTATTTATTTAGGGACGAAAGAAATAATATTTTATTTTTATTTGCGTCTTTTTGAGACTTTGAGTGTAGCTCTTAAGGAAATGAGCGAGGAATTATTCGGTTGATTTTGTATTTTTCCCATTCTCTGTTAATAAAATCCCTTTTGCCTCAGCGAGAGAATCGTACTTTTTTTATTTACTTAAATTTTTTATAACAAAATATATATTAGACGTAATATTTCCTCATAATTTTCTTGTTATATTAAATCATAATAATTACAAAAATATTATTAAAAAATCACATGTCCTATAAGGAGATTATATTTTATTTGTTACACAACAAAAATCGTCTTTCTGAAAAAATATTTGATATTTCAAACTAATTTTATTAAGAAAATTAATGTTTGTACGATATAATTTATAATTCTACAAAACTTCTCTCACTAAACTAAATTAAATTAATAGAATTTAGAATTTATTTGATTATTAAATGTTTATTTACCTTAAATAATCAATTTGTTTACAATAATTTGCATATATTACTCTTAGCATTAATTATCATATTTCTATTTTTATGTATATTTATGAAATATTATCAGTCATGTGCAGAAAATTAAGTAATTAAATGAAAATTTATATATAAATAATTTTTGTCATTTAACCATTTTCTTTATTTAACAATTATTTATAATCTAGTTTTGTAATTAAAAAAAGTTTTTTATATAGTTAAGAACAAATATAATTGAGGAAATTAACAAAATTATAAAATTAAAAATCTTTTCAAATTAAAAATATTTTCAAATTCACTGTTATCATTCCTAAAAAAGCTCATAAATAATCAAAATTATTTTTATTTATTTTCTTTTTCTTCTTTTGTACAAGGTTTTTTAATTAGTATAAAAATTAGATTTTTTTATATTGATTAATTTTCAGCTCTTTTTTTTTTTGATACAGATTAAATTTTCGGCATTTATTTTTCTTGTTCTTCTTTTGTATGAGCTTTTTCTTATAATGATTATTAGACTTTTTCTTATACTGATTAATTTTTCGGCAAATTTTTTTCTTCTTTTGCATGAACTTTTTTTAATCAGTATGAAAAAAAGATTTTTTTTTACTGATTATTTTTCGGCGTATTTTTCCCTTTTTTTTCTTCCTCTTTTGTATGAGCTTTTTTAATTAGTATCCAAAAAAAAAAACTTGGATTTTTTTGTACTGAATAATTTTTCGGCTCTTTTTTTTCTTCTTCTTTTGTATGAGCTTTTTCAATGAGTATAAAAAATAGATTTTTTATATGATTATTTTTTTGGCCTTTTATTTTTAGTACTGATTACTTTTTTGGACTTTTTTTTCTTGTTTTTTGGCTAATTTTTTAAATTTGAAAAGATTTTTAATATAAATAGTAAATTAATTTATTGTTCATAATTAAAATTAATTATAAACAGTAATTAAAATTAATTAATTTAATGTTTATTTTATAATTAATTTACATACAGTTATTTACATACCGTAATTAAAATTACCGTTATTTACATACCGTAATTAATTTACTGTTCATTTTATAATTAATTTACTGTTCATATTGTAATTAATTTACTGTTCATATTAAAATTAATTACTGTTTATAATTAATTTAATGTTCATATTTTTAATTTTATAATTTTTATAATTTCCTTAATTATATTTGTTATTAATTATATAAAAAACATTTTCTATTAATTACAAAAAAAAAATTAACTTTTATTTTTCCCTAAATATATTTCACATTCCCTTAATTTTAATTAGCATATTTTTGGATTTTTTATTTTATAAATGGCTTAATTATAAATAAAAATTTATTTGATATTAATTACAAAAATAATTAAATTTTTTTTTTTTGTTTTTTGGCAATACACTTTTTAAATTTATATTATACTTTAAAATATTTTTTTCATTTTTTCATAAAAATTTTCTCCAAATCCACATAATCACCACATCGTCACACTGAGGACACCACATCGCCTTTTTTTTGGACAACTCAAAGGAAATTTGATGTGTCATTTTTCGTTAAAGTCAACTGGACTTAACAATTTTTTTAACTTTTTGTTAGAAAAGTCGAGTACAGTGAGTTGACTGTAAGAAAAAAAAGTTCAGTTATCCATCTGTAAGTTGACATATAGTACACCGACTGAAAAATCATTTAACCTGTATTTGTTGAGAACAAAAGATGAGACATTTAACTCATTCAAAAAATACAAATTAGAAATAGAAAATCAATTTGAGAAGAAGATTAAAATTTTACGTTCTGATAGAGGCATGAAATATTGTTTGAATGCTTTTGATGTATTTTGTGAAGAAAATGACATTATACATCAAACAAGTGCAACATATACACCTCAACAAAATGATTTAGCAGAAAGAAAAAATCGTGTGTTTCATGATATGATTAATTGTATGTTAAATCATGCTTGTTTGCTAAATAATTTATGGAGTGAAGCACTTCTTACTGCTTGTCATATTTTAAATAGGATTCCTAGTACTGTAATTAAAACTAGTCCTTATGAAATATGGAAAGACAGAAAACTTAACATAAATTATTTTAAAGTGTGGGGGTGTATAGCTTATTTTCGAGTTTCTGATCCTAAAAGGACTAAGTTAGGAGCTAGAGCTATTAGAAGTATATTTGTTAGATACGCTGAGAATAGTAAAGCATACAGGCTTCTTGATTTAGAGTCTAATGTTATAACTGAGTCAAGGGATGTGGAATTTTTTGAAAATAAATTCTCAAAAGATGTTGAGAATGTGGATATGCCTAAATTTGATGAGCCTAGAGGTCCTATAAGGTCTAATGTTGAGGTTGAAGAACCTAGTGTTCCAATTCAACCAAGTGGACCTAGAAGGAGTACTAGAGTTAGAAAATATAAAATTTAGATGATGATTTCATTTCATCACAGTCTCTATTATTTTTGGTGGAAGGGGACCAAAATAATGAGGTGGTAAATGAAATACCCTATGTATATAGTCTTGAGAATGATCCTAAATCATTTAAAGAAGCTATGACTTTTAGGGATGCTGCTTTTTGGAAGGAAGCTGTAAATGATAAAATGGATTCAATCTTGGGAAATAATACTTGGGTATTGACAGATTTACCTAGAGGTTCTAAAACTATAGGGTGCAAATGGGTTTTTAGAACAAAGTATAACACTAACGGTACTATTTCTGCTTTTAAAGCAAGATTAGTAGTAAAAATTTTTAGACAAGTAGAGGGTATTGACAATTTTGATACTTATGCACCGGTAGCACGAGTTACTTCCATTCGAATTCTTTTTGCCTTAGCTTCATTGTATGATCTTTATGTTCATCAAATGGATGTAAAGACCGCATTTTTGAATGACAATTTGAATGAGGAAGTATATATGGAACAACCAGAAGGGTGTGTTGCTCCTGGTAATGAGGCTAAAGTATGCAAATTAGTTAAGTCCCTTTATGGTCTAAAACAGACACCAAAACAGTGGCACGAGAGATTTGATAGTGCTATTATAAACTTTGGGTTTAAATATAATAGTGCAGATATGTGCATATACTCCAAAACCACTTCTGATTATATGGTGATTGTCTGTTTGTACGTTGATGGTAAAACCCCAACTTTTTAATAAATAAAATTGAATTTTCTCTATTAATTATCTTGAAATAATAAGGTGTTATTTTGATATAATACTTTGATTATGGGTGAAATGTGCAAATTTTGCATAATAAGCAAGTGGTTATAAAATATTCATTATTTTCGGGGAATTTTCGTTTGGTCGTGGAATATTCTTGTTGTCAGGGAATATTCGTATGACGTATGATCATTTCAGGGCCCCATAACTTGAAAAGCAGTCGAATGAAGAAAACGACAAGTTTGAGTTTTTACTAATAATGGCATAGTTGTTACCGTTAACACTGTTGGAATACCCGATGGTTAAAATATCTGATGTCTGGCGTGGGTTGCACAAAGAGTACACCGGTATTGCATAATATTTTTGAATTATTGATTCTTACGTAAGAAGGCACTACTCAATAATTGTTACAATAATTACTATTCAATATTTTATTTTATTGATTCAATAATTGCTATGTTGATATTTTATATTATTGTTGTTCCAATAATTGTCACTTCACAGTATCTCCATTATCAAATCAATAATTCGTATTATTTGAATATTATTGTTAGATAACATTATTGACAATGTCTAAGGAAGTTTTGTCTAGGAAAGGGGTTTGGTCACCTAATTGCGCGCCAATAAGGAGAAATTCTTATCGGAAAGGCCCCTTTTTTCTAGGAACGACCTAGTTGTCATAATTGTGACTCTGTAAAATTATTTGTGAATAATTTGCGACGCCCCCAAAATAGGTATACATCACCCATTTCTGAGTCGCCAAATACATGGTAAAGAATACAAATACAAACTTTAAATATACAACATGAGATGTGAGTTTTAATACAAATATTGTCTTCTAGACAGTATTCAAACTCAAAATAAGTCCTCAATACATTTATTATCACACTATTTCACATAATAGTGAGGACTACTAATGCAAACATCTGGACCGTCACTCCGTTCCCCGACTAGTCCTAGCTATATTCTCATTTCCTGAAGAGAACAATGAAAGCAAATGGTGAGCTCAACTAGCCCAGTAAGAAATATTATGACTAAGATAATGTAGAATAAATTATCGTTAACCTTCAACAGTGTTAAACTGATAAAATACAATAGACATCAAGTTTAACTGTAGCGGAACAAGCAATCCATTAGAAGAGTCAAGTAGAACATGAAATCTACTATCTTCTGTGATTTAAAAGTTTATCAACAGTTTTATCGCTGAGACTCACCTTAATAAATAATCCACATCATTGAATCAACCCCTGCACTACGGCCAAGGATATTCATTAGTATTACGACCACAAAATATCTATGCACTACGGGCCAAAGATATTCGTGTTTTCACCAATGGTCATGATCATGCGAACAACTGTCCATCAATGCACTACGGGCTAATGAGGACTTTTACCACATCATTTGTAATATTACGGTCATGATTATACCGAATAATCCCTAGTCATAATCATACCAAGTCCATCTATGCACTACGGCCAAAGATGAATTTCATAACAATATAAGCATGAGGATGATGGCAATGATATAAGAATTCAATTAAAAGAAAGTAAATGACAAATTTTTAAAGATTTATAATTTAATTTATCAAGAATTCAATAATGTCCAAATTGTCAACATGATACTGCTTTGTGGAGTAAAATTCAAGAATAATATTATATCCAAAAATGATTTGGACAAAAAAGAAATCAATTTTTGTTATGAATAGTAATCGAGTGAATAGTAATTCAGGAATAGTACTCCGTGAATAGTACTCCAGCATAAAAACATTAAAACTTATTAAGAATGCTTAGAATAATATTTTCATGAAAAGATACTGGATGAAGCACAAATATCAATTATATTCTACTAATTTCATGGAGTATAGAAGCCAAAACTTAACAAAATGAGTATAGAATTCAAAATCTGAAACGAAATAATATTACTTACATACTACAGAGTATGGAAGAAAATATTATTTCATACGAATACTGAAACAAAAAATCCTTTACCTTAAAAAGAAGAGTATTCCGGCTGGTAGGGCGGAGATATTCTTGGAGAAAACTTATACTGCTTTCTACGCTTAAAGCTTCCTTAAACTCTAAAAAAATACGCTCAATATTATAGAAGAAGAATTCTCTGATTCTGGTGTGATTTTCAATTCTAACTAAACATCCTATTTATAGGAGAATAGAAGGATACTATTTAGAAACGGACTGCACAGTGATTTCAAAATAAAATTCATGGGCGTTCGGCCGATTATATAAATTTTTTTTAATTTTACTATGCAAACACTATGCATAATAAAATATAATATATTCTATTTTTCATAAAAAACAAAACTTATTTTATATATATATATATATATATATATATATATATATATATATATATAACGCCAACTTCCCGTGAACCAAAAAAATTTCATCAGGTTATTTTTAACTCCACCAAAGTCTTTCACACGTGGGCCCCACCATGTGTCATCATCACATGTGGGCCCCACCTATTATAATACATATATATATACACTGAATAACTTTCTACCGATTAATTTGAAAAATGGGTAAATGGGAGTCCAAATAATAAGCAAAATTTACCACAAATACTTCCCCTCAATATTTTTAACAACATTTATTCATCATTATTATAACTCACAATATTAACAACCATATTGTTCCTAGAAAAGAGGGGGCTTTCCGATAAGGATTTCTCCCTATTGGCGCGCAATTAGGTGACCAAACCTCTCCTCGACAGAACTTTCTAGACATTGTTAATTATGCAAATAATAATATGAATAACTTGTCATCTCAATTATTAATTTAATAATATATAAAATATTGACAATAATTGAATCAAATAACGTGAGATACTATGCAGCAATTACTGTAGCAATAATTGAATAAAAATAAATGACTTCTCACGTAAGCATCAATAATCAATACTGTGTGCTACTATGCAAACACGCGTATTACAGTACTTTTAACACCGGTTATTTCAACAGTTAACGGTAAAACTTTCGCCTTTATTTTTATAAAAAGATATTTTTGTCATTTTCTCATTCCGATAATAATTCCGTTGTGGGGTCCACCAATGATTGTGCTGTCGTACGAATATTCCCTGTTAAAATGAATATTCCCCGACCAATCGAATATAATATAACAACTTGCGTACTTTGCAAAATTTATAAATATTACCCACAACTATAACAGTATAACAAATTCACACCTTAATATTCAAAAATGATATTTATAGAAAATTCATCTTTATTCATAAAAGTTGGGGTCTTACAACCCCCTTCTTATGAAATTTCACCCTTGAAATTAGGGTACATACCTGGTATGTCGAAGAGGTGAGGATACCTTGATTTTATTTCAGATTCTAACTCCCAGGTCATTTCCTCAACATCGTGGTTTCTCCATAAAACTTTGACTTGAGGTATAACCTTGGAGCGTAGAATATGTTCCTTCTTATACAAGATTTTAATTGGAACTTCTTCATACGTTAAATCTTCCGCTATTTCGTCCGGTTCTAACTCAATAATGTGGTTCGAGTCTTCCACATATTTACGTAACATGGATATGTGAAAAACGTTATGAACACGAGACATACTTGGCGGTAAAGCGAGTCTATAGGCCACAGTTCCTACTCGGTCAAGGATTTCAAATGGGCCAATGAATCGAGGATTGAGCTTTCCTCTCTTTCCAAATCTCGTAACTTTCTTCCATGGAATAACACGTAACAACACATGTTCTGCAACATTAAATTCCACGTCCTTCCGATGAAGATCAGCGTAACTCTTTTGACGATTTTATGAGGTTTTTATACGTTGCCGGATCATTTGAATCTTTTCCGTTGTCATGCATACCAATTCCGGTCCCAACAACGTTGCTTCACCCACCTTGTCCCAGCATACTGGAGAACGACATTTTCTTCCATACAACACCTCAAATGGAGCCATGCCGATACTTGCTTGATAACTGTTGTTGTAGGAAAATTCCACCAATGGTAAGAACTTGTCCCAACTTATTTTGATGTCAAGGACACAGAGTCTTAATAGATCCTCAAGAGTTTGAATAGTCCTCTCCGACTGTCCGTCCGTTTGAGGATGATACGCCGAACTAAATCGTAAATCTGTGCCCATAGCTTTTTGTAAACTAACCCAAAATTGTGAAGTGAATCTTAGGTCTCAATCAGAAACTATGGATACTAGCATACCATGCAGTCTTACAATCTCATTTATGTAAATACGAGCAAGACGTTTAAGTGAATAAGTTTCTCGTATAGGTAAGAAATGAGCCGACTTGGTCAATCTATCAACAATGACCCAAATTGCATCTATGCCTTGAGAAACCTTAGGAAGACCAGTAACGAAATCCATGGTAATGTGCTCCCACTTCCATTCGGGAATTTTAAGTGGTTACAATGGACCTTTTGGCACTTGATGTTTCACCTTGACACGTTGACAAGTTAAACACCTTGAGATATACTCCGCGATCTCTCTCTTCATATTGCTCCACCAAAATGTATGTCGAAGATCACGATACATTTGGAACTCCCAGGATGGATTACAAACGGTGTGTTGTGCGCCTCCATCATGATTTTATACTTCAAGTCAGAATCGTTAGGAACACAAAGTCTGGAGTTGACTCGAAGTATTCCTTCTTCATCGATTCTTGCTTCCAGAATAGCACCTTCTTGCATTTTCTTCTTCATACGCATTAGCTCTAGGTCTGTAGCTTGAGCAACTTTAACTTTATCGATTAAGCTCAGTTTTACTCGTATGTTTGCCATCATCATGTGGGTCCCTGGAGTCTTTAGCTCTATCTCCATCCTTTGCAAGTTATACAAAATGGGCCTTTGCGTTGACAATAACGCACTCGTACCTGCATATGATCTTCTACTCAATGCGTCAGCTACTACGTTCGCTTTTCCAGGATGGTATTGAATAATATGATTATAATCTTTCAACAGTTCGAGCCAATGTCGTTGCCGCATGTTGAGTTCCTTTTGAGTGAAGAAATATTTGAGGCTTTTATGATCCATATAGATCTCCACTTTCTCCCCATACAAGTAATGCCTCCAAATTTTAAGTGCGAAGACAACAGCTTCCAACTCTAGATCATGAGTAGGATAATTCCTCTCATATTCTTTGAGTTTTCGAGAGGCATAGGCTATGACTTTCCCATGTTGCATGAGAACACATCCTAACCCTTTGCCCGAAGCATCACTGTAGATGACAAATCCCTCGAGAGCGGATGGTATTGTCGGAAAAGGTCTGAAATGAGTCTCCTCTTGAGTTCTTGAAAACTCTTCTCACATTTCTCGCTCCAACCGAATTTTATATCTTTCCGAGTCAGCTGAGTTAATGGAGTAGCAATTCGAGAAAACACTTCTATGAATCTCCGATAATAACCAGCTAAGTCGAGAAAGCTATGTACTTCGGTCACTGATTTAGGTTGCTCCCAGCTTTGAATTGCTTCAATCTCTGCTGGGTCAACAGATATTTCATGACTTGATACTACGTGCCCAAGGAATGCTACTTCCTCAAGCCAGAACTCACATTTCTTCAACTTGGCATATAACTTGTTCTCACGAAGCTTTTGGAGTATCAGCCTCAAGTGTTGCTCATGATCTTCACAGCTTTTGGAGTAAATAAGGATGTCATCAATAAAGATGACCACAAAGTGATCCAAATATTCCATGAATACTTGGTTCATCATATCGATGAAGGCAGCATGAGCATTAGTCAATCCAAAAGACATGACTAGGAATTCATAATGCCCGTACCGAGTTCTGAAAGCCATCTTTGGAATGTCATCGGTTTTAATCTTCAATTGGTGATATCCGGAACGAAGATCAATCTTTGAAAAGAATTTGGCGCTTTGCAATTGGTCAAACAGGTCATCAATGCGAGGTAACGAGTATCTATTTTTGATAGTGACATGGTTCAACTCCTGATAATCAATACAAAGTCGCATACTCCCATCTTTCTTCTTCACGAATAGAATAGGATCTCCCCAAGGAGACGTACTAGGACGAACCGATGTCTAACAATTCCTCCAGTTAGGTCTTTAACTCTTGAAGTTCAATAGGAGCCATTCGATATGGGGCTTTGGAAATAGGTTTTGTATCGGGTTCAAGGTCGATACAAAATTCAATTTCACGCTCTTGGGGTAGGCCAAGAAGTTCTTCAGGGAATACGTCAGGAAATTTATTAACAATAGAAATATCATTCAAAACTAACGTATTTTTGTTTAAATCCGTGACATGAGTTAAGAAAGCTTGACATCCGTTTTTCAATAAACGAATAATTTTATGGCTTGAGATGACAATGATTGATTTTAATGGTTTGGTTGCTTGAATTGGCATAATAGGTTGGTTAGGAATATGAAAGCTAACAACCTTACGAAAATAATCAATTTTTGCATGATGAGTAGTTAACCAATCAATCCATAGAATTAAGTCAAATGCAAGTATTTTCAATGAAATAAGATCGACAGGTAATGTGAGGGCACCGATTTGAACCAAACAAGACTTATAAACAATGGATGTAATGAAGGTTTCTCCCAACGGAGTTTTCACAGATAAGTCAAAGTCTAATTTCTCCGGAGTCAAATTTAAACGTTGAGCGCAAGTAAGAGAAATAAAAGAATGGGTAGAACCGGTATCAAATACGGTATATACTTTTCTAGAGTTTATGATAAGCTTACTCGTGATGACCTCGTTCGGGTTCCTTGCTTTCTGGGAGGTGACAACAAACGCTTTCCCTTGAACTACTTGTTTTGACTTGTCTAGGATGACATTTTGTGCCACCATTACAACTGGACTTGGCTTCCCTGTACGACAAAATCTAGCTAGGTGACCTTCTCTTCCACAATTGTAACATGTTTTGGACTACTGCGCACAATTTGGTCTGATGTGTCCCTCCCCTCCGCATTTTAAGCATATGATAGGTGGTCGTTCTCCTTCCTTAACAACAGGTGTTGGTGTTGACGTCTTTCCATCATTGTTGAATCTCCTCTTCTTGAAATGTCCACTTTTATTATCTTGGCCATGATTACCACCGAAGTGGTTACCATTTTTGGCATGTTGATTCCCTCCACGTTTATTGTCTCCGCTTCGATGACTGCTACCACTGATATTATCATTTTTCTACCTGCTCTCCCTTGGTTGGGATGTCTCATTATCGCGCTCCAATAACTGAGCACTATTTACAACATCTGAATATAAACACAGTTTGTGAGAGATAAGGTATTGACGTATCTCGGGTTTCAAACCTCTTAGAAACATCCGTGTCATTCTCTCCTCATTATCAACTAAGTGGGACGCAAACCGGGATAACTCGGCAAACTTGGCTTCGTACTGTGACACGGTCATGTTGTTTTGCTCCAACTTGATGAACTATACCTCTTTCATGTGACGAATACTTTTGGGAAAGTACTTGTCATTGAACATTTCTTGGAACTTCTCCCAAGACATTTTGAGTGCGGTAGGCTGGGTACACTTTACAGATTCCCACTAGTGATCTGCCTCTCCTCGACACATGAAGGTGGAAAAGGGAACCTTTTGCTCCTCAGAACATCCCAAGACATCAAATATCTTGGTGATCTGCTTTATCCACGTCTCCGCCTTAAGTGGTTTTGGCTCTCCAATAAACTCCGGTGGTCCCAGCTCCTTGAACTGCTTAGCAGTGACCGTCCAAGAGTTGCCAGTGTTTCCACCTGCATTTTGGACAGGAGCCGTTCTCGCCTGATGTTTCATGAATTGCATAAAGCTTCTGAACATCCCATCGTTCATCATTTGATCGGTGTTATTGTTTACTTGAGGATTATTATCTTCTTGTTGCACATTCTCAACATTCTCGGATGTCATTTTCAAATACTATCACAAAAAAATGGTTAATTGACACACCACATAATATCCCTATATTCTGACCGACCAATTAAATAACAAATAAACTTAGGTAGGTCATACTAGCGAAGGAATTACCCGTCTCTCCCCCTAGTTCTAGTCTCACATCTTAGCTAGGGATCATATCCCTAAGCTTTGATACCAACTGCGACGCCACCAAAATAGGTATACATCACCCATTCTGAGTCGCCAAATACATGGTACATAATACAAATACAAATACAAACTTAAATATACAACATGAGCTGTGAGTTTTAATGCAAATATTGTCTTCTAGACAGTATTTAAACTAAAAATAAGTCATCAATACATTTATTATCACACTATTTCACAGAATAGTGAGGACTACTAATGCAAACATCTGGACCGTCACTCCGTTCCCCGACTAGTCCCAGCTATATTCTCATTTCCTGAAGAGAACAATGAAAGCAAATGTGAGCTCAACTAACACAGTAAGAAATATTATGACTAAGATAATGCAGAATAAATTATCGTTAGCCTTCAATAATGTTAAACTGATAATATACAATAGACATCAAGTTTAACTACAGAGGAACAAGCAATCCATTAGAAGAGTCAAGTAGAACATGAAATCTACTATCTTCTATGATTTAAAAAGTTTATCAACAGTTTTATCGCTGAGACACAACTTAATAAATAATCCAAATCATTAAATCATCTCTACACTACGACCAACGATATTCATTAGTATTATGACCACAAATTATCCATGCACTACGGGCCAAGGATATTCGTGTTTTCACCAATGGTCATGATCATGCCAATAACTTTCCATCAATGCACTACGGGCCAATGAGGACTTTTACCACATCATTTGTAACATTACGGTCATGATTATACCGAATAATCCCTAGTCATAATCATACCAAGTCCATCTATGCACTACGACCAAAGATGACTTTCATAACAATATAAGCATGAGGATGATGGCAATGATATAAGAATTCAATTAAAAGAAAGCAAATGACAAATTTTTAAAGATTTATAATTTAATTTATCCAGAATTCAATAATATCCAAATTGTCAACATGATACTGCTTTGTGGAGTAAAATTTAAGAATAATATTGTATCAAAAAATGATTTGGACCAAAAAGAAATCAATTTTTATTATGAATAGTACCCCAGGTGAATAGTAACTGAGTGAATAGTATCCCATGAATAGTAATTCAGGAATAGTACTCCATGAATAGTACTCCGACATAAAAAGGTTAAAACTTATCAAGAATGCTCAGAATAATATTTCCATAAAAAGATACTAGATGAAACGCAAATATCAAGGATATTCTACTAATTTAATGGAGTATAGAAGCCAAAACTTAACAAAATGAGTATAGAATTCAAAATCTGAAATGAAATAATATTACTTACATACTACAGAGTATGTAAGAAAATATTATTTCATACGAATACTGAACAAAAATAATATCCATTACCTTAAAAAGAAGAGTATTCCGACTGGTAGGGCGGAGATATTCTTCAAGAAAACTTATACTATTTTCTATGTGCAAAGCTTCCTTAAACTCTAAAGAAATACGCTCAATATTATAGAAGAAGAATTCTCTGATTCTGGTGTGATTTTCAATTCTAACTAAACATCCTATTTATAGGAGAATAGAAGAATACTATTTAGAAACAGACTGCACAATGATTTCAAAATAAAATTCACGGGCGTTCGGCCGATTATAAAAAAAAATTAATTTTACTATGCAGGCACTATGCAAACACTATGAATAATAAAATATAATATATTATATTTTTCATAAAAAACAAAACTTATTATATATATATATATATATATATATATATATATATATATATATATATATATATATATATATATATATATATATATAACGCCAACTTCCCGTGAACAAAAAAATTTTTCATCAGGTTATTTTTTCCTCCACCAAAGTCTTTCACACATGAGCCCCATCATGTGTCATCATCACATGTGGGCCCCACCTTTTATAATACCTATATATATACACTGAATAACTTTCTACCGATTAATTTGAAAAATGGGTAAATGGGGGTCCAAATAATAAGCAAAATTTACCACAAATACTTTCCCTCAATATTTTTAACAACATTTATTCATCATTATTATAACTCACTATATTAACAACCAGATCATTCCCAGAAAAGAGGGGGCTTTCCAATAAGGATTTCTCCCTATTGGCGCGCAATTAGGTGACCAATCCTCTCCTCGACAGAACTTTCTAGACATTGTTAATTATGCAAATAATAATATGAATAACTTGTCATCTCAATTATTGATTTAATAATATATAAAATATTGACAATAATTGAATCAAATAACGTGAGATACTATGCATCAATTACTGTAGCAATAATTGAATAAAAATGAATGACTTCTCACGTAAACATCAATAATCAATACCGTGTAACATCTTTATGCAAACATGCCAGACATCGCATACTTTTAAACATCAGTTATTTCAACAGTTAACGGTAAAACTTTCGCTGTTAATTTTATAAAAAGATATTTTTGTCATTTTCTCATTCTGACAATAATTCCGCTGTGGGGTCCACTAATGATTGTCTTGAGTCGCATTTAATATTTTCTGTTAAAATGAATATTCCCGACCAATCGAATATAATATAACAACTTGCGTACTTTGAAAAATTTATAAATATTACCCACAACTATAACATTATAACAAATTCACACCTTAATATTCAGAAATGATATTTATAGAAAATTCATCTTTATTCATAAAAGTTGGGGTCTTACATAATTAATTATTGATTTATATGATATGAAAATATTTATTTAATGTGGATGGATATGGAAATATTTATTTTGTGTGGATATAAATGAAGGAATTAATGCTGAAGTGTTTTATCAGTATTTTGTCGGAATGGAGGTATTAAAAATCGTACGTATGAGGATTTCAGTCATTTTTCGTTTGAAATTTGGAAAACTTAAATCTACAATGTTGTAGAGAATTTAATTTCCTATGGAATGTACATAAAATTCGTATTTTTCTGATAAAAAGGCTATTTATTATGAATTATTGAAGTTTTGGAAATAAATATTTTTATTAAAAACATGGTGGGCCCCACTTTTGGTTGGTGAGAAATGTGCTGAAAATTTATTTCAAAAATGGTGGGCGTGAATAGTAGCAGGTAAAGCCATCAGGTAGCATGTTAGTCTGCTATGGCGTTCTAAGCATTTTCCTATAAATATGGTGCTTAGTTAGAATTGAAAATCACACCAGAATCATAAGCTTTCTGTCTCTATATTATCGAGCGTATTTTGTGTATTTAGATACTTTATGAGTTGCTATTCAATGTAAGTCCTTTAGCTTTATACCTGATATTTCAGCCGGAAGTACTGTTCTTTTGAGGTAAGGGATGTTATTTTCTTCGTAAATGATATTATTTTCTTCAATATCATTATGCCGAAATATTGATATGAATTTTGTTGTGGAATTTCTTCCTTTTTGTGTCGGGGTTACTATTCACATATACGACACTATTCACATATACGACACTATTCACGAATACGGCACTATTCACAGAAAAAAATGAAATTTTCTTTTCTTTGTCCAAGTTGTCTATTATGGTTACTATCTTTGATTGTATCCATATTTTGATCTTTAGTCTTGAATTTTACTCCACTATGGTTTATTATAGAGTATTTTTGAACTTGGATTATCTAAAGTACGAATCCCTAATCTTTGTCCTTTTATCTAACTGGATTCATTTTTTAAAAATATTTTTCATCATCCTCAGTCCTAAATGTTGATATAACTGAATATCTTTGGCCTGTAGTGCAAAGATAAATGATTACCTGATGAATATCTTTGGCCTGTAGTGCAAAGATGGACAGGTGTTGAGATGAACATAACCAACTAGTGATACAAATGAATATCTTTGGCCCGTAGTGCAAAGATGAATATTTGATTCAAGATGTATATTGATTGATGTTACAGGGATAAAATATTGATGATGGACTTTTAAATTCATAGATGATAGTAGATTTCATTCTCTACTTAAACTCTTCTAATGAATTGTTATTTTCACTGCGAATATTGATCTAAAACTGGTTGTCCATTATATTTTATCTGATTTGTTGAAGGCTAACGATAATTTGTTGTTCATTATCTTAGTCATAATATTCTTTACTGGGCTAGTTGAGCTCACCCTTTTTCCTTATTTTTCCATTTTTCTTCTCAGGAGGTGAGAATATAGCAGGAACTAGCCGGGGTATGGAGTGATGGTTCTAGAAAGTTGTTTTAGCAGTCCTCACTATTTTTGTAAAATAGTGTATCAATAATTGTAATGAGGACTCCTTTTGAGTTTGAATACTGTCTATTAGACAATATTTGTATTTAAACTCACAGTATATGTGTTGTCGTATTTTGCACGACAATTGTAATAATGAAGTTGTAGTTATTTCTATACCATGTATTTGGCGACTCAGAATGGGTGATGTATACCTATTTTGGGTGCGTCACAGTTGGTATCAGATCTTAGGGATATGGTCTCTAGCGGAGATCGAGGAATAGAACTAGGAGGGAAGAGACGAGTAATCCTTCGCTAGTGTGTCATACCTAAGCTTATTTGGTTGGTCAGTCGGAGCATATGGTTAATATGTGATAGGTTAATTTGTTAATTCACCCTTGTTTTGTGGGAGTATTTGAGAATGGCAGCTGAAAATATTAACAATGGAGTGAATGAGACCGTGGAGACATATTTAATCACCACCCAGGGGAACGTGCAACATGAAGGCAATATTCTTCCTGTAAACAACACTACCGAACAAATGATGAATGATGGGATGTTTAGAAGCTTTTTGCAGTTCATGCAAAATCAGACGAGGGAGACTCGTGTACCAAATACGGGTGAAAATGATAGCAATACACGGCTTGTCACAACCAAGCAGTTCAAAGAGTTGGGACCACTAGAATTTATGGGAAAGCCGGATCCGATCAAGGCAGAAACGTGGGTTAAACAAATTACCAAAATATTTGATGTCTTGGGATGCACGGAGGAACATAAGGTTCCATTCACCACCTTTATGTTCTGTGGTGAGGCAGACTACTGGTGGGAGTCTATGAAGCGTACCCAGCTAGCCGCACTCAACATGTCTTGGGAAACATTTCAGAAACTGTTTAATGACAAGTACTTTCCTTAAAGTATTCGTCATATGAAGGAGGTAGAGTTTATTAGACTGGAACAAAACAACATGACGGTGTCCCAGTACGAGGCGAAGTTCGCAGAGTTATCCAGGTTTGCACCTCATTTGGTAGAGAATGAGGAACAAATGACGTGGATGTTTCTGAGAGGTCAAAAATCCGAGATTCGATAATATATTATCTCTCATAAATTTTCTTTATATTCAGATGTTGTAAACATGGCTCAATTATTAGAGCGAGATAATGAGTATGTTCAACTAAAGGACCAAAACCAGGGTCATACCAGTGGCAGCAGTCATCAGAGAAATGACAACCAGCGGGGAGGAAAACATTAGGACAAAAGCGGTAACCACTCTAGTGGTAATCGTGGATGTACCTGTTAAAATCTTGGATAAGAAGGAACATATTCTACGCTCCAAGGTTATACCTCAAGTCAAAGTTTTGTGGAGAAACCACGATGTTCAGGAAATGACCTAGGAGTTAGAATCCGAAATGAAATCAAGGAATCCTCACCTCTTCAACATACCAGGTACGTACCCTAATTTTTCTTTAAATATCATTTTTGAATATTAAGGTGTGAATTTTTTATAATGTTATAGTTGTGGGTAATATTTATAAATTTTCCAAAGTAAGCAAGTTGTTATATAATATTCGATTGGTCGAAAATATACGTTTTAACAGGAAATATTCGTACGATGACACAATCATTGTGGAATGAGAAAACGACATAAATATCTTTTTATGAAAATAACGGCGGATGTTTTACCATTAACTGCTAAAATACCTGGTGATAAAAGTACAGTAATATGCGTGGTTGCATAGTCACACACAGTATTGATTATTGATGCTTACGTGAGAAGTCACTCAGTTTTGTTCAATTATTGTTACAATAATTGCTGCATAATAAATATTATTAAATCTATAATTGAGACGGCAAATTTATTCATATTATTATTTACAAATATTGACGATGTCTAGAAAGTTCTGTCGAGGAGAGTTTTGGTCACCTAATTGCGCGCCAATAGGGAGAAATTCTTATCGGAAAGCCCCCTCTTTCCTGGGAACGATCTGGTTGTTAAATATTACGAATTATAATAATGATGATAAATGTTGTTAAAAATATTGAAGGGATTTAATAAAGTATTTGTTGTAGATTTTGGCGTATTATATGGACTCTCATTTACCCATTTTTTAAAATAATCGGTAGAAAGTTTTTCATTATAAGAGGTGGATCCCACATGTGATGATGACATGTGGGAACTACATGTGTTGAAAAATGAAATTATGGGGGAGGATTCACGGGTTAATATGGTGATGGTGATGTTTTGTTTTTTATGAAAAAAAAATATATTATATTTTATTATGCATAGTATTTGCATAGTAAAAAATGAAAATTATTAGACGATTCAAATTGCGCCCGTTATTTGCTAGTACTGTGCATCTGTGATTATTTCCAAATAGTATCCTTCCATTCTCCTATAAATAGGATGCTTAGTTAGAATTGAAAATCACACCAGAATCAGAGAATTCTTCTTCTATAATATTGAGCGTATTTCTACAGAGTTTTGGGAAGCTTTGAGCGTAGAAAATAGTAAAAGTTTTCTTCAAGAATATCCCCGCCCTACCAGTAGGAATACTCTTTTTTTAAGGTAAGGGATATTATTTTTATTTAGTATTCGTAAGAAATAATATTTTCTTCCATACTCTATAGTATGTAAGTAATATTATTTTGTTTCAGATTTTGAATTCTATACTCGTTTTGTTAAAGTTTTGGCTTCTATACTCCATGAAATTAGTAGAATCCTTGATATTTGCGCTTCATCCAATATCTTTTCATGGAAATATTATTATGAGCATTCTTGATAAGTTTTAACTTTTTCATGCCGGAGTACTATTCACGGGGTACTATTCACTCAGGTAATATTCACCTAGGGTACTATTTATGACAAAAATTGATTTCTTTTCAATCCAAATCATTTTTGATACAATATTATTCATGAATTTTACTCCACAAAGCAGTATCATGTTTGCAATTTGGACATTATTGAATTTTGGATAAATTAAATTATAAATCTTTAAAAATGATGGTAGAAGAAGCGAGTCGGGGGGAGGTTTCAAAAAAGAGAAGGTACAACAATGATAACGTGAAGACGTCAGCACCAACATCCACTGTTTCTAGGGGAGGAAAATGATAACCGATCGTTTGTTATAAATGCGGGAAAGAGGGACACATTAGCCCAAACTTCCCACAACAATCCAAGGTGTGTTATAACTGTGGAAAGGAAAGTCATATAGCTAGAGATTGTCTTGTAGCGAAACCAAGTCCAACGGGGATGGTGACTCCAAAGGCTGTCCCGGATAAGTCAAAGTCGGTGGTTCTGAAAGGCGTTTTCGTGGATCGCCCAAAATGCGAGGTACCCGAATGAGGTGATCACGGGTAAGTTAATCATAAACTCTTGCGAAGTTTATACCTTATTAGATACCGGTTCTACCCATTCTTTTATCTCTCCTGCTTGTGCTCAACGTTTGAACTTGACTCTGGAGAAATTAGACCTTGACTTATCTGTTGAGACTTCGTTAGAAGAAGCTTTCGTTACATCTATTATTTATAAATCTTGCTTGATTCAAGTTGGAACCATCACATTACCTGCTGATCTTATTTCGTTGAAAATACTTGCATTTGATGTGATTTTAGGGATTGATTGGTTAACCACTCATCATGCTAAAATTGATTATTTTCGTAAGGTTGTTAGTTTTCATATTCTTAACCAACCAGTTATGCGAATTCAAACAACCAAACCGCTAAAGTCAATCACTATCATATCAAGCCATAAAGCTATTCGTTTATTAAAAAACAGATGTCAAGCTTTCTTAGCCCATATCACGGACTTGAACAAAAACATGTCAGATTTGAATAATATTTTTGTTGTTAGTGAATTTCCGACGATTTCTGAAGAACTTCCCGGTCTACCCCCAGAACGTGAAGTTGAATTCTTTATTGACCTTGAACCTGGTACAAAGCCCATTTTTAAAACCCCATATTGAATGGCTCCTATCGAACTTCAGGAGTTAAAGGTCCAACTACAAGAGTTGTTGGACATCGGTTTCATTTGTCCTAGTACATCTCCTTGGGTTGCTCCTGTTTTATTCGTAAAGAAGAAAGACGAGAGTATGCGACTTTGTATTGACTATCGGGAATTGAATCATGTCACCATCAAGAATAGGTATCTGCTACCTCGCATTGATGACCTTTTTGACCAGTTGCAAGGAGCACAATTCTTTTTAAAGATCGATCTTCATTCTGGATATCATTAGCTGGAGATTAAAACTGAGGATATTTCGAAGACGGCCTTCAGAACTCAGTACGAGCATTATGAATTCTTAGTCATGTCTTTTGGATTGACTAATGCTCCTGCTGCTTTCATGGATATGATGAACCGTGTATTCAAAGAATATTTGGATCAGTTCGTTGTCGTCTTTATTCATGACATCCTCATCTATTCCAAAAGCCATGAAGATCATGAGCACCATTTGAAGCTGGTACTGCAAAGGCTTCGTGATAACAAACTATATCCCAAGCTGAAGAAATATGAGTTATGGCTTGAGGAAGTAGCATTTCTTGGGCACGTGGTGTCAAAACATGGAGTATCTGTTGACCTGGCGAAGATTGAAGCAATACAAAGTTGGAAGCAAACCAAGTTTGGGTGGATCAAGCACGACGTAGCTCTCGGCTTTTAGCCGTGTGACAACCCTAATTTTTATAAGTTATTAAAATAAGAATTTAATAATTAAAATTCTTATTATAAGATGTTTTGAGTTTGAGTATGTATATATATACGTGCTATATATTTTGAAATATGTGATCTGGTGTGAAGAGAAATATATATTCATATATTGGGAAAGTGAGGTTTAATAGTTAAATTAACTATGAAGAAATTAAATGAATTTTGTAATTAGTTTTAAATATTTATTGAATTAAATAAATATTTTAATTAATTTATTTATTGAGATAAATAAATAATTAATGAATTGTGGTGCATTAATTTAGTAATGAAATTGAATAATGGTAATTTTATTTGAAAGATTTAATTTAATTTAATGACTTAATTAAATTAAATGAGTTGTTTAATATTAAAGAAAATAAGTAAATTAAATAAAGCGATGTTTAAGTCTAATTTTTTTAATTAAATTAGATATATGATTATTTATTAATCATCAGAAGAATTATAATAAAAATTATAATTATTATAATTGTAAGTTATGTAAATTGGTTACAGGTGTGACAAAATAAAACTATATAATATAATATTATCAAAATAAATTGGAATGGGGGGAATTGTGTGTAACCAAACAAGGCCTTGTGGCCTTTGGCTTATTTTTAACTGATGCTTATTTGGTTTTGTAACTGATGTGCGTGAGAAAGAGGGGTTGTCAGTTTATTTCTACGCATTTTATTTATTTGCCTAAGACTAGTTAATAGAGATATAGAGAGAACAGATAAAGGCAGAGAGAGAGTTTGTGAGAAATTCTCTGTAGATTTTGCTAGGGAATTGGAGTATCAAGGGAAAAATAATTCTCTTCCCAACAAACAAATATTCAAGGTATAATCTACTCTAATCTTAACTTCTATCTTTGAAATTTCTATTAGTAGTTGTGTTGGTTTGATATATATGCATGTGTATGTGGGTTATAATCTGTTAATCAACATATGTGAGTGCTATTTGATGATTAAATACATGAAATTGGGTTTGTAGTAGAAGATTTCAAAAATAGTGTTTATGTTTATAGGATATGGCTTTAGAAAGTACAAAATTTTATGTTTAATATGTGTGATAATCTGTAAATGGCAAAAAGCACTTTTACCGTCGTGTCATCGTCGTCGACTTTAGTAAGCAATTATCGAACTTTAAAATATGCAATTGGACCATCGTGCTTTCTAAAATCTGAAAATTTGTTATTAGCCCAATTTCTTGGACGAAAGTCAAATAATTACATACGTGGCATTGAAAAATAAAATCAAAATATTATTATTTTTTTATGTGGCAATACAAAATAAAATCAAAAATAAAATCATTGATTACGTGGCAAAAAATGATTAAAATAATATTAAATTAATAATAAATAATGATTAATTCATTTTAAAATAAAATAATTAATTTTAAAAATAAAAATAAAATATTTAATTTTAAAATAAAATAATTAAAATAATAAAATTAAAATAAATATTTGGAATTAATGATTAATAATTAATCATTAACTTCTAAAATGATTATTTTATTTTATTTTTAAAATTAATTATTAATCATTCTGTTAAAAAATCATTAACTTGTAAAAAATTCATTTTTGTTACATTAAAAAAAAATTCTATTTTTGTTTTTAAAAATAGAATTTTTTTTAAACAGAATTTTTAAAAAGAGAATTTTGTAAAAACAGAATTTAAAAAAATAGTTTTTTTTTAAAACAGAATTTTTTAAAACCAAATTTTATTTTAAAAGTTAAAAAGAAATTCTGTTTTTATTTTTAAAAACTGAATTTTTTAAAAGCAAAAACAAAATTTTTTTTATGTGGCAAAAATGATTTATTTACAAGCTAATGATTTTTTTAATCGGAATGATTAATAATTAATTTTAAAATAAAATAAAATAATCATTTTACAAGTTAATGATTAATTATTAGTCATTAATTCCAAATATTTATTTTAATTTTATTATTTTAATTTAAAATTAATTATTTATTTTATTTTTAAATTTAATTATTTTATTTTAAAATGAATTATTTTAAAATGAATTAATTATTAATTATTATTTATTTTAATTTTATTATTATTTTAATCATTTTTGCCACATAATCAATGTTTTTAATTTTTTTGTATTGCCATATAAGAAAATAATAATATTTTAATTTTTTTTCAATGCCACGTGTGTAATTATTTGACTTCGGTCCAAGAAATTATACGGAATGGCCTGAATTTTCAGTTTTATAAAGTACAATGGTCCGATTGCATATTTTTAAAGTTCAGTGGCCAATTGTTTACAAGTCGACGACCACAGGCGGGTAAATGTGCTTTTTGCCATCTGTAAATTGATGTTGGATTATGTTAAGAAACGAAAGCGGCGTAGTTTAAATCATGTCAATTGATTAAGAAACGAAGTCGTGGCGATCGAATTCGCTAAATTGTCAAAACATGAACAATTAGTATGAACAAGAGTTATAAATTCATATTTGGGTTAGTTAATGTTTATGTTAATTGTTGGGTATTTGGTATGTTGTAGTTTTATGAGTTACAAACCCAAAGAATCAAGAATGAACCAATTTGGATGAGTATAACTCATGTTATAAAAATCTGAAGGGGTACGTGTTTGTAAAATCGCGAAGATTAGATCCTGAGGGGTCAGATTGCCTCCTGTAGCATTATGGCACGCCTCAAGGCTAATTAGCGCAATACTTGCCACGCATCAAGAATCGGTAGATCGCTTCTACGACTTGTCAGAGTACATTAAGCATAACATTTTCATACAAACTCCGATTAAGGTGATTCAAGATGATCCGGAACGAGGAAGAATAGACCTACAACTTTTGTTCTTTAAGAATTTCAATTGGAGGTCGTTAGGAAGGGTCAAAATAGTAATCTTTGTGATCACATATTTATTCGGAGGCGATTGAGGGAGGCGTCGAAGCAGCACATACGCAAGTATAGTGCTCCCGACGATGGAATATGTTATTCTAACTTATGTAACATAAAAATGCATGATATTATACATGAAATATAAGATTTTCTTGCTCATATTAGAAAGCATTGGCATGCCTTAATATGTGTTTTGAAAAGAAACTTAAAGATTTTGAAAACAAACCTTGCGGAAACTTATGTTCTATGAGTTCTGAACTTAGTGGTTTATAAACATGATTGAGTTCAAATATAAATGAGCATGATATGGTGTTTATAGTGTCTTTGTTCATGATTAAACTTGTTAGACCTTGTGATTAGATAAATTTCAAGAAAAGCTTAGTATAATAAGATAATGAACATGAATGCTATAGGATATAGTTTCTGAACTTGAAAATATGTTAACATGATTTAGTTACTTATGGTAAGAGTTTCAAAGTTGATTTACATGCGCTATATTGCATCATTCATGTAAAAAGATTTCAAAGGCAACCTCGAGCATGTTTTCTAACCTAAGTTCCATTATATAAGTATTTAGATTCTAAAGGCTTGAGATGCCATATTACGTTTTATTATGTCTCTAAACATGATTCGTAGGTAATGGACATAAAGATGATTTAATCAAACATGAGTTAAAGCATATTTCAAAGTGTTAAACAATGCTAGTTGTGAATGAATGATATGAACATCATGATCATATGTATTAACAGACTGTGAGACCTTTATATGTAGAAATATTGTGACAACCCCAAATCCCTGTACTTCATTACCTCAAGATTTGGTGTTCACGTAATCAAAAAATTCATATTTAACTACCCAATTATAATAAATTGAATAATAAAAACCTGCCCATACAGGATTACTTAAATAAAAAACATTATCTCCCCAGGTTCTCTAACCTTTAATACATCATTCAAGTGTGGAAATAAAATTATTACATCACATCATTATTAAAAGTCTATCATCAATGATAAAACAAAATTACAAGTCTTCAATACTTGTACATTTTTCCCTTTCCTTTGCTAGTTGTAGGTTTATCTACCTTCTCATTCATAGCTGCAATAAATGTATAAATATGCAAGAGTGAGCAAACAAAGCTCACTTGAGATAAGAATAAATTTCTTTACAACATTTGCCAAATAATAGGTTCAATAGAACTGAATGATATGTTCTATTAACTTTTCAGCATTTGCCAAATAATAGGCTCTATAGAACTGAATAATTTGTTCTATTAACTTTTCAACATTTGCCAACTCATAGGCTCTATAGAACTGAATAATTTGTTCTATTAACATTCTTAAATAAACTACTGAGGGTCAAGTGACCATGAACCATGTCCACAATTATAAGTAATCTTTCAACTTTAACTTTAATAGTCATATGACTATAAGGACTCCACGTACTCAGGGGGATCAATCCTTCGTACAATGTATTGTGCACAACCATTTCAACGCTAAGCGTAAACCCCTAAACATAGGGTTGTTCATCTCAGTATTTAGAGTACAAGTCTGCACCAAAGAAAGTTTGGTTTGGATAAGCTTTCAAGGTTAATTGAAGTTTAATGATCATCAACTAGGGAACTAGTTGAATCCATAATATTTGATAATACAACAAATGTTTAATAATAACATAACTTAGAACATTTGAGAATCATAAATGAACCGATTCTATACATCTAACGCATGCTTGAAATAACTATAGATCATAAGTATTCAATAGAATGAATAAAATGTTTAACCTTTGCTTGAATAGTAAAATAAGCTAGGTTCAAGATTTATAATATTTAGAAATGAATTCCTGAACTTTAAGAAACTTGCTTAACTGTAAAAAGTAGAATGAATCAATCAATTGAGAATTTTCAATAATACTAGAGTTAGAGTTTGCTCAAATGAATTTTGGAAACAATAACATTTGATATAAAAAGCTTGCTCAATCAAAAGCATGCATTTATAAATATAGGACTAACTCAACGAAAATGTAGAGTTAAAAGAACTGTATAAACATAACAAATTAACTCAATAAAAGTATGGAGTTAGAAAACTTGCCTCGAGCGTAAGCTAAAATATTAAACTCACGTTCACCTAAACACAGTATTAAAACCATAACATCCATTAGACATACTAATATTCACGTTTCAATATAAAACGCATTACTAGCTAAACTTGTTATTTTAACACAAGTCTTGTGCTACACTTTACATTTCAGAATTCCCAAGTGTTAATCATCATAACACTTCACTATCGTTCATTGTATAAACTATGTTATCACATAACGCATTTTCGATTTAATAATCATTTTTGAAACTTTGATCATATTAACCACAACTCACTATGTTATGTTAACCTTAACATTACATATTTAACATGTTAACAAAATCTCAGATTATGTTATGACATTTCCCCAATTCTGCAGAATTAGCAGAAGTCAGCATCTCAAACTGGGTATGGGCAATGCTGCCATTGCAATACAAAACTGGGACCACAGCAATGCAATTTGCCTTTTTTTTTTTAGCACTTAAGCAGCAATTGCCTGTGTGGGTGTTCAGACAGACGCAGAGAAGGCTATGAATAGTAGCCGACTTTAGCCCAACAAACACAAATTTCACCCAATAGACTGTAATATTAACACGTAGAATAAATACAACAATATCATAAACATGATTGCTCACATTTACAACCAACTAGCACAATTTAACACTAACTACAACTATTTTAATTTCTCAAAACTCATGTTTTTCAAACAAAAACTCCATTTTCAAGTTCCTTCACAAAATTGAACACTATGATTTCAATTCTTGTCCAAATTACCTCATTCCAATTACGTTACACTAATACCTCATTGAACTAACATATGTAAGCCTCAATTTACAGTTTAATATAAGAATTGACCATCTAAATTGGTACTTTTCATGAACATATGAAAACATATATATAAACATACACTGTCAAAACTTTTTCTTCCACTGTCAAACGAATTTAGCATACCATTGTTGTTTAAACAAAATCTCTAATCACTATATACTCATATAATCACAAGTAATCCATTGTAAAGCAACAATTCAAAATATGAAATTCACATAACATGAAATTTTGCCGTAAAACCCATATATATATAATACTAATGTTGTGTAAAAATACCTTGAAGTTTCTTGCAATCCTTGTTAAACACACTGAAATTGTTGTAAAATTCCGAGGTTTCTCTCCAATTCTCTCTCAATTCTCTGTATGTTCTTAGCAACTGACCAAAGAACTGAAAATTTTTAAGCGTAAAACAAATATAAAAATCGATATGGCCTTAATTCACATATTAAGTATATCACTTAATACATATAACGTACATATATTATAATTATTATTTTATATATTATATTTATTTTAAAAATCTAGAAATTCCAAAAGTCATAAGGCTTGTTTGGCAAACCCTTTTATTTTATTAAAGAATTAATATATTAAGCCTTGTTTGGTAAACACTAAAATAAATTACTTTAATTTATTTTAATGACTCCTTATAATATAGTTATTTGTCACACTATATTAATCAAGCTTTCATATTTATTTTAATTAACTCAAATCACAATTAATTAAATAAATCCTTTAATCACATAACACAATACAAATAATATATCATTTAATTGAAATATCAATATAATATTCATTTCCTTAATTCATCAATTATTTTATTAAACAAATAATTCTCCAAATAATATTAAATCAATAAAACAAATATTCATTTACCGATAATCACATCCATTAAATATTTATATAACTCAATAAATATTTAAAATTACATTTAAAAATTCTGGAATGTTACAAATATGACCAAAGATATAAAGCATAATAAATACATAACCTTTTATGCTTTAATTTCATGGAAAGTCATGAACTAAAACTTGTAAAAATGAACTCAAGAATGGTCATATGCTTACGTAAGAACCTCTAACATGTATGTATGTTAAAGTATAACTGAATAGGTGTGTTAGAGTTGGATAAAAACAGGAAGTGCAAGCTCAAACAGTGCTGCCAAGGGAGGAGACATAACTGCTTGGCATTCCCTAAGCCAAACTGCAGAGCAAATTTGCCATGGCAGAGGAAATGATGTCTTATTATTTTAACTCTGAATCCAGACCTTAACGCATGTAGGTATGAATGTCTAAAGCTATATTACTTGTCATAGATGATGTTTTAAGCATAAGAGCATGTAATGGTTATATAAAACATAGAGTTGTTAAATTTTGCAAAATGCAAGAACTTTGTGAATCATGCATCTATGAGTTTGAATGTGCAACGAACACATAGCGAGTCAAGTGTGTAATAGATATATATGAACGTTGATGTAAAGTACGAGTGGTTAAGGTATACCTATACATTCCTAGCTATTCCAAGAGTATGATGAAAAAGTTAAATATAGGTTTTACAAACCTAGTTAAGAAATAATGTAACATTATTATTATTATATTAAGAATGTATGAAATATATGACTAATGGATGTGAATCAATGATTATATAACTGTGTAGGAATACACGAAGTGCAGATACGCGTTAAGCAGTTAAGTCGTAGTTCATAAACTACGAATCAGACAAGTCTTTCAGTTCCTATTTGCTCTGTGAACTTGATGATGAACTATTTTAAATCTTATTGCAAAGAGCATGATGTGTTATTTATATATTGAAAGTATGAAATGTTAAAGTTAATTTATGACTACGTTGATTGATTAAAGCATGCTGATTGAGTAAGGAACTCAATCTTTATACTTGGTATATGAACTGCAGCATGTATGTTATATGTTGAACATGTTATTATGTGCTATGTGATGCATGAAAAGCCGTTAGATCTTCTTTCAATATCGAGCTCAACCTTGCAAATAACCATTTTTGCCAGTTAAGGATCGAAGGTAACACTATGTGCTACTTGAATGACGTGGATCAGAAATAATACATGAAGATTAATATTTTAGCTAAAGTTGTTATTTCTTTATACCATGATTAAGATTCATGAGATGTACTAAATGTTTTATGATGTATAGTTTTATGTTGAGTTGTAAAGCTAAAGTTAGAGTTATTTGATATATAAAGGTTATCGGATTGAAATGTAAAATTTTATATAATAATAGTGATAGAGCGAATCATAAAATAATATTGATTCAAAGACATGTAGATGATAAAGGTTTTGATTCAGGGAATTAAAGTAAGAAGACATAAAAGTTTAAATTATTCCACATTTTATAAAGTTTAACAACGTATAATGATGTAAAATTAGAAGGTAGATTTGTTATTAACAACCAAAGTTGAGAATTAAATTGTATGAATTTTGGGGTCGTTATAGTTGGTATCAAAGTTGTAGGTTATAAACCTTAGGTAAGAGTACCCTACGCTATAACCTTAGAGAATAAAGGAGAAGATGATAAAGAAGTTAAGAATCAAAAAGTTATATTTAAGTATGGTACAATTGTACTCTTTAATAGTTGATATATGGTATCTGGGCCAAACGATTCCTTCCTAGAGCGAAGGTATATACGAACTAGCAACTCGGAACCTAGTTTGTTGATTGTTTGTGGGAAACCACTCAGTGTACCATATTAAAACTGTTAGAGAAAAGAATTTTAAGGGAGATGATTATAGAATAAGATCACGACGTGATCAGTTTAAGTTATAAAGAAAGATGGTATGTAATATTTGAATAATTATAGCTTGATGCTATGAAGATGATGTACTATGAAATAGTACAAGATAAACTCACGAGGAGTTGTAGATAATGTGATACGAGGAATTCATATTGAGCAAGTTAAGAGCAAGTTATGAGTAAGATAGAGTTATGTGGGATTTTAATTGGGGACTCATGTGATGGCTGAGTTGTACAAACCTTTGTATGGGCAGAGATTTTGTGTTTGCACTCAGTTTATCACATTGATAATCATTGGAATGTTGGTGTCGCGCTATCAATGTATATGTGGCGAAAAGGTGATTCTTTCCTCATGTGTATGTTTGATAGTTGAAACTATTGAGATTAGTCAGATATTATTAGAATTAGGTGCGGTTCTTAAAACTAATGCATATGGTATGTTCACGACTCATAATAATATGGTATGCTTGGAACCCCTCAGCGAATGGACGCCTATGGTCTGACTAGGATAAGTTCTTAAACTCATATTATTGTGGCAAGTTCCTGAACTTCCAATGTGGGGTAAGTTTGATGAACTATATTGGGTAGAAAACGGTTATAGTATAGAGAACATTGATGAAGTTGAAGATTGATAGAATGGTTAAGTAAGGAAGTAATGGAGTAAAGATTGAAGTTAATGGATACCTGAATATTCTAAATCTACTAGATATGCTAGACTTTCGAAATTTATTGACTTCGTGCTGATGTTTGCACTTCTATTTTCTTGAAAAATATTGGATCAAATGATGAAACCAATGAGTTTTAAAAATAATACAGTTATTCGTATGTCTATGTTAATTGCTTCGGCTAGACAAAAATGATTTGAAATATATCAAAATATATTTTTTTATATCATCAATGTATTATGGAACCTAGTGCAAAGATGATAAAAAAAATGATGGAGTCATCAATGCAGTATTACTTAGTGTTAGATGTGATCTAAGGATCGTCAGCCCACTATTGTATGATGTAGTATGATAAAATCACCAAATGACGGAATCCTTAAACGGACTGTAAATACAATGCGGTATCATGACGTCATAAAAAGATTTTTGAGATTTCTTTAAGATATGAGAGTATATATATATATATATATATATATATATATATATAGATATATTTCGATTGATGTCCGAATTGTTGTAGAAGTCTATGCTATTTGATTTAGTTAGACGAATATTGAAAGATGTTCATGAAATTCAAGTGTTCTTTGTCAAACTATACCAAACCAAATTGTTTTGGTGCAGATTCAGATATTAAGAAGCTGAGGAGAACAACCCTGTAAAAGGGGACATGTTATCGGAGACAATGGTTCCGAAAGTAACGCATATAATCGTTACGATGTTGAGATATAATACGTTGTGCATGACATAGTCGTACGATAGACTGATCACCTAGAGTACTTGCAGAGGGTGTTTTCAGTCTTTGTGATTGATAAACATTCTATTAAAAGGGTTTAAAGTGTGAAGAACCGGGGGTGAATCACTATTAAACCTAGAGATGAGTTCATGGTCTTATGACCCCTCAACATGATTTGGAATCTTTTAAATTCCTGAGTTATTCATACTGTTTCCCAATTATTGAGCAATTGTGGAAGATTCTTGCTATTCTAAAAGGTGAATGTGGTAAGGATGATATTCCTTAAAAAGAAGTGAGTCGTAGAATGCGACACTGAATGATGAATATATTGAATAAGTGAGAAAAGAAATTTTGAAATGAGGAGGAGATGAGTTATCAAAGAATAATGTAAAACTTTAAATAGAAAAGTTTAATAATTATAGAAAGATCTTTGTGGAAAGAAGTGGTTATTGAACCCAATGAATGAATAAAGTATGAATATAAAATCTATTTTGATAGATTGAATGAATGAAGATTAATAAATAAAATTTCGAGGACGAAATTTTTAGAAGAATGAGTGAATGTAATATCCCGAGTGTTTATGATAATGATCCTTAGAAAAGGAAATGAATGTGTTAAAGAATATATAATACTCAAAATATAATTGAGTTCAAGTGAAAGTTATGAAATAAAACTTACAAGAATTTATTATGAAGAATGGTGGGAGTAGAAAATATAAAACCTATATTAAGGTAATGTGTTTAAGTTTTTTTAAAGAGATTTGATAAAAATAAGGTAGGGTTTCGTTGATTCCGAGGACGAAATCCTTATAAGGGGGAAAGATGTGACAACCCGAATTTTTATAAGTTATTAAAATAGGAATTTTATAATTAAAATTCTTATTATGAGATGTTTTGAGTTTGAGTATGTATATATATACGTGCTATATATTTTAAAATATGTGATCTGGTGTGAAGAGAAATATATATTCATATATTGGGAAAGTGAGGTTTAATAGTTAAATTAACTATTGAAGAGATTAAATGAATTTTGTAAGTAGTTTTAAATATTTATTGAATTAAATAAATATTTTAATTTATTTATTTATTGAGATAACTAAATAATTAATGAATTGTGGTGCATTAATTTAGTAATGAAATTGAATAATGGTAATTTTTATTTGAAAGATTTAATTTAATTTAATGAATTAATTAAATTAAATGAGTTGTTTAATATTAAAGAAAATAAGTAAATTAAATAAAGCGATGTTTAAGTCTAATTTTTTTTAATTAAATTAGATATATGATTATTTATTAATCATTAGAAGAATTATAATAAAAATTATAATTATTATAATTGTAAGTTATGTAAATTGGTTACATGTGTGACAAAATAAAACTATATAATATAATATTATCAAAAATAAATTGGAATGGGGGAAATTGTGTGTAACCAAACAAGGAATTGTGGCCTTTGGCTTATTTTTAACTGATGCTTATTTGGTTTTGTAACTAATGTGCGTGAGAAAGAGGGGTTGTTAGTTTATTTCTACACATTTTATTTATTTGCCTAAGACTAGTTAATAGAGATATAGAGAGAACAGATAAAGGTAGAGAGAGTTTGTGAGAAATTCTCTGTAGATTTTACTAGGGAATTGGAGTATCAAGGGAAAAATAATTATCTTCCCAACAAACAAAGATTCAAGGTATAATCTACTCTAATCTTAACTTCTATCTTTAAAATTTCTATTGGTAGTTGTGTTGGTTTGATATATATGCATGTGTATGTGGGTTATAATCTGTTAATCAACATATGTGAGTGCTATTTGATGATTAAATACATGAAATTGGGTTTGTAGTAGAAGATTTCAAAAATAGTGTTTATGTTTTTAGGATACGGCTTTAGAAAGTATAAAATTTCATGTTTAATATGTGTGATAACTATAAATTGATGTTGGATTATGTTAGTATGTTCAAAAACGAAAGCGGCGTAGTTTGAATCATGTCAATTGATTAAGAAACAAAGTCGTGGCGATAGAATTCGCTAAATTGTCAAAACATGAACAATTAGTATGAACATGAGTTGTAAATTCATATTTGGGTTAGTTAATGTTTATGTTAATTGTTAGGTATTTGGTATGTTGTAGTTTTATGAGTTACAAACCCATAGAATCGAGAATGAACCAATTTGGAAGAGTATAACTCATGTTATAAAAATCGGAAGGGGTAGGTGTCTGTAAAATCGCAAAGAACAGAGCCTGAGGGGTTGTACTGCCTCCCAAGGCGTAGCTGCATTGCCCCTAAGGCCAATTGGGGTGCAGCTGCGCCGGGCATCAACAACTGGTGGACTGCTCTAACCTGCTGTAGTAAATTAAGCATAACGTTTTCATACAAACTCTGATTGAGGTGATTCAAGATAATCTGGAACGAGGACAATAGACCTACAACATTTGTTCTTTAAGATTTTCAATTTGAGGTCTTTAGGAAGGGTCAAAATAGTCATCTTTGTGACTGTAACGTATTCAGAGGCGATCGGAGGGCGTCGAACGAGCACATACGCAAGTATAGTGCTCCCGACAATGGAATATGTTATTCTAAGTGATGTAACATGAAAATGCATGATATTATACATGACATATAAGATTTCCTTGCTCATAAGCATGACCTAATATGTTTTTTGAAAAGAAACTTAAAGATTTTGAAAACAAACCTTGCAAAAACTTATGTTCTATAAGTTCTGAACTTAGTGGTTTATAAACATGATTGAGTTCAAATATAAATGAGCATGATATGGTGTTTATAGTGTATTTGTTCATGATTAAACTTGTTAGACCTTGTGATTAGAGAAATTTCAAGAAAAGCTTAGTATAATAAGATAATGAACATGAATGCTATAGGATATAGTTTCTGAACTTGAAAAGATGTTAACATGACTTAGTTACTTATGGTAAGAGTTTCAAAGTTTATTTACATGTGTTATATTGCATCATTCATGTAAAAGGATTTCAAAGGCAACCTCGAGCATGTTTTCTAACTTAAGTTGCATGACATATAAGTATTTAGATTCTAAAGGCTTGAGATGCCATATTACGTTTTATTATGTCTCTAAACATGATTCGTAGGTAATGGACGTAAAGATGATTTAATCAAACATGAGTTAAATCATATTTCAAAGTGTTAAACAATTCTAGTTGTGAATGAATGATATGAACATCATGATCATATGTATTAACAAATTGTGAGACCTTTATATGTAGAAATATGACCAAAGTTATAAAGCATGATAAATACATAACCTTTTATGCTTTAATTTCATAGAAAGTCATGAACTAAAACATGTAAAAATGAACTCAAGAATGGTCATATGCTTATGTAAGAACCTCTAACATGTATGTATGTTAAAGTATAACTGAATAGGTGTGTTAGAGTTGGACAGAAATAGGAAATGCAAGCTCAACCACAGTGCAGCCGGGGGACAACATGAACTGCATCAATCCCTAAGCCTAACTAGTATGTAGTGCTGCCATGGTGAAGCAATGATGTCTTATCATTTTAACTGTGAATCCAGACTTTAACACATGTAGGTATGAATGTCTAAAGCTATAATACTTGACATAGATGATGTTTTAAGCATAAGAGCATGTAATGGTTACATAAAACACAGAGTTGTTAAATTTTGCAAAATGCAAGAACTTTGTGAATCATGCATCTATAAGTTTGAATGTGCAACGAACACATAGCGAGTTAAGTGTGTAATAGATATATATGAACATTGATGTAAAGTACGAGTGGTTAAGGTATACATATACATACCTAGCTATTCTAAGAGTATGATGAGAAAGTTAAATGTAGGTTTTACAAACCTAGTTAGGAAATAATGTAACATTATTATTATTATTATATTAAGAATGTATGAAATATATGACTAATGGATGTGAATCCATGATTATATAACTGTGTAGGAATACACGAAGTGCAGATACGCGTTAAGCAGTTAAGTCGTAGTTCATAAACTACGAATCAGGCAAATCTTTCAGTTCCTATTTGCTATGTGAACTTGATAATTAACTATTTTAAATCTTTATTGCAAAGAGCATGATGTGTTATTTATATGTTGAAAGTATGAAATGTTAAAGTCAATTTATGACTACGTTGATTGATTAAAGCATGCAGTAAGGAACTCAATCTTTATACTTGGTATATGAACTGCAGCATGTATGTTATATGTTGAGCATGTTATTATGTGATATGTGATGCATGAAAACTATTAGATCTTGCTAGGCTGTCGAGATTAACCTTACGAATAACCATTTTTGCAAGTTAAGGATTGAAGGTAATACTATGTGCTACTTGAATGACGTGGATCAGAAATAATACATGAAGATTAATATTTTAGCTAAAGTTGTTACTTCTTTATACCATGATTAAGATTCATGAGATGTACTACATGTTTTATGATGTATAGTTTTATGTTGAGTTGTAAAGCTAAAGTTAGAGTTATCTGATATATAAAGGTTATCGGATTGAAATGTAAAATTTTATATAATAATAGTGATAAAGCGAATCATAAAATAATATTGATTCAAAGACATGTAGATGATAAAGTATAACCTCTCTATCTCTCTATATTTTTTTGGTTGTGTGGATACTGAAGTCCACTGGATTACTTTCTGTGTCTTATATAATGTGTGAATACTGATGTGTCTTCATCTAGGATTTGCTATAAATGTTGAAGTCTTGCATTTTACCTGCTCCTTTGAAAAATTCATGTCTGAAATAATAATTTCTTGCGGTGTTTATAAATTTATTTTGCTTCAGTAATCATTCCTATATTTGACTGAAAGGTTTACTCTATGTGTTCTTCAAATGACATGTGGAGATTTTTTACTAAGCACTATTTCTCCTTAAATGACATGTCTCAAAAAAATGTTTACCCTACTGTTTCTCTCAAATATTTACTGATCCTTGTTACTATTACTTGCTTATACACCAACTTATTAATTGCTACTTTTGCTTTATTACTTGGAGTGCATACCACCTGCCGCATATCATACTTCTTTTCCCTCTCTCTCTCTCTATATATATATATATATATATATATATTAGTCATTTCAAAATATGCATTTCTTTGTGCAATATTTCCTAAGTCTGATACTTTCCCCTATCCTTCCTGCATCAATACTTATCATGACTAACTTCTTTTCTTCCAAAAGGAAAGCTTTACCTCTTAATTCTGAACTACATTTTTCAAATGCTGTTCCTCATCTTACCACTCCCTCTGCTCAGTCAAAATATCAGTCCATGCGACACAACTTGTGTACGGGAAATATAATCACATTTCAACACTTTCCAAAATTGTTTGACATTTTCAAAAATATTGGGTGGGAATGTTTGATCTCCTTTACTGATAAGTCTATCTTTCCTAGTCTTGTGGTTGAATTTTATGCTCACATGGAGTTTTCACATGACTCCTCTAGCTTATTGAAGACCATTACTACGTGTATTCAAGGACAAACTTACATAATAGATGAATTATTTCTTGTTCATGCTCTTCAGTTGCATCCATCTACTCTTGAATTACCTCGAATTAATTTATATCTTCATCCACCCGACATATCTGTCGACGAATGCATGATATTTAAGTTCAATTTGTCTGTGGTAACTGATCAACTCGTACCAGCTATGTTATTTGACTTTCTATGCAAAGTTGGGCTGGAGTTTTTAACTGCTGAGTGTCAATTTCTAGGAAAAATTTTAAGAAACAATTTTATGCCTGTTCGGGATGATAGAAAGATGTTACCTTTTGACTTGGAGCTCATCAAAAATCTGTTAAATGAGTGCATGCCATATAATCTGGCCTACTTCTTGTTGTCTTCATTTGAATACTGTTTTCAAAACAATTGCCTCAGTTTTAGTCTACTTCTTACCCATATCTTCCACTATCAAAATATTCCTGTGTCCAATCTTCAATCTCAACTAGTTCCTACCAGCAACATTGTAGCTCATCTAAACTTACCACCACAGTCTCTCATCATCTTTAAACCACTTGATCATGAAAATATTGAAGCAAACATCAACATGGTTACTAAAATTAATTCCCTGAATATCATGAATCAACTCTTGTTGCATAATCAGTCTCTCATGTTGGCAAAATTGGAAGATGTTCAATTCTCTTTGCATACAATTAAATCTGTGGTTTGCCTGCTCTTTGGAGAACAACAATTTGTTGATGGATCCTTTCAACATTAGTACCACTACTGACTTTTCAGTTCCAGCTGATCATGTTTCTGTTCCTTCACCAACTAATCCAGAAGGAGATATTCCTGATTTGTCTCATTTCTCTCCTCTCGATCTTGAGTAAATCTGACTTTATACTAACTCAACTAACTATTTGGTTGCATGTAATCCTTAATCCTTTTCCCTTCTTCTACTACTACTAACTACTACTACTACTACTACTACTACTACTACTACTACTACTACTTACTATTACTCGACCTATATAAATTTTACCTAACTCTCTTTGCAGGATTTCTAACATTATTTTCTGCAGGATAACTCTCTTCCTTTACCGTGTCATTTTTTATGATGACAAAGGGGGAGAAGAAAAATATGCCATAAATGGATTCTAAATATAGACTGCCATAAACTGCTATGATTGATTGCTATAATCTGTCATGAATGGAATATATATACTGCTATGAATGGACTATATATGAACTGCCATAAATGGACTGCTATAATCTGCCATGAATGGAATATATATGAACTGCTATGAATGGATTTTATTAACTGCTATTGATGAATCTAAATTATTATAAAGGGTTCACAGTTTAAGGGGAAGTTTTATTAAAAACTAAAAATATTTTTATAATTGTCATCATCAAAAAGGGGGAGATTGATAGGTATATTTTTATTTTAGATTTTGATGATAACAATTATGTTTTAAACAAATATGTAAATATTTATTTATTTTATTATTTTCTATTTTTTACTTGAATTAATTTTTATTGACCTTGATAAATTATATGTCAAGTGTTAAATAAATTAATTCATATAATATTCATGGCAAGGAAACCCTATTTCTTTTTCTAAACTAAAGTTGAGCAAAATATTTTATGCATACATCATAAAAAATTAAATAAAGCATGTATTAAATATACTATTTTAGAAACCAAATATATAAATATATATATATATATATATATATAGAATATATTAAACATAATAAATTTATATATATAATAGGAATAATGAATAATTTATATATATAACCGTATTCCACATATACATATAAAAAGTAAATATAAGATATAAATATAATTTGCACACTTGCATGTGCTGTCAACCGTGTGTATTAGCCTAACAAAAGTGACATTTATTTTTGGACAAAAACTTGTAATGTGACGCCCCCAAAATAGGTATACATCACCCATCTTGAGTCGCCAAATACATGGTACAGAATTTAAATACAAACTTAATAATATAACTGTCGTGTAAAATACGAGAAAACATAAACTGAGAGTTTTAATACGAATATTGTCTTCTAGACAGTATTCAACTCAACTGAAGTCTTCAATACATTTATTATCATACTATTTCATAGAATAGTGAGGACAACTAATGCTATCATCTGGACCGTCACTCCGTTCCCCGACTAGTCCTTGCCACGTTCTCTCATTTCTCAAGAGAACAATGAAAGCAAAAGGGTGAGCTCAACTAGCCCAGTAAGAAATATTATGACTAATATAATGCAGAATAATTTATCGTTAGCCTTCAACAGGGTTAAACTGATAAATTATAACAAACATCAAGTTTAACTGCAGCGGAATAAGCAATCCATTAGAAGAGTCATGTAGAGCATAAAATCTACTATCTTTTATGATTTAAAAAGTTTATCAACAATTTTATCGCTGAGACTCAACTTAATAAATAATCCACATCATCGAATCACCCCTGCACTACGGCTAAGGATATTCGTGTATTCATCAATGGTCATGATCTTGCCAACAACTGTCCATCAATGCACTATGGGCCAATGAGGACTTTTATAACATCATTTGTAACATTACGGTCATGATTATACCGAATAATCCCTGGTCATAATCATACCAAGTCCATCTATGCACTACAGGCCACATATGACTTTCAACATATTATAAACATGAGGATGATGACAATGATATAAGAATTCAACAAAACAAGTTCAAGGACAAATTTCTAAAGATTTATAATTTAATTTATCCAGAAATCAATAACGTCCAAATTGTCAACATGATACTGCTTTGTGGAGTAAAATTCAAGAATAATATTGTATCAAAAATGATTTGGACCGAAAAGTAATCAATTTTTGTCATGAATAGTACCCCGGGTGAATAGTAACTGAGTGAATAATAACTTTAGGAATAGTAACCCCGTGAATAGTACCCCAGCATGAAATAGTTAAAACTTATAAAGATTGCTCAGAATAATATTTCCATTAAAAGATACTGGATGAAGCTCAAATATCAAGGATATTCTACTAATTTCATGGAGCATAGAAACCAAAACTTAACAAAATGAGTATAGAATTCGAAATCTGAAACGAAATAATATTACTTACATACTACAGAGTATATAAGAAAATATTATTTCTTACGAATATTGAACAAAAATAATATCCCTGTATGAATACAAAAGAAATAATACCCCTTACCTTAGTTAGAGATTGGATACTACAATAGTGTAGTAACAGAATACTCTTCTTCTTTCTCTCTGATTCTCTCTTTATAGAATTCTCTTGTGAGTCGTAGTGAATTGGTGAGAATGAAAGAAGAAATAAGCTTCTATTTATAGAAGATTTCTAGCTTACCCCTTGCAATATGAAAAGGCAAGTGGCTTGATGACTGGTGATGTGAAAAGAAAAGTGGTTTGACGCCTGTAATGCGAAACAACAAGTGGTTTGACGCCTATAATGTGAAATGACAATTGGTTCGATACCTGTAATGTAAAACGACAATTGGTTTGACGCCTATAATGTGAAACGACAATTGGTTCGACGCCTGTAATGTGAAACGACAATTGGGTCAACGCCTGTAATGTGAAACGACAATTGGTTCGACGCCTGTAATGTGAAAAGATAATTGGTTCGACGCCTGTAATATGAAATGACAAGTGGTTTGATGTCTGGTAAAGGCAATTACTATTGGCTAAAGTGACTCTTAGATGATGACATTTGGGCCCCATAGAATAAACCAAACTTACCACAAACGTCTCATAACAGACTTCATATTTATATCAAAGATTAAATAACTATTACCACAAATTATTTTATCTTCAATCAACATATTTTTAATCTTTCAACAATTATTCATCATTAATATTATAACTCACAATATTTAACAACCAGATCATTCCCAGGAAAGAGGGGGCTTTCCGATAAGGATTTCTCCCTATAGGCGCGCAATTAGGTGACCAAACCTCTCATCGACAGAACTTTTTAGACATCGTCAATATTGTGAATAATAATATGAATAAATTTATCGTCTCAATTATTGATTTAATAATATAAAATATTATGCAGATGATACTGTGACAATAATTAAATCAATAATATGAGATACTATGCAGCAATTACTATAGCAATAATTGAATATAACTGAGTGGCTTCTTACGTAAGCATCATTAATCAATACCGTGTGCTACTATGCAACCACGCCAGACATCATTATTTTTACCACCGGATATTTCAAAAGTTAATCAGTAAAACTTTCGTCGTTATTTTTATAAAAGATATTTCGCTGCTTTTCTAACTCCCGATTATAATTACATTATGGGGTCCACTAATGATTGTTCCATCGTACGAATATTCTCCGACAAAAAGAATATTCCCCGACCAAACGAATATTTTATAACAACTTTCTTTACTTTGCAAAATTTTCAAATATCACCCTTAACTTTAATCTTTTTATCAATTTAACCATTTACTAAATAAAATAATAATTATAAGAAAATTGAATACTTTCATTTCATAAAAATTCGGGGTCTTATAATCTCCCCTCCTTATGAAATTTTGCCCTCAAAATTTACGTACGCATTCAAGAGGTGAGTATCTCAAGAGGTGAGGACACCTTGTTTAGATTCTAACTCTTGAGGTATAACCTTTGAGTATAAAATATATTCCTTCTTAACCAACATTTTAAAAGGTATCTCCTCATACGTTAAATCTTCTGCTATCTCGTCTAGTTCTAATTAAATAATGTGATTCGAGTCTTCCACATATTTACGTAACATCGATACGTGAACAACGTTATGAACACGCGACATACTTGGCGGTAAAACGAGTCTATAGGGCACAGTTCCTACTTGATCGAGGATTTCAAATAGACCAATAAAATCGAGGGTTGAGATTTCCTCTCTTCATCGATTCTTGCTTCTAGAACCTTCTTCACATTCATCAGCTCTGAGTCTGTAGCTTGAGCGACTTTAACTTTATCGATTAAAGTTGGTTCTACTCGTAAATTTGATATCATCACGTGGGTCTCTAGAGTCTTTAACTCTACCTCCATCCTTTGCAAGTCATTCAAAATGGGCATCTGTGGTGACAATATCGCACTCGTACCCGCATATGATCTTCTACTCAACGCATCAACTACTACGTTCGCTTTTCCAGGATGGTATTGAATGGTATGGTCGTGACGTAATCTTTCAACAAATTTTGACCCAACATCTTTGGCGCATAATACGCTCGTTTTAGGTAGAATATATATATATATATATATATATATATATATATATATATATATATATATATATATATATATATATATATATATTTGAGAGTTTTGTATCAAGTTCGAGGTCGATACAAAATTCGATTTCACGCTTTGGGGTAGGCTAGAAAATTCTTCGGGGAATACGTCAGGAAATTTATTAACAATAGAAATATCATTCAAATCTGACGTATTTTTGTTTAAATCTGTGATATGAGCTAAGAAAGCTTGACATACGTTTTTCAATAAACGAATGACCCTATGGCTTGATATGACAGTGATTGACTTTAGTGGTCTGGTTGCTTGAATTCTCATAACAGGTTGGTTAGGAATATGAAAGCTAACAACCTTACGAAACACTCAATTTTAGCATGATGAGTAGTTAACCAGTAGATTCCTAAAATCACATCAAATGCGAGTATTTTCAAAGAGATAAGATCGACAGGTAAGGTGAGGGTACCAATTTGAATCAAGAAAGATTTATAAACTGTAGATGTAACGAAAGTTTCTCCTAACGGAGTTTCAACAGATAAGTCCAAGTCTAATTTCTCCAGAGTTAAATTTAAACGTTGAGCGCAAGTAAGAGAATTAAAAGAGTAGGTAGAATCGTATCGAATAAGGTATAGACTTCGTAAGCGTTTATGATTAACTTACCCATGATAACTTCGTTCGGGTTCCTCGACAAACAATTTTACTTAAACTACCGGTTTGACTTCTCTGGGACGCCATTTGGTGTGACCATCCCAACTAGACTTAACTTCACTATAAAGTACATCCCACCCTCAATTGCTTCGTCGCATTCCTGATCCATGATTTGAATCATTACTCTCCGATCCATATTGAATTGGGGTTGACCGCTCTTCATAGGGTAATTCTGAACTCGATGTTGGATTCTCCCAATTGCTGTCCAAAAAGCGAAATCCATTTCATCTATTTTGGCCTTATTGGATCGAACGTCTTTTTCTACAATATCAACGCGTCGTGCGGCTTTTACCCATGCATCCTCCATTCTCATTAGTTTAGTTGTTTCTTGTTTCATCAGAACTTTGATCATAGCATTATTAGATTCCAGCTCTAATATCTTATACTCTGACAAAGAGTGCTTCTGTTCAAGTATCGCACATCGGGTAACACAATTTTGAATTGTTACATCTCTTTGCTCCACGACATTTTGCAATTTCTTCACCGCGCTCTTCTAACTCATGAATACGATTTTGTAATTCTAAATTTCGATCATAAAATTCTTCTAATAAATTCTCCTCAGGTTCCTCTTCTTCCTCACTCTCAGTTGTTACCTCTGCGACTAGCTCAGGTGCAACTATTAGTTCTTCACTCACCACATAGATATCTCGAATTTCTTCTTCGTCTGACATCACATTAACCTAGTTGGTGATTAAAGGTGTCTCAACGGTCTCATTCACTCCATTGTTAAGATTTTCAGCTGCCATTTCAAACACTGCCACAAAACAAGGGTTAATTAACATGTCACATATTATCCCTATATTCTGACCGACCAATTAAATAACAATTAAACTTATGTAGGTCATACTAGCGAAGGAATTACCCGTCTCTCCCCTCCTAGTTCTAGTCTCACATCTCATCCAGGGATCATATCCCTAAGCTTTGATACCAACTGTGACGCCCCCAAAATAGGTATACATCACCCATCTTGAGTCGCCAAATACATGGTACAAAATTTAAATACAAACTTAATAATACAACTGTCGTGTAAAATACAACAAAACATAAACTGAGAGTTTTAATACAAATATTGTCTTCTAGACAGTATTCAACTCAAATGAAGTCCTCAATACATTTATTATCACACTATTTTATAGAATAGTGAGGACAACTAATGCTATCATCTGGACCGTCACTCCGTTCCCCGACTAGTCCCGCCATATTCTCATTTCTCAAGAGAACAATAAAAGCAAAAGGGTGAGCTCAACTAGCCCAAAGAATAAATATTATGACTAAGATAATGCAGAATAATTTATCGTTAGCCTTCAACAGGGTTAAACTGATAAAATATAACAAACATCAAGTTTAACTGCAGCGAAACAAGCAATCCATTAGAAGAGTCAAGTAGAGCATAAAATCTACTATCTTCTAGATTTAAAAAGTTTATCAATAGTTTTATCACTAAGACTCAGCTTAATAAATAATCCACATCATCGAATCATCCGTGTATAGCCAAGGATATTCGTATATTCATCAATGGTCATGATCATGCCAACAACTGTCCATCAATGCACTACGGGCCAATGAGGACTTTTTTCACATCATTTGTAACATTACGGTCATGATTATACCGAATAATCCCTGGTCATAATCATACCAAGTCCATCTATGCACTACAGGCCACAGATGACTTTCAACATATTATAAACATGAGGATGATGACAATGATATAAGAATTCAATAAAACAAGTTCAAGGATAAATTTTTAAAGATTTATAATTTAATTTATCCAGAAATCAATAACGTCCAAATTGTCAACATGATACTGCTTTGTGGAGTAAAATTCAAGAATAATATTGTATCAAAAATGATTTGGACCGAAAAGTAATCAATTTTTGTCATGAATAGTACCCCGGGTGAATAGTAACCAAGTGAATGGTATCTAGTGAATAGTAACTTCAGGAATAGTAACCCCGTGAATAGTACCCCGGCATGAAAAAGTTAAAACTTATCAAGAATGCTCAAAATAATATTTGCATTAAAAGATACTGGATGAAGCGCAAATATCAAGGATATTCTACTAATTTCATGGAGCATAGAAGCCAAAACTTAACAAAATGAGTATAGAATTCGAAATCTGAAATGAAATAATATTACTTACATACTACAGAGTATGGAAGAAAATATTATTTCGTACGAATATTGAACAAAAATAATATCCCTATATGAATACAAAAGAAATAATACCCCTTAGCTTAGTAGGAGATTGGATACTACAATAATGTAGTAACATAATACTCTTCTTCTTTCTCTCTGATTCTCTCTCTATAGAATTCTCTTGCGAGTCGTAGTGAATTGGTGAGAATGAAAGAAGAAATAAGCTTCTATTTATAGAAGATTTCTAGCTTAGCCCTTGCAATGTGAAAAGGCAAGTGGCTTGACGACTGGTGATGTGAAAAGAAAAGTGGTTTGACGCTTGTAATGTGAAACAACAAGTGGTTTGACACCTGTAATGTGAAACAACAAGTGGTTTGACGCCTGTAATGTGAAACGACAATTGGTTCGACGTCTGTAATGTGAAACAACAATTGGTTCGACGCCTGTAATATGAAACGACAATTGGTTCGATGCCTGTAATATGAAATGGCAAGTGGTTTGATGTTTGGTAAAGTCTTAGATGATGACATTTGGGCCCCCATATAATAAACCAAACTTACCACAAACATCTCATAACATACTTCATATTTATATCAAAGATTGAATAAATATTGCCACAAATCATTTTATCTTCAATCAACGCATTTTTAATCTTTCAACAATTATTCATCATTAATATTACAACTCACAATATTTAACAACCAGATCATTCCCAGGAAAGAGGGGGCTTTTCGATAAGGATTTCTCCCTACTGGCGCGCAATTAGGTGACCAAACATCTCCTCGACAGAACTTTCTAGACATCGTTAATATTGTAAATAATAATATGAATAACTTTATCGTCTCAATTATTGATTTAATAATATAAAATATTATGTAGATGATAATGTGACAATAATTGAATCAATAATATGAGATACTATGCAACAATTACTGTAGTAATAATTGAATATAACTTAGTTGCTTTTTACGTAAGCATCAATAATCAATACAGTGTGCTACTATGCAACCACGCGTATTATTGTACTTTTACCACCGGGTATTTCAACAGTTAACGGTAAAACTTTCGCCGATATTTTTATAAAAAGATATTTCTGTCATTTTCTAACTTCGATAATAATTCTGTTGTGGGGTCCACCAATGATTGTGCCATCGAACGAATATTCTCTGACAAAAAGAATATTCCCCGACCAAACGAATATTTTATAACAACTTGCTTTACTTTGCAAAATTTTCACATATCACCCTTAACTTTAATCTTTTTATCAATTTAACCATTTACTAAATAAAATAATAATTATAAGAAAATTGAATACTTTCATTTCATAAAAATTCGAGGTCTTACATGTAAGATTGGCTGACATGTTTTCATGTGTTGGTCAATATTAGCATTAAATGATCCGAAGGTTGAAAAAGGCCCAGGCAGTTTTCTCTCTTCTACTGCGTAAAAGCTTGGTTAAATCTGGACCGTTCAATTCAAAAATGTTTGAATAAAACCGTGCATTCAAAAATTATTTTCCTAAATTACATTTTTGCCCTAACTTCATAAATTCTATAAATAGGGAGTATTTCAATCATTTGATTTTTACCAATTCAGTGAAAAGAAAAGCATACTCTTCTTGCCCACATTCTCTCTAAGCTTTATATCTCTTCTTATAAAAGTTCTGATTATTTTTGAAGAGAAAAATTGGTCCAAGTATTGAGATGAGTTTAATTTTTTTTGAATTATTTCTTATTTGCATTATATCTATAGATATACAAATACACATTGTTCTACACAATTTTATATATTCATATTTCATCTATTTGTCAAATAAAAGGATACTTGGGCGCCGCAAGGCTACGAAGATACACCTCTACGGAGAGGAATTCAAACGCATTTATTCCTTATAGTCTTCAAGAACCTTTTTATCGACATTATTTATATAAATATCCTAAAATAGACACGACACTTGATAGCTCAAAACAACACTGAGATACTGCTCCAAAAAGAGTAGTCATTCGAACCAGATTTGAGAATCGTAGTGGTCTATTGAAAATATTTATATAAATATCAATTGTGAAAATTATAAATTTTGTCATACTTAGACGACGCAAGGCTACGGAGATACACCTCTACCAAGAGGAATTCGAACCGTACGATTCCTTATAGTACTAAGTGATATTATCTATAAAAGTTCACATAATAGATAAAATATTCTTATATATTATTTGAGTTAAACAAGTAATATTTGTTATATCAGTTTATGCTTAACTAAGAATATACTTGATAAATATTGTTTAAATTGATTTATTCTTTTCTACAAGTATTGATAATTTATAAAGACTAACTAAGGAATTATTCTATATTATCCATAGAAAAACACTCTTTATTTTATAGAATTGTTAACTCTTTATAAAGTGCCTTAAAATCTTATATTCACTTAATTAGACGCATCAGTGGATCTAAACAAAAGTTATATCTGCTTTAAACAGGCTTATTGTTGAATATAAAAGTCCTTGAACTTTTATACTGATATATTTGCTCTTAATTTTCTATCTGCTTATTTGAGAAGCATTATTCTGTACTTAACTCTTATCAGCTTATTGAAGAAGCACATTGTTGTAAACTTATTTACAGAGAAAGAATTAGAGTTAGTTTATTTTGTGTACCTGTGAGAAAGACAAGTAATTCTTCGACCAAGACCAGAGTCTTAGAGAGGTCAGCAGGAAGTTGGGTCTCTAGTGTACTTGTGAGGTGAGGAAGAGGCTGTTGTTTCAAAACCAAATCATAGAATAGAACTGAACTCAAAAGGTGGTACAACTAGATTTGAGGAAGGAGCGGGGAGCTTGCTGTTCAAGATAGAATAGTTGAATAGTTAAAAGTTTGTCTATACAACTTTGTAAAGGCTTCTCCACCTGTTGAAGGAGTTTTTATTACTGATAGTAATAGGATCTCAAGTTCCAAATAGGGACTTGAGACTGGACGTAGCAACATACCAAGGGGTGTATGTTGTGAACCAGATAAATCTTTGTGCATTGTGATTGAATTTTTTTTATCTTGCATGCTAATTGCTAAAATTGCTAATTAATAACTAAAAATTCAAAAAGGCTTAACCATAATATTTTAATTGGTAATAATCTATTCAACCCCCCTTCTAGATTATTATTGATCTTTCAGTATGACTTGCAAAGTATGGAGATAGAGTTAAAGACTCCAGGGACCCATACGATGATGTCAAATATATGAGTAGAACTGACTTTAATCGATAAAGTTAAAGATGCTCAAGCTACGGACCCGGAGCTGATGCGTATGAAAAAGAAAATGCAAGAAGGTGTTATTCCAGAAGCAAGAATCGACGAAGAAGGAATACTTCGAGTCAACTCCAGACTTTGTGTTCCTAACGATTCTGACTTGAAGTATAAAATCATGATGGAGGCGCACAACACACCGTTTGCAATCCATCCTGGGAGTACCAAAATGTATCATGATCTTCGACATACATTTTGGTGGAGCAATATGAAGAGAGAGATCGCAAAGTTTATCTCGAGGTGTTTAACTTGTCAATGTGTAAAGGCAGAGCATCAAGTGCCAAAGGGTCCATTGCAACCACTTGAGATTCCAAAATGGAAGTGGGAACACATTACCATGGATTTCGTTATGAGTCTTCCCAAAGTTTCTCAAGGCATAGATGCGATTTGGGTCATTGTTGATAGATTAACCAAGTCTGCTCATTTCTTGCCTATACGGGAGACGTATTCCCTTGAACGTCTTGCTTGTATGTACGCGAATGAGATTATGAGATTGCATAGCATGCTAGTATCCATAGTTTCAGATCGTGACCCAAGATTTACTTCACGATTTTGGGTTAGCTTGCAGAAAGCTGTGGGCACGAATTTACAATTCAGTTCGGCATACAATCCTCAAACGGACGGGCAATCAGAGAGGACTATACAAACTCTTGAAGATCTATTAAGACTCTGTGTCCTAGATTTCAAAGGGAGTTGGGATAAGTACCTACCATTGGTGGAATTCTTCTACAACAACAGTTATCAGGCAATTATAGGTGTGGCTCCATTTGAAGCATTGTATGGACGAAAGTGTCGCTCTCCAGTATGCTGGGATGCGGTGGGAAAAAAAATGTTGTTGGGACCAGAGTTGATACGAATGACTACATAGAAGATCCAAATGATCCGATAACGTATACAAACTGCACAGGATCAACAAAAGAGTTATGCGGATCTTCATCGAAAGGATGTGGAATTTAATATTGGGGATCATGTATTATTACGTATTGCTCCATGGAAGGGAGTTACAAGATTTTGGGAAGAGAGGAAAGCTCAATCCAAGATTTGTTGGTCCATTTGAGATTCTTGAACGAATAGGAAATGTGGCCTATAGACTCGCATTACCTCCAAGCATGTCTCATGTTCATAATATTTTTCACATATCAATGCTTCGTAAATATGTGAAAGACCAAAACCACAGTATTGAGTTAGAACCATACGAGATAGCCGAAGATTTAACGTACGAGGAGGTACCTGTTAAGATATTAGATAGGAAAAAGCATGTCCTACGCACCAAGGTTATACCACAAGTTAAGGTTTTGTGGAGAAACAATGCTATTGAAGAAATGACCTGGGAGTTAGAATCAAAAATGAAAGCGAGGTATCCTCACCTTTTCGAAACACCAGGTACGTACGTCAATTTCGAGAACGAAATTTCATAAGGATGAGAGGTTGTAAGACCCCAACTATTTAATAAATAAAATTGAATTTCCTCTATTCATTATCTTGAAATAATAAGGTGTTAATTTGATATAATACTTTGATTGTGGGTGAAATGTGAAAATTTTGCAAAATAAGTAAATGGTTATAAAATATTCATTATTTTCGGGGAATATTCGTTTGGTCGTGGAATATTCTTGTTGTCGGAGAATATTTATACAACGGTGCAACCATTTGTGGGTCCCATAACGGAAAACGGTCGGATGTAAAAAATGATAAGTTTGAGTTTTTACAAATAACGGCGTAGTTGTTTCAATTGCTAACATTGTTGAATACTTCGGTGGTTAAAATACGATGAATACGCGTGGTTGCACTAAAGAAAGCACACCTGATTGCACAAAGATTTTGAATTATTGATTTTACGTTAGAAGGCACTACTCAATAATTGTTACGAAGAATTAATGTTCAATATTTTATTTTATTGATTCAATAATTGCTACGTTGATATTTTATATTATTGTTGTTCCAATAATTGTCACCGCACAAAGATTCCATTATCGGATCAATAATTCATATTATTTGAATAATATTGTTAGATAGTATTATTGGCAATGTCTAAGGAAGTTCTGTCTAGGAAAGGGGTTTGGTCACCTAATTGCCCGCCAATAAGGAGAAATCCTTATCGGAAAGCCCCCTCTTTCGTGGGAACGACCTGGTTGTCATATTTATTTTATGTGGATGGATAGGGAAATATTTATTTTGTGTGGATATAAATGAAAGAATTAATGATGAGGTGTTTTATCAGTATTTTGTCGAAATGGAGGTATTAAAAATTGTCGGTATGTGGATTTCGGTCATTTTGCGTTTGAAATTTGGAAAAACTTAAATCTACAAAGTTGTAGAGAATTTAATTTCCTATGGAATTGACATAAAATTCGTATTTTTCTGATAAAGGGCTATTTATTATGAATTATTGAAGTTTTGGAAATAAATATTTTTATTAAAAACATGGCAGGCCCCACTTTTGGTTGGTGAAAAATGTGTTAAAATTTTATTTCAAAAATGGTGGGCGGTAATAGTAGGTAGGTAAAGCCATCAGGTAGCAGGTTAGTCTGCTATGGTGTTCTAAGCATTTTCCTATAAATAGGGTTTTTAGTTAGAATTGAAAATCACACCAGAATCATAAGTTTTTTTTTTCTCTCTCTCTATATTATCGAACGTATTTTGTGAGTATTTATATACTTTGTGAGTTGCTATTCAGTGCAAGTTTCCTTCAGCCTTATACCTGATATTTCAACCGGAAGTACTATTCTTTTGAGGTAAGGGATGTTATTTTCTTCGTAAATGATATTATTTTCTTCAATATCATTATGCCAAAATATTGATATGAATTTTATTGTGAAATTTTTACCTTTTTGTGTTGGGATTACTATTCACGTATCGATTAATTATTCATGTATACTTATTATTCACGAATCATTTACACTATTCACAAAAAAAATGAAATTTTCTTTTCTTTGTCCAAGTTGTCTATTATGGTTACTATCTTTGATTGTATCCATGTTTTGATCTTCATTCTTGAATTTTACTCCACTATGGTTTATTTTGGAGTATTTTTGAAATTGGATAAACTAAAGTACGAATCCCTAATCTTTGATATTTTATCTCACTGGATTTGTTTCTTAAAAATATTTTTCATCATCCTTAGTCCTAAATGATGATATTACTGTATATCTTTGGCCTGTAGTGCAAAGATGAATGATTACCTAATGAATATCTTTGGCCCGAAGTGCAAAGATGAATAGGCGTTGAGATAAAAATGACGAACTGATGATACAAATGAATATCTTTGGCCCGTAGTGTAAAGATGAATATTTGATTCAAGATGTATATTGATTGATGTTACAGGGATCACTACAAGAAAAATGCCTATCAGCGACCAATATTATCACGTATGATATCCTATCGTTGATAATAATACTAGCGACAAGCATTGGCGACCATCATTTAATCTAGTCATTATTTATTATCAATGATCGTGACAATGTCAGCCGAGTGGTCGCTAGCACAAATTTGCCTCGTAAAATTGGCACGAAAAATGTTGGCGCCAAGGTTTTGTGCGACGATTAATATAATACGCCATGCGATGCGTCACGATAAGTCCATGTCATTAAATGAATATTAATGCAGTTTACCAATCGCTTCAACACAATGTATTGAAGGAAAAAAAAGAAAAGGGTGTAGAGAGAAGATGGAGAAGGGGGGAGAAGAGAAGAAGGAGAAGAGGATCTTCGCCATCGCCACCACCACCACCATTATCATCGCCGCCATCATCACGACCTCGGCCGCCGCCGCCAATTAGAATTTACCCTATTATCTGCATTTTATGCAATATTGATCCATTTATTGGGTGTTTCATCGTAAAATGCTGCTATTACACTTAGAAGCACAATAATATGTTATGTATTTGTTGCTACTAATTTGATATGGACAGTAACATGTGCAAGATCCTTGATTTGATTATGTAGAAATTGTGTATGTTTTTGCTGACTTAACTGGACAGGGCTGTGCAAAGCTCACGATTGGGGCTTTTTTAAGTTTTTGTTTCTTCTCTCGTCTTTTATTATTCCACATGATCAGAAATTTTGTTGCAGTTTAGGAAAGTAAATATTGAGTTCATTTGTTTCTAATCACTCTTATTAGCAGAAATGTATAAATAGCTTTATTATGTTTAAGTACTTTGACAGTAAAATAATCTTTCTATGAGGTGTTTTGAGTTATAAATTTATTTTATAATTTAAATATTTTATATGAGACGAAAGGATTATAAATATAACCAATAAAAGTTGAAATAACTTAATCAACTTTAACCAATAATAAATAACTTAATAAATACATACAAATTTAACATCGCAACAATTAAAGAGAAAACTGATATTTAATTATTCTAGCATAAATTAAAGACGAATATGATCCACGTCAACGTGTAAACAAGTATTAATTACCCAGTTACCCTTGTACGTATAACTATAGGTTTGGTACTAGTGTTGGCCAGTAATGGCATTTTCGTTATTATTTTGGTCTTATTATATTGGGAATTTGTATATTTCTCTTGGTTTGTCTTGGGTGCCTAGAAATGACCTTATATACATGCCGTCGTGCATGTGGCTAGTCTATATTATAGGGGAGACTCTGGCGAAATTTTTTTATTGGTCAGGTAGTTGCGAACATTTATAATATTAACGAGCTCTTTATGTGCTTACTAGTATGCTCAAGTCATATGCTTACTGGCTAGTTTGCTCTAGTCATATGCTCTAGTCCATATGCCAAGCCTCACGGGGCCAAGCCAAGCTTGGTTGTCAGCATGGTAAGCTATTGAAATTTATTAAGCCAAAATAAGGAAGCTTTAGAGGAACCATTAGTGCAATAGAGAAGGTAACTAGACACACTTGGTCAATAAAGAGACTATTTTGGATATAACAGAAAAACAAGGGTATTTAACACTTATGTATACAAGAATAAAGCTACAAAATGTTATAGAAGCTATAAATTGCTCAACCAAGTTGTGACTATCCCAAAACATAAAAGATTATGGAAAGGGACCGTGAGGGGTATAATCTTAAAACATGTTAGCCGCCTTAGCACACTAGTTGATATGAATGAATCTCTAAGATACTCAAAAGTTGTATGCTCAAGTCATATGCTTACAAGTATGCTCAAGTCATACGTTAACATTTATAATCATGTCTGTAGTAGGTACCGTGGTATCATGGACCTCTATTCAGACCGTAGTTGGATGGCACGACGAAAGTCAAGTGCCCAGATAGGTGCTATAGCTGAATTTAGAGCCGGTTGCCAAGTGTTTTTGGAGTATGCTTATAGTCACCCAGAATATATGAATGGTAAGTCGCAGATACGATGTCCATGTTTGAAGTGTAAGAATATTAATTAAATGGACAGAGACATGGTAAACTATCATTTACTTATTTCTGGGTTCATGAGAAATTACAAAGAATGGTGGTGGGCACAGGCAAAAGAGAAGAGATGGTGGCATCACGTAATACACAACGGGCAAGAGTACTCATCGTATGAATGAAATGGTTCATGATATTGCAGGGCCAGATTTTGATTGGGAACAAGGCAGAGAGCAACCTATGAATTCTGATGCCAAAGACTTCTTTAAGTTGTTAGACGAGGGTAGCGAGCCATTGTGGCATGGTTGCACCAAACACACTACACATCTGCGCAGTGGCGACATTACTTAACATCAAGGCTGATCACAACATGAGCCATGAGTGTTTTGAGTCGCTCTTGAAGGCCATTAAGAGTATGTTGCCTGACGGTGAGAAATTGCCTGGCAACTATTACTTTTGTAAGAAAATGGTGAAGAAGTTGGGTCTTGGATACCAAAAGATCGATGCATGTCCCAACGATTGCATGTTATTTTATAAGGAAAATGAGCAGGATGACAAGGTGCACGCTTTTGCGGTCATGATCGGTTTTTAGGCCTAATAAAGAGGGTGTGACTACAAAAAATCAAGTATACCGCTTAAGATTCTAAGGTATTTTCCAATAACACATCGGCTAAAAAGATTGTACATGTCTTCAAGAACAAATTGAACATATGAGTTGGCATGCGAAATCTCCAAACTAAAGATAGAGAACTAAATCATCCCAGTAGATGGGAAGGCTTGGAAAGATTTCAACTTAGCACATCATGGGTTTGCAGATGGAACCTAAAATGTGAGGCTTGGATTGTCCACCGATGGTTTCAACTTTGGCCACTCAAATTGCTCCGTACTCATGTTGGCTCGTGATTGTTATTCCGCATAACTTGCCTCCTTGGATGTATATGAAACAACCATACTTGTTTCTTTCACTCGTGGTTCCCGGTCCCAAGAGTCCTGGAAAGAACTTAGATGTTTACTTGAGACCTCTTATAGACGAGTTGAAGGTATTGTGGGAGGATGGAGTACAGACTTGGGATGTTGCAACGAAAACAAATTTCAACCTAGGGCAGCGGTTATGTGGACTATAAGTGACTTCCCAGCTTATGGTATGTTACCTGGATGGAGTACACATGGGAAGTTGGTTTGTTCGTATTGTATGGAGCATACAAAGTCGTTTAATCTATCAAAAGGTCAAAAGCCTTGTTAGTTTGACTATCATCGTCGGTTCTTACCGGTAGATCACCCGTTTCGAAGAAATAGAGAACACTTCAGGAAAGGGAAAGTAGACAATGATATGCCTGCACCACGATTATCAGGAACGGAGATGCGAGATCATGTGATGAGATTGCCAGTTATCCCATTTGGTAAGATTGATGCCACAAACATAATCAATGGGTTTGGCGAATCTCATAACTGGGTTCGGAGAAGCATCTTTTGGGAACTACCTTATTGGTCTACAAATTTGAGTCGTCATAATCTAGATGTGATGCATATTGAGAAGAATGTGTTTGACAATGTGTTTAACACTGTGATGAATGTTACGGGGAAGACAAAAGATAACGATAAGGCACGTTTGGACATGAAAGATATTTATAAGCATCCTGGGATAGACTTTATGAATCTCCTAATGGTAAGATTGTCAAACCGCATGCAAGGTACACATTGTCCAAAAAGCAAGTTGAAGATGTGTGCACATGGGTTAAGTCTCTGAAACTTCCTGATGGATATGCGCCAAACATTGTAAGGTGTGTTATGGGTGGGAAATTGAAAGGGATGAAGAGTGATGACTGTCATGTGTTCATGGAGAGACTCATGCCTATAGCATTTCAGGATGAAGTGCGCGGTCCGCACCAAGGACAATTTGAACAAAGAAAGACAAAAAGCCCTTCACAATGTCGAGATCGACCATCCATGCGAGGGAGAAGATTATATGCACGAGTATAGCCCTTGGTGGTGCACCCAGTCCATATGGGCTGAGATGTGTGCCCAATGGAGAATTGAGAGTTGGGTGAAAAGACGAAAGACTGACTCCACCAATAGATCCTCGGGTGTACTCGATGGCGAAAAGGCTAAAGGGACATACAAGGGCGGTAGTATTTCACAGGCAAAGATATCAACGCTTTGGTAACGATTTACAAGTTTTAATATGTTTACAATCATGAATTCTAGAAAATATATCACATTTTTACTTAGTAATATTGTGCTATTTTTTGTATAGGAGTCTCAGTCTCAAGGTACACCTATCCATTGGCTGGATGTGTACGTGGCCACCCGTGATGGTCTGCCTGATGCTATCCAGATAGCGGTAATAAGTTTTAACAACTTGATCTTTTTTATCAATGCTTACAGAATTTATTTTTAACTATTTAATTGTTAACATGATGACAGGATACTTATAAGCGTTTATTGAATGAGCGCTATCCTAAAGGCACTCCACGTCCGACTATTGATCAAGAGCTGTGGGAGAGGGCATCTGTTGTGAAGAAGAACTACATTAAAGGTCAAGGACAACAACGACACCCATCCTTCAGTGGCTCAGGCAGCTCTGCTACCCAGTCTTCACAGTCATCGAGTCATCCAATTGCTCATACTCCTACTGATCGTAGGTGAGAGCTATATGTCGAGATCGAAATCTTTTGAAGATACTAGGTGGGCATCTGGGGGCTCTTGATCCTGAGGAGTTAGTCAAGCAAGCGATGGCGCAGAGAGCAAGAGATGACATGGGGATGGTATTTAGGGTATAAAATTAATTTTTTATATATATTGTCGTAATATATATCAGTATCAACATAGTTACTATATTTGTAACTTGTTTTATTATTTTGTTAATTATAGGGTGATCAAGGAGGCGATGATGCTTGACGTACCTGCTTTAGATCAATTTTGTAGTTATAATATAAGCTTGTACTTGTATATTCATTCTTTGGATGTCTGTATGTTACTTAAACATTAGATTTGTGGTTATTTATTCAATTCATAGCGATTTTTAAAGGTTTATATATATAGTTTACATACTAGCTAGCTAGTTTGGTGGACGATGAATGTTTATATTGTTGTGTATGTGTGTTGGGATATAGCAGGTACAAAACAGGTATAGTTTTTTGGGAATTATGCAAAACAGCAAAAAGCTATTTTTCAGTTTTTTGAATCAATGATCGCGATGCGTATCGCTAATGTCTTTTAGCGACTGCTAAGCATTTGAGGGTATCAAATCGATCGACGTCATTACCGTCATCCGCAATCGCGACTACGTGGACCATGTCACTTTTGGCTCCGAGCCATGCCGACTCAAAATTTTAGTGACCGAAATGACGAATTCTTGGCCGCTATTGGCGGTCATGAGATATATTTGTCGCTAATAGTGGTGGTGATGTGCATCCCAAATGACCAGATTTTATCTGACGACTATCAACGATCGCACTGACTCGTTCATTAATATCTATCTGCGACCAATCGCGGTCACCGACATTACCCGCCGATAGACCCTTTTCTTGTAGTGGATAAAATATTGATGATGGACTTTTAAATTCATAGATGATAGTAGATTTCATTCTCTACTTAAACTCTTCTAATGAATTGTTATTTTCACTACGAATATTGATAAAAAACTGGTTGTCTACTATATTTTATCTGATTTGTTGAAGGCTAATGATAATTTGTTGTTCATTATCTTAGTCATAATATTCTTTACTGGGCTAGTTGAGCTCACCCTTTTCCTTTTTGTTCCATTTTTCTTCTCAGGAGGTGAGAATATAGCGAGAACTAAGCCGTGGGTATGGAGTGATGGTTCTAGAAAGTTGTTTTAGCAGTCCTCACTATTTTTGTAAAATAGTATATCAATAATTGTAATGAGGACTCCTTTTGAGTTTGAATACTGTCTATTAGACAATATTTGTATTTAAACTCACAGTATATATGTTGTCGTATTTTGCACGACAATTGTAATAATGAAGTTGTAGTTGTTTCTGTACCATGTATTTGGTGACTCGGAATGGGTGATGTATACATATTTTGGGTGCGTCACATAGATGATATGTTGATCATCAGTACGAATATTGTTATAGTAAATGAGACTAAAAAGTATTTATCCTCTATCTTTAAGATGAAAGACTTAGGTGAAGTATATACTATTTTAGGTATCAAAGTTAAAAAACATAGTGGGGGTTATGTATTGAATCAATCTCACTATATTGAGAAAATATTAACTAAGTTTAGTTATCTCGGGTTCAAGGAGGTGAATACTCCTTTTGAGAATGGAGTTAAACTCAAAGATAATGAGGGTAGAGCTATTGCACAGCTAGATTACGTAAGTGCTATTGGTATCCTTATGTGTGCTATGCATTGTACTCGGCCAGATATTTCTTTTGCAGTTTCTAAACTTAGTAGATATACGAGCAGTCTTAATATTGATCATTAGAAAGCGATTGGAAGGGTATTTGGATATCTAAAAAGAACCAGTGGCATAGGATTGTTTTACTATAAATTCCCTAGTGTTTTGGAGGGATACTCTGATGCAAGCTGGATTAATAGTGTGGGAGATAATAAATCTACAAGTGGGTGGATTTTCACTCTTTGCAGTGGTGCTGTTTCTTGGGCAAGCAAGAAACAGACTTGTATTTCTCACTCTACTATGGAGTCAGAGTTTATTGCTTTGGCTCAAGCAGGAAAATAGGCTGATTGGATTAGAAATATGTTGTTAGACATAGATCTATGGCCAAATCCAATGCCACCAATTTCACTATATTGTGATAGTGAAGTTACGCTAACAAGAGCGTATAGTGGTACCTATAATGCTAAGTCTAGACATATTGGTCTAAGATATGAATTTGTGAGACAATTGATACATGATGGAATCACAACTATTGTCTATGTGAAGTCAAGTAAAAACTTGGCTGATACACTTACTAAGCCTCTAACGAGAGATTTAATAAGTTTGACTACACGAGATATGAGACTTAAACCATTCTGAGCCAAGGGTGATGGGAACCCAACCTATTACTAGGTTAACCCTAGTTTATAGGTTCAATGGGAAAAAAAGTCACAGTTGTTGGCTGTGTTATTATCAATTTGGTCTCATATGTAGTATATGATATATAGTAACATCTGTTGCACGACCGAGGATGAGCTATGCTCTTAACAAAGTGTTGCACTTATAGCAACAAGAGTGCTTGAGAAATATTTTTCCTATATGAACTAGAAGTGAAGCCGCTTCTTATAGAGAGTTATGGTTTACTCTTTTAGAGGTTCAAGAAACAGGATATTGTGCATGGCTTTAATAACGCAAAGTGATTATTATGCTCACCGTAAAGGGAGGTTTTGTGTGTGTACGATAACTCCGATCATATCATTTGAAATAGAGGTTCAATCAACGGATACCATCTATTTTGATATGACTTTGAGTTGTTTATACTAAAAGAAGGTTCAATGTTCGTGACACCTTCTATTATGCACACAAACCTTAGAGTTGATAAATAAAGAATTGTTTGGTGAAAAGTAGTTTTCAAACAAGTGGGGGATTATTAATGCACCTTTTCTTACATGAGTTTTGATCAATTTGGGGATTAATTTAGACCCATTAATTGATTGAATTAATATTAAATCAAAAGTGCATTTGATTGTCCTATTACAACGAGATTAATAGAGAGTAATATATGATTTAAGTAGGAATTATATATTGTGTTTTAATTGTATCCAAAGGGGGAATATGAAAAGGTTTATTGTTGTTTAAGAAAACTATTTTTTTTAAGTCCCTAATTGAGTAGGAATAAAACTATTTAATACTTTATAAGTATGTGTGGAATAGTTTAATTCACTAGTGGTACTAAATGAAAGGCTTGGAGTTGGTCACAATGACGTGGGGCAAAGCACCACTTCGCTTGGCTGGCTGCAAGGCTCTTGCGACACAGGGGAACCGTGGAAAGGGTTCGGGTCATGAAAGTCGCATTGATGCTTTAGGGGCACTTTGCACTTCGCCCGAGCTAAGAGCCCCTTTTTAGCATTGAACCAGATTAATAAACTTCATTAATGGTTAAACAATTTTTTGTTTAATCATTATGGGATAAAAAACTGATATGTGATTATTATATCATTTATTTTGCAAATGATTCTTTACTCACAATTCAGTTATGAAACTGAATAGTCTTCATCTTCTTCCTTCTATCATCTTTACACAGCAACAAATATTGAGGTTCAAAGTGAGTTGCTATTGCTAAGAACTAGTACAGACTTGACATATATCCTGGAGGTGAATTGCTAGTAGCCTTTAGCAAACCTTAGTGGTAAGGGGAAATAAACACCTTAAGGACAGGGAATACCTGTGTCAAATCATTGTTTCTTTTAATCTGTATTCATTTTACTTTTTCAATTACCGTTGCCTTTAATATATTACCGTTGCCATTTATATGTTACTGTTGGCGTTGCTTTCCTTTGTTATATAAAAGGGAAATACTTGTCGTTAGAATAGATATCATATCTTATTTATAGCAGCAACAAAAGAGAGTGATATATATATATATATATATATATATATATATATATTAGTTACACTATCACATATCTTTTATATATATATTGTCTTTGTTATTAACTTATATATATATAATATACTTCTGTACTTATATATATATATATATTCATCTTTCTCACATATATATCATATAAATAAAATATTTATATGTATATATATATATGTTGTATTTTTTTTAAGTAAGGAAAATTAGAAGTTGTTCCTGGATCATTCAACTATTTCAAGTGCTGATTAATTGGGTGAAGAGCCGTTGAATCCTGGAGTAGGATTTCGTTAGTGACCTTAGCACCGAGAAAAGTTCTCCACTGCACGCCTCTGCTCAAAATTATTCGCTCTAAATAGATAAGTTTTATTTTTGCCCTTCTTTTATTTGATAGTTGAATCCTATATTTTATTCGTATTTTACCAACAATCTTAAGTAGAAATTATGGATTCTGCTATGCTTACCGCCACTAAATCTGTCCCTGATTTGACCAAAGATGAGCCTTTTGATGGATCCAATTTTAAACGTTGGCAAACCAAATTACTTTTGATTATGGACATTGCTAAAGTTGACCATGTTTTAACCAAACCAAAACCAGTTGAACCCCCTTATGATGCTACCGATGAACAAAAGAAAGAATATGAATCTTCTGTTAGTACTTGGTCTTCTGCTGATAAAATTTGTTGGGCTATAATTCTCAACTCTTTGTCGAATGAACTTTTTGATATCTACTGTTTATATAAACGTGCTGCTGAAATTTGGGATGCTTTAGTTTTGAAATATGTTGTGGAAGATGCTGGTGTCAAAAAGTATACAATTGGGAATTTTCTTAATTTTTACATGACCGATGAAAAAGATGTCTCTTCCCAAATTGATGCTTTTCATATTTTCGTAGCTGAACTTAATAATGAATGCATCTTTACTCGCTCCTTTTGTTGTTGGATCCCTTATAGAAAAATTGCATGATTCTTGGAAAGATTACAGAATACTATGAAACATAAAAGGAAAGATATGACCTTAGAGGAGTTAATTGTTCATATTCGTATTGAGGAAAAGAAAAGAAATTTAGATAAAACTACCAAAGCCAAAGAGATGTCTTCCAAAGAAAATTTGGTTGATGATCGCAAACCTCGTCAACCGTTCAACAAACATCCTAAGCATGGGCATAAGTATAACCCCGGTCCGAAGGCAAAACCGAATCAGTTCAAATACAAAACCTCAAAACCTAAAGGTGATTGTTTTGTGTGTGGAAGGCCAAGTCATCATGATGCCCAATGCAAGTTCAAAAAGGGAAACAACCTGCAGTCTGTTCCTCCGAGAGCTAACTTAGTTGAGGCATACAATACTATTGTAGCGGTTGTCTCCGAGGTGAATATGGTGACTGACAAAGAGGCATGGGTTGTGAAGCCCCCAAAATAGGTCCAATCCACAACCCATTCTGAGTCGCCAAATATATGGTACAGAAACAACTACAACTTCATTAATACAATTGTCGTGCAAAATACGACAACACATAAACTGTGAGTTTAAATACAAATATTGTCTTCTAGACAATATCCACACTCAAATAAGTCCTCATTACAATTATTGATACACTATTTTACAAAATAGTGAGGACTACTAAAACAAACTGTCTTGAACCATTACTCCACACCCGACTAGTTCCGCTATATTCTCGCCTCCCGAGAAGAAAAATGGAATAAAAAGGAAAAGGGTGAGCGCAAACTAGCCCAAAGAAGAATATTATGACTAAGATAATGTACAATAAATTATCTTTAGTCTTCAACGAGGAAAAATCGATAGAATACAATAGACAACAAGTTTTAGATCAACAATGCAATGAAACAACAATTCATTAGAAGAGTTAAGTAAAGAATGAAATCTACTATCATCTATGAATTTAAAAGTCCATCATCGATATTTTATCCTCAGTAACATCAATCAATATACATCATAAATCAAATATTCATCTTTGCACCACAGCCAAAGATATTCACTAGTTGGTCATGTTCATCTAAACACCGCTCATCTTTGCACTACTGCTAAAGATATTCATCATAAAATCATTCATCTTTGCACTACGGGCCAAAGATATTCGATTATATCATCATTTAGGGTGAGGATGATGAAAAATATTTTAAAGAAAAGCGAATCCGGTGAAACAAAAGAACAAATATTAAGGATTCAGTACTTTAAACAATCCAAGTTCAAAAATACTTCATAAATAACGAGTGGAGTAAAATTCAAGAATGAAGACCAAAACATAGATCCAATCCAAGATAGGAATCATAACAGACGATCTTGGACACGTAAAAAGAAAATTTAATTTTTCCGTGAATAGTGTCAGATTCGTGAATGAATAGTCAGTATCACGTGAATAGTAACTCAGACACTAAAAGATAGAAATTTCACAAAAAAATCATCATGCTTCGTGAATAGTACTCGTGAATAGTAACTCGTGAATAGTAACTCATGAAATAAGAACATACATAAAAAAGTTCTAAATTTGATAAAAAAATTCCAACCAATATTTCTAAGATAATGATATTCAAGAAATAATATCATTTCGAATAAAATAACATCCTTACCTCGTAGAAAGAATAGTACTTGACTAGAATATTGGATATAGTCTTTGAAAGAACTTGCAAAAGTATAGCAATATTCAAAGTACTAAAATACTCACAAAATATGCTCGATATTATAGAGAGAGAAAGAGAAAGAAATCTTTAGTTTCTGGTGTGATTTTCAATTCTAACCTAAGCACCCTATTTATAGGAAATTGCTTAGAACACCAAAGCAGAAAATTTAATAAATTAATAATATTATTTTTCCACATCGTCCTACGCACACCACCAGCTGAAATCAACCACTAACACATGTCCCATAAGTGACAAAAACATTTTTCATGCAAAAGTTACTTAAAACTCAAAAAAAAATGATAATCAATTAATCCGGAACTTCAATAATTCATAATAAATAGCCCTTTTATCAGAAAATTTGAATCTCGCAATTTTTTATAGGAAATTCAATTCTCTACAATTTTGTAGAAGAATGTTTTTTCAAATTCCAAACAAAAATTGACCGAAATTCATATACGGACGATTTTACAGGCTATAATCAAATTTCAGTCAAGAAATGGGGTCCACTGACACACAAAACATGTGTTTATCATTTAATGCAACATTAATATCATTCATTGTAAAAATATCACCATTAATATATTATTAAAATAATATATTTAAATGAATTATTTTATCAGAAAAAGATAAAATATTACTTTTCAACAATTGTCACATTAAAATTTTCTCCATCTATATCCACAAAAAATCAATATTTTCCTCATCATATAAATTAATAATTAATTATTCACAAATAATATTACGTAATCACAATATTGACAACCAGTGCAGGTTCCTAAGAAAGAGGGGCTTCAATAAGAATTTCTTTCTTGGCGCAATTAGGTGACCAAACCTCTCCTTAGATGTAACTTTCTAGACATTTCCAATAATGTTATCTAATAATATTATTCAAATAATATGAATTATTGATCCGATAATGAAAATAATGTGTAGTGACAATTATTGAAACAACAATAATATAAAATATTAACGTAGCAATTATTGAATCAATAAAATAAAATATTAAACAAGAATTCATCGTAATAATTATTGAGTAGTACCTTCTTACGTAAGAATCAATAATTGGTGCAATACCGTGCCATCTTTGTGCAACAACGCAGACATCGTGTTTTTTAATCACCGGTATTCCAAAAAAGTGTTAAGCAGTAACAACTTATACTTGTCGCTTTCTTCTTCATCCAATCGCTTTCATTATGGGGCCCATAATAAGGTCGCTACCTGGTCGCATTTAATATTCCCCGACAAAGAAGAATATTCCACGACCAAACGAATATTCTCCAACAACAATGAGTATTTTATAACCACTTGCTTATTTGAAATATTTGCGCATTTTACCCATAACTAACCATATTAATCAAATCAACCCCTTACTATTTCAAAATAATAATTAGAGAAATTAAATCTTTATTTATAAAAAGTTGGGGTCTTACATGGGTAGTGGATTCTGGTGCTACCAAACACATTTGTTCGAATCGTGGTGCATTCATCTCTTACTCTCCACTTGAGGAAAAAGATGAACATGTGTACATGAGCGATTCGAGGCCTGCACAAGTGTTGGGTAAAGGGAAAGTAAATTTAAAATTGACTTCTAGGAATATCCTTTCTCTTACCGATGTTCTTCATATTCTTGAGATTCGCTACAATCTCGTATCTGTTGGGATACTTGGGAAAGTTGGGGTTAAGGTTATGTTTGAATCTGATAAGGTAGTATTAACAAAAATTGGGGTGTTTATGGGAAAAGGGTATCTTAATGTTGGTTTATTTCATTTGAATGTACTTAAAATCATGAATAATAATGCTAGTACTTCTTTTGCTTACTTGGTTGAATGTGATGATATTTGGCATGCTAGATTAGGCCATGTGAACTATTCTTATATAAAAATGATGAAAAATTTGAGAATTTTAAAAGATGTTAAAATTTTAAATACCAATAAATGTCAAGTGTGTGTGGAAGCCAAAACTACTAAAAAGACATGTAAACCAGTACTAGTTAGAGAATCTGAACCTCTCAATTTAATTCATTCAGACTTAGGTGATATGTCTAGAAATACTTCTAGAGGTGGGAAAATTATTATGTGACTTTTATAGATGATTATTCTAGATATACTAAAGTTTACCTTCTTAGAAATAAAAATGAAACTGAAGATAAATTTCTAATTTATAAGGCTGAAGTTAAAAATAAATTAGAAAAGAAGATTAAAAGACTCAGGTCCGATAGAGGTGGAGAGTATGACTCCGGACCTCTTAGTAAATATTGCGAAGAACAAGGAATTATACATGAGGTAACACCTCCCTATTCTCCAGAATCTAATGGGGTTGCTGAAAGAAAGAATATAACACTAAAAGAAATGATGAATGCTATGTTAGTAAGTTTTGGGGCTTCACCGAATTTGTTGGGGGGAAGCTTTTCTTTCTTCTTGTCACCTGCAAAATAGAATCATTTATAAGAAAACTGGAAAAACACCTTATGAGCTTTAGAAAAATCATTTACCTAACTTGAAATACCTTAAAGTGTAGGGGTGTCTCACTAACGTAATGTTACCCGACCCTAAAAAAAGGAAAATTGGTTCTAAAACTGTTGATTGATTGTTTATTGGTTATGCTGAACATAGTGTTGCTTATAGATTTCTTGTTTTGAAAAGTGATGTATTAGATCATAATACAATTATTGAGTCAAAAAATGCTGATTTCTTTGAAAATATTTTTCCTTTGAAAAATAAAGTGGATCGACCAGTAGCAGAGCTTCCTACGAGCTCTTATATAGTTCCAATTGAGGAATCTGAAATTGAACCAAGGAGGAGTAAGCATACTAGAAAACCCACTAATCTGGGAGATGCCTTTTTTACGTTCTTGTTAGATAATGACCCATTAACCTTTAGAGATGTAGTTTCTTCTCCCGATGCTTCTTTTTGGAGAGAAGCCATAAATAGTGAGATTGAGTCTATTATGGCTAATCACACTTGGGATTTTTAGTGGACCTTCTTCCAGGTTCTAAAACTATTGGTTGTAAATGGATTTTTAAAAGGAAATTAAAACCTGTCGGATCAATGATAAATTTAAGGCTAGGCTTATTGCTAAAGGTTATAAACAAAAGCAAGACCTTGACTTTTTTGAGACTTATTCACCTGTTGAAAGAACATCATCCATTAGAGTTTTAATTTCTCTAGCCGCTACTAAAAATTTAATAATTCATCAAATGGATTGAACCTGAGAGGAGAAACAATAAAACTATTATTAAGACTTACCACTATCTAACATCTACTAAATAATGAAATGTAAATAAGAATTAAACAAGGAGGGAGAAAGATTGGATGGGGTGCCTCCCATCGAGCGATCGATTTATAGTCCGTTAGCTGGACTCTTTTCTTGACACCGCTATCCAATTCCTCTACGATAAGCTAGGAACCCTCCATCCATTAGAACTGCAATGTGCGTAGGTAGGTTCCCCATCTGGCGTGTTTGTGAATTGAAACAACCTAGCATATTTCCTGTATATGATGGCCCCAGTTCTATTGCATAGCCAGGTGCTCCTTTCGTTGTGTCTGTGAATAGATTTTTGCATTGAGGCATGACAGATACAACATGATTTTCTTCTTCTATTAACTCTTCCTCAGCCCACCATGGATTGTAAGAGGCCTCATAATCGCAGAAATTCTTGCTTTGGATGTGACTACCAAGGGGACATGGGTGTGCAAAGTTCACTGAATTTTTTAACTCTAACTGAGAAGGCACTTGGGGTATTATATAAGTCAGCTCATGATCTTCATTTTCCATACCCCCAGTTGTCTCCTCAATGTACACTCATTTCAGTTCATTCAGTTGCATGAACACCTCTGGCTCTCCATCAGTTTCATCGTCTATGTCATAGCACCAATTATTTTGAGGGCGATTGTTCAAGGCTTTGAGTATTTGATCCATTTGATTTTGCAGATTCTGAATTGACCACTCTTGATCAATCATCTTCTCCTCAGTTGATGCTACAAACTTGAACCACAAATCCTCCACTCTTGAATTATCTTGTTTAGTTTCAAAATCCATGTATTGAGGACCATTCATTGAGGAGTTAATGAGTTATTTAGTCTGTTTGTTAAGATTTTGGCTTGATAACTCCTGACTCATCGTCATCTCATCATTGTCTGCTATGCTTTTTGACATGAATTCCTTCAACCTTGAATTTTCCTCTTGTTGTGTTGAAGGTGGATATGAGAAATCTGATGGATGTGTTGGACTTGGGATGCAGTATTGGTTGGGATAGTTATAACTCCATTCATAATCTAGGTGATACCCCCAACCTTGTTGATAATCAGGTTAACATCGTTGTTGAAGTAATCACCCCCAAACTGCACTTGTCCAACCTTGATGTTGCAGATCGATAACTCTCGGATGTTTCGCCAAAGACAAGATTCACATGTAAATACTACCTAGAGAGTGCGTTGGGCAAGAATATTTAACCTCTCCGAAAGTGTTGCAATTTGTCTTTGACAATGTAGAAAATACATTGAGTCCTTCCGGTTCTTGTGTCCTTGGTTGAGTCATATTTGCATAAGGCCATTGATAAGCAAAGTCATCCATGGTACCTGAAAAGAGAAAAATATAAGAAGATAATTAAAACAAAAAAATGTTTAAATTAAGACCAATTTGATTGAAATTAATGTTGGCAAAAATTTATTAAGCTAATTCCCCGGCAACGACGCCAAAAACTTGTTGGTCGTTTTACCGATCAATATATGTGTGCAAGTATACATGGTCAACAAGTAATAAAGAGTAAGTAAAGTATCGTTCCCACGAAGAATTAACTAATAAATTTCACCAAGCACTAGTCCATAACCATTTTAGTCTTATTTAAACGAATGATTTAATATTTTATATTTAAACTATTAAATTAAATAAACCTAACTATTACTAGAGTGAGACTAGATAATGAAGACTTGAGATTATAAGTTCATCTATTGACTCATTCAAATCCACACATTTCATGTTAAGCCAAACTAATTGTACCAGATTGTTAGTCAAGAACATGAAAGTAAAGTATAGCCATATCTCAATGTACCATACCCATATCACATATAATCCACAATTTATAGAATACACATGAACACCCACATTACCTAAACCACTATATGTCTATGTGATTTAAAAATAATTAGGGTTTCAGCCAAAATTCTCAATTAACTATGAGCGATGCCTCGGTATATGTCTATCCCAAGCACGAATCATACATACCATCACCATGTAGAACATACAAACACAAGCTATCAAGATCAAATCTAAACCCATAATTCGTTTTTCAAGTTCATATGGGTTATCACAATAATTGATGCCCAATCAACTAAGCAAATAAGCATGAATCTTAATAGACAATCCCATAACAATCAATAAGATTAACAATGAAATATATCTGAAATAACTAATCCATATAATCCATTACAATACCAAAATAAAGTTTAACTCATCATAGAATCAAAATCCATAATCCACAATTGATTATACATTGAGAAATAAAGATAGAAGTAACGAGAAGTTAGGGATGTGGGAATGCAAATCTGATCTCTCTTGCTCCAATTCTGAATTTCCTATGCTCTCCAATTACTTCAATCTTCAACTATAATCTAATCCAGGGTTCTAATCTAATCTAAAAAGAAAGAGAAGAACACAAATAATGATAGCTTCTTGATCCCCTAAGGGGTGGTATATGTCGTACATAATGAAAATACGTCTAATATATAAGCCCTAATTGAACCCCTCCCCAAATTACACTTCAATTCCAATTTAAAATAAAGTCGATTAGTTGCGCCAACATCGCATGCATGATCCCTTCATTATCATGGCGCGACGCTTGTGATTGGCTTTTCTGCTCAAGATGTGTGTGGCATGCGCGCGAGCTTTATAGCTCTTTATAGCCATGCTAGCTCCTGCTGATCAGAAATTTGTGCTCTGCTGCTGCTTCATGTTGCTCCACTGCTTGTCACTTGTTTCTTCCTCAAAGTTCCATTCCTGATCTCCATTATCCTCATTGCCACCTACCATCGCCGAGCTATGCCATTTCTGCACTTTCACAACATAGGAATTCTCAGTACATGCAATGCAAAATATTATGAAATACAACTAAAAACACACTCAAATGTACTTGAGATGGGCATAATTCTCGTGAATTGATATCCAATAAGTAGGTATAAAACTCACTTATCAAATACCCCCAAACTTGAACTATTGCTTGCCCTCAAGCAATGCAACATAATGCAATCTACATACTATGTAAGTTACACTACTATGACAATGAATCCCACATTCTCAGCCAAATATAAATTCCAATAAGATGTGCCTCAGAGAAATATCAAGATCCAAGAACAAAGCATCAAACTAAACTAAAGGCATAATGACATACAATCAGATAATCCTAACTTGCTATAAAGATGTTGTGTGTGTGTGCTTTGTTCACAGATAAGCTTGACAAAAGTGAGGATACCACATGCTAAATTGCTTAAGATAGAAAATTGAAGTTTAAATCAAGAACTGCATATACTAATGATACATCAACTACTCCAACACATCAATACAAATTAAGGTTCAACAATGGGTTTATTCTGCTTTATTTTTACTCACGAAGGCGATTTTTGCACTTTCCCGCGGTGTTTATTGATTTTTTTTTATTTTTATATATATTTTCCATGACTGTGCAATGTCTCATTCCATTAGGCTAACCGTGCTACCCCTTAGCGAGCTTTCAACCAACGACTCCCAGACCATTAAGACCTTAGGGCGCTAGGTGTAGAGACAATACTCTCGGGCGTATATACTCAAGTAACAAAGGCCCCGAAACAAGACTAGCCACGGTAATTATTAATTTTTTTCTCTTTTTTTATTTTATTTTATAAAGCAGGCATACCCATGTGTTCCCAAAACTTGAGTTTCAGTGTCTTCATAGTCATTACTCACTTCCTACATAATTCTATCATTAAAAACAACATTTTCCTCTCAGCAGACAAGCATGCTAATCTTAACAACCAAGCAAATAGGAACATTGTCGTGCTACCCGGTAACATCTTAACAACAGGCATAGATTACATCATGTATGAAATTATAACTAAGTTTAAGTTATCAACAGAGTTCAAAAATCTATCACATTTTTATTTCATCATTGGCCAAATTAGAATTCAACTAACTAAAAACCTGGGATTATGCAATGTTATGCAACTAAACACGTACTAAGTAAACAAGACAAAAGGAAACAAAAAACAAAAAAAATTCATGTAAAATTTAACTACAAAGATACTACAATACCCCTATTATGCAACTTAAACCTACAATCAAACTATATGCAACTAACTATATGCAACAACTACTCACTACAACCCAATACCCCCAAACTTAAAATAAACAATGCCCTCATTATAATTAAAAGTGAAAGAATACTCCCCTAAGTGGCAATGTCATCTTCGTTCGCCTCCTCATGATCCGATGGGATATCAGGCGATGGCTAAGTTTGAGATATTCTATAGTTGGAAACTGAGTGTGGGCTTCTAACTGTCCGAATGCTTGAGTCAGAAATTCTAAAAATTTAGCAATTTTTATCGTGGATCGAGCTATATGGCATTGCAATGACACTCGCATTTCTAGCGACTTCAGCTTTTTGTTTGACTTATGTTTGATCCTGAATGCTTATAGCAATTGGATTGAACCTGAGAGGAGAAACAATAAAACTATTATTAAGACTTACCACTATCTAACATCTACTAAATAATGAAATGTAAATAAGAATTAAACAAGGAGGGGGAAAGATTGGATGGGGTGCCTCCCATCGAGCGCTTAGTTTATAGTCCGTTAGCTGGACTCTTTTCTTGACACCGCTATCCAATTCCTCTACGATAAGCTAGGAACCCTCCATCCATTAGAACTGCAATGTGCGTAGGTAGGTTCCCCATCTGGCATGTCTGTGAATTAAAATAACCTAGGATATTTCCTGTACATGATGCCCCCAGTTCTATTGCATAGCCAGGTGCTCCTTCCGTTGTGTCTGTGAATAGATTTTTGCATTGAGGCATGACAGATACAACATGATTTTCTTCTTCTATTATCTCTTCCTCAGCCCACCATGGTTTGTAAGAGGCCTCATAATTGCAGAAATTCTTGCTTTGGATGCGACTACCAAGGGGACATGGGTGTGCAAATTTTACTGAATTTTTCAACTCTAACTGAGAAGGCACTTGGGGTATTATAAAAGTCAGCTCATGATCTTCATTTTCTATACCCCCGGTTGTCTCCTCAATGTCCACTCGTTTCAGTTCATTCAGTGGCATGAACACCTCTGGCTCTCCATCAATTTCATCGTCCATATCATAGCACTAATTGTTTTGAGGGTGATTGTTCAAGGCTTCGAGTATTTGATCCATTTGATTCTGCAGATTCTGAATTGACCTCTCTTGCTCAATCATCTTCTCCTCAGTTGATGCTATAAACTTGAACCACAAATCCTCCACTCTTGAATTATCTTGTTCAGTTTCAAAATCCATGTATTGAGGACCATTCATTGAGGAGTTAATGAGTTGTTCCATCCATTTGTTAAGATTTTGGCTTGATAACTCCCTCGACTCATCATCATCTCTCTTCATGGTCCGCTATGCTTTTGACATGAATTCCTTCAACCTTGAATTTTCCTCTTGTTGCGTTGAAGGTGGATATGAGAAATCGATGGATGTGTTAGACTTGGGATGCAGTATTGGTTGGGATAGTTATAACTCCATTCATAATCTGAGTGATACCCCCAACCTTGTTGATAATCAGGATAAACATCGTTGTTGAAGTAATCACCCCCAAACTGCACTTGTCCAACCTTGATGTTGCACTGATAACTCGGATGCTCGCCAGCACAGTATTCACATGTAAATACTACCTCTAGAGTGCGTTGGGCAAGAATATTTAACCTCTCTGAAAGTGTTGCAATTTGTGCTGACAATGTAGAAAATACATTGAGTCCTTCAGTTCTTGTGTCCCTTGGTTGAGTCATATTTGCATAAGGCCATTGATAAGCAAAGTCATCCATGGTACCTGAAAAGAGAGAAATATAAGAAGATAATTAAAACAAAAAAAAATATTTAAATTAAGACCAATTTGATTGAAATTAATGTTGACAAAAATTTATTAAGTTAATTCCCCGGCAACGGCGCCAAAAACTTGTTGGTCGTTTTACCGATCAATATATGCGTGCATGTATACACGATCAACAAGTAATAAAGAGTAAGTAAAGTATCGTTCGCACGAAGAATTAACTAATAAATTTCACCAAGCACTAGTCCATAACCATTTCAGTCTTATTTAAACAAATGATTTAATATTTTGTATTTAAACTATTAAATTAAATAAACCTAACTATTACTAGAGTGAGACTAGATAATGAAGACTTGAGATTACAAGTTCATCTATTGACTCATTCAAATCCACACATTTCATGTTAAGCCAAACTAATTGTACCAGATTGTTAGTCAAGAACACGAAAGTAAAGTATAGCCATATCTCAATGTACCATACCCATATCACATATAATCCACAATTTATAGAATACACATGAACACCCACATTACCTAAACCACACTACAAAAAAATGGGCCTTTAGCAACGATTTTTCGGGCAACGACTTTATAAGTCGTTGCTAAAAGTATATGTTTAGCAAAGAAATTTGTCCTTCGTTGCAGATTTTGTAAGGCTTTCACTTTTTGCAACAAAATTCCTAAGTCGTTGCAAAATTTCGTTGCTAATTCATTGGCAGAAAAAAATTTCGTTAGAAATTCGTTGCAAAATTTTCGACCACTTGATTTCCCGTCATCATGGGCAACGAAAGTATTTTTGTTGCTAAAAATGGGGCTTTAGCAACGATTTTTCAGGCAACGATTTTTCAGGCAACGACTTTATAAGTCGTTGCTAAAAGTGTAGATTTAGCAACGAAACTTGTCCTTCGTTGCAGATTGTGTCAGGCTTTCACTTTTTGCAACAAAACTCATAAATCGTTGCAAAATGTGGAAACAAAATTCGTTAGAAATTCGTTGCAAAATTTTTAACCACTTGATTTCTCCTCATCGTGGGCAATGAAAGTTTTTTGTTGCTATATTTCGTTGCCTAATATGGACCACATTCATTGGCAACAATTTTTATTTTCGTTTCATATTTTATACAATTTTTTGCAACGACTATTAAAATGTTGCCTTAAATTTAAATAATCCCAATAAGCATGTTTTTGTAAGACCATATTCGGTATTCGGAGAATTGTCAAAAAATATTCATATTTAGTATTTAAAAATTATGTCCAAATGCGGAACATATTCGTTTCCATTTTTTATTTGAATAAACTAATTATTAAAATATCTGAATTCGAATGTCAATCACCTAGTAAACAATTTATTCAATTTATTTATAAAAAGTAAAAATAAAAAAATATTGACCAATTACTAACAAATCACAACTGTTTAAAGTAGTAAAAATACATATCATATATGGGAGACATATCAAATACATCATAATTTATAATTGATCATAAAAATCAATTAAAATTTACTAATATAAATTGTACATATACGCTGTATAAATTGTACTTATAAGTTGTTCCATATTATTTAATTTATTTTTTGCTAAATTTAAAAATGTACATAAAAGAAAAGAGATACATATACTTATGGGCATTCTCCAAATTGATACAAAATTTCAAGAAAGGGAACTCAACATGACAAACAGTGAAACTCAGATTCTAAGACAATAAAAGAGCATAAGGCCAAAACAAATCAAATGAACACTGCAAAGCATCCGACCAACAAAATAATAAACGGACGGAATTTTGATTGTGCATATTGGTCCGTTATTTTTGCTGATGTGGCCAGTTATTGCTGACGTGGAGGATAGAAATGTTTGGCTTAAAAAATTCCTTAAAGAAAATGTTACTCACAAGTATTGAACTCCAAACCTCTCCAAACTTGAAAGCTTATATTCCAACAAAAGCCACTAGACCAACTACCTATAATGCTAAAATTTATGTAACATTAATATTTAAACCACCTAATATCGTTTCTATGCATGTGAAGATGAGATAATACACTTTTTGGTCACTGTACTAGGAATTGTAATAATAATAATAATTGTAATAATAATAATAATAATAAATTTAAAATAATAATTAAATAATAATTAAAATTTTAAATAATAATAAAATTATTATTATTATGGTACTAATCTTGCAAAGCCTGTCAGTATTAAGACTGGAACAAAATATAAAAGATGATATATTGAGATATAAATTTCAACATAGATTTGTCAGCCATGAAATAAGGCATCTTTTCACTGCGTACCGCATTTACCAATGTTAGAAACTAAAAAGTGTTCACAAGACAAAAGTGTTTACCTAATGCGATAATTAAAATTTTAAATAATAATAATAATTATTGTTATTATTATTTTAATTATAATAATAATAATTATTATTATTATTATTACTATAATAATTGTAATAATAATTATTATTATTATTACAATTATTATTATTATTATTATTATTATTATAATTGTAATAATAATAATTATTGTAATAATTGTAATTATTATTATTATTATTAAAATAATAATAATAATAATTAAAATAAGAGTGATCCGACAAATTGTCTGTATTAAATATCAATGTATATGAATATATGAATTGAAAAAAATTAAAAGGACTCACACATCATTATTCTAACTTATCCATTAGAGTTTAGTTGTAATATGACTTTATTATGAAATTTAACCATAAATATATATTTTTTCAAAAAAAATCTAATTGTAATTGTAGTGACTATTTTTAATCATTGAACTCTAGTAAATTTTTCTATTATAAATATTTGTTATTCGTTAATGTACTCATCTTTGTAATTTATTAGATTGAGTCTTATACTTACCCATGGGTTTTTTAAAATTTAAATTTAATTTGATCGAGTCTTATAACAATAAAAAGAAAAATCTGTCAAAATATTAAATTTTATTCAAAAAACATTGATACCCACGTGACTAGTACATAAAAAACAAAATAAATTTTGATTCAGTGGTTAAAAAAACTTTGGATGTAATTTTATATTTAGGGTATTTAATTTGTAACGATTGTAACAAAAAGTTTGTAATCACAAATACTAAAATACTAATTAAAAAAGATACTAAAATACTAATTAAAATAATAAAAAAATCAAATTAAAAAATACTAAAATTCATCATTTAAAAATACTAATTAATGTAATATCAATTTTATCCATATTTTTTAAAAAATGAATTTATAAAAAAATTTTAAAAGTTACGTTATTTTAATCGACGTTAAAATTTTTTTTTTTTACAAATTTGCTTTATAAAAAGTATTAAAAAGCATTAGTTTGGCATTCGATCACATTTTATTTTTTAAAATTTCTTTAAAAAATAAAATCATTTTAAAAAATTAAGATAAATTTTTTTTAAAAAAATATTTTTAAAGTGTGGCTTTGGTTGCCTTTCCGATTTTTAGCCAAAAAAATATCCAAAATTCAACGCCATTTCAAATGGCATGCTCAAAAGTTTTTTTTTCCAAATTAGATGTGAGAGCCTTTACTCTAATTGACGATCGTTGAAGTTTTTATTTTTTAAAAATATTCATTTAAAATAAAACCTTTTAACACATCAAGATTGATCCATCGAATTATTATATTGAGGTTTTATCTATATATTGACTTTATCTAAAGAACTCATTCTTGATAATTCTATAGTGCAAACTTTGATTCAACACTATACCAATTTTACAAAAAAATATTCTAATTTTAAGTAACTTACAATATCGATTATTTCTTTAATCAAAGTAAATAAATTTACAATAATTAAACTTTAAAATTTCATACATTGACCATGAAAAAAAAGATTAGGCTCTTTTTGTGGAGTAGACCACAAATGTTAAACTCATCTATTCTACGAAGAAGAGTTAACTTTTGAGTTTATTTTTGTTAATTTATAGTATCAAACAACTCAAATTGTAATGTAATTAAAATTTTAAAATATGACAATGTTAGAAACTAAAAAGTGTTCACAAGATAAAAGTGTTTACCAATGTAAAATTAAAATTTTAAATAATAATAATAATAATAATTATTATTATTATTATTATTATTATATTTTATTATTATTATTATTTAATTATTATTATTATTTAATTATTATTATTATTATTATTATTATTATTTTAATTATTATTAATTTCTAAATAATAATAAATAAAATTACCCACTTAAATTTTCTTATTAAGAAGTTTAGTATACCAAAGTTAGAAACAACTTAAAAAAAAGTGTTCAAGAAAAGAAAGAGTTAAAAGATTATCTAATAAAAACTTATGTTACGATTCTCCCAATGCTTTTTGGCATAGGAATAAGCACATTATTATTATTTTATAATTATTAAGGAATTTAAAGAACATTTATTTCCTACTATTATTATTCAAATTATTATTATTATGGAATTATGTAAAAATGAAATTAATGATCTTCAATGAGGTTTAATTAGACACGATGAAGTCATTATGGTCTTGCCCATTATCTATGTTAATAATGAATAATAATAAGAGAGATCCCTCGATTAGTCATTAATTATAAATCATTAAACAAAGTACTATAATGGATTAACTAAACAAGGATGATCTCTTGGTAGGTTAAGTGTCTCCACAATCTTTAGTAAATTTGACCTCAAGTCGAGGATACGCGCAAGTTGCCATTTATCCAGGATGATAATACAAAAGCTGCAATTATAATAATTATTATTATACGAATGGAATGTTATTATTTGGACTTAAAAATGCATTAGTGAATTTCAAATTATTATTATTATTATATTAATTGTAATAATAATAATAATAATTATTATAATTATTATTTTAAATTTACCAATGATAGAAACTAAAAAGTGTTCACAAGACAAAAATGTTTACCAAATGCGATAATTAAAATTTTAAATTATAAAAAATAATAATAATTTTAATTTTAATTAATTATTATTATTATTATTATTATTATTATTATTATTATTATTATTATTATTAATAATAATTATTATTATTAAAATTATAATTATAATAATAATAATTAATAATATTATTATTATTATAATTATTATTATTACAATTATTATTATTATTAATAATTATAATATTATTATAATAATAATAATAATAATAATAATAATAATAATAATAATAATAATAATTAATAATAATAATAAAAGAAAAAATCATCAAAATATTAAATTTTATTCAAAAACATTGATACCCACGTGATTCACATTTATCATTTATTTTTATTCTACAAAAGAGTGCTCTTTTTATAAATAATGAGTTTAAATAATATAATATATTAAGTTTATCATTATATTTTAAGAGTCTACTACATATGACAAGAGATATATTGGAATTAAAATGACCACACTCTAAATTATTCTATTTTATCATATAAAGTTTCACATTAATTATAATTCAACTTCATTATAAATTATTTTATTTTATCACATAAAATTTTATGTTAATTATAATTTAACTTCGTTATAAATTTGTCAACGTATAAATATCATGTCATTATCAACTAATAAATTACCAATTTATAAAAATAAACATATACCGTAATACATATATGTTCTTAAAATTTATAGATTTTACAAATTAAATTCTTTTTATAAAATAAATAAAATAAGTTGATCGCAAAAAGGTCCTCCATGTACGGGCCCAACCCAATAGATTATTGAGCCCAATAAAGATTATCTTCCTAAGTTGTTATCCACTGCCTTTACTAAACCCCTTGCAAAACCCTAATAAATCCTCGTCTCCTTCTCTCTAATCACCGATCGATTATCGATCCATGGCACTCACCAAGCCAACCTTCCCCATCCACCTCAAAATATTAATCAAATCTCCACCATCACTACTCTCCCTTCGCCTCCTTTCCTTCGCCATTCCGAAAGAAGCCGCTGCCGAGCGCCGCCGCCGCAAGCGCTGCCTCCGCATCGAACCCCCTCTCAACTCCCTCCTCCAACAACAGCCTCAACAACGCCCAAACCCGTAAGTCCCTCAAAACCCTAACGTCCCAAAACTCCCGGAACACGCCTCAGTCCTCACCAGCAACCGCCTCAACCTCCACAATCGAATCCTAAAACTAATCCGAGAAAATGACCTCGAGGAAGCAGCCCTCTTAACCCGTCACTCCATCTACTCCAACTGCAAACCCACCATATTCACCTGCAACGCCGTCATGGCTGCCCAACTCCGTCAGTCCCGCTACGGTGACCTTCTACAGCTTCATCGCTTCATTACCCAGGCTAATGTTGCCGCCAACGTCATTACCCATAATCTTGTCATCAACACCTATCTTGATTGTCGCAAACTCGACACCGCTTTAGAACACTACAAACTACTCATCAACTTGCCCCTTTAACCCTTCCCCCACCACTTACTGGATTCTAATCAAAGACCTCATCGACAACGAGAAATTAGAAAGAGCTATGGAAATCAAAAATGAAATGTTATCCAAGGGTTTCACCCCTGACCCAGTAGTTTATTCCTATTTGATGTGAGGTCAGGCAAAGAAGTTAAATGCTGATGGAGTTTTTGAGCTTTATGAGGAATTGAAGGAGAAACAAGGTGGATTGGTATCACATGGTGTTGTGTATGGAAGCTTGGTTAAAGGGTATTTCTTGAAGGGAATGGAGAATGAGGCTATGAAGTGTTATAAAGATGTTGTGGGTGAGAGTGAGAATTCTAAAATTAAGATGAGTGCAGTTGCATATAATAACATTTTGGATGCTTTGAGTAAAAACGGAAAGTTTGATGAGGCATTGAGGTTATTTGACAGGATGATGAGGGATCATAATCCTCCTAATAGATTGACTGTGAATTTAGGGAGCTTCAATGTGATGGTTGATGGGTATTGCGTGCAAGGGAGGTTTACTGATGCTATTGAGGTATTCAAGAATATGGGGGAGAAGAGGTGTGGTCCTGATACATTATCTTATAATATTTTGATTGAGCATCTGTGTAACAATGGTTTGTTGGCTGAGGGGGAAGAGCTCTACAGATGTATGAGTGAGAAGGGGGTTAAGCCTGATGAGTTTACTTTTGTTTTATTAATGGATACTTGCTTTAAAGAGGATCGTCCTGACGATGCAGCTGAGTATTTTAAGACAATGGTCTAGTCCAAGTTGAGCGATTATCCGGGAAAGAAAAAGCTGATGAAGTTAAAGGTCCACTGATATGTTTTTATTTTTGTAGTTTTTGCTGTGTTGTTATCCTATGGTGTAAGTAGGTTGGAACTTAACTGTTATAAGAATGTCTATTATACGTAATTGCAGAGTTGCTATCACATGTACAAGTTCAGGACAATACTCTATTGTTTTAGTTATGTTTCTTGCGTTTCTATATTGTAAAATTGTGTTTCTTGCGTTTGAAATTTTAAAATTATAGCTTTATTTGAGAGCATATATTTATTGTTGATTTACTTTTGTGGGAAAAAGCTGGAAACAAAACATGAAATAAATAGATGTCTCATCTTTTTGAATTCAGTTTCATTTTCATTTTACAATAGTTAAAGTTCCTCATATATTTGCTAATATTTTGCTTAAAATATCACAGCTAGATGTTGCAAGAAATATACTATAATTTTGGTCGTTTTTAATTTTTTTGTGATTTAACATATGAAGTATATGCAAAATAGCATATAATCTATTTATGTGTTTCATCTGTTTTTCAATATTGTTGAGGTGAAGAGCAGTTCTGATGGTTTCATGATCAAAATGAGAGATGGTCAACATTTAAGATGTGACCATACCAACCCTCAGGGACTATTCTTCATCGGGGATTATTCTTGTAGGACCCAATTATGAAGGGGAGGAACTTATCTCGCTGACCTGGGTATGTTATGCCCTTACCACTTAAAAATTCTCAAGTTATCAATAAATGTGTCTTTCCAATGTTTGCTGCAACATGTTGAATTCTTGATAAATAAATCTATGATGTCTGTGATTATAGCTAGCATCTTTGGGGCATATACTGTATGGAAATTTGTCGTCTCAAGAAAAGTTTTTCCACATTGACTAATAACCTCAACTTTTCCATAATTGTTGTCCATTACATATAGAAATCTAAACATTGTTATTTAAGATTGTGTGATGGTATTTAAGATTGTGTGATGCTTGTGGTTGTTGAATGTGACCTGAATTACGACTTGAAGGTTAACATATTATAATAATCTACAAGTCTTGTAATGAAAAAATATGTTTACCATTATGCCATTGAAATTAATTCATGAAATGGCCGATTAAGATTCCAATTTTTTTTTGTAACAAAGCAATCATATAGTCGCACTAAAGGTTCTTTTTCTATTTGGATTTGTAGCAAATGATATTGTGATTGCCTATTTGTCTTTTTCTGCTTATGAGCAATACGGTGTACATTAATACCACGTAACAACTCTATTGTCTTTGTGTAATGATTTTGGTATTAAGTGCCTCTAGTGACATATTTGCTTCATTTTCTTGACTTGCTATTATTTTTAAATATGTGTAGGAAAACTGCTTCTACGACCTGCCTTACAATAATGGGTATCAAATTTATGTGCTACGTTTACGGAAGACGAGGGACGAAATTATGAAGTGTACTCTCTCTATATATGTAGATATATACTTTGATTGAAGAACTGTGGTAACGTTAGATGGTTAATTGTAAAGATAATGAATGATTATGTAGTGGATGATTTTATTAAGTTAATGATATTTTAATTTTTTGTATTTTGTGCCATTATTTGCTATGGGGACATTGAGCCAGCCAGGTACACAAAAAGAATGTCAAATTTTGATTTGACAACAATATAATTCGTTACCAAATCATTGAATAAGTTTTAATATACCAACAATTTTTTATACATTTAGCAATAAATTTTCGTTGCTAATGGCATTAAAAATATAATATTTGGCCACACAAAATTAACCTAATAACAACGGAGAGGATATTGTTGCTAATACTAAAATAAAAGGCAACATTTTTTATCGTTGCAAATTATATCAACTTTCGTTGCAATATAAAGAAACGGCAACATATAATGTCATTGCTAATTGACGACTTTCGTTGCTATTGAAAAATAACCAACAACAAACATTTTCGTTGCTGATTTAGCATAATGTCGTTGCCAAATAATATAATCAGCAACGAAAATCGTTGCTAAAAAGTTTACATTCAACAACGAAAGCAAGCTTAGGCAACAATTTTCATAATTTACTGTAACGAAAAATGTCCTTGCAAAATGGTGTCAATTGCAACGAAAATGCATGGTCGTTGCAAAAAAAAAAAGAGTTCATTTTGTTGTCAATTAGAAGGCTTTTGCAACAAAATGGACTTTTTAGAAACGAAATTTTAATTATTCTACAACAATACATTTTGTTGCTAAAAGATCGATGTCTCTGTACGAAAGTCAAATTTCGTTGCAAAATGTATTACTTTTAGCAACGAAAAAATACGTTCATTCTAAATAAATAATTAGCAACGCTTTCATGTAAACGAAAGACGAACGATCAGAAAGTCGTTGCCAAAACCCTTTTGCAACGAAATTTGGCACCTTTCGCAATGAAAATCGGTTGTTGCTGAAGCCCCATTTTTTTGTAGTGCCACTATATGTCTATGTGATTTACAAATAATTAGGGTTTTTGCCCAAATTCTCAAATGACTACGAGCGATGCCTCGGTATATGTCTATCCTAAGCATGAATCATACATACCATCACCATGTAGAACATACAAACACAAGCTATCAAGATCAAATCTAAACCCATAATTCATTTTTCAAGTTCATATGGGTTATCACAGTAATTGATGACCAATCAACTAAGCAAATAAGCATGAATCTTAATAGACAATCCCATAACAATCAATAAGATTAACAATGAAATATATATGAAATAACTAATCCATAGAATCCATTACAATCCCAAAATAAAGTTTAACTCATCATAGAATCAAAATCCATAATCCACAATTGATTATACATTGAGAAATAAAGATAGAAGTAAAGAGAAGTTAGGGAAGTGGGAATACAAATCTGATCTCTCTTGCTCCAATTCTGAATTTCCTATGCTCTCCAATTGCTTCAATCTTCAACTCTAATCTAATCTAGGGTTCTAATCTAATCCAAAAAGAAAGAGAAGAACACAAATAATGATAGCTTCTTGATCCCCCAAGGGGTGGTATACGTCTTACATAATGAAAATACGTCTAATATATAAGCCCTAATTGAACCCCTCCCAAATTATGCTTCAATTCCAATTTATAATAAAGTCGAAGAGTCGCCCTTCATATCATGGCGAGAAATATGAATTGATTTTTCTCTGCTCAGTCAGATAGTAGCGCTTTATAGCTCTTATAGCCACGCGGCTCTTGCAGTCTGCAATTTATGCTCTGCTGCTACTTCATGTTGCTCCACTGCTTGTCACTTGTTTCTTTCTCAAAGTTCCATTCCTGATCTCCATTAGCCTCATTGCCACCTACCATCGCCGATCTATGCCATTTCTGCACTTTCACAAAATAGGAATTCTCAGTACATGCAATGCAAAATATTATGAAATACAACTAAAAATACACTCAAATGTACTTGAGATGGGCATAATTCTCGTGAATTGATATCCAATAAGTAGGTATAAAACCCACTTATCAGTTACCCCTAGTTTATAGGTTTAATGGGAAAAAAGTCACTATTGTTGGCTGTGTTATTATCAATTTGGTCTCATATGTAGTATATGATATATAGTAACATCTGTTGCACGATCGAGGATGAGCTATGCTCTTAACAAAGTGTTGCACTTATAGCAACAGGAGTGCTTGAGAAACATTTTTCCTATATGAACTAGAAGTGAAGCCGCTTCTTATAGAGAGTTATGGTTTACTCTCTTAGAGGTTCAAGAAAGAGGATATTGCGCATGGCTTTAATAACGCAAAGTGACTATTATGCTCACCGTAAAGGGAGGTTTTGTGTGTGTATGATAACTCCGGTCATATAATTTGAAATAGAGGTTCAATCTACGGACACCATCTATTTTGATATGACTTTGAGTTGTTTATACTTAAAGAAGGTTCAATGTTCGTCACACCTTCTATTATGCATACAAACCTTAGAGTTGATAAATAAAGAATTGTTTGATGAAAAGTAGTTTTCAAACAAGTGGGGGATTATTAATGCACCTTTTCTTACATGAGTTTTGATAAATTTGGGGATTAATTTAGACCCATTAATTGATTGAATTAATATTAAATTAAAAGTGCATTTGATAGTCCTATTACAAGGAGATTAATAGAGAGTAATATATGATTTAAGTAGGAATTATATATTGTGTTTTAATTGTATCCAAAGGGGGAATATGAAAAGGTTTATTGTTGTTTAAGAAAACTATTTTTTTAAGTCCCACATTGAGTAGGAATAAAACTATTTAATACTTTATAAGTATATGTGGAATAGTTTAATTCACTAGTGGTACTAAATGAAAGGCTTGGAGTTGGTCACAATGACGTGGTGCAAAGCACCACTCGCCCACACCGCGGCCCCGTGACTGGGGTGTGTGGTGTGGGTTCGGTCTTGAAAGTCGTGATCACAGATAAGCGCACTTTGCACTTCGCCCGAGCCAAGAGCCTCTTTTTAGCATTGAACCAGATTAATAAACCTTATTAATGGTTAAACAATTTTTTGTTTAATCATTATGGGATGCAAAATTGATATGTGATTATTATATCATTTATTTTGCAAATGATTTTTTACTCACAATTGAGTTATGAAACTGAATAGTCTTCATCTTCTTCCTTCTATCATCTTTACACAGCAACATATATTGAGGTTCAAAGTGAATTGCTATTGCTAAGAACTAGTACAGACTTGACATATATCCTGGAGGTGAATTGCCAGTAGCCTTTAGTAAACCTTAGTGGTAAGGGGAAATAAACACCTTAAGGACAGGGAATACCCGTGTCAAATCCTTGTTTCTTTTAATCTGTATTCATTTTACTTTTTCAATTACCGTTGCCTTTAATATATTACCGTTGCCTTTTATATGTTACCGTTGGCGTTACTTTCCTTTGTTATATAAAAGGGAAAGACTGGTCGTTAGAATAGATAACATATCTTATTTACAGCAACAACAAAAAAGAGTGAATATATATATATATATATATATATATATTCATCTTTCTCACATATATATCATATAAATAAAATATTTATATGTATATATATATGTTGTATTTTTTTTTAAGTAAGGAAAATTAGAAGTTGTTCCTGGATCATTCAACTATTTCAAGTGCTGATTAATTGGGTGAAGAGCCGTTGAATCCTGGAGTAGGATTTCGTTAGTGACCTTAGCACCGAGAAAAGTTCTCCACTGCACGCCTCTGCTCAAAATTATTCGCTCTAAATAGATAAGTTTTATTTTTGCCCTTCTTTTATTTGATAGTTGAATCCTATATTTTATTCGTATTTTACCAACAATCTTAAGTAGAAATTATGGATTCTGCTATGCTTACCGCCACTAAATCTGTCCCTGATTTGACCAAAGATGAGCCTTTTGATGGATCCAATGTTAAACGTTGGCAAACCAAATTACTTTTGATTATGGACATTGCTAAAGTTGACCATGTTTTAACCAAACCAAAACCAATTGAACCCCCTTATGATGCTACCGATGAACAAAAGAAAGAATATGAATCTTCGTTAGTACTTGGTCTTCTGGCGATAAAATTTGTTGGGCTATAATTCTCAACTCTTTGTCGAATGAACTTTTTGATATCTACTTTGCTTATATAAACGTCTTCTTTGAAATTTGGGATGCTTTAGTTTTGAAATATGTTGTGGAAGATGTCGTGTCAAAAAGTATGCAATTGGGAATTTTCTTAATTTTTACATGACCGATGAAAAAGATGTCTCTTCCCAAATTCATGTTTTTCATATTGTCGTAGCCGAACTTAATAATGAATGCGTCTTTACTTGCTCCTTTTGTTGTTGGCTCCCTTATAGAAAAATTGCATGATTCTTGGAAAGATTACAAGAATACTATGAAACATAAAAGGAAAGACATGACCTTAGAGGAGTTAATTGTTCATATTCGTATTGAGGAAAAGAACATAAATTTAGATAAAACTACCAAAGTCAAAGAGATGTCTTCCAAAGAAAATTTGGTTGATGATCGCAAATCTCGTCAACCGTTCAACAAACATCCTAAGCATGGGCATAAGTATAACCCCGGTCCGAAGGCAAAATCGAATCAGTTCAAAGACAAAACCTCAAAACCTAAAGGTGATTGTTTTGTGTGTGGAAGGCCAAGTCATCATGATGCCCAATGCAAGTTCAAAAAGGGAAACAACCTGCAGTCTGTTCCTCCGAGAGCTAACTTAGCTGAGGCATACAATACTATTGTAGCGGTTGTCTCCTAGGTGAATATGGTGACTGACAAAGAGGCATGGGTAGTGGATTCTGGTGCTACCAAACACATTTGTTCGAATCGTGGTGCATTCATCTCTTACACTCCACTTGAGAAAAAAGATGAACATGTGTACATGGGCGATTTGAGGCCTGCACAAGTGTTGGGTAAAGGGAAAGTAAATTTAAAATTGACTTCTAGGAATATCCTTTCTCTTACCGATGTTCTTCATATTCTTGAGATTCGCTACAATCTCGTATCTGTTGGGATACTTGGGAAAGTTGGGGTTAAGGTTATATTTGAATTTGATAAGGTAGTATTAACAAAAAATGGGGTGTTTGTGGGTAAAGGGTATCTTAATGTTGGTTTATTTCATTTGAATGTACTTAAAATCATGAATAATAATGCTAGTACTTCTTTTGCTTACTTGGTTGAATGTGATGATATTTGGCTTGCTAGATTAGGCCATGTGAACTATTCTTATATAAAAATGATGAAAAATTTGAGAATTTTAAAAGATGTTAAAATTTCAAATACCAATAAATGTCAAGTGTGTGTGGAAGCCAAAACTACTAAAAAGACATGTAAACTAGTACTAGTTAGAGAATCTGAACCTCTGAGTTTAATTCATTCAGACTTAGGTGATATGTCTAGAAATACTTCTAGAGGTGGGAAAATTATTATGTGACTTTTATAGATGATTATTCTAGATATTATACTAAAGTTTACCTTCTTAGAAATAAAAATGAAACTGAAGATAAATTTCTCGTTTATAAGGCTAAAGTTGAAAATAAATTAGAAAAGAAGATTAAAAGACTCAGGTCCGATAGAGGTGGAGAGTATAACTCCGGACCTCTTAGTAAATATTGCGAAGAACAAGGAATTATACATGAGGTAACACCTCCTTATTCTCCAGAATCTAATGGGGTTGCTGAAAGAAAGAATATAACACTAAAAGAAATAATAAATGCTATGTTAGTAAGTTCTGGGGCTCCACCGAATTTGTGGGGGAAGCTCTTCTTTCTTCTTGTCACATGCAAAATAGAATCATTTATAAGAAAACTGGAAAAATACCTTATGAGCTTTGGGAAAATCATTTACCTAACTTGAAATACCTTAAAGTGTAGGGGTGTCTTGCTAAGGTAATGTTAACCGACCCTAAAAAAAGGAGAATTGGTTCTAAAACTGTTGATTGTTTGTTTATTGGTTAGGCTGAACATAGTCCTGCTTATAGATTTCTTGTTTTGAAAAGTGATGTATTAGATCATAATACAATTATTGAGTCAAAAAATGTTGATTTCTTTGAAAATATTTTTCCTTTCAAATATAAAGTGGATCGACCAGTAGCAGAGCTTCCTACGAGCTTTTATATAGTTCTAATTGAGGAATCTGAAATTAAACCAAGGAGGAATAAGCTTACTAGAAAACCCACTAATCTAGGAGTTGACTTTTTTACGTTCTTGTTAGATAATGACCCATTAACCTTTAGAGATGTAGTTTCTTCTCCCGATGCTTCTTTTTGGAGAGAAGCCATAAATAGTGAGATTAAGTCTATTATGTCTAATCACACTTGGGAATTAGTGGACCTTCCTCCTGGTTCTAAAACTATTGGTTGTAAATGGATTTTTAAAAGGAAATTAAAACCTGCCGGATCAATGATAAATTTAAGGCTAGGCTTGTTGCTAAAGGTTATAAACAAAAGCAAGACCTTGACTTTTTTGACACTTATTCACCTGTTGAAAGAACATCATCCATTAGAGTTTTAATTTCTCTAGTTGCTACTAAAAATTTAATAATTCATCAAATGGATGTTAAGATTGCGTTTCTTAATGGAGATTTAGAAGAGGAGATTTATATGGACCAACCCGAGGGATTTATTTCCTTAGGCAATGAGAATAAAGTTTGTAAAATAGTAAAATCTTTATATGGTCTTAAACAAGCTTCTAAACAATGGAATGATAAATTTGATAGTGTAATGACTTCTAATGGATATATAATAAATTATGGAGATTGACAAACGAGATTTTGTAATTTAATTTGAATATTTATTAAATTAAATAAAAATTTTTGATGATTTAATTATTGGGTTAAATAATTAATTGATAAAATTATGGTAGATTAATTTAATTATATGTGTTACATTGATTAAATTAATGTGGAGAATTTTTATATTCAAAACTATGTATTTAATTGAGCTTATTTGATTAAATGAATTAATTAAAAAGCATAATGTTATTCTAATTAATTTAATAATTAATTAGAAATTTAATGATTTGACATAATTAATAAATGAGAATTTAATTATGTGACTATGTGAATTAGTGAGAAATTATTATATTATATTTAAATTAAATTAAATAAGATATTTAATTAATTACTTAATTGGGTGTGACATTATTAAACTATATTATAAGAGATTAATTAAAATAAATGAAATGAGCCTTTTAAGGCTAGCCAAATATAGGCCTTAAGAGGAGTTGGCCACTTAACCCACTAAAGGATTAATTAATTCACACCACGTCGATTTATTTATAATTAATACGATTCTTCTTTCATTCATTGTTTAAGTGCGGAAAAGTTCAATCACATAGAGAGAAAAAAGAGAGATTTGAGAGAATTGTGAGATTGAAGAAGAAAGAGTTGAAAATTAAAGAAGAGTCTTGTCATCTTTAAGTACTGAAGTAGAGAAATCAAGGGTAATCCCTTAATCTAAGCTTTTAGTTTATGTTCTTATGTTTTCATGAAAAAACTGGCTTTTAACTCTTTGTAATTAAATTTTCATGGCCAATTGTTAAATTTATGATGTTATATATGTGTATTAACAAGTATAGTTCAATTATATATAATCTATATGTGTTTTAGAATAATTAATCCATGAAATCATGTTCAAATTGGAGTTTTATAGTTTTACAGAGAAAATATATGAATATGGCTTATAAGTACAAAACTTTATGTTTAAATTGCATATTAATCGATAAATTGATGAATGATTTTGTTTATACATGTAAGAACGAAGCTTAAACGGACTGATTTGGTCGAAAAATGAGTTCACAGTAGTTGATTTCGTTAATAATATGAAAAATAGAGTTTTTCATAAGAACTATGAAATTATGTGTTCTGATTCAAGTAATTATATGAATTAAGTTGTTAAAATCATGTTAGAAAGGTTAGGTAATAATCATATATGAATTATAGTATTTGGGTATGCTTAAATTAATGTATGGACAAGGAAATTGAAAGTTATGGCCATGTTCTATGTGTTCTTCACGAGAACATATGGTTGAACTTGTAAGATTTTTTTGGCCTAAATTGGCCTTGTTACGTGTTCGCGAACTGTAGAAACTGCAAAAACTGATTATGAGTAACCCCGCTCCCAACGGGTGTTACCAAACTAAATTACCCCGCCCCGACGGGCAAAAAAATTAATTAATAAAATAAAAAAAATAAAAATAAAAATAATAATTAATTAAAATATTATCACATAAAATAAATATTTTAATTGAGATATTTATGAAATAAAATATTTAAAAATAAAATGGATAATTTAATTAAAATATTTATCAAATAAAATAAATATTTGATGAAAATTATTATTAAAATATTTATCAAATAAAATGAATATTTTAATTGAGATATTTATGGAATAAAATAAATATTTGATGGAAATTATTATTAAAATATTTATCAAATAAAATGAATATTTTAATTGAAATATTTATGGAATAAAATAAATATTTGATGGAAATTATTATTAAAATATTTATCAAATAAAATAAATATTTTAGTTGAAATATTTATGGAATAAAATAAATATTCGATGGAAATTATTATTAAAATATTTATAAAATAAAATGAATATTTTAATTGAAATATTTATGGAATAAAATAAATATTCGATGGAAATTATTATGAAATAATTTATTAGAGTGTAATAATAGTAAGAGAATGAAAATATTCTAATTTAATTAAGTAATTAAATTAGAAGGGTAATGATTTGTTAAATAAAGTGGAGTTATATTAAATAATTAAGTGAAAATATAACTAATGAATGTCGTGAATACATATGGTATATGTGTAGGACTTGTGGTGAGCGAAGTAGTAATCGTTTAGCTTTACACACGAGGCAAGTTCCTAAACCTTGTTTCTTTACATAAAGCAAGTTCCTTATTCTATCTTGTTTATTATTGTTCAAGTCAAGATTTCATATTAGATGTTATCATTCTTTAAAAGCATGATTCCTGTTATACGATACTTATTCGATTGTATACATCTTGAATTTTATTATTCAAATTGAATATCAATTATTGTTGAACCTTGTAAGACTAGCGAACCCTTATTGATTCGACTAGTCCATAGTTGATGAACGTTCTAAATTTTAGAACCATTGTTGAGCTTATCCAAACCAAACTTCCTTTGGTGCGGACTCTAATGTCAAACTGAGATGAACAACCCTGTTATAGGGGATTAATTATGCTTTAGCGTTAAGATATTTGTGCACAGTATGGTACTAAGGGTTGATCCCCTTAAGTACGAGAAGAAGAGTCCATAGTCTTATGATATTAAAGGTTTCAAGTATAAACACTTGACAACCTAGGGACATAGTTCAAGGTCTTATGACCCTCGAAGTTCTTTTGATTCTTGTTATTCATTCTTGATTCAAAAGCCAAGTTTTCTTATTTTGAAGTCTTTGATTCATTCGCATGTTATTTTTTTTTGTTATATTATTATACTTGTGGGCAATCGTGCTCACTCTTGCGTAATAATAACATTGCGATTAAGAACGAAAGGTCCAAACGAGCCTTCTACTAGCAAAGCAAAGGCAAAGTTAACAAGTGATGAAGACTTGTTGTTTATTTGATGTATTTATGTTTTATACTTATGTTAAAGTTGTGTAAGACTTATTATTTGTTTATGTTTCCGCATTTAAGATTTAAGGTTAGTATGACCTGGGATTGATGTATTTACATTCAGATTTTGTAACTCCATAAGGAGAGGATTTATTTCTATCTATTTATGGTTTTTCATTTATTATGGGTAGATAGATATATAAGGTTTGAACAGTGAACACCAAATCCCGTGGGAATTTAAGTACCCGGATTTGGGGGTGTCACAGGTTGGTATCAAAGCTGTAGGTTATGAACCTTAGGTGGGGGATAAATCTTAGGTAGTAGCCTTATAGAAGAACGAGAACTAAGCGGTGATAAACTCTTATTGAGTACTAAGAAATGAATTCCTTAATTCATTGAAGATAATAAAAGACTTTATGTGCTTATGTGATAAACTTTTGTGCTCGCGAGTATCGATTAGTAACTAAAACTTAAAAAACTGTGTTGTCGGGGATGTCGGATGTTGGAGGATCTAGTCGAGGTGGGGAGGAGGAACCCCGAGTACCTAGAGAGGAGGAGCCCGAGAGACATTCATGTCGTCAGGAATAGTTGGTACAGAGAGAGCCATCTCCGTTGATCCTTTGTTGTTGGTCGGGAGCATGAGCACGAGAGTGCGATCGGAGGAGGACCACGAGGAAGAAGAGGAGGAAGATGAGTTCCCACAGAACTCTATTAGTGTCGAGAGATATACGATGAGTTATATGATCGTAACATAGAGTTCTGAGATCTTATTCAGGAAGTTGAGGGCGGATGGTTATTCAACAGCTTACCATCGAGCAGAGGGATGGAGAGGTTGATGCTCTTCATATATGTCTGGGAAACGTAGAGTGGGATTTGGTTCAAGAGAAGGGCCAAACCGAGAAGAAGTCAGAGGAAATAGAGGAGTTGAAGAATGAACTAAAAGAGAAATCAGCAAGGCTGGCCATAGCAGAGGAGGCATGGGTAAGGGAATCATGACGTGCAGATCTTGCAGAAGATAACTGTTGGGCGAAGAAGATCAAGCTTGAGAAGACGCACTCTACGCTTCAAAATGAAATTGATGAGGCCCATGATTGGGTTATGAGATACCCAATTCAGTTCGAAGGACTACCGTCGTACATGCTAGATTGCAGGACGATGTCCCGCATTATGGAAGAAGAGCGTAGCAAAGCTATTCAACGCCTTAGCAAGCAGTGATAGGAATAGTTTAATTATGTGAAAACTAACTGGTAGTTAATAATGTAAATTTCGATGTGTTTATAAATAGAGGAATATTTTGATGTTTTAAATCCTGTAGATTCTTTATCTCGGGATAGTTGATGTAAATAGCAGTGATCTTTATCGTATTTTTGTTAAAACTTTTGATTAAATAAATATATCGAGTTTATTTGAGATAATGTGTTAAGTGATTATGTTTAAATGTTTAAGTTAAGCCTTAAATATTTAGAGAATTGAATAAAGATCTAATAAGCATATTTCTTAACAAAAAATGCATGAAGAAGAAGACCAAATCATCGACCCGCCCAAGAAGGGTCAACGAATAACAACAATAACAACGCCAATGCTAACCCCATTCAATGAGTTGGTGAATTCTTTACATGGAGCGATTAACAATCAACCTCAAGCTCCACCAAATACTACATTCAAGGACTTCAAAGGCGGTGGGACCGCCAGAGTTTAAAGGCTCCATGAACCCGATGAAGCTCAAACTTGGGTTATGGAGATGGAAAAAAGTTTTGACATCGCCAGAGTCGAGAGGACGAAAACGCCTACGCGACGTTCATGCTGAAATCAAAAGCCAATTATTGGTGGCAAGCAAATAAGGTCGGGGAGGTGAAGGTGTGATTACAGGAGAGGTTCAAGGAGATGTTTTTGAGATGTATTTTCCAACAAACTCATGAGAACCAAATGGAGGTCCAATTTCTAGAGTTGAAATAGGGAATATGTATCCGTGCGGACTATGTGGCAAAAATTCAATGAGTTGGCTAGGTTTGCCACATATCAAGTGCATCCGACGAGAGAAAGGCTAAGCGATTGAGCGAGGGATGAAGCCTGGTTGTATAGCAAAGTGTCAATGTTTCAATTGAACACTTTTCATTGGGGTCTGGAGAAGGCCATACTCGCCGAAGGTGGAAGCGATGCGGTAACCAAGTATAACCAAGATCAGAAAAAGAAGAAGAGTGAAAGTGAAGGAAATAACAAAGCTAGTGGCAGTAACACGGGAGGAAGTAACAGTCAGAAGAGGAGGTGGACTGATAAGTCATCAACTGGAAATCAGCAAGGAGGTCATAAGAAGAGAATCGAAGCATGCCCGACTTACGGGAAAGCTCACCCTGGGAGTTTGTATGAAGGAAAATGGGTGTGCTACAATTGTGGTCCAGGAAGGCCACATAGCACCTAACTGTCCTAACCCAAAGAAGGGCGCTGCTTTACTTGCGGCTCAAAGGACCATCTGGAAAGGGATTTTCCCAAGAAGGGATCGGAGGGGCGAGGATCGAGGAGGAACAAGGGGAAGCAATGGTGGAAGTGCTTTAACTATCATGGGACCAACCACAACCAACCAAGACCAAACCGCCAAGACCTTTAACATGACAAAGACAGGATGTTGTGCGAGTCTCGCGATGTGGTGTCGGGTATCATTTCGATCAATAAAGTTAATGCTTATGTATTATTTGATTGATTGGGTGCTACTTGTTCATTTATATCCGATGACTTTGCTAAGAACTTAGAATTGCCTAAGGATGAGTTAGAATACCCCATGAACATAGAGATTGCGAATAAAGAAGTGATCCCTATTAAAATACGTACACAAGAATTGTAGGGTGGATATTAAGGGTAACATTATGAGCGTAGATCTTATCCCTATTAGACTTGGGGAATTTGGCGTCATTACGGGAATGGATTGGTTATTCAATTACGGGTCGTAATTGATTGCGGAAGAAATGTATTAACCTTATGACTCCGTCAAAGGTTGTGTTTTATGGAAGCAAGTCGCCTAGACAAGCGAGTTGTCTGACGATGATGCAGGCCAGGAAGTTGTTAAGACAAGGTTGTGTAGGATATTTAGCCTTACATAGTCGACGATCGTAAAGAAGAACCCGAAAAGTGGAGAGATACCGGTCGTGAGGGACTTCATAGGCGTATTTTTGGATGATCTACTAGGACTTCCACTAGATAGAGAGGTTGAGTTTGTGATCGATTTGGCGCCATGAACGACTCCAATATCGAAGGCACCGTATCGGATGGCTCCGGTAGAGATGAAAGAATTGATGGTGCAATTACAAGAGTTATTGGACAAGAAATACATTTCAACCGAGCGTATCACCATGGGGAGCGCCGATGTTATTTGTGAAAAAGAAGAAGGACGGGACGATGCGGCTTTGCATCGACTATAGAAGAACGAATAAGGTCACCATTAAGAATAGATATCCATTACTGAGGAGGATCGATCTGTTTGATCAATTAAAAGGAGGAAAGATACTTTTCAAAGATAGACTTGAGGAGTGGTTATCATCAAGCTGAAGAAGGTGAGCGAGAGGATGTTCTAGAAGATAACATTTAGGACTCGATATGGTCACTATGAATTTTTACGGTGATGTCATTTGGTCTAACAAATGCTCTGCAACATTTATGGATCTCGATGAACAAGTATTCAAACCATTTTGGATAAATTTGTAGTGGTCTTTATCGATGACATTTTGGTATATTCGAAAACCAAGGAAGAAACATGAAGAGCATTTGAAAGTAACATTAGAGGCATTGAGAAGAGAGAAGTTGTATGCCAAATTTTTTAAAATGTGAATTCGGATTGAAAGGGTACAATTTCTTGGACATGTGATCGATAAGGATGGAATTTCGGTAGACCCTCTAAAGTCGAAGCTGTGATGAACTGGGATCAGCCGAAAACGCCGTCAAAAGTAAGAAGTTTTCTTGGATTGGCCAGGTTATTATAGAAGATTCATTCAGGACTTTTCCAAGATCGCAACTCCATTAATTGAATTTGACTAGGAAAATTATGAAATTTGTTTGACGGAGAGAAGTGTGAGGAAAGCTTTCAAGAACTTAAGAAGAGGTTGAGTACATCACCTGTGTTATCTCTTCCGGATGACACATGAAATTTTGTGGTTTATTGTGATGCATCGCATAAAGGACTGGGATGTGTGCTTATGCAAAACGGCAGGGTCATTGCGTATGCGTCACGACAATTGAAGGACTATGAAAAGGGATATCCGACCCATGACTTTGAGTTAGTTACGGTGGTATTTGCTTTGAAAATTTGGAGACACTATCTCTATGGGGAGAAGTGTGAAATATACAGACCACAAGAGTCTGAAATATATTTTTACACAACATGACTTGAATATGCGCTAGAGAAGGTGGTTAGAGTTAATTAAGGACTATGATTGCGAAATTTTATAGCATCTAGGTAAAGAAAATGTGGTTGCCGACGCCTTAAGTAGAAAGGGTCAGGAGAAATTGATGATGTTGACCGCTCAGGAAGAGTTAATTTTAGCGATGGAGAAGCTGAAATTGGAACTGAAGTATCCCACGGAGATTGATGAAAAGCTATTCCAGATGCAAGCTGGTACAACTTTACTAGATAAAGTTAAAGAGGCTTAACTTCAGGATAAAGAGTGTGAGAAGGTGAAAAAGAAGATATCTGAAAGAACCGAATCGATATTCAAGATAGACAACGAGGGAATACTGAGCTTTGAGAGGAGAATTTGGGTACCGCCAGTACCAAAGATTAAGGAAGATATTTTAAGCGAGGCTCATAGCTCACGATATTTGATTCTCCCTGGTAGTACCAAGATCTTTGACAACATTTCTGGTGGCCAAATTTGAAACGAGATTTTGCAGAGTGTGTCGCCACGTGTTTAGCATGCCAGAAAGTGAAAGCAGAGCATCAGAGGCCGAGCGGGTTGCTACAACCTTTAGAAATCCCAGAATAGAAATGGGAACCTATTATGATGGGTTTCATGGTTGGCCTTCTGATAACTCAGAAAGGCTATGACGCAGTATGGGTTATCGTTGACCGATTGACAAAATCTGCACACTTCCTTCCGATCAGAATCAAATTCAACTTAGATCAGTTGGCAAGGTTATATATAAAAGAGATTGTTTCGAGGCACGAAGTTCTGATGTCAATTGTTTTATATAAAGATCCGCGCTTTACATCGAACTTCTGGAAGTGACTACAGGAGTGCATGGGGACACAATTGAGAATGAGTACGACATATCACCTTCAAACAGACGGGTAGAGCGAAAGAACGATTCAGACATTGGAGGATATATTGAGATCGTGCATCATGGATTTTAAAGGAAATTAGGATGATCATCTACGCACATTGTTGAATTCGGCTACACAACAACGATTACCACGCTAGTATTGGCATGCCGCCTTATGAAGTGTTATCAGACGACGAAAGTGCGAACTCCACTATCTTTGGGATGAAGTTGGCGAGAGACAATTATTAGGACCGAGCTGGTACAATAAACAAGCAAGAGATAGTCAAAGTGATCGAGAAAGACTAGTAGCGACTCAAGAAGATAGAAAAAAAAAATACGCCGATCCACAACGTAAGAATGTTGAGTTTGAATTGGGTAGTTGGTATTTTGAAAAAGTCTCTCCCTAAAAAAGGAAAGATCAGATTTGGTAAAAAGGGGAAATTGAGCTCGAGGTTCATTAGACCCTTTGAAGTTTTGAGAAGAATTGGTGAAGTTGCCTATGAGGTAGCCTTACCTCCGGCCTTAGAACATATCCATAATGTTTTCCATGTTTCTATTTTACGACCTTACAAACCCAATTACAAACACGTGATTGAATATGAACCCCTGCATTTTGAGAAAGATTTGTCCTATGAAGAAGTTAATGTTCAAATTGTTGACAAGAAAGAGAAAGTTCTCAGAAATAAAGTAATACCTTCTGTTAAGGTAATCTGGAGGAACCACAACACTGAAGAAGCTACGTGGGAACTCGAAGAGCATATGATGAAGAATTATCCTCATTTATATGCTTAATTTGTGTAAGCGATTCTGGGGACATAATCTTTGTAAGGGGGGAGAATGTAATGGGACGAATTGATTGAGTCGTGATTCTGTGGACATAATCCTTTTAAGGGGGGAAAGATGTGACAAACGAGATTTTGTAATTTAATTTGAATATTTATTGAATTAAATAAATATTTTTTGATGATTTAATTATTGGGTTAAAAAATTTAATTGATAAAATTGTGGTAGATTAATTTAATTATATGTGTTAAATTGATTAAATTAATGTGGAGAATTTTTATATTCAAAGTATGTATTTAATTGAGCTTATTTGATTAAATGAATTAATTAATAAGCATAATGTTATTCTAATTAATTTAATAATTAATTAGAGATTTAATGATTTGACATAATTAATAAATGAGAATTTAATTATGTGACTATGTGAATTAGTGAGAAATTATTTTAATTTATTTATTAAATTAAATTAAATAAGATATTTAATTAATTGTTTAATTAGGTGTGACATTATTAAACTATATTATAAGAGATGAATTAAAATAAATGAAAATGAGCCTTTTAAGGCTAGCCAAATATGGCCCTAAGAGGAGTTGGCCAGTTAACCCACTAAGGGATTAACTGACCATAACTACGTCAGTTTATTTATAATTAATACGCATTCTTCAGTTCATTGTTTAAGTCTGCAAAACTCAATCACAAAGAGAGAAAAGAGAGAGATTTGAGAGAATTGTGAGATTGAAGAAGAAAGATTTGGAAAATTAAAGAAGAGTCTTGTCATCTTTGAGTATTGAAGTAGAGAAATCAAGCGTAATCCCTTAATCTAAGCTTTTAGTTTACGTTCTTAAAGTTTTCATGAAAAAACTGGCTTTTAGCTCTCTGTAATTATATTTTCATGGCCAATTGTTAAATTTATGATGTTATATATGTGTATTAACATGTATAGTTCAATTATATATGATCTATATGTGTTTTAGAATAATTAATCCATGAAATCATGTTCAAATTAGAGTTTTATAGTTTTACAGAGAAAATATATGAATATGACTTATAAGTACAAAAAAATATGTTTAAATTGCATATTAATCGGTAAATTGATGAATAATTTTGTTTATACATGTAAGAACGAAAAGAACAAAACTTAAAAGGACTGATTTGGTCGAAAAACGAGTTCACCGTAGTTGATTTCGTTAATAATGTGAAAAGTGGAGTTTTTTCATAAGAACTGTGAAATTATGTGTTTTGATTCAAGTAATTATATGAATTAAGTTGTTAAAATCATGTTAGAAAGTTTGGGTAATAATCATATATGAATTATAGTATTTGGGTATGCTTAAATTAATGTATGGGCAAGGAAATTGGAAGTTATGGTCATGTTCTCTGTGTTTTTCACGAGAGCATATGGTTGAACTTGTGAGATTTTTTGGCCTAAATTGGCCTTGTTACGTGTTAAGTGAAGCGCAAAAAGTCGAGCAGGTAACCCCACCTTTGGCGTGCGTTACCAAACTAAATTACCCATACGAAAAAAAAAAAAAAAAAAAAAAAAAATAAAATAAAATAAAATAATAATAATAATTAATTAAAATATTTATCAAATAAAATAAATATTTTAATTAAGATATTTATGAAATAAAATAAATATTTGATGAAATTATTATTAAAATATTTATCAAATAAAATAAATATTTTAGTTGAAATATTTATGGAATAAAATAAAGTAAATGCCAAATAGACAAAAGGGGTTACATATTTGATGACGTGGCTGTCACATGGAAGTCAAAAATACTAAAATTCAAAACATAACATATTTACATCAGATACTAAAAATACTAATTAAAAAAAAACTAAAATACTAATTAAAAAAATACTAAAATAATAAAAAAATCAAATTCAAAAAAAATACTAAAATTCAAATTATTTTGTTAATTAATCAAAATAATAAAAATTCAAATTACATCATTAAAATACTAAAATCATGACATACTTAATATTTTAGTATATTTAGTAAAATCTGAATATATTTAGTATATTTAGTAAAATACTTAATATTTTAGTAATATATATTTTACTAAAATAATAAATATATGAATATTTTAGTAAAATACGAATATATTTAGTATATTTAGTATTTTGGTAAAATATCTTAATATATATGTAAATATACGAATATTTTAGTATTTTTTAGTATATTTAGTATATATAATCTAGAAATAAGGTGAAACCCGAAATTTTTTAAATAAAAAGGAATTTCCTTTATTTATTATTTTGAAATAGTAAAGGTGGATTTGATTAATGTGGTTAGTTATGGGTAAAATCATAAATATTTTAAATAAGCAAGTGGTGATATAATATTCATTATTGTCGGAGAATATTCGTTTGGTCGTGGAATATTAAATGCTGTGTGGAGAATATTAAAAATGACAGTAATGACCATGTGTGGGCCCCATAACGGAAGCGATTGGAGGAAGAAAAGCACAAGAATAAGTTGTTTATAAATAACTTGGCGTAGTTATTCTAATTTACCTTTGTTGGAATACCCGGTGGTTTAAAACACGATGTCTGGCGTTATTGCGCGGTAGCACTGCGGTATTGCACCAATTATTGACTCTTACATAAGAAGGCACTACTCAATAATGGTTCTGATAATTCTTTATTCGATTATTTTATTTTATTGATTCAATAATTCTTTGCATTGATATTTTATATTCTTTGTTGTTTAATAATTGTCATTTACGGTATTTTTCATTATCGAAGCAATAATTCATATTATCTGAATAATATTATTAGATAACATTATTGGCAATGTCTAGAAAGTTACATCTAAGGAGAGTTTTGGTCACCTAATTCTTGGCATGAGAAGGAGAAATTCTTATTGGAAAGCCCCTCTTTCACAGGGCTGCTGGTTGTCGATATTGTGATTACGTAATATTATTTGTGAATAATTAATTATTGATTCATATGATGAGGAAAATATTGATTTTATGTGGATATAGATGGAGAAAATTTTAATGTGACAATTGTTGAAAATTGAAATTTTATCTTTTACGATAAAATAATTCATTTATATATATATAATATTATATTTTAATAATATAATAATGGTGATATTTTTACAACGAATGTGGGATATATGAGTATACTGAGGAGGAAGAGTATTTTTGTTGCAATAAATGTTTAAAACATGTTAAACATGTACGTGGACCCATTTATTATTGAAATTTGATTATAACTTTGAAAAATCGCTCGTTTATGGATTCGGTCATTTTACATTTGGAATTTGGAGAAACTTTCTTACGCAAAGTTGTAGAGAATTGAATTTCCTATAAAAACGCATGAGATTGAATTTTACGATAAAAGGGCTATTTATTATGAATTATTGAAGTTAGAAGCTCAAAATAATTGATTTTGGAAGTTTAAAATATTTAAAAAAATAAGAAAAACGTTTTTTTGGGTCTAACATGTGATTTGAATGGGTTGAATTCTAGATTTTCAGATTCAAGAATGGCGTAGAGAATTTTGATATATATATATATATATATATATTATTATATTAAATTTTCTGCTTTGGTGTTCTAAGCAATTTCCTATAAATAGGTGCTTAGGTTAGAATTGAAAATCACACCAGAAACTGAAGTTTTCTCTCTCTATATTATTGAGCGTATTCTTGTGAGTATTTTGAGTATACTTTGAGTATTGCTATCTGAGTGCAAGTTCAAGTCATAGCCTATATCAGGTGTTTTTACTAAATCTTGTCTTTCGAGGTAAGGGATGTTATTTTCTTCTCAAATGATATTATTTCTTCAATATCATTATGCCAAAATATTGGTTGGAAATTTTATCAAATTTGGAACTTTTTCATGTCGGTTGAGTTCTATTCATGAGTTTCTTATTCATGATTTACTATTCATGAGTTCTTATTTATTCACGAGTTCTATTCACGAAGCGTGAAGATTTTTTTGTGAAATTTCTATCTTTTGGTGTCGGAGTTACTATTCACGTATCTGGCACTATTCACGTATCTGACACTTATTCACGAATACGACCTTATTCATAGAAAAATGAAATTCTTCTTTTTGTCCAAAATATCTATTATGGATACTAGCTTTGATTGTATCCATGTTTTGATCATTCTTGAATTTTACACCACTATGATTATTTTTGAGGTATTTTTGGGCGTGGATAAAACAAAGTACGAATCCTTAATCCTTAATCCTTGTCATTTTGTTTCTTTGGATTCGTTTCTTTAAAAAATATTTTTCATCATCCTCGGTCTTAAATAATGATATTATTGAATATCTTTGGCTGTAGTGCAAAGATGAATGAGTTATGATGAATATCTTTGGCTTTGTAGTGCAAAGATGAATGATTTCGATGAATATCTTTGGCGTAGTGCAAAGATGAATGATTTCGATGAATATCTTTGGCCGTAGTGCAAAGATGAGCAGGTGTTTAGATGAACATGACCAATTTGGTGAATGTCCTTGGCTTTTGTAGTGCTGAGGATGAATATATGATTCGGATATATATTGATTGATGTTACGGGGATAAAAATATTGATGATGAACTTTAAAATTCATACATAGAAGATAGTAGTTTGCATTCTCTACTTAACTCTTCTAATGAATTATTATTTCAGCTGCGAATATTGATTTAAAACTTGTTTGTCTATTGTATTCTATTATATTTTTCCTGTTGAAGACTAACGATAATTTTGTTGTATATTATCTTAGTCATAATATTCTTTCTTTGGGCTAGTCGAGCTCACCCTTTTCCTTTTTGTTCCATTTTTCTTCTCGGGAGGCGAGAATATAGCAAGAAATAGAGTGGGGTATGGAATGAAAGTTCTAGGGAGAGTTGTTTAGTAGTCCTCACCATTGTTGTAAAATAATGTATCAATAATTATGATGAGGATTTATTTGTATGTGGATATTGTCAGATGACAATATACGTATTTAAACTCACGATATATATGTTGGTAAGTATTTTGCACGACAAATGTATTAATAAAGATGTAGTTATTACGTACCATGTATTTGGCGACTCGAGAATGGGTTGGATGGAATGGACCTATTTTGGGGCGTCACGGTTTGGTATCGAGCTTAGGATATGATCTCTGGCGGAGATCGGGGAATAGAACTAGGAGGGAAGAGACGAGTAAATCCTTCGCTAGTGTGTCCTACCTAAGCTTATTTGTTAGTTGGTTAGTATATAGGGATATTATGTGATATATTGATTTCCTTAATTAACCCTTGTTTTATAGCGGTATTTGAGAATGTCAATTGAGAATATTAATGATGGAGTGAATGAGGCGTGGAGATGCCTGTACTCACCAACGAGGAGAACGTGCAACAGGCTGGCAATGTTCCTCCTGTGAACAATACCACTGAGCAGATGATGAACGAGGGGATATTTAGAAGCTTTTTGCAGTTCATGCAAAATCAGACGAGGGAGACTCGTGTTCAAAACATAGGAGGAAATGATAGCAATTCACGGGTTGTCACGATGAGCGAGTTCAAAGAGTTGGGACCACGAATTTAAGGAAAGCTGATCCGATCATGGCGGAAACATGGGTCAAGCAAATCACCAAGATATTCGATGTCTTGGGATGCACGGAGGAGAAGAAGGTTCCATTCGCCACATTTATGTTAAAAGTGGCGAGGCGGACTCTTGGTGGGAATCGTGAAGCGTACCATCATTTGCGCTTCGGCATGTCTTGGGAGAGCGTTTGAAACTATTTAATGACAAATACTTTCACGAAAGTGTTCGTCATATGAAGGAAGTGGAGTTTATTAGATTGGAAGCGAACAACATGGCGGTGTCTCGATTATGAGGCGAAGTTTGCGGAGTTGTCGAGTTTGCACCTCATTTGGTGGAAAATGAGGAGCGAATGAGCGTATGTTTACGAGGGGTCTAAAGCCGAGATTCGACAATATCTTATCTCTCATAAATTTTCTTTATATTCGGATGTTGTAAAGCAGGCTCAATTATTAGGCGTGATACTTGAGTATGTTCAATGAGGGACCACAACGAGGTCATATCGGTGGTGATCATCAAAACGATGATAACCGGTGGGGAGGAAAGAATACGGACAAAGCGGTAACCACTTGGGTGGTAATCGTCGTGGCCATGATAATAGGAGAGGTGACTCAGTGGACATTTCAAGAAGAAGAAGGTTCAACAATAACCATGTGAAGGCGTCGGCGCTTGGTGACAAAGCTGGTTCAAGGGAGGAGAGCGACCACCCGGTCATATCTTTATAAATCACGGGAAAGAGGACATATCGGTCAAGCGCCCTAGCAGTTCGGTATGCTATAATTGTGGAAAGGAAGGACATATAGCTCGAGAGTGCACTGTAAGCGAAACCAAGTCCAATGAGGATGGTGACTCAAAAGGATGTCCGGAAAAGTCAAAGTCAAGCGGTTCTAGAAGGCGTTTGTCGTGGCCGGTCAAAATCGAGGAACGACGAGTTTTAGCAGGTTAGTTAATTATAAATTCTTGCGAAGTTTATACCTTACTAGATCTGGGTTCTACCCATTCTTTTATCTCTCTTGCTTGCGCTCAGCGTTTGAATTTGACTACGGAGAAATTAGACTTTGACCTATCTGTGGAGACTCAGATTAAGAGAAACTTTTATTACATCCGTTGTTTAGAAATCTTGCTTGATTAGGGTTGGCACTATCACATTACTGTTAACCTTATTTCTATAGAGATATTTGTTTTTGATGTGATTTTAAGGTTAACTACTCATCATGCCAAAATTGATTCTTCGTAAGGTTGTTAGTTTTCATATTCTTAAGCAACTTTGTTATTCAATTCAAGCAACCAAACCATTGAAGTCAAACTCTTTCATATTAAATTATAAAGCCATTTGTTTATTGAAAAGCGAATGTCAAGCTTTCTTAGTCCATGTTATGGATTTGAATAAAGACACGTCGATTTGAATAATATTCTGTTGTTATTGATTTTTCTGGCGTATTTCTGAAGAATTTCTTGGCCTACTCCCGAGGCGTGATATTGAATTTGTATCGACTTTAAATCCGGTACAAAACCCATTTCTAAAATCTCATATCGAATGGCTCTATTGAACTTCGAGGAGTTAAAAACCCAATTTGTAGAAGTTGATACGAGCCTCTATCTTGGTGACTTCCTTTGTGGAATGCCGCGAAGCGAGACTCTCGTAGGGGACACCATATTAAATGCGATAGTAAAGCGATAGGTGTCATTGTAACGTCTTATCCAAGATTGGGATGTGAGTCACGATTGAGAAAAACCTAAATCGGTAATGTCGAAATATGTAGCTTTCTGAGGCTTAGTTGGTTATTATCGGAGATTCGTTGAAGGATATTCTCGAATCGCTATTCCATTAAACATGGTGACTCGTAGAGATACAAAATTCGAATGAAGCGAGAGAATGTGGGAAGAGCTTGAAGAACTCAAGAGGAGACTCATTTAGGCACATGTTACGACCATGCCATCTGAAAAGCGAGCGTGGTAGGTGGCGTGTTGAGTAGAAGATCGTATACAAGTCTGAGTATGATATTGTCAAAGACTAATTCAGTATAATTTACAAATAATAGAGATGGAGATGAAAACTTTAGGTATCCGCGTGATGATATCTGAGTATAATCGACTTTTATCGATAAAGTTAAAAATTATTCAAGCTACACACCGAGATGATGAATTTGAAGAAGGAGGTGCAAGAAGTTGTTATTTCAAAAGCGAGAATCGGTGAGGTGAGGAAAACTCAAACCTTGATTTATTAATCCATTTGAAATTCTCGATTGAATAGGGCTGTGGCCTATAGACTCGTTTTACCGCCAAGTATAACGCGTGTTCATAACGTTTTTCACGTATCGATGTTACGTAAATATGTGGACGACCCGAACCACGTCATTGAGTTAAAACCGGATAAGATAGCCGAAGACTTAACGTACGAGGAGGTACCTGTCAATATCTTGGATAGGAAAGAACATGTCCTATGTAACGAGGTTATACCACAAGTTAAAGTTTTGTGGAGAAACCATGCTTTATTGAGGAAATAACTTTGGGAGTTGGAAGCGAAAATGAAAGCAAGGTATTTTCATCTTTTGAAACACAGTACGTCACGTCAATTTCGAGGACGAAATTTCATAAGGAGGGAGGTTGTAAGACCCGAAATTTTTTAAATAAAAGGAATTTCCTTTATTTATTATTTTGAAATAGTAAGGGTGGATTTGATTAATGTGGTTAGTTATGGGTAAAATCTTAAATATTTTAAATAAGCAAGTGGTGATATAATATTCATTATTGTGAAGAATATTCGTTTGGTCGTGGAATATTAAATCTTTGTCGGGGAATATTAAATGCGATGGTAGCTTGACCATGTATGTGGGCCCCATAACGGAAAGCGATTGGAGGAAGAAAGCGACAAGAATAAGTTGTTTATAAATAACGGTGTAGTTATTTACAGATTTTACAACTTGTTGGAATACCCGGTGGTTAAAACACGATGTCTGGCGTTATTGCACGGTAGCTACGGTATTGCACCAATTATTGACTCTTACATAAGAAGGCACTACTCAATAATGGTTACGATAATTCTTTATTCGATATTTTATTTTATTGATTCAATAATTCTTTGCATTGATATTTTATATTCTTTGTTGTTTTGATAATTGTCATTACACGGTATTTTTCATTATCGAAGCAATAATTCATATTATCTGAATAATATTATTAGATAACATTATTGGCAATGTCTAGAAAGTTACATCTAAGGAGAGGTTTGGTCACCTAATTGCGGCGCCGATGAAGGAGAAATTCTTATTGGAAAGCCCCTCTTTCTGAGGAAGCGCACTGGTTGTCGATATTGTGATTCTGTAATATTATTTGTGAATAATTAATTATTGATTCATATGATGAGGAAAATATTGATTTTATGTGGATATAGATGGAGAAATTTTTAATGTGACAATTGTTGAAAATTGAAATTTTATCTTTTTACGATAAAATAATTCATTTATATATATATAATATTATATTTTAATAATATAATAATGGTGATATTTTTACAACGAATGTGGGATATATGAGTATCTGAGGAGGAAGAGTATTTTTGTTGCAATAAATGTTTAAAACATGTTAAAACATGTACGTGGACCCATTTATTATTTGAAATTTGATTATAACTTTGAAAAATCGCTCGTTTATGGATTTTGGTCATTTTCATTTGGAATTTGGAGAAACTTTCTTACGCAAAGTTGTAGAGAATTGAATTTCCTATAAAAACTCGTGAGATTCGAATTTTTTCGATAAAAGGGCTATTTATTATGAATTATTGAAGTTAGAAGCTCAAAATAATTGATTTTTGGAAGTTTAAAATATTTAAAATAAGAAAAACGTTTTTTTGGGTCTAACATGTGATTTGAATGGGTTGAATTCTAGATTTTCAGATTCAAGAATGGCGTAGAGAATTTTGATATATATATATATATATATTATTATATTAAATTTTCTGCTTTGGTGTTCTAAGCAATTTCCTATAAATAGGTGCTTAGGTTAGAATTGAAAATCACACCAGAAACTGAAGTTTTCTCTCTCTATATTATTGAGCGTATTCTTGTGAGTATTTTGAGTATACTTTGAGTATTGCTATACGGTGCAAGTTCAAGTCATAGCCTATATCCGGTGTTTCAACTAGAAGTACTGTCTTTCGAGGTAAGGGATGTTATTTTCTTCTCAAATGATATTATTTCTTCAATATCATTATGCCAAAATATTGGTTGGAAATTTTTATCAAATTTGGAACTTTTTCATGTCGGGGTTACTATTCATGAGTTCTTATTCACGAGTTCTTATTCATGAGTTACTATTCACGATTCTTATTCACGAAGCGTGAAGATGTTTTTTTGTGAAATTTCTATCTTTTGGTGTCGGAGTTACTATTCACATATATCTGACTTTATTCACGTATCTGACCACTATTCACGAATCTGGCACTATTCATGAAAAATGAAATTCTTCTTTTGTCCAAAATATCTATTATGGATACTAGCTTTGATTGTATCCATGTTTTGATCATTCTTGAATTTTACACCACTATGATTATTTTTGAGGTATTTTGGGCGTGGATAAAACAAAGTACGAATCCTTAATCCTTAATCCTTGTCATTTTGTTTCCTTTGGATTCGTTTCTTTAAAAATATTTTCATCATCCTCGATCTTAAATAATGATATTATTGAATATCTTTGGCTTTGTAGTGCAAAGATGAATGAGTTATGATGAATATCTTTGGCTTTATAGTGCAAAGATGAATGATTTCGATGAATATCTTTGGCCCGTAGTGCAAAGATGAATGATTTCGATGAATATCTTTGGCCCGTAGTGCAAAGATGAGCAGTGTTTAGATGAACATGACCAATTTGGTGAATGTCCTTGGCTTTTAGTGCAAGGATGAATATATGATTCGGATATATATTGATTGATGTTACTGAGGATAAAAATATTGATGATGAACTTTAAAATTCATACATAGAAGATAGTAGTTTGCATTCTCTCTTAACTCTTCTAATGAATTATTATTTCGGCTGCGAATATTGATTTAAAACTTGTTGTCTATTGTATTCTATTATATTTTTCCTGTTGAAGACTAACGATAATTTTGTTGTATATTATCTTAGTCATAATATTCTTTTCTTTGGGCTAGTCGAGCTCACCCTTTTCCTTTTTGTTCCATTTTTTCTTCTCGGGGAGGCGAGAATATAAAAGAAATGCAGTCGGGTATGGAATGAAAGTTCTAGGGAGAGTTGTTTAGTAGTCCTCACCATTGTTGTAAAATAATGTATCAATAATTATGATGAGGATTTATTTGTATGTGGATATTATCAGATGACAATATCGTATTTAAACTCACGATATATATGTTTGTCGTATTTTGCACGACAAATGTATTAATAAAGATGTAGTTATTACATACCATGTATTTGGCGACTCGAGAATGGGTTGGATGGAATGGACCTATTTTGGGGGCGCATTTTGAAAAAAAGTATAGGGTGCTCGGTAGACATCGGGGTAAAAGTCAGGGGCATTTTTGAACTTTATCCCATAAAATAATTATTTTATGGAAATTATTATTAAAATATTTATCAAATAAAATAAATATTTTAGTTGAAATATTTATGGGATAAAATAAATATTCGATGGAGATTATTATTAAAATATTTATAAATTAAAATAAATATTTTAATTGAAATATTTATGGAATAAAATAAATATTTGATGGAAATTATTATTAAAATATTTATCAAATAAAATAAATATTTTAGTTGAAATATTTATGGAATAAAATAAATATTCGATGGAGATTATTATTAAAATATTTATAAAATAAAATGAATATTTTAATAGAAATATTTATGGAATAAAATAAATATTCGATGGAAATTATTATGAAATAATTTACTCGAGTGTAATAATAGTAAGGGAATAAAAATATTCTAATTTAATTAAGTAATTAAATTAGAAGGGTAATGATTTGTTAAATAAAGTGGAGTTATATTAAATAATTAAGTGAAAATGTAACTAATGAATGTCGTGAAGACATATGGTATGTGTGTAGGACTTGTGGTGAACGGAAGTAGTAATCGTTTAGCCTACGAACGAGACAAATTTCCTAAACCTTGTTTCTTTACATAAAACAAGTTCCTTATTCTATCTTGTTTATTATTGTTCAAGTCAAGATTTCATATTAGATGTTATCATTCTTTAAAAGCATGATTCTTGTTATACAATACTTATTCGATTGTATACATCTTGAATTTTATTATTCAAATTGAATATGAATTATTGTTGAACCTTTTAAGACTAGCGAACCCTTATTGATTCGACTAGTCCATAGTTGATGAACGTTCTAAATTTCAGAACCATTGTTGAGCTTATACAAATCAAACTTCCTTTGGTACGGACTCTAATGTCATACTGAGATGAACAACCCTGTTATAGGGGATTAATTATGCTTTAGCGTTAATATATTGTGCACAGTATGGTACTAAGGGTTGATCCCCCTAAGTACGAGAAGAAGAGTCCATAGTCTTATGACTATTAAAGGTTTCAAGTATAAACACTTGACAACCTAGGACGTAGTTCAAGGTCTTATGACCCTCAGAGGTTCTTTTGATTCTTATTATTCATTCTTGATTCAAAAGCTGAGTTTTCTTATTTCAGAAGTCTTTGATTCATTCGCATGTTATTATTTTATTGTTATATTATTATACTTGTTGGCAATCATGCTCACTCTTGCATAATAATAACATTGCAGTTAAGAACGAAAGGTCCGACGAGTCTTTTACTAGCAAAGGCAAGGGCAAAGTTAACAAGTGATGAAGACTTGTTGTTTATTTGATGTATTTATGTTTTAGACTTATGTTAAAGTTGTGTAAGACTTAATATTTGTTTATGTTTCCGCATTAAAGATTTAAGGTTAGTATGACTTGGGATTGATGTATTTACATTCAGATGTTTTAACTCTATAAGGAAAGGATTTATTTCTATCTATTTATGTTTTTCATTCATTATGGGTATATAGATACATGAGGTTTGGACAGTGAACACCAAATCCCGTGGGAATTTAAGTACCTGGATTTGGGGGTGTCACAAGTACTCCGTATGATTCTTGTTTATATTTAAAAAAACATGAGGGACCTAGTGTATCTCAATCTAAGTATGCCTAAAGCATAGGTTTCTTAATGTATCTTACTAATTGCACAAGACCTGATATATCTTATGAAGTTAATAAACTCAGCAGATACACTCATAATCCTAATAAGGATCATTGAACTGCTTTATGTAGAATACTCAAGTATCTGCGAGGTACTATTGGATTTGGTTTGTATTACTGTGGGAATCCTGCAGTTCTTGAGGGCTATAGTGATGCCAACTGGATCTCTGATTCAGATGAAATCAAATCCATGAGTGGCTACATATTTACCTTAGAAGGATGGGCATTTTCTTGGAAGTCTGCTAAACAGACTTGTATAGCTCACTCTACTATGGAGTCTGAGTTTATTGCCTTAGAGAAGGTAGGTTCTGAAGTAGAGTGGCTCAGAAATCTTTTGGGAAATATTCCTTTATTGACGAGACCAGTTCCATCTGTGTCTCTACATTGTGATTGCCAAGCTGCTATAAGCAGAGCTAAGAATAAGAGCTATAATGGCAAGAGTAGGCATATACACCTAAGACATAATATTGTGAAACAGTTGTTATGTGATGGGATTATATCCCTTAACTTTGTAAGATCAGAGTTAAATCTTGCGGATCCTCTAACAAAGCCACTAAGCAAAAGGCTGGTGAGAAATACATCGAGGGGGATGGGACTACTGTCTATTACACAAATCAACATTGATGGTAACCCAACCTATATGAATGGTAATCCCAGGAAGTAGGTTCATACGGGTAACAACAAGTCATTGGTTGAGAAACTATCTATTTTATACATATTTGAGTTCATCCCTATGGTGTAGGATAGTGTAATTCTACAAGGTTAAAGGTTGAGTTATATACTCTTAATGATTTCTATATTCCTGTTTGGTGATGTGTTTAACTGTAGAACACATTTGATGGAAACACCTATATGAGTGTAGAGGTGGGGCCGCCTCTTATGAAAACAAGACAGGTTTTCTAGAGCGCTTATGAATTCCAGGTATGGCGCAAGGCCAAAATGTGCCAAATCGCGTAGAACAATTTCTAATTAGAGTTTGTAGTATGAGCAATATGATTACTGGTTCATAATAAGGAAGAAGGTTCATAGAAATTTTCATTTCACCAAATTCCTGTGAATCAAGTCATATTCACTCTATACATTGGTTCATAGTCCAAAAGACACCAGTGTTAACGCACTGCATTCTTATATTTCTTACTCAATTTATTTTATTTTTTACTTTGTAATATGTGGGGGATTGTTGTATTTTTTACAAATAAAATATTACAAAGTTAAATAAAATATACATATTATTTATGGAGATTTGTAACTGCTAATATATATTAATATCTATTATTGGTATATTACCATTGCTTGGGATATTACTGTTGCCTTTAATATATTACCGTTGCCCTTTATATGTTACCGTTGGCGTTGCTTTCCTTTGTTATATAAAAGAGAAAGGCTGGTCTTTAGAATAGATAACATATCTTATTTACAGCAGCAACAAAAAAGAATGAATATATATGTATATATATATACATATATATATATATATATATATATATTAGTTACATTATCACATATCTTTTATATATATACCGTCTTTGTTATTAACTTATATATATATATATAATATACTTTTGTACTTATATATATATATATTCATCTTTCTCACACATATATCATATAAATAAAATATTTATATGTATATGTGACCCCCCAAAATAGATATACATCACCCATCTGGAGTCACCAAATATCACACTATAAAAATCAAATATATACAATTGTTGAACTATCGTGCAGAGTACGACAACAGATAAGCTGTGAGTTTTAATACAAATGAATGTAACTCTCATGGTGCCTCGACCACAACCTTACAATGGTATTTTTATATAAAAGTACAAGTCAAAAACCTGCTTTTTAGAAATTAAAATCTTTGGGAAGTACTCAAGGAAACCTTCGTACATGGGAGGCCATGCGTCTAGGTTATGATAGATATCATATGTCCACAGAATTATCCTTGGTTGACCCAAAAGTCCCCAAAGAAAAATAAGAAGATTACTATCATCTTCTTTCCAATGGTGAGTCTTCTCTTGACATATAACTATCTCTGTTGTCTCCAAGTGAAAATTATATTTCAAATAAACTCCAAGATCATATAGGTAGTGCTCGTAGATATACTCAGCAAGTGGATGTGCAGAACCATGTCTTATGATAACATGAGGTTGTATGTCATTAGACATCTTGTATAATAGTGGCAAAACACCCTTCCAAAGTTGGGTTCACCTCACCCTATTCGGTTCACCAAAATTAAATATCAAATGACATATACAATATGACAAACTTATCTAAAGTTCTCAACAAAATTATTTTCATACTATTTAGGGAGAACCTCAATAGCTATAGACTACCGTTCTATTCCCTTGTTATCCCCGCTCGATCCAGCTACACTCTTATTACCTGAAAGGAATTGTGAAGCAAAAGGGTGAGCACAACTAGCCCAGTAAAGAATATCATGACTAAAGATAATTAAATTATTAATAGCTTTCATCAATAATAAATCTGAGATTTAGAACATATGGTAGATGATAAAACTTTTCAACCATAGTTGCAGCGGAACGAGCAATCCATTAAAAGAGTCAAATAGACCATAAGGTCTATTATCTTCTCCATGTTAAAAGTCCACCAATAATGATTTATCCTTGTAACATCAATCAACAATTCCTGTCCACAATCATATGAATAACTCGTAATCATAATTATGATTCTAAATTCCTCTTCGCACCCAGGACGAAGATAATTTTCATCACCTATCTTTACCTGAAACATCAAATATCATGGTTATACCAAATCACAATTCCTGCTCATAATCATACTAATAAATTCATCTTTGCACTACGGCCAAAGATATTCATTAACAATTCATCTTTGCACTACATGCCAAAGACATACAACTGTATTTTAGAAGAGTCAAGTAGAGCATGATATCTACTATCTTTTATGAATTAAAAGTGTATAATCAATATTTTATCGCTGAGACTTGTTGCCTCTTTTTTAGTCTAACAAAAGAGCTCTAACTCATGCAAGCATACATGTGTCAACAAGCAATACAGAGTAAGTAAAGTATCGATCCCACAGAGAAAGTTGTTTAACTTAGATTACTATTCATTAATTAAATCACTATATTTATATGCTCAAACTAATGACTAAACTTGGTTTGTTCTCGAATTGCAAATAACAACTAAAACAATAATAATGACGGAATAAATGATACTGGAACTAATGGGATCCTAACTTCATTTAATACTTCATTCAATCGCCACTATCATGCATGACTTGTTCACATAACACAGAAAAGTAGCCAAGAGCACTAAAAGAGTATTAGCCATTTGTCAATGCACAAAAACCTACTTACACAACATCCACAGATGATAGACTCTATGTAATCATCAATATAACCAAAATCACTATATATCTATGTGAAAATTTCAACTATATTGAATTTAAGTTCAAGCCCTTATTCCAACTTAACGGTGAAACAGTATATGTCTATCTGGTTCACGAAATACATAAGCCGTATAACACAGCCCTATATACGTATACTATCATGATTACAATCCATACTTTCATGTTCATTGTCAATTCCATACAAGTACTGAAACGAATGGTGATCAAGCATTCATATATGCAAAACAATCATGATAGACATCCCAGATGATATGTAAGACAATCCAGCATTTAAGCATGCAATCAAACTACATATTAAAATCCGTTAGAATCCCATAATGGAGTTTAGTTCATGACTGAACCAAAAGCCATTATGGGATCAAATCTAAACATGGTTAATAAACGACAATTGAAAGATGAAAGATGAAACTGTCAAACCCAATTGCTGAATAGAATCCACTATTAATAATTAAAACCTCATATGATTCAAGCAATAATAATAATAATAATAATCCACTCTGGTAGAAAATCCCTAGAAGAAATAGAAAAGTAGAGTTTTGGCCTCCTTCTACGTTGGAATCTCTCCCAAAGAGTAAAACCCTAGTTACGATGTAAGATACGTGAAAAACTTAATAATTGTCAAGTGATATCCCCGACACCAGTCAGAAATCGTTTTAAATCAATTACAACCCTTAAAAATTGGAAATAAAATAAAACAAATCAAGACTTAGGGCCTCGCATGTGCACTGCATAATCCTCCTCCAAATTTGTTATGGTCACGATCATGAGACTTGTAGTAAGTTTTTATGTTCACTAGTCTAGTCTGCATGCGCAAGGCCTCCCTAGGCTTGTCCTTCTCGTGGCCGCGCAACTTGCAGTAGGTTCCAAGGTCTGGTTGGGTACTTTCATGTGGCGAAGCGCCTCAAGCTCTTCCTACCGCTGGCTTACTGCAGGTTGATGTCTTCTGATTCTGCTCCTTGGCTTGGTTCTGCAATGTTGCTGCTGCTACTGAAATGTCCTATGTCTATCCATGCTGCACTCAATCCTACGCCATGCACATCCTATCTTTTGCCTCGCCTCACGCATACATTAGCCTTGTGCCCAATATCACCACCAATTTAGGCCAATTCCTGCACTTATTCACCAAAAGGAGTTTTAAGTATGCAAAATGCAAATTAACATGAAATGCAGCTAAAACATACTAAAATGTACTTGAGATGGGCATAGTTCACATGAATTGGTACCCCATAAGTAGGTGTAAAACCCACTTATCAAATACCCCCAAACTTGAACAGTTGCTTGCCCTCAAGCAATGCATACTACTGAACAATGAAAATGCATCTATATTACTATGCAACTACATTATGATGCAACTAATCTCACATTGTCTTAACTATCATAGAAATTCAGTCCAATTTCCCCAGCGAATTTTTTTCTAGAATCAAGAATACAGATTCAAATCAAACTGCAGGCATAATGTCATACACTCAGATAATTCAAAAATGCTATAGAGATGCTGTGTGTGTGTGTTGTGTTCACCAAAACTTGAGTTAGGCACAGAATACTCATGCTATCTTGCTCAAAACAGAAAATTATAGCTGAAACCAAGACTTATGTATATATATGCAACCAAGACTATTCCAACATCTTAAAATAAACTAAGGTTCAACAATGGGCTTAATCGCTTTATTCTCTACTCACGAGGCGACTTTACATGACTTTCCGCATGATGTTTAGTGCTATTTTTCTTTTCTTTTCTTTTCTTTTTTTTTTTTTTTTCTTCATGATTGTGCAATGTCTTACTCCATTAGGCACTTCGCTACCCCTTAGCGAGCCGACCAACGACTCCAGCACCATGAAAAGACCTTAGGGCGCTAGGTGTATAGACAATCCTCAAAGGTATTTTACTCAAGTAGCTGTGGGGCCCCAAAATAAGACTAGCCATGTTATTTCTACTTTTCTTTCTTTATATTTTTTTATATACACAGATACCCATGTTTTTCCAAAGTTTAAAAATTAATGTTTTATACAGTCTAAAAGTCACTTTTCACATATTTCTCTTTTTAACACTACATTTTTCTATCGAGCAATGCAAAACATACTTCTTATACCTACAAGTGCTTGTGAACACATTTGTTCAAACCGAAAGCATTTAAACAACATTATGAATTTCATTGTATAAAACATTATATCTCAGCTCATGTTATCCAAAATATTCAGAAATCATTTAAAAACTTCACTATCATCATTGGCTAGACAAAAATTTCTATACGGAAAGAACTGTGAGGTATGCAACTATAACATGCAACTATATGCTAAAATGTAATCTAAACATGCAACAACTATAAAAATTAAACTAATCATGCAAACTAAAAATACTACCCAATACCCCCAAACTTAAAATATTCAATGTACCAATTGAATGAAGGTAAAGGGTATGAAAAACTCCCCTAATTATCGGTGATGCCACCCTCCTCGGGTGGTGAATCCGGTCGTGGATATGGTGCTGCGGTTCTAAACTGAGGCCATTCTTGTGTTGTTCCTTGTTTAAACGCCTTGGCTAAGGCCCTTGTGAGTCCGTCGCAAATGTGCCCAAATTATCATACATGGCATCGACCTTGCGCCCAACCTTGAGTGGCGATCTCCATGGGTGTGCGTCGACGTGCGTGGAATCGCCCGCTTCGTCTGCTTGCATTTCTTGGGGTTGTGTGACGGCTCTGGAAAAGTGGGCTGCATGATGAATCCTAGTCCACGTGGGTGTGGTACACCTCCTGTCCACTCCTTGAAATTTGCAATAGTAGCAAGAGTGATTGCGTGGCTTGGGTACTGCAGCTGCTCATTATGCCATTGGACTCCCTGTTGAGTACAGAGCATGGCTACTACCGATGCATGTGGAATAGTCCCAGTTCTGTTCCCTCACATATAACGCAGCATGTTTTGATGAATTAAAAGGCCTACATCAATGTACTTGCCTTTGATGATTCCCCACAAAATAATAGCACGCTCAGTGGTTATGGCATTATAATGAGCTGACGGAACTAGTTTGGCGCAGATAAATAGGTTCCAGGCTTGGGCATATCGATTCAATGCTGACGATGGGATCGATTTTGGTTCATTTGTCCCTGCCTTATACTTCCACTTGGTGCCCGGAATACACAAATCATTAATCACAACTGTTAGACCCGTTTCTAAATATTCACCCTCTATCCAATTGTCAGACCCGGTGGGTGGTGCATTATATATGTTGAATACTTCTCTGATCGCTGATAGGCAAAAGTTCACCTGCTCTCCTCTAACCAGTGTAATGCCTCTTGTTATCATCTCCTCAGTATTCGCATAAAATTCTCTAACAATCCCCATGGGGATAGGCATAGGAGATGCCGTCAAGCCAACCCAGTCTCGTTCGCGTATCATAGACTAGAGTTGGCCATCCTACTGCGCAGGTAGAAGTCCTCGTTCCTTCATAAAAGATTTGGCCACACTCCGATAATAGTCTTGCTGGGCTTCCAAACTGATAAATTTACTCTCGTCCAAGACATCCTCTTCATGGTGATCGACGGAAGATTTTGAGGAAGAAGAGAGTGAGATTTCATGTGCTCTTTTGGGGCCCATGTGTGGGTGATAGAGAGAATACAGAGGAATTGTTGATGAGCGTCCCCCCAGACTTATGTTACTCAGCCCAAGTAGAACCCTAGATTTATGCCAGGAAGGAGATTTGTGGGTATGAACTTTGAAGAGAGTGAATGAGTGTTATGAATATGGGATAGCAGAAGAATACGCTTCTATTATATCAGTTGAGAGACCCAATTAGAACCCGGCTCGGATTTTGTACTAAAAAAACTTTCTACGTTTGCTGTCGCGCGCGACCGCGTAAGATTTGAATGTGTTAAGTGCGCGGGCGCGTGGGTAGTAAATATGCTCTGATAGGCTTGACGCGCGGGCGTACGAATGTGATATGCCTGACGCTCGCGGTCGCGCGATCTTGATGTCTGTACTGCTGATGTTCACTTCCACTCTGCATTATAGATACCTACATAGACATTAATGTGCACTGTTAGGGCATGAATGAATGACCATATAAACTTTATTATCTGTCACACGTTCTCACTTCGAAGTCTTCTACAAACTCAGCCATATAATTCCGCCAAATGATCAATCATGACATGAGATGAATCAACTAAAATAATCTAAACGAAAGAAATAAATAAAAAATAAAGGTAGATAAAATGGGTTGCCTCCCATCAAGCGCTAAGTTATAGTCAGTCAGCTTGACTGTCTTTGATGCTCATGTTGAAGAAAGAATGGAGGCGACTTTCTGTCTGTCTACTTCACCACCAAAGTAATGCTTTAAGCGTTGTCCATTCACCTTAAAAGGCTTGTCAGGCAACGTATCGAATACTTCAATTGCACCAAGCGGAAAAACAGTTTTTACCGTAAATGGTCCGGACCACCTCGATTTTAGCTTCCCAAGAAATAGTTTAAGTCTGGAGTTATAAAGTAAAACCCTTTATCCAGGTTCAAATGCTCTCTCTATAATTTTGCGGTCATGCCATTTCTTCACTTTCTCCTTATACAGCTTCGAATTCTCGTATGCCTGTAGTCTGAATTCATCCAACTCATTGAGTTGGTGTAGGTGTTTCGCCCCGACAGCTGTCAAATCAAAATTTAGCTTTCGAATTGCCCAATATGCTTTTTGTTCGAGCTCTATGGGAAGGTGGCAGGCTTTTCCATATACGAGCTGAAAAGGTGACATGCCCAACGGAATCTTATATGATGTCCTATAAGCCCATACTGCATCATCTAACTTCAATGACTAGTCCTTCCTTATGGGATTCACAACTTTCTCCAGGATTCTCTTCACTTCTCGATTTGACACTTTAGCTTGGCCATTCGTTTGTGGGTGATATGCTGTAGCAATGCGATGATTTACCCCATATTTAGCCAACAAGGCTGTAAACTGCCTGTTGCAAAAGTGACTACCTTCGTCACTGATGATAGCCCTTGGAGTCCCAAACCTCGTGAAGATACTACTGTGTAAAAATTTGTGGATGGCCTTGGCATCATTTCTCGGAAGGGCTGCCACTTCTACCCATTTCGAGACATAATCTACAGCGAGCAAAATGTAGAGATTTCTGCAGGAAGAAATGAAAGGTCCCATGAAATCAATTCCCCATACATCAAAGATTTCTACTTCCAAGATTGTATTCAATGGCATTTCATTCCTTTTTGAGATGATTCCCACTCGCTGACATCTATCACACCGCTGGACAAAATTATATGCATCCTTGAAAATTGTCGGCCAGTAGAATCCTGCTTGTAGTATTCTAGCCGTTGTTCTTTCACCACCGTAGTGCCCGCCATACATAGTAGAGTGACAATCTTGTAGAATCCCTTCGGTCTCGCTATACGGGATACACCTTCTTATAATTGATCAGAACATTGTTTAAACAAATAAGGCTCATCCCATATATACCATTTGACATCATGCAGAAATTTCTTCTTTTGATAACCCACCAAATCGGAAGGTAGCATCTTACTTACCAAATAGTTTGCATAGTCTACAAACCATGGCACTTCCCCTTTCACCACAAATAACTGTTCATCTGGAAAGGATTCATTGATTAAAACCTTGTCATCTGTCTCCCTTTTCGGATTCTAAAGTCGAGATAAGTGGTCCGCCACTTGGTTTTCAGTGCCCTTCCTGTCCTTGATTTCCAAATCAAATTCCTGCAGTAGTAGAATCCATCTGATTAATTGAGGCTTTGCATCCTTTTTTGCCACTAAATGTCGAATTGCGGCGTGATCCGTATACACTATCACCTTTGTGCCGATCAAATATGCTCAAAATTTATCAAAGGCATACACCACTGCCAATAACTCTTTCTCCGTGGTGGTGTAGTTCAACTGTGCATCTGTAAGGGTTTTGCTGGCATAATAGATAACATGAAACATCTTCTTTCCATTTGCCCCCTAAAGAAGCCCCTACACAACAGAATTAATCGGTATCACACATCAGCTCAAATGGCAATTCCCAATCTGGTGCTGTAATAATCGGTGTTGATGTTAATTTCCCTTTCAGGTGCTCAAATACTAACACGCAAGCTTCATCAAAGTTAAAAGGTGCATCCTTCTCTAATAAACTACATAGTGGTTTAGTTATCTTGGAGAAGTCTTTGATTAATCTGCGATAGAAACCTGCATGGCCTAGAAAGCTGCGAACACCTTTTACCAAAGTAGGTGGGGGTAATTTCTCTATAGTTTCCAACTTTGCCCTATCTACCTCGAGTCCCTTCTTCGATACTTTGTGACCTAGTATGATTCCTTCTTGTACCATAAAATGTCATTTTTCCCAGTTAAGTACTAGATTTGTTTCAACACACCGCTTCAAGACCATCACCAAATTTTTGAGGCATAGATCAAACGAGTCCCCGAAAACTGAGAAGTCATCCATAAATACTTCCACATTTTGCTCCACCATGTCTAAAAATATAGCCATCATGCATCTCTAAAACGTGGCTGGAGCATTGCACAACCCAAAAGACTTCCTGTTGGGAGAATGCATATTATGATTTGATGTTTTAATGTATATGTTCATGATTATTTGTAAGGTCCTTAAATGAATATATGTACAAGGACTTAGTGATAGATTAAAATTGTTAGGTTGGTCTAATCTTTCAACATGTACCATTCTGATAAAGAATGTATAGATAGAAAGATCAAAACTGTTAGGTTGATCTTAAGATGTAATAGATTAGTCTTCAAGAAATCAGAAGTGCATCAATCGATCAACATTGAAGGAGTCAAGGCGTAAAACGTAGAGCCCCAAGATCGTAGAAAGTGCCTCGCTTTGAAGGGGACTCTCTTCGGAAATCGTAGAGTGGTCCCAACGCTTGCCGAGCCAACTCCACGATCAAAGATGTCAAGGAAACATGAAGTTTACAAGTCAACGATCGAAAAGTGTTCTCTCGGGAACGTAGAGTCAACAACACGAGCAAGAGAAGATCGTAGTGTGCGAAGGTTTAAGGGAAATCGTAGTGCTCTCAGCTTTGTAGTATGCAAAGATGTCAAGACACTACGATCTAAATAGTAGAACACCACGATCCAAATCGTAGAGCATCATCTGTCTCATGTCAAAAAACGTCGAGCCTCATGATCTGTGTTTTCAATAAGTGAGGAATGGATCCTAGATGATGCAGTGCTCATCAGTCCCAGAATATATGAAATATCCTTAGTATGCAACAAAGAAGCGTATTGAAGAAGCTAAGGATAGTACCATGGGTAAGAGGGACAAAACACCTTTTTAGGTGGTAGGTGAGAAAAACTGCAAAGGTCGGTCAATGTAATACGTAATTCGGAAGATGTGCGTAAATGTTCCATCACAAGTACGTAAAGTTCAAACGCATTTAATGCCACAACAGATGGATCCAACGGATAGTTTTCAACATCACATATATACAGATCAGACAGATGAGAGAGAAACAAGCAAGCATAAAACAAACAACGTGAACAACTCTCTCAAGCTCAACTCTACGATCTGAGATATTGCAAAGCTTACTCAGCTACTCAGTTCTTTAGAACAAGTTCTTATATAGCGACTGAGTAGCAACCATCAAGAACACAACATCATCAATCAACTGAAGAAGAGTACCAAGTCTGCTGGACTTGAAGAGTTCGTAGTGAACTATAAGAAATCCAAGTCTACTGGACTTGAAGAGTTCAAGAGTGAACTAAGAAGTTCCTAGACTGCTGGTCTAGAAGGAATCTGTGTGATTCAGAAGTTGTAACAGACATCCTTAGTGGATATCCTACTCGTTGAGTAGAAGAGTGGACTAGAGCTTTAAGTGCTCGATCCACTTAAAAGACTGCGGTCATTTACATTCACATCATAATCGCTATAATCTGTTATAATCGCCATAAGTGCCTCACCTCATTACTCCAAGAAGCTTGGTAAAGAAGATTAAAACTAATATTAATTCAGCTAAGTTTTAATCACTTTCAAAGAACTAGTTTAAAAAGAAAAGATTTTTAAATATCTATTCAACCCCCCTTCTAGATAACTTGTGCCAACTAGGAACTAATAATTGGTATCAAAGCAGGTTCTATTTTACAGCTTACAAGCTTTAGTAGATCCAATGGCACTCGTACCAAGTGAATCCAGGACTGGGGGATGCAGCAAGCCACTAATGTGCAACAAGGATAAATTTGCTAACTGGAAAGTCAGGATGCAAGCATACATGGACTCAATAGAATAAGATCTATTTGACACCGTTCAAAATGGGCCCTATATTCCAACCAAGCTTGCACCAACCACTGACGATCCCAACCGTATACAGATCAAAGTTAAAGAAGAATGGAAATACAACGAGAAGAGAACTGTCCACCTTGATAAGAAGGCTAAGAACATCCTGTTCCAATCCTTAGAGGACGATCTGTTTGAAAATGTTGTAAACAGCAAAATAGCTAAGGAAGTTTGGGAAGCACTACTAATCATGCATGAAGGAACTGAAGAAGTCAGAGAGAACAACCAGTCTCTCCTGACACAGCAGTATGAAATGTTCGCTCATGTGCAAGGAGAAAACATGATCGCAACCTATGAAAGATTCAACGCTCGCTTTCAACTTCTACGAGCGATGGGAAGATCTATCCTAACAAGGATCTAACCATAAAGTTCATGAGAGCCCTACCGAAAGGTGTGGGATGCAAAGACCACAAAGAATAAGAGAATCAAATAATCTTAATGAGATGACAATTCAACAATCTGATGGAAATCTCCTAACCCATTTAATCGAGTCGACCCAACGCTACCAAACCTTATCGTAAGGAAGAAGAAAGGATAAGGGTGTTGCTTCTCAAGGCAAATGAAGGGTATCAAAAGTCATCACTGAGATTGACTCTGATGATGATGAAGATGATGACGATGACTTTGCTATGCTGGTAAAGAGACTAAGAAGGTTCATGCGACAAGGCAGAACCGACAAGCCAAAGAAAGTCAACAACTACGTCAGCCAGGAACAAATGAATGATTTATGCTACAACTGCAAGAAACCTGGTCATTTCATTGCAAACTGCAACAAGCCTATCAAAGAAGAACTAAAGAAGAAATCTCATGCAAAGAAAGAATACAAAGGAACCAAGAGGCCTCAGAAAAGAGACAAAGGCCTGGTTGCCGGAGGATCGTGGAGTGATTCAGATAATGACTCAAATGCAGACTCCGGAGATGAGGAAGAACCACACATGGCCAATCTGTGCTTAATGGCCAAACATGCAAAGGACAAACAAAGCCTAAACATACATGATGTAAGTCTCGATGAGGTATTTGATTTTAATTCTCCTGATGTAGATATAAGTGACTTAAGAACTGCTTTGCATGGCATAACCACTGATCTACATCAATACATGAAGTGGTTCAGAGTCTTGTCTAAAGATCATTCACTTCTTCAAGAGGAAAAGAATAGAGTTCAAGAAGAGCTTGAAACAACCCTTCTAAGTACCAATCTTCTCTCCAAGCTTGAGGCTGAGAATGAAACTTTAAAACAGACAAACACACTCAATGCACAAAGAGAGTCTAAGCTAACCTCTAAAATTGAGGATCTAGAGAAGACTATCTCTGCATGGAACAAATCCTCATCATCCATGGACTGCCTTGCTCTCTAGTCAGAGAAGCATATTCGACGTAATGTGTTCAGCTTTGGGGAATTCATCTCGTAACCTTGTGTGGAAAAGACAATGGAAATTAGCACTAATAATGCCTCAAGTTTTGGCAGAGGCATTACCTTTGTGAAATCCTCACAGTTGGAAGAGCCATTTCAACCTTGTTCTACCTGCTTTCTAGTTATATTCAGAGAAGTAAAGGATCTCATCGCTGGTCCGGGTTTCATAAAGGAGAAGTAACCCAACCTCTACTCACCAACCTCAAAGAATCATAGAGTCAAGCAAAACCAACTCTACTTAATCAACCGGGAAGGTACAAGAGAGGTAAGGCACACTCATCACTATTTATGAAACCTAAGGACACGTGGAAGAAAGAGAATCGCTTTAATGTAAGGTTAACTAAGGAACCACACAAGTCCAAGTGGAAGATGAATCACCACACACATACAGGCATGCATCATAATAGATGTTTCATATGCAATAAATATGGTCACAGGGCTACAAAGTGTTATTATAACTCCATGCATGTGAGACCCAAGATTAGACAAATTTGGGTCCCCAAAGGCACTAATAATGAAGGACCCATGCAAATATGGGTACCAAAATGAAGGTTCAAATGTTTTGATAGGAAAAGAGCTCCACGACCTCAACATGGTATCTGAACAGTGGATGTTCAAGGCATATGATAGGGAACAAAGCTCTACTATCTAACTATGTAGAAAAGGAGGGTCCTTCAGTCATCTTTGGAGATAACGACTTGGGCAAGACAAGAGGATTTGGCTCTGTTGGCAATGGTGCAGTATCTTTCAGAAAAGTAGCTTATGTGGAAGGACTCCAACACAACCTTCTAAGTATCAGCCAACTCTACGACAAGGGTCACCAAGTAACATTTCTCAACAACCAATGTCTAGGCAGAGATTTGAAGACATCTGCCATAAAGCTAACCGAAACAAGAGAAGGAAATGTCTACACAGTAGATCTTGGTCAACTAAGCTCTGATGAGACAATATGTTTTCTGGAAAAAGCGTCCGAGGAAATGAGCTGGTTATGGCATAGAAGGTTGTCTCACTTAAACTTCAAAAGCATGTCCAAACTAGCATCAAAAGACCTCGTAGATGGTCTACCCAAGATAAACTTTGTGAAGGAAAGGCCATGAAATGCCTGCCAGCTTGGAAAGCAAACCAAGAGCTCATTCAAGAGCAAGACTGCCAACTCCATTGACAAACCCCTGCATCTGCTCCACATGGATCTCTTTGGGACAATCCCAACAACTAGTCTTAGAGGAAAAATATACTCTCTAGTCATAGTCGACGACTACACCAGATTCACATGGGTATTTTTCTTAACCTCGAAGGATGAGACAAGCTCCGAATTAATCAAGATGTTCAGACTGGTGATGAACAAGAAAGGAGAGAAAATCAAGGCCATAAGGAGTGATCATGGAAGAGAATTTGATTTCTCAGAAATAGACAAGTTCTGCTCAGACAATGGCATCAGTCATAACTTCTCAGCTCCACGAACTCCTCAACAAAATAGAGTTGCTGAAAGAAAGAATAGAACCTTGATAGAGGCTGGAAGGACTCTACTAGCAAGAATTGCCCACTGAATAATTCAAGTAAGTCGCCAACACCGCATGCTACACACAAAATGTATCATTAATTCACTCTACGATCAAGAAGACACCCTACTTAATCGTGGAAAGGAAGGAAGCCGAGTGTCGCCTATTTCCATGTCTTTGGATGTGCATGCTATATTCTCAACAAATGAAAGCAAGATTTGACAAAATTCCAGACCAAGTCAGACAAAGGGATTTTTCTTAGATATGCCATAGACAAAGAAAGCTTTTGTGGTGTTTAACAAGAAGACATCGAATGTCAAAGTCTCAATACACATCATCTTTGATGAAACCGACTTAGACAAAAAGAAGGCCTCAAGACACTACTTCGATAAGCAAGACATAATTCTGAATGAAATCATCGAGCTCAACACTAGTGCCAGATAGTGAAATCGTAGAGCATGATAATGAAATCGTAGAGAGGTCCATCCAAGACAGCGAGCCTCCACTCCAAGAAGAAGAAATAGACCTTGAAGATTTAAGACAGTGAAGGCATCAAGACAGATGTCCCAAATTTGGTAACAGATGGGCAAGAGATCACACTCAGATCTAATCATTCGAGATCCGAAAAGCTAGAGTTAAAACAAGAGTCGCTACTCGGAATGAATGTTTTTATCTAAGCTTCCTGTCACAAATAGAGCCAAAGAAGATAGAGGATGCTATGGAAGACTCCAGCTGGATAGAAGCAATGCAGGAAGAGCACAACCAATTTGAACGAAGTAAAGTATGGAGATTGGTACCAAGACCAAAGAGCCATCCTGTGATAGAAACTAAGTGGGTTTTCAGAAACAAAATGGATGAAGATGGGGTCATAACCAGAAACAAGGCAAGATTAGTGGCAAAAGGTTATTCTCAAGAAGAAGGTATCGACTACGATGAGACATTTGCACTGCTGTTGACTAGAAGCCATCGAATCTTTCTTGCTTTCATGGGCTCATATGAAGTTCAAAGTCTTCCAGATAGATGTCAAGAGTGCATTTCTAAATGGAGAACTCCAAGAAGAAGTCTATGTAGAGCAACCTCCAGGTTTCATCAATCCATCTCTTTCCAATTATTCCTATAGATTAGATAAATCCTTATATGGTCTTAAACAAGCACCTAGAGCATGGTATGAAACACTGACTAACTTCTTAATCGAAAATGGGTTCACTAGAGGTGTAGTAGATACCACACTGTTTCTTAGAAAGCTTAAAGACAAAGTCTTACTAGTTCAAATCTATGTTGATGACATTATCTTTGGTTCTACCGATGAAAAGTTATGCAAGAGATTCTAAGCTAATGCGAGAGCAAGTTTGAAATGAGCATGATGGGTGAGTCAACTTCTTCCTTGGATCGCAAGTAAAGCAGATCAAGAAGGAATTTTCATAAACCAAGCCAAGTACATCAAAGACCTACTAAAGAAGTATGGCATAGAATCAGCCTCTCCCATGAAAAAACACCAATTGCTCCTCGCAACCAATCTTGACAAGGATGAGAAAGGTAAAAGTATTGATATCACTCAACACAGAGGTATGATAGGTCTCTTTATACCTAATCGCCAAGAGACCAGATATAATGTTTGAAACATGCATATGTGCTAGATTTCAAAGCTAACCCTAAAGAGTCACACTTGTCTCATCAGAAAGAGGATCTTCGTGTATCTCAAGGGTACACCCTAATTGGGGTCATGTGGTATCCCAAGGAATCCTCATTTGAACTAATAGGATACACAGATGCTGATTTTGCAGGATGCAAAATAGATAGAAAAAGTACCAGTGGCACCTGTCAACTTCTTGGAAACAGACTTGTGTCTTGGTTTAGCAAAAAGCAAAGCTCAGGTCTACTTCAACCGTAGTTTGAATATATTGTCTTGGCAAATTTCTTGCTCAGATCCTATGGATGAGAAATCAACTAGCTGACTATGGGTTCGATTTCAAATCTATTCCCATACACTGTGATAACACAAGTGCTATAGCAATAACTCATAATCCTGTCATGCATTATAAGACCAAGCATATAGAAATAAGGTATCACTTCATTAAGGATCATGTGCAAAATGGAACTATATCTTTACAATATATCCCTACTGAAAATCAACTTGCTGATGTTTTCACAAAACCACTAGATGAATCCAAATTTAATAAGTTAATAAGTGAGCTAGGAATGCTAAATCTACAACCATGAAATATATACTGTAGATTGTGCTAACCATGACAGATACAAAGGCTGAACTCAAAATTGTAGACACGATTAAGGGAAGTTCACGATCGTAGAGCTGAACAGACAACTACCTCAACGATCGTAGCGAGAACTCAACCATCCTAGTGTAGACTCAACGATGACAAAAGCTCATCCTGTGATGACAAACTTCATAACAAGGCAATCTCTCTAAAGAGGTGGCTCAGGAACAAACCTAACCCTTGAATCTCTCCAAGAGGTTGGCCCTTCCCGAGCTACCTTAAAAGAATGCTTTATCAGAAACTCATCACAAGGATTCGAACAGACTCAACGATCATAGGATAGACTCAACGATCGTAAGACAGACTCAACGAATGCTGATCAAACTTAATGACTGCCAAACAGACTTGACGATCGTAGGATAGACTCAATGAATGCTGATCAGACTCAACGACTGCCAGACTACCTCTACGATCGTAGTCATTCCAAAGTCACCTCAGAAGACACAAAGGACAAATCAGTACATTCCTACTCAGTCAAAATTGTAGAGCCAAACAAAAGGCGACACCTGTCCCACTAAGTCAAAAAGAGAGAGGGAAGTCACAAGTACAAATTGAAATCGTGTTTTTGAAATCTGAAGTTCAAAAGATTATCTCTCCCATTCTCTCTCTCTCTCAAAGAAAAACCCTAAATCAGTAGAAAGCTCAGTCGTATCTCACTTCTCAACTACAGAATCAATGGCTGCTTCAAATGTAATTTCAGGCTACAGACTCTGCTTCGACGAGTTCAAGAATGCTCCACCAAAATTTCACAAGACGCTGGCCTTACTTAAGAAGGCGGGTCTCGAAGAGGCGTTGAGCACCGATACACTCATCTATCCCAAGCTAGTGAAGGAATTCTATAAGAATGGTGTGTTCGAACACAACACCATCACTACTCGAGTAAAGGGAGTAGAAATGAGACTAAGGGAAGAGGACTTCAATCTGGCCCTGGGTTTCAAGAATGAATGGCACCCATTTCTAGACAACATAAGCTTCCAAGAGGGATTGAAGAAAATGCACCACAAGAAGAATCCCTCTGTGAAAGGCTACAAAAAGAAGGAGTTCCCTCAAAGGTACGAATTCTTGGCTAATATTATTGGGAAATGCATCTGCTGCAAGAGCTCAGGTCATGACTCGGTAAATGAGACTCAGCTTAAGCTCATGACGACTATGATTTATGGTATACAACTCAACTATGGGGATGTATTGCTCGAGTGGATCGGCAAGTTGATCGTCAACTCGAAGAAATCAAAGAGCACTCAGAAGATGCTGTATAGGAGATTCATAAGCATCATTCTACAATCTGCACTGGGTGACAAAATTGGGGATGATGAAGGAGAAACCATCAACCCAAATCGAAGAATGACCCAGCAGTTGTTTGAGAACTGGAAGAGAAACCCTACTGAGTATGTTCGAATGATGACAGAGTCCAGTGGGAGAACTGGGGAACTAAAGGAGGCAAGCTTTCAGAGAGACATGTATACATTGTCGTGGAAGTTGAAGAAGAAGGAGAAGAAGACAAGGGAGAACCCTATGCTCTTGCCAGAAAAAGCAAGGAAAAGAGAAAGCTAAGGGCAAGACAAATCGAAGAGCCTCAAGGATCTATAAATCGACATTCTCAGAGAGTCCTTCGATATAGAGACTCTAAGGAGTCTAAGAAAGAAGCAACAACAAGAAGAATCTGAAGAGGATCAAGCCACCATATCACAGATCCTAAAGAAGAACAAAACTGGTCATAAGTCCAAAAGACCAACAGTTTCTTCAATCGTAGAGTCTCTGCTATTCTCTGAAACCAGGCCAAGTGTGGTAGAAATGGAAGAAGCTGTTTCAAAAAGAGTGGCTGTTCAACATGACAAAGCTAAGACTCAAGGGAGTCCAGAAGTTGTGGATAAACCCAGCAAAGCAAAAAGAAAGCTGGTCAAGAAGTATATTCTTGAGAATGAAAAGGTGCTGAAAAAGGAAGCCAAGAGTGTAATCGCAAAAAGAGAACAATTTCAAGCAAATAAAGAGGACAAGGCTCCAAATTGAGGGGAGATTCCCAAATTCTCATGATTGAGTACACACCGGCTGAGGGGGAGAAGTCTACAACTCAAGAAGATGTTCCAGCTGAGAGGGAGTTTCTGATCTGTCAAGAAGATGTTCATGCTGAGGGGGAGCCTCATGATATCCCAATGGTAGAAGAAGAAGTTCCTGCCCAAGATAAAGTTGAATCAATGCCAAACTTTCTAGAGACCATTGAGATAATGGAATCTTCAGAAGAGACCAAAGAAGAAGAAGAAAATGATAATGATGAGCTTGAAATCACTGGTGTAGGGAAAGATGGATTTAGGAGCTATATGTACACTCAACTGTTTTCCTACCTACCCATGATGGCATACCATCAAGCTCAAATCTTGAACTCATAGGATCACATGTTCTGGAGCTTCAAGGAATATCCAGTAATCTCAGTTCTGGCTAATGGATTTCCAGGGAAAGTCATCTTTGCCAAGAAGGTGCTTACCAACCATTCCTCATCCAAGGATAAACTTGAGGTATTGATTATTCCTGATCTCTTTAAAGTTAATCACTTGCCATCATCTTCATTCAGTCAATTCTATGAATTTTCTCGATGGATGGAAGTGATTCTTCACCCACTCAATTAGTTTCCAGCCATGTAATCTCAAAATTGCAGACCAAGAACCAAAAGAAGTCAACCTTACCCTGCTTCCACAAATCACCAACTCTACGATTCAAGACTCCAGCCACATCGTAGACTCCAACATTGAAATCCTAGAGTCACCTATCTTAGACATCCAAACCCAAGCCCCTCCAGCTGATATACCATCCTCCTCATCACATGACTACTTCAGTCTTGATCTCGCGCTTTACAATTTGCAAGATCAATCTCAACCGAGAACCCCTCCAATGAACAATCCTCAAGAAAATGATACTCTCCCAAACCTACCTACCAAGGATGACTTGAAAGACACCTATGAGAAAATGGTTAAGTCTATAGAAACAAGTTTGGAAACTCACTCTGATCTCATCAATATCCGGCTGAATCAAATGATCACAGCTGCAAATAATTTCCCGCACTATGAATAACCGAAGCTTACAAAGAGGCTAAGAGAAATTATCAAAGAGATTCTCAAGAGTATGTCTGGATGTAGATGAGATCCACTTCCGAGAGTTGCCCAACAAAGAGAGGTCAGATCGAAATGCGTAAACACCAAGACCTTCAACATAAGATTATTTCGACAACATCCTCAACTTGAAAGCTTCGCTCACGACTTCCAGAAGAATCTTATGCAAACTGGACAAACATAATGATATGATTCTTTCAGTTCTCCAAAATAAAGAAGCAAGAACTGAAAAACAGATCAAGGAAAATAGAGAGGACATCGCTCAAACCCAAAGCCAACTGAACGTGCTTATCCAAGGAGTTAATCGGCTGTATGCAGATATTCGAACCCTTGATGCTGACATAAAGGGGGAGAATAAAGGGATCAAGAAGGTCAGGGAGGCCAAGGCAGAGGCAGAGGAGGTCATGGAACTCAAGAAAGGGGAAGAAGACAATTTCATGCTCAAGCATCTCAAAGCCCTCCTGCAAGACAATTCCACAGTCAGACTCAACGATCTGATCAACAGGGAATTGTAATAGCTATACCATTAAGCCGTCAGGAGTCAACTCCCAGCTCACAAATATGTCTACTGTACGCATAAGAATGCCAACTGGAGATCCTGCATTCATGCATAGGTATGAGGAAAATCCAATACTAAGTCTAAGCGAGCTGGAAGAGTTAGCCAGAAACGAGGAAAATCAAAGAAAAAGAAGGGCTGAGGAGTACGCCAACCCATCTCCACTAAAGAGGTCAAGGAAACAGAGATAAGTTGAAACTTAAATTTCCTATTGATGTAATGCTGAATTGTAATATCTTCTGATCATCAATAAATTCATGCTTATTTTCTAGAAATTTTAGTTGCTCACTGAAATACTAAGTCATGTTTAAATTTCCTGCAAATGCATCTAGTTACTAATAATCATGATAACAAATCTCCTTGGTTATGTCAACATCAAATAGGGGGAGATTGTTGGGAGAATGCATATTATGATTTGATGTTTTAATGTATATGTTCATGATTATTTGTAAGGTCCTTAAATGAATATATGTACAAGGACTTAGTGATAGATCAAAATTGTTAGGTTGGTCTAATCTTTCAACATGTACCATTCTGATAAAGAATGTATAGATAGAAAGATCAAAACTGTTAGGTTGATCTTAAGATGTAATAGATTAGTCTTGAAGAAATCGTAGTGCATCAATCTGATCAACATTGCAGGAGTCAAGGCAGAAAATGTAGAGCCTGAAGATCTTAGTGTGCCTGCCTTGAAGGTGACTCTTCGAAAATCGTAGAGTGGTCCCAATGTTTGCCGAGCCAACTCCACGATCGATAGATTTCAAGGAAACATGAAGATTACAAGTCAACGATCGAGTGTGCTCTAGGGAACGTGAGAGTCAACAACACGAGCAAGAGAAGATCGAGTGTGTGAAGGTTTAAGGAAATCGTAGTGCTCTCGACAGAGTATGCAAAGATGTCAAGACACTACGATCTAAATCGTAGAACACCACGATTCAAATCGTAGAGCATCATTTGTCTCATGTCAGAAAACGTCGAGCCTCATGATTTGTGTTTTCAATAAGTGAGGAATGGATCCCAGATGCTGCAGTGCTCATTAGTCCCAAAATATATGAAATATCCTTAGTATGTAACAAATAAGCGTATTGAAGAAGCTAAGGATAGTACCATGGGTAAGAGGGAAAAAACACCTTTTCAGGTGGTAGGTGAGAAAGCGACCGCAGTGTCATTGGGCGTAATACGTAATTGTAAGATGTGCATATGTCTCCATCACAAAGATGAAAGTTCAGACGTATTTAATGCCACAATGGATGGATCCAACAGATAGTTTTCAACATCACATATATACAGATTAGACAGATGAGAGAGAAACAAGCAAGCATAAAACAAATAACGTGAACATATCTCTCAAGCTCAACTCTACGATCTGAGATATTGCAAATCTTGTTCAGCTACTCAGTTCTTTAGAATAAGTGCTTACACAGCGACTGAGTAGCAACCATCAAGAACACAACATCAAAAATCAACTGAAGAAGAGTACCTAGTCTGCTGGACTTGAAGAGGTCGTAGTGAACTGTAAAAAAGCCAAGTCTCCTGGACTTGAAGAGTTCAAGAGTGAACTAAGAAGTTCCTAGACTGCTGGTCTAGAAGGAATCTGTGTGATTCAGAAGTTTTAACAGACATCCTTAGTGGATATCCTACTCATTGAGTAGAAGAGTGGACTAGGAGCTTTAAGTGCTCTGAACCACTTAAAACGACTGGGTCATTTACGTTCACATCATAACTGTTATAACTTCCATAACTGTCTCACCCTCATTACTCCAGTGCTTGGTAAAGAAGATTAAAACTAATATTAATTCCGCTAAGTTTTAATCACTTTCAAAGAACTAGTTTAAAAAAGAAAAGATTTTTAAATATCTATTCAACCCCCCCTTCTAGATAACTTGTGCCGACTAGGAACTAACACATCCTTCTGAAGGTGAATGTGCCATAAGGGCACGTGAAAGTTGTCTTTTCCTGGTCTTCTGGAGTTATCATTATTTGATTATAGCCTGAATATCTGTCCAGCAGGCAATAGTACTCATGACCTGATAGTCTGTCCAACATCTGATCAATGAATAGGAGTGGAAAATGATCTTTTCTTGTAGCTTTATTGAGCCTGCGGTAGTCCATGCATACTCTCCACCCTGTCACTGTTCGTGTTGGAATCAACTCATTATTCTCATTAATCACACGGCCATGCCACCCTTTTTCGATACACATTGCACTGGGCTCACCCATGAGCTATCTGAGATAGGATAGATTATGCCCGCATCCAGCCATTTTAGCACCTCTTTCTTAACCACTTCTTTCATTATCGGATTCAGTCTCCTTTGTTGCTCAACCGACGGCTTGCTTTCATCTTCCATCAGGATTTTATGCATGCAAAACGAAGGGCTGATTCCTTTGATATCTGCTATGGTCCAACCAATAGCTGATTTGAACTCTCGCAGCAGTCGTAGCAGTTTGTCTTCCTGAAAAGATGTTAATGCAGAAGAAATAATCACAGGTAGCTTTGAATCTTTATTTAAAAATGCGTACCTGAGATATTCTGGAAGCGGTTTTAATTCAAGTTCTGGAGGCGTCTCAAGAGATGGCTTTAATTTTACTGAGACTTCTCTCGCTTTTGTCAATGGCTCCACAGGTATTCTGAATTTTCTAACTTGTGGGGTGGTATCTAGATATTGCACCAGTTCGTCAAGTTCCTCGTCCTCCAAATCTGAATTTTCAGCAATTACACTCCTCAAAGGTTCATCATCCACTCGATTCCATACTTCATCATTTACGACCTGATCCACCAAATCAACCAGGAAACATTCTTCTTCATCTGCTGGGAACTTCATAGCTTTGAAGACATTAAAGGTGATCTCTTGATCATGAACACGCATAGTGAGTTCCCCCTTCTGCACATCTATCAAAGTCTTTCCTGTGGCTAATAATGGTCTTCCCAGTATGATTGGTATTATTTTATCTTCCTCGTAATCCAAAATGATGAAGTCAGCCGAAAAGATAAATCTGTCTACCTTCACTAATACATCTTCAACAATTCCCCGTGGATACGTGATGGATCTATCCGCTAACTGTAAAGAAATGTTTGTTGGCCTGGGTTCCGGTAATCCCAATTTATTGAACACTAACAAAGGCATCAAATTTATGCTTGCCCCAAGATCACATAAACACTTCTCAAAGTTCATCTTCCCGATTGTGCACGGGATTGTGATGCTACCCGGATCCTTCAGCTTTGAAGGTAGTTTTTGCTGAAGCACTGCACTGCATTCCTCTGTCAAGGCTACCGTCTCAAACTCATCTAATCTCTTCTTCCTTGACAATATACCCTTCATAAACTTGGCGTAGCTTGGCATTTATTCCAATGCCTCGGCGAATGGTATGTTGATCTGCAGCTTTTTGAATATCTCCAGGAATTTGCTGAACTGTTTATCTTCCCATTTCTTATTTAATCTCTGCAGATACGGAACTTGAGTGTGAATTGGTGGTACTGAACACTTAAACGTCTCCTCTGGACCTGCTCTGTCTTTCTCTTCCTGCTGACCCTCAAATTTCTCCAAATTTTCTTTCTCAATGGTGGGTTTCTTCCGCCTCCATGGCGCGGCGATTCTCTCTCGGTGCATTCTCAAGGGGCGCGACTCATAAAGAATCGACAAATCTTTCCCAGATCTCAATGTGATCGCTGACCTTTATTCCTTCCTTCTCTTCTTGGATTTGTCTCTGTATTACTTGGCAATGAACCCTGGGGTTTGTTAGTAAGCATATTCGCCATCTGCCCCATTTGAGTTTCCAGATTCTTTATAGCCACTGCTTGGCTCTTGATCATAACTTCTATGTTTGCCATGTATTTCATCATTATCTCCTCCACCTCTGATTTCTTTTCTTGCTGAGGTGCAGCTGGAGTGTGATGTTGCTGTTGTTGTTGAGAAAATCCCGATGGAAAAGGTGGTCTAAGAGTAAACTGTGGCTGCGCTGGCTACGTCTGAAACTGATTATTTGATGGAAACTGATTCTGCTGATTCCCTTGATTATTCGACCAATTAAAGTTTGGATGATTTCTGTTGTTGGAGTGGTATGTGTTCTGAAATTGACCTTGGTCTTTTCTATAGTTGCTCATATATTGCACTTACTCTGAGCTGATAGCACATTGATCCGTCGAGTGTGACCCCGCACAAATCTCACATACGAAAGCAACCGTCTTTACTTTTCCTTCTGCCAAAGTATCTATCTTCTTTGCCATGGTCGCCATCTCGTCTTCGACAACCGAGTAATAAAGCATCAACCTCCAACACACCGCAACTTTGGTCATTGCATTCGAGATGTAGGATTCTGAAAATCATTCGATGTCATTGCCTCGATAAGGTCATAGGCTTCCTCATAGTTCTTTGCCCATAATGCCCCTCCTGCAGCTGCATCTACAATCAGTCTCGACTGCCATCCCAATCCATTATAAAACGTGTTGATTACCATCTAATCTGGCATACCGTGATGTGGGCACTTTCTCAGCATTTCTTTGTATCTCTCCCATGCTTCATATAATGACTCGCCCTGTTGTTGTTCAAACTAAGAGATAGCTGTCCTCATCTTTGCATTCTTAGCCATTGGGAAGAACTTAGCTAAGAACTTATGTGCTAAGTCCTCCCATGTAGTTATAGATCCTGCTGGCAGAGAATGAAGCCAACTTTTTGCTTTATCCCTCAATGAGAATGGGAACAACCTTAGTCTAATAGCATCCTCCGTCACACCGTTGTATCTGAATGTGTCACAAATTTCGATGAAACTTAGTAGGTGTTCATTCGGATCATCTGTAGCAACACCCCCAAACTGAACTGTATTCTGCACCATTTGAATAGTGCCAGTTTCTATCTCGAATGTATTGGCTGCTATCACTGGTCTGACTATGCTGGACTGGAGTCCATTAATATTGGGCATGGAATATTCCTTCATAGCCCTATGCTCCTCTCTTTGCTCTTCTCCTTGCGCCTCGGCTGCCATGTTAGCTGTCGTGTTTTCCAACTGTGCTTGTAAATTTCTACGAACACCCACTTTCCAACCTCTCCCGTTTATGTTATCCTGAACAGGTGTTAGGTATGGGTTGGATGACCGTGTGCGCATAAAAATTTATCCAAAAACCTGAAACAAAAACAAAAACTAAAATGAGATAAGACTAGAATTGTCTAAGTCATACAATATAGCTTAAACTAATGATACTAATACTAAATTAAATGCCTTTCCCCGGCAACGGCGCCAAAAACTTGTTGCCTCTTTTTTAGTCTAACAAAAGATCTCTAACTCATGCAAGCATACATGTGTCAACAAACAATACAGAGTAAGTAAAGTATCGATCCCACAGAGAAAGTTGTTTAACTTAGATTACTATTCATTAATTAAATCACTATATTTATATGCTCAAACTAATGACTAAACTTGGTTTGTTCTCGAATTGTAAATAACAACTAAAACAATAATAATGACAGAATAAATGATACTGGATCTAATGGGATCCTAACTTCATTTAATACTTCATTCAATTGCCACTATCATGCATGACTTGTTCACATACCACAGAAAAGTAGCCAAGAGCACTAAAAGAGTATTAGCCATTTGTCAATGCACTAAGACCTACTTACACAACATCCACAGATGATAGACTCTATGTAATCATCAATATAACCAAAATCACTACATGTCTATGTGAAATTGCAACTATATTAAATTTAAGTTCAAGCCCTTATTCCAACTTATACGGTGAAACAAAGATATGTCTATCCGTTCATTTAAATACATAAGCCGTATAACACAGCCCTATATATGTATACTATCATGATTACAATCCATACTTGCATGTTCATTGTCAGTTCCATACAAGTACTGAAACGAATGGTGATCAAGCATTCATATATGCAAAACAATCATGATAGACATCCCAGATGATATGTAAGACAATCCAGGATTTAAGCATGCAATCAAACTACATATTAAAATCCGTTAGAATCCCATAATGGAGTTTAGTTCATGACTGAACCAAAAGCCATTATGGGATCAAATCTAAACATGGTTAATAAACAACAATTGAAAGATGAAAGATGAAACTATCAAACCCAATTGCTAAATAGAATCCACTATTAATAATCAAATCCTCATATGATTCCAGCAATAATAATAATAATAATCCACTCTGGTAGAAAATCCCAAGAAGAAATAGAAAAGTAGAGTTTTGGCCTCCTTCTACGTTGGAATCTCTCCCAGAGAGTAAAACCCTAGTTACGATGTAAAGATACGTGAAAAACTTAATAATTGTCAAGTGATATCCCTGACACCAGTCAAAAATCGTTTTAAATCAATTACAACCCTTAAAAATTGGAAATAAAATAAAACAAATCGAATTTTCAGCCAGGCCTCGCAAGGCAGCACAAGCCTCCTCTAACTTGTTATGCTCATCATGCCATGACTTGCGAGAAGTTTTATGCTCGATCTTCTCATGGCATGCCAAGACTCCCTAGGCTTGTCCTTCTCGCGGACGCACAACTTGTAGTAGGTTCCAAGGTCTGGCTGGGTACTCACGCGAGCGCGCGCTTCCAAGCTCTTCCTACCGCGCGGCCTGCAGTTGATGTCTTCTGATTCTGCTCCTTGACTTGGTTCTACAATGTTGCTGCTACTACTGAAATGTCCTATGTCTATCCATGCTTGTCCATCCATGCTCCACTCAATCATACGCCATGCACATCCTATCTTTTGCCTCGCCTCACACATCCATTAGCCTCGTGCCCGATATCACCACCAATTTAGGCCAATTCCTGCACTTATTCACCAAAAGGAGTTTTAAGTATGCGAAATGCAAATTCACATGAAATGCAGCTAAAACATACTAAAATGTATTTGAGATGGGCATAGTTCGAATGAATTGGTACCCCATAAGTAGGTGTAAAACCCACTTATCAAGACTCAGCTTAATAAATAAACCACATCATCGAATCATCCCTACACTACGGCCAAGGATATTCATGTAATCATCAATGGTCATGATTATACCGAATAATCCCTGGTTATAATCATACCAATAACTGTCCATCAATGCACTACTGGCCAATGTGACTTTTACCACATCATCTATAACATTACGGGTCATGATTATACCGAATGATCCCTGGTCATAATCATACTAATAAACAGTTCATCTATGCGCATAAGCCAAAGATACTCATCAATCAATAGTTCATCTTTTCAGACGTAAGCCAAAGATATACAAATCGTGAAACCAATAATCAATGTCCATTTTTGCACGTAAGCCAAAGATATATACAATTGTAAAACTAATAATCAACAAGTCCATCTTTGCATGTAAGCCAAAGATATACAATCAGTAAAAACCAATAATCAACAGTCCATCTTTGCACGTAAGCTAAAGATGACTTTCATCATAATATAAGCATGGGGATGATGACAATAATATAAGCATTAATAAAACGAAATCAAGGATAAATATTAAAGACTTTAAATTTATCCAGAGTTTAAAATATCCAAATGTTATAAATCACTAAATAATCCCATAATCTAATATAATTAATATTATAACAATATTTTAATCATTTCTTAAACTTATAAATAATTTATTTTAATTGTTTACACTTTACCAAATAATGCATTTAATCATTCAAAAATGCCATACTCATAAGATTTAATTACCCATGATCAAATCCCCTATCAAAAATATGCATATACCTTATATAGGATTTCCAAGCCATAAAATTCTATTAACCAATTTTTTAACTTCACATAACATATTTAATTCATATGTTCGTAACTAAACCATTTTCATGAAAAATAACAAATCAATACCAAAAGGTTTTCTTTTCTGGGATTTAGCAGAATATAGTCCAATATTGAACATATATTTTTTTCGAAATTTTTAAAATTCATTTACTATTTTTCATATGGCCAAAGCTGCCGAATATTTAGACATTTATCATAAATTGTACTTTTGTCCAAAAATTCCGAAATTTACAGGGTATACTCCTGTTATATATATGTACTCGCAATAAAAATTTCACAAATTTTGGAGTTAACCACAAGGAGTTATAACGGTTTAGTTTTAAAATAGTCTTTTCCTATACAATTCATAACTCCTAATCTATACGTCCAAAAATTGCCATTTTGGACACAATCTAGAAAACTCATCAAATTATCATTTCAAATTTTTCCAGAATTTTTGAGGGTCAAAAATATTACGAAACTGCAAATTGATTTTTAGTCGCAATGCGGTAATCCACGTAGACAGATCATTTCCACAATTTAATAAAGAATGAATACAAAGGATCATTCACCATGCATGTGGTAATCCACATGGACAAAGTTATTCCAATGTAATAATAAAGAATGGAATAATGAAGAATTCACCACCCGCTTGCAATAGATAGCACAAACAAAGTTATTCCAATGTAATAATAAATAATGGAACCAGTCACGCATCATCCGCATGCATGTGATATTCCAAATGTAATAATAAAGAATGGAATAATGTAAGAATTCACCATGCATGTGATAGACCGAAGCATGATAGGTTATTCCAACATAATAATAAAGAATGGAATAACAACATAATTCACTGTGCATGCGATAAACCGCATGCATATGTTATTCCAACACAATAATAAAGAATGTAATAATGTTATTTACGAGTATTGAAAGAAATAACTCTTCATGAATACGAAAGAATAATACCCCTATTTAGTACAACAAATAATATCCCTTACCTTAGAAAGAAATCGGATATTGGAAAAGTGAGGTAGCAGATTTCTCTTCTTCTTTTTCTCTATAATTTCTCTCTCTAGAGTTTCAGTGAATTTGTAAGAAATAATGAATGAATGAGCTTCTATTTATACGAGAATGGACTGAATAGTAACTAATTCACGAATGGTCCAGATTGATTTACTTTGAAACGGACGTTCCATATTGATTTACTATTAAAACTTAAAGCAACGGTCCATACTGATTTATTATTAAAACTTTACACTAGCGATCCATATTGATTTGCTATTATAACTTTCCACCAGCGGTCCATATTGATTTACTATTATATCTTCAACCAACGATCCATATTGATTTACTATTATAACTTCAAGAAACGGTCTGAAAAATTATCACATCTCCTCATGGAATAATATTGTACCCAAAAATGATTTGGACCGAAAAGAAATATATTTTTCGGGTGAATAGTACCTCGTGAATAGTACTTCCTGAATAGATCCCAACATACAAAAAGTGTCCCAAATAATTCGAATAGTACTCGTGAATAGTACCTAAACAAAAAAATATTCCAAATACTCGAGTGAACAATACTAGAGTGAATAGTAACCCGTGAAAAGTAACCCAGGTGAATAGTAACTCGTGAATAGTACACGAAAAGTGCCCCGAATACCCGATTGGTCAATATAACCTCCAAACATCAATTATTATCGAAATAAATATCGATTTCTACTAATACTAATAATTCCAACACAATGGAACTATCAATTTCATCTTTAATCAACATGAACTTATTCATCATTAATATTATAATTCATAATATTTAACAACCAGGTCGTTCCCAAGAAAGATGCGGCTTTTCAATAAGGATTTCTCCTTATTGGCGTGCAATTAGGTGACCAAACCTCTCCTTGACAAAACTTCTAGACATTGTCATTATTGCAAATAATAATATGAATAACTTTACCGTCTCAATTATTGATTTAATAATATAACATATTATATGATGATGATACTGTGACAATAATTGAATCAATAATATGAGAGATATGATGCAAAGAATTATCGTGTAGTAATAATTGAGTATAACTGAGTGACTTCATACGTAAGCATCAATAATCAATACCGTGTGCTACTATGCAATCACGCGTATTACTATACTTTCACTACCGGGTAGTTCAACAATTTTAATGATAACACTTTCGCCGTTATTTTTATAAAAAGATAATTCTGTCGTTTTCTAAAACGACAATACTTCCGTTATGGGGTCCACCAACGATTGTGATGTCGTACGAATATTCCCTATTAAAACGAATATTCCCCGACCAATCAAATATTCCCTGACACAATGAATATTTTATAACAACTTGCTTACTTTGCAAAAATTTTCACATATCACCCTTAACTTTAAACTTTTATCAATTTAACCATTTACGAAATAAAATAATAATTATAAGAAAATTGAATACTTTCATTTTATAAAATTCGGGGGGTCTTACAATCTCCCCTCCTTATGAAATTTTGCCCTCAAAATTTATGTACGTACATGGTATTCTTCGAAGAGATGAGAATACTTTGCTTTCTTTTTGGATTGTACCTTCCCGGTTATATCCTCTATATCATGATTTTTCCATTGCTCATCTCCTGTATATTTCAGATATCATTCTAGAATATATCTTCAAAATAAAGGTCAATTGACATATCACAAATTGTCAACTTATCAAGTAAAAATTTTGTCTTAGGTAAGTCACACATTAGCGAAGTATATTACTCGTCTCTCCCCTCCTAGTTCTAGACTCATATCTCCTCCAGCGACCATATCCCTAAGCTCTGATACCATTTGTGACGCCCCCAAAATAGATATACATCACCCATCTTAAGTCGTCAGATATCACACTATAAAAATCAAATACAAACTTCATTTATACAACTGTTGAACTGTCATGCAGAGTACGACAACAGATAAGCTGTGAGTTTTAATACAAATGTATGTAACTCTCATGGTGCCTCGACCACAACCTTACAATGGTATTTTACGTAAAAGTACAGTCAAAAATTGTTTTAGAAATTAAAATCTTTGGGAAGTACTCAAGAAAACCTTCGTAAATGGGAGGCCATGCGTCTAGGTTATGATAGATATCATATGTCCACAGAATTATCCTTGGTTGACCCAAAAGTCCCCAAAGAAAAACAAGAAGATTACTATCATCTTCTTTCCAATGGTGAGTCTTTCTTGACATATAACTATCTCCGTTGTCTCCAAGTAAAATTATATTTCAAATAAACTCCAAGATCATATAGGTAGTGCTCAGTAGATATACTCAAAGAAGTGGATGTGCGTAACCATGTCTTATGATAACATGAGGTTGTATGTCATTAGACATCTTGTATAATAGTGGCAAAACACCCTTCCAAAGTTGGGTTCACCCTCACCTATTCTCGGTTCACCAAAATTAAATATCAAATGACATATACAATACGACAAACTTATCTAAAGTTCTCAACAAAATTATTTCCATACTATTTAGGGAGAACCTCAACAGCTATAGACCACCATTCTATTCCCATGTTATCCCCGCTTGACCCAGCTACACTCTTATTACCATAAAGGAATTGTGAAGCAAAAGGGTGAGCATAACTAGCCCAATAAAGAATATCATGACTAAAGATAATTAAATTATCAATAGCTTTCATCAATAATAAATCAGAGATTTAGAACACATGGTAGATGATAAAACTTTTCAACCATAGTTGCAGCGGAACGAGCAATCCATTAAAAGAGTCAAATAGACCATAAGGTCTATTATCTTCTCCATGTTAAAAGTCCACCAATAATAATTTATCCCTATAACATCAATCAACAATTCCTGTCCACAATCATATGAATAACTCGTAATCATAATTGTGATTCTAAATTCCTCTTCGTACCCAGGACGAAGATAATTTTCATCACCTATCTTTACCTGAAACTTCAAAAATCATGGTTATACCAAATCACAATTCCTGCTCATAATCATACTAATAAATTCATCTTTGCACTACGGCCAAAGATATTCATTAACAATTCATCTTTTCACTACATGCCAAAGACATACAACTGTATTTTAGAAGAGTCAAGTAGAGCATGATATCTACTATCTTTTACGAATTAAAAGTGTATAATCAATATTTTATCGGTGAGACTCAGTTTAATAAATAATCCACATCATCGAATCTTCCCTGCACTACAACCAAGGATATTCATGTAATCATCAATGGTCATGATTATACCGAATAATCACTGGTTATAATCATACCAATAACTGTCCATCAATGCACTATGGGCCAATGATGACTTTTACCACATCATCTATAACATTACGGGTCATGATTATACCGAATGATCCTCGGTCATAATCATACCAATAAATAAGTCATCATCTATGCGCGTAAGCCAAAGATACTCATCAATCAATAGTTTATCTTTGCACGTAAGCCAAAGATATACAATTATAAAACTAATAATCACAAATCCATCTTTGCACGTAAGCCAAAGATATACAACTGTAAAACCAATAATCAACAGTCCATCTTTGCACGTAAGCCAAAGATGACTTTCATCATAATATAAACAGGAGGATGATGACAATAATATAAGCATTAATCAAACGAAATCAAGGATAAATATTAAAGACTTTAAATTTATCCAGAGTTTAAAATATCCAAATGTTATCAATCACTTAATAATCCTATAATCCAATATCATTAATATTATAACAATATTTTAATCATTTCTTAAACTTATAAACAATTTATTTTAATTATTTACACTTTACCAAATAATGCATTTAATCATTCAAAAATGCCATACTCATAAGATTTAATCACCCATGATCAAATCCGTTATCAAAAATCTACATATACCTTATATAGGATTTCCAAGCCATAAAATCCTATTGACCAATTTTTCAACTTCATATAACATATTTAATTCATATGTTCGTAACTAAACTATTTTCATGAAAAATAACAAATCAATACCAACAAGTTTTCTTTTCTGGGATTTAGCAGAATATAGTCCCATATTGAACATATATTTTTCTCGGAATGTTTAAAATTCATTTACTATTTTTCATATGGCCAAAACTGCCGAATATTTAGATATTTATCATAAACTGTACTTTTGTCCAAAAATTCTGAAATTTACAGGGTATACTCCTGTTATATATATGTACTCCCAATAAAACTCTCACAAATTTTGGAGTTAACCACAATGAGTTATAAGGGTTTACTTTTGAAATAGTCTTTTCCTATACAATTCATAACTCCTAATCTATACGTCCAAAAATTGCCATTTTTGGACACAATCTAGAAAACTCATCAAATTATCATTTCAAATTTTTCCAGAATTTTTGAGGGTCAGAAAAATTACAAAACCGCAAATGGATTTTCACTCGCCATGCGGTAATCGACGTAGACATATCATTTCAACAATTTAATAAAGAATGAATACAAAGGATCATTCACCATACATGTGGTAATCCACATGGACATGTTATTCCAACAAAATAATAAAGAATGGAATAACAGAAGAATTCACCATGCATGCGATAGACCGCACAAACAGGTTATTCCAACAGAATAATAAATAATGAAACCAGGTCATGCGTCATCCGCACAGACAGGATATTCCAACAGAATAATAAAGAATGAAATAACAGAAGAATTCACCATGCATGCGATAAACCGCACAGACAGGTTATTCCAACATAATAATAAAGAATGGAATAAAAGAATTTCACCATGTATATGCGTTACTTGGAGATGTAAAAGTTATTCAATATAATAATAAAGAATGGAATAACAATGAAATTCACCGAGCATGCGATAGATCAAGACCGACATGTTATACCAACATAATAATAAAGAATGGAATAACAGCCCTTACGAGTATTGAAAGAAATAACTCTCTTCATGAATAAGAAAAAATAATACCCCTTACGAGTACAACAAATAATATCCCTTACTTTAGAAGAATTTGGATATTGGAAAAGTGAGGTAGAAGACTTCTCTTCTTCTTTCTCTATATAATTTCTCTCTCTAGAGTTTCAGTGAATTCGTAAGAAATAATAAAGGAATGAGCTTCTATTTATAGGAGAATGGACAGAATAATAACTAATTCATGAACGGTCTAGATTGATTTACTTTTAAACGGACGATCCATATTGATTTACTATTAAAACTTAAAGCAACGGTCCATACTGATTTACTATTAAAACTTTAAACCAACGATCTATATTGATTACTATTATAATTTTCCACCATCGGTCCATATTGATTTACTATTATATCTTCAACCAACGATCCATATTGATTTACAATTATAACTTCAACCAACGGTCTGAAAAATTATCACATCTCCTCATGGAATAATATTGTACCCAAAAATGATTTGGACCAAAAAGAAATATATTTTTCGGGTGAATAGTATCCCGTTAATAGTACTTCGGGAATAGTACCCCGTGAATAGTATCCTAACACGAAAAGTGTCCCAAATACCCGAGCGAACAATACTAGAGTGAATAGTAACCGGGTGAATAGTAACCCGTGAATAGTACTCCGACACAAAAAATGTCCCGAATACCCGATTGGTCAATATAACCTCCAGACATCAATTATTATCAAAATAAATATCGATTTCTACTAACACTAATAATTCCAACACAATGGAACTATCAAATTTCATCTTTAATCAACACGAACTTATTCATCATTAATATTATAATTCACAATATTTAACAACTAGGTCGCTTTCGTGAAAGAGGGGCTTTCCGATAAGGATTTCTCCTTATCGCGGCAAGCAATTAGGTGACCAAATCTCTCATCGATGTAACTTCTAGACATTGTCAATATTGAAAATAATAATATGAATAACTTTTGCGATCTCAATTATTGATTTAATAATATAACATATTATATGAGATGATAATTGTGACAATAATTGAATCAATAATACGAGAGATATGATGCAAAGAATTCATGTAGCAATAATTAAGTATAACTAAGTGACTTTTACGTAAGCATCAATAATCAATACCGTGTGCTACTATGCAACCATGCGTAGACATCGTATTTTTACTACCTGTAGGTAGTTCAATAGTTTTAACGGTAACACTTTCGCCGGCCATTTTTATAAAAGATAATTTGCCGTTTTCTAAATACGACAATACTTCCGCTAATTAGGGTCCACCAATGATTATGCCGTCGCATTTAATATTCCCTATTAAAACGAATATTCCCTAACCAATCGAATATTCCCTACACAACGAATATTTTATAACAACTTGCTTACTTTGCAAAAATTTTCAAATATCACCCTTAACTTTAAACTTTTATTAATTTAACTATTTACGAAATAAAATAATAATTATAAGAAAATTGAATACTTTCATTTCATAAAATTCGGGGGTCTTACAGTAGATATATATATATATATATATATATATATATATATATATATATGTGTGTGTGTGTGTGTGTGTGGTATTTTGTTTTGAGTAAGGAAAATTAGAAGTTGTTCCTGGATCATTCAACTATTTCAAGTGCTGATTAGTTGGGTGAAGATCCGTTGAATCCTGGAGTAGGATTTCATCAGTGACTTTAGCATTGCGAAAAGTTCTCAGAGGGGCCAAATTTATACTTAAGGACAGTGCGTTGCACGCCTCTGCTAAAAATTATTCGCTCTAAATCGATAAGTTTTATTTTTGCCCTTCTTTTATTTGATAGTTGAATCCTATATTTTATTCGTATTTTACCAACATCCCACTCCCTGGATACTGCACCACGTACTAAGTATTCAATGAAATGAATTAAGTCCAAGCAATGCTTAAACTTTTTTGCTGTAACTGACTTTGTTAGCATATCTGCGACATTCTCTTTTGTGTGAACTTTGTGAACTGCAATGTCCCCACTATTCAGCCATTCATAAATCTTGTGATACCGAACATCTATATGATTTTTCCTGTCATGAAACACATGGTTCTTTGCTAAATGAATAACATTTTGACTATCATACTGTCTTTCTTGAAACCTAGTTCTTCAACTAGTCCCTTTAACCACAAAACCTCCTTAACTGCCTTTGTCAATGCCATATATTCAGCCTCTGTTGTTGATAATGTTACCGTAGACTGCAACAATGACCTCCAAATGTAGACACTCAAAATTTTGTTTTCCTGTTACTAACCATGCAGGAGGGCAAAAATGTCTTTTATATCTTAGAGACAACCCCAGGGGAGATAACATCCTAATTTTAACCCAAAGATAACTCTGAGGGATTACACCAATAAATTTACCCCCGAGACAACCCTGAGGAAAGATAGAATCAACAGTAGTCAAACCCCGGAGATAACCCCGAGGTACAGCCAAAAGTCACGTCAACTCCGAAAACAACCCCGGGAGGGAAAACATGAAATGTTGACAACACAACATAAACAATAGTCATCCAGCTGCAGATAAGGTCACAAAGAGCTATCGCAGTAATCCCGAGTGCAAACTGTACAAGACAGCTCAATGGACTACCTGCAAAGACCTGGAGATGCTATTCTGTTCGTGGACCCATCTTTCTGAATTTGAAAAAAGTCAAGCCCTATGTCATGGCGTAGCTCTCGAAAAGAACTTTCTGAAAAGGTATGACACACCTTCATAGGATTCTCAAATTTCATGATATGAAAGTTTTAGTAGATAGCACGTCGATTGAGGGAACAAACTTTGAGGTGGCGGGGCCCACCAAGCCCAGCCGTAGGTACCTGTGGCTGTTCGGGGCTTTAAATACATCTCCCCAGCTCATTTTTAGCATATTTCAGAGAGAGAAAATTTGAGAGTTCTAGAGAGAAATAACCCAAATCTACATCTAAACTTTGTAAATCTCTATTACAAACACTTATACATACATATACTTTAACCTATCAACCTTTCACCACTTAAAATAAAATTTTTAGCAGCTTTAGTCGTTCGTTGTGATGTTATGACACCATATTATAAGACTTCTTAAATCTAGGCTTATTTACTACTTTAATATACATATAAGTGCTAGATATATGTAGACACTCAAAATTTTGCGTTCCTGTTACTAACCCTGCAGGAGGGCAGAATCGTCTTCCAGAGATAACCCTGGAAGTCAAATAAGTTTTTAACCCCGGAGACAACCTCGGGAGGTCCAGTTTTCAATCTCGGAGATAACCGCGAGAGATTAGTTTCAACCCTGGAGATAACCCCGGGAGATCCAGTTCCAACCTCAGAGATAACCCCGAAGGATACAATTCGAGTTCCGGATAAAACCCCAGAAAAGTCACTTCCAACCCTAGAGATAATCCCGGGAGATATAATACACACCTCGAAGATAACCCTGGGAGGTCAAACCAACCTTAGAGAGAACAATGAGGACATTCAGCATCAACAGTAGCCCAATATCGGAGATAACCCTGAGAAACGACTGCTACAAATGCGCCAAAGTCGAAGATAACTCCGGTGGGGGAAAAATCGTCATTTTTCCACCTCAACATCACATCAACGTCGTCTCAACATAATTCAAATCATACTGCGTACCAAGATGTCCCACAAGAACCATAGCTCAAATCTCGAGTGATAACTGCACAAGACAGTACAACGGATAGACTTCGAAGACTTGGAGATTTAGTCATGGACCCATCTTCCCGGCTTCGTACAACCTCTAATCCCATGTCATTGTGTAGCTCTCTAAAACAACATTCCAAAAAGGTATATCACTCCTTTATTGGATGCCCGGATTGAAAGTTTTGAAGGTTCAAGCGGACAACACGTAGCCCGAGTGCACGTACTTTGAGACTACGAGACTCGCATGGCCCAGGGCAGCCCGGGCAGCTGAAGGTAGACCCGCAGCTTCCGCGGGTTGACATGCGGCTATCTGGTCTTTAAATATGAGCTCTTAACAGCTTATTTGAAAAAAAGAAGAAGAAACGAGAGAAAACTCATCCATTTTAGCTCAGAACCCTCGCTAGAGTGCTCTAAACTTAGTGATTCTTCTTTCAAACACTTCAGAAGCTCGTGTTTTGTAACATCTGTAAGTTTAACTGGTGGAAACTCGAAGCCAGCCTCAAAAGCTATCTGAAGTCTTCTTAGCAGCCCACTGTAAGATATTTCAGATTTTTAAGCTTTCTACTCCTTATATATATATATATATATATATATATAGAGGCCGGATCAGGTCTGGACTCGTGATCGGACCAAAATTTGGACCTTTTTTTTTTGCTTTTTTTTTTCAAAACAACTAAAAAAAATAATATTATTTTATGGAATTGAAAATTTTTCATAATACAATGTTTTGGGTGTGATTTGGGTACGTATAACAAAAATGTATATATGCATACCGTGCGCATGTACCACCATTTTTAGTATAGGTATTCAAATCATGCCTAAAATATTGTATTATGGAAAAATTCAGATTCCATAAAATATTAAATAATTTTTTTTTAGTTGTTTTAAAAAAAAAGCAAAAAAAATAAAAAATTTGGTTCATTTTTGATCAGATCCGGACTCCCGGACCTGATCCATATATATATATATATATATATATATATATATATATATATATTATCGAACTCGAATTCGATTGAGCCTGGATAAAATATCCGGAGCGTTTACCGCTTATATATATATATATTTACATTTCTGTCAGGCCTGGAGTTTACTTCGTGACCATTTACCGCTTTTATATATATACATTCTTGTCCGGCCTGGAGTTTACTTTGTAGCCTTTTACTGCTTATATATATATATATATATTTACATTTCAAAGTCTTGACTAGAGTTTACTTCGTGGCAGTTGATCGTCTATATATATATATATATTTATCTCTTTTATATAAATATCTGCTTTAACTTCTTTCACAATGTATATATTTAATCTTTCAGCCCGCGGGCTAGATTTGCATAAATCTGACTATTTCTAACTTTAACCGGTTCAAAAGTGACTAAAATGGAACCGTTGGAGCTAGAATGGTTTAGACTTATTCAAATCTAGTTCTTTTTTTTTTTCTACATTTGTATATATTACTTCTTATGTGAGCCTAGGAATCATGTGATTACAGATTCAGCCTCTGAGTCTAGATTCGGTTCCCAAGATGGACATTTCTCAGCTACAACCAACTTGTAAATTATCTACGGTGTATGGATATCCTTAGATGGCTCTCATGCCCACAAGGAGTTCGGCACTTCTATGTATCTTATTTTCTCGAAGATGCTTCGCATCTCAAAAATAAAAGCAATCAAGCCGAATACATAATAAAATGGAAGTATCAAAGGCCTCAATTACTATTGAGCATAAGGGTTTGAAAAACCTATTTTCCAAAACTTCACTGCTATATCTTGTTAAAATTGAATTTTTATATACAAATAAAACCCTTTATATATAGGTACAAATGAGGCATAACACTACTTCCAGATAATTGCACATAGGCCCTACACACATACACACATACGTAGATAAAAGTTAATTGAAAAGTGGCGATAACCGTGTTTTCACGGAAGTCGGGGGGATGCCTAACACCTTCCCTCCGCTTAATCAAGCCCCCGAACCCTAAGGAATCTCAGTTTCCAAGACCAGTTAAACAGTGTCTAATCATTGGGTCATTGTGCAAACCTTTTCAAAATCGGTTGAGTTGGTGCAACTTTTAAAATCTACCAACTTGCGACCTTAAAAGTCAAATCGTCAACATATACCTGTCGGACCTTTTCAAACTTATTTTTTAGACAAAACTCACCGAAAATGAGAACACCAAAAGACAAGCACAGAAAGGGACAACAAATCCCGACATCGACAGGTGGTGACTCTGTCGGGGACTCCAGTAAGAAGGCTTAAGCCGCTATTCAAACTTTTTCAAAACTTTTATCTGCTTATGTTTGAATACTGCATTTACATTTGATGAATGTGTACTAATGCTTTCTTTATTGCACTTTAGTGCTTTGCACCATATCTGCCTATGATATTAGTGCTTCGCACATGTCATCATTTCCATACGGTGAGACGCGATGTATATGAATGTATGTTGTGTGATTCCTCCACCAGGAGGCAAACCTGTCAGTGTTTGATTACTGGACTCAAGGGAGACTAATCCCACGAGGCTTAGGAAAGGCACCACCCAAATTCGCTCCATTGAAATATCAGATTAACTTCTCATCTAGTAAATTGCGATGATCTGGGGACCTTTATGCCAAAAAGCTGCGAGAGTAGCCTAAGATAGGTCAGCCTCTGATAAACCAAACGCGAAGGGAAGTCTCTTCATACCTTCCCCTTTTAATTACCTGTTATTTCAATTACATGTAATTTCAATTCCATGTCAATCTTAATGTAATGGAAAAAATAAAGGAATATGTAAATATGCATTCCTTTTTAATATGAAGACATATCATGCTATCGTGTCATCAAAATGACTGACATCCATTTTGTAGGAGAACATTAAAACACTCCTAAAAAATGGACACATTCCATATCATGTAACATTTCCACGTTTTCCCAGACTAAACTACGTAGTCTTTTTATAGGGAAATGATTGGTCCCATTACTCGTTCAAAGTCCAAAAAGGCACTAAGCCCACAATAAGAAATGGCTACAAGTGCCCAGCCTAATCCTACTTCTATTTCCCGTGACGAGTTCGAATGATTAAGGAATCAAATAACAAAGTTGGTTGTTTTCCTGAAAGAACTAAACAAATCAACTCAGGGTCCATAAATACCCATTCAAACAGAATCCCCTACACAGGGAGGAATCCTGGTTCTGGACAGAGAAGTCCCAATACCTGAGTCTCAGATTGAGAAGTCCAACAAAACCCCTGAAATCACCCACCTTAAAGAAGATCAAGACATCGATGATATTCAGAAGAAGGTTCTACAAATGGAAGAGACCATTCGGTCCATCAAAGGGATTGGAACACACAGAAGTGTTACCTATTCAGACCTTTATATGACGCCCCCAAAATAGGTATACACAACCCATTCTGAGTCGCCAAATACATGGTACAGAAAACAACTACAACTTCATTAATACAATTATCGTGCAAAATACGACAACACATATACTGTGAGTTTAAATACAAATATTGTCTTATAGAAAATATCCACACTCAAATAAGTCCTCTTTACAATTATTGATACACTATTTACAAAATAGTGAAGACTACTAAAACAAATGCCTTGAAACATCACTCCACACCGCGACTAGTTCTCGCTATATTCTCGCCCCCTAAGAAGAAAAATGGAACAAAAAGGAAAAGGGTGAGCTCAACTAGCCCAGTAACAAATATTATGACTAAGATAATGTACAACAAATTATCCTTAGTCCTCAACAGGGAAAATCTGATAGAATATAATAGACAACAAGTTTTAGATCAACAATTGCAGCGGAAACAACAATTCATTAGAAGAGTTAAGTAGAGAATGAAGTCTACTATCTTCTATGATTTAAAAGTCAATCATCAATATTTTATCCATGTGACATCAATCAATATACATCTTGAATCAAATATTCATCTTTGCACTACGGGCCAAAGATATTCATCAGGTAATCATTCATCTTTACACTACAGACCAAAGATATTCAGTTAAATCACCATTTAGGACTGAGGATGATGAAAAATATCTTAAAGAAAATGAATCCAGTGAGATAAAAGGACAAAGATTAGGGATTCGCACTTCAGTTTATCCAAGTTCAAAAATACTCCGTAATAATTAAGTGTGGAGAAAAAAAATAAAGAATGAAGATCAAAAGATGAATACAATCAAAGATAGTAACCATAATAGACAACTTGGACAAAGAAAAGAAAATTTAATTTTTCTGTGAATAGTGCCGTATTCGTGAATAGTGTCGTATACGTGAATAGTAACCTCAACACGAAAAAGGTAGAAATTTCACAAGAAAAATCATACTTCGTGAATAGTGTCGTATATGTGAATAGTGACCTCGACATGAAAAGGTAAAATTTTCACAATAAAATTTATACCAATATTTCAGTATAATGATAATGAAAGAAATAACATCATTTACGAAGAAAATAACATCCCTTACCTCAAAAGAACAATACTTCTGACTGGAATATTGGATGTAATGCTGAAGAAAACTTGCACTGAATAGCAACTCTCAAAGTATCTAAATACTCACGCACGCTATTTATAGGAAAATGCCAGAACGCCAAAGCAGACTAAATTAATAAAATAATATTTTATCAAAAAATTTCACGCACGCCACAATTGATCAAATTTTAACACACCACAATGGGGCCCACCAAATTTAGAATTTCCACACCAACAAAAAGTGGGGCCCACACCCAAGTTTTTAATAAAAACATTTATTTCCAAAACTTTAATAATTCATAATAAATAGCCCTTTTATCAAAAAAAATATGTGTTTTATGTCTATTTCATAGGAAATTTAATTCTCTACAACTTTGTAGAAGAAAGTTTTTCCAAATTCCAAACAAAAAATAACCGAAATCAACATACGGATGATTTTTTAATACATTCATTCCGACAAAATACTGATAAAACACCTTAACATTAATCCCTTCATTTATATCCACATAAAAATAAATATTTCCTTATCATAAAAATTAATAATTAATTATTCACAAATAATATTACAGAATCACAATATGACAACCAGGTCGTTTCCAGGAAAGAGGGGGCTTTCTGATAAGGATTTCTCCTTACTGGCACGCAATTAGGTGACCAAACCCCTTTTCTAGACAGAACTTCCTTAGACATTGTCAATAATGTTATCTAATAATATTATTCAAATAATATGAATTATTGATATGATAATGAGAAATACTGTGCAGTGACAATTATTGAAACAACAATAATATAAATATCAACGCAGCAATTATTGAATCAATAAAATAAAATATCGAACAGTAATTACTATAACAATTATTGATTAGTGTCTTCTTACGTAAGAATCAATAATTCAAAATCCGTGCAAATACCGTATGCTCTTCGTGCAAACCAACGCCAGACATCGTATTTTAACCACCGTGTATTAAACAAAGTTGTTAACTTGCAGAATAACTACGCCGTTATTTATAAAAACGCAAACTTGTCGTTTTCTTCATTTGACCGTTTTCTGTTGTGGAACCCACAAATGACTGCGCCATCGTACGAATATTCCCCGACAAAAAGAATATTTCATGAGCAAACGAATATTCCCCGACAACAATGAATATTTTATAACCACTTGCTTATTTTGCAAAATTTGCACATTTCACCCATAACCAAAGCATTATATCAAATTAACACCTTATTATTTCAAAATAATGAATAGACGAAAATCAATTTTATTTAAAATTTTGGGGTCTTACAACCTCCCCTCCTTATGAAATTTCGTCCTCGAAATTGACCAACGTACTTGGTGTTTCGAAAAGGTGAGGATACTTCACTTTCATTTCTGATTCCAACTCCCAGGTCATTTCCTCAATATCATGGTTCCTCCATAAACCTTTGACTTGTGGTATAACCTTTGTATGCTCCTTCCTATCCAAGATCTTGACAGGTACATCCTCGTACGTTAAATCTTTGCTATCTCGTCTAGTTTTAACTCAATAATGTAGTTCGGGTCGTCCACATATTTACATAACATTGATACGTGCAAAACATTATGAACACGCGACATACTTGGCGGTAAAGCGAGTCTATAGGACACAGTTCGTACTCGGTCAAGAATCTCAAATGGACCAATAAATCGAGGGTTTGAGCTTTCCTCACATCGCTGATTCTCGCTTTTGGAAGAACGACTTCTTGCACCTACTTCTTCATATTCATTAGCTATAGGTCTGTAGCTTGAGCAGCTTTAAATTTATCTATTAAGGTCGGTTCTACTCGTATATTTGACATCATCACGTGGGTCCCTAGAGTCTTTAACTCTATCTTCATCTTTTGGAAATTATACGAAATGGGTCTTTGTGTTTGTCAATATCGCACTCGTACCCGCATACAATCTTCTACTCAATGCGTCAACTACTATTTTTGCTTTTTCAGGACGGTATTGAATGGTATGGTCGTAATCTTTCAATAGCTCGAGGCAACGTCTTTGGCACACGATACATTCATTTTGGTTGAAGAAATATTTGAGGGTTTTATGATCTGTATAGATCTCCAATTTCTCCCCATATAGGTAGTGCCTCCAGATCTTTAATGCAAAAACGACTGTTACCAACTCCAGATCATGACTAGGATAATTCCTCTCATATTCTTTGAGTTGTCGCGAGGCATAGGCTATGGCTTTCCTAGGTTGCATGAGAATACATCCTAAACCTTAGCCTAAAGCATCGTTGTATATGACAAATCCCTTCGAACTAGATGGTATTATCAGAACAGGTGTCGAAATGAGTCTCCTCTTGAGCTGTTGGAAACCCTTTTCACATTCCTCGCTTTATCCGAATTTTGTATCCTTACGAGTCAACTGAGTTAATGGAGTGGCGATTCGAAAAAATCCTTCCACGAATCTCCGATAATAATCAGTTAAGCCTAGAAAGCTACGTATTTCAATTACTGACTTAGGTTGCTCTCAACTATGACTTATATCACAATCTTGGATAGCACGTCACAATGGCACCTATCAGTTTACCACCACACGAATATGGCGTCCTCTACGGAGAGTCTGTCTTCGGTGCATAACACAAAGGAATTCACCAGATTGAGGCTCGAGTACCAACTCTTGTAGTTGGGTTTTTAACTCCTGAAGTTCAATAGGAGCCATTCGATATGAGATTTTAAAAATAGTTTTGTACCGGGTTCAAGGTCAATACAAAATTTGATATCACGCTCTGGGGGTAGGCCAAGAAGTTCTTCGAGAAATACGTCAGGAAATTCACTAACAACAGAATTATTAATCAAATCTGACATGTTTTTGTTTAAATCCATATCATGGGCTAAGAAAGCTTGACATCCGTTTTTCAATAAATGAATGACTTTATGGCTTGATATAACAGTGATTGACTTTAGGGGTTTGGTTGCTTGAACTCGTATAACAGGTTGGTTAGGAATATGAAAACTAACAACCTTACGAAAACAATCAATTTTAGCATGATGAGAAGTTAACCAATTAATCCCTAAAATCACATCAATTACAAGTATCTTTAACGAGATGAGATCAACAAGTAATGTGATGGTGCCAACTTGAATCAAGCAAGATTTATAAACAGTGGATGTAATGAAAGTTTCTCATAACGGAGTCTCAATAGATAAGTCAAAGTCTAATTTCTCCGGAGTCAAGTTCAAACGTTGAGCACAAGCAAGAGAGATAAAAGAATGGGTAGAACCTGTATCTAATAAGGTATAGACTTCGCAAGAATTTATGATTAACTAACCCGTGATAACTTCGTTCGGGTCCTCGTCATGAAAAATGCTCTCCCTTAAACTACCGACTTTGTTTTGTCCGTATTCGTCTTTGGTGCCACCATCCCAGCTGGACTTGATTTCGCTACAGGACAAAATCGAGTTATGTGACCGTCTTTTCCAAAACTTAAACATACCTTGGAAGGTTGTGGATAATTTGGACTTATATGTACCTCCTCTCCGCATCTGTAGCATCTAACTGGCGGTGGTTCTCCTCCCCTAGAATTTGTTGCTGATATTGCTGCCGACGTCTTCACATCATCGTTAAATCTTCTCTTCTTGAAATTTCCACTTGAATCGTTTCTTCTATTATCTTGGCCATGATTACCACCGAAGTGGTTACCATTTCTGGCATGATAATTTCCTCCACGATGGTTATCATTGTTCCGATGGTTGTTGCCACCGGTACGATTAATATCATGTTGTTGGTCGTTATATTTTTGTCGAGCTGACTCATAATCCCGCTCCAATAACTAAGATCTATTCACTACATCTGAATATAAATAAAGTTTATGAGAAATGAGGTATTGACGTATTTTGGGTTTCAAACTTCTTAGAAACATTCGCATTATACGCTCCTCATTATCTACCAAATGGGATGCAAACCGGGACAACTCAAAAAACTTAGCTTCGTACTGCGACACAGTCATATTATTTTGCTTCAACTTGATGAACTCTACCAATTTTATGTGATGAATACTTTCGGGAAAGTACTTGTTGTTGAATAATTCTTGCAACATCTCCCAAGACATCTTCAGTGCGGCAGGCTGAGTACGCTTTACGGATCCCGCCAGTAATCTGCCTCTCCTCGCAACATGAAGGTGGCGAAGGGAACCTTTTGCTCCTCTGAGCATCCCAAGATATCAAATATCTTGGTGATCTGCTTTATCCACGTCTCTACCGTAAGTGGTTCTAGCTTTCCCAAAAACTCCGGCGGTCCCAACTCCTTGAACTGCTTGGCTGTGAAAAGCCGCGCGTTGCAATTATTTTTACCCGCATTTTGTACACGAGTCTCCCTTTGATTTTGCATGAACTGCAAAATGCTTCTAAATATCCCATCATTCATCATTTGATCGGTAGTGTTGTTTATAGGAGGAACATTGTCGTTCTATTGAACGTTCTCCTGGTTGGTGATTAAAGGTGTCTCCAAGGTCTTATTTATTCCATTGTTAACATTTTCAGCTGTAATTCTCAAATACTACCATAAAATAAGGGTTAATTAAAGAAATTAACATATCATATATTAACCATATGCTCTGAAGTACCAACCAAATAAGCTTAGGTAGGACACACTAGTGAAGGATTTACTCGTCTCTCCCTTCCTAGTTCTATTCCCCGATCTCCGCCAAAGACCATATCCCATAAACTCTGATACCAACTATGACGCCCCCAAAATAGGTATACACAACCCATTATGAGTCGCCAAATACATGGTACAGAAAATAACTACAACTTCATTAATACAATTGTCGTGCAAAATACGACAACACATATACTGTGAGTTTAAATACAAATATTGTTTTCTAGACAATATCCACACTCAAATAAGTCCTCTTTATAATTATTGATACACTATTTTACAAAATAGTGAGGACTACTAAAACAACTGCCTTGAAACATCACTCCACACCCCGACTAGTTTTCGCTATATTCTCGCCTCCTCAGAAGAAAAATGGAACAAAAAGGAAAAGGGTCAGCTCAACTAGCCCAGTAAAGAATATTATGACTAAGATAATGTACAAAAAATTATCCTTGGTCTTCAACAGGGAAAATTCTGATAGAATATAATAGACAACAAGTTTTAGATCAACAACTGCAGCGGAAACAACAATTCATTAGAAGAGTTAAGTAGAGAATGAAGTCTACTATCTTCTATGATTTAAAAGTCCATCATCAATATTTTATCCCTGTGACATCAATCAATATACATCTTGAATCAAATATTCATCTTTGCACTACGGGCCAAAGATAATCATCAGGTAATCATTCATCTTTGCACTACAGGCCAAAGATATTCAGTTAAATCACCATTTAGGACTGAGGATGATGAAAAATATCTTAAAGAAAATGAATCTAGTGCGATAAAAGGACAAAGATTAGGGATTCGCACTTCAGTTTATCCAAGTTCAAAAATACTCCGTAATAATTAAGTGTGGAGAAAAAAAATTAGGAATGAAGATCAAAACATGAATACAATCAATGATAGTAACCATAATAAACAACTTGGACAAAGAAAAGAAAATTTAATTTTTTACGTGAATAGTGTCAGATTTATGAATAAAGGTCGATACGTGAATAGTAACCTCGACACGAACAAGATACAAATTTTACAAGAAAAATCATACTTCGTAAATAGTACTCGTGAATAGTGCCGTATACGTGAATAGTAACCTCGACATGAAAAGGTAAAATTTTCACAATAAAATTTATACCAATATTTCAGTATAATGATAATGAAAGAAATAACATCATTTACGAAGAAAATAACATCCCTTACCTCAAAAGAACAATACTTCTGACTGGAATATTGGATGTAATGCTGAAGAAAACTTGCACTGAATAGCAACTCTCAAAGTATCTAAATACTCACAAAAATACGCTCCATATTATAGAGAGAGAAAACTTCAGATTCTGGTGTGATTTTCGATTCTAACTAAGCACCCTATTTATAGGAAAATGCCAGAACGCCAAAGCAGACTAAATTAATAAAATAATATTTTATTAAAAATTTTCACGCACGCCACAATTAATCAAATTTCAGCACACCACAGTAGGGCCCACAAAATTTAGAATTTCCACACCAACCAAAAGTGGGGCCCAAACCCATGTTTTTAATAAAAATATTTATTTCCAAAACTTCAATAATTCATAATAAATAGCTCTTTTATCAGAAAAAATATTTGTTTTATGTCCATTTCATAGGAAATTTAATTCTCTACAACTTTGTAGAAGAAAGTTTTTCCAAATTCCAAACAAAAAATGACCGAAATCCACATACGGATGATTTTTTAATACATTCATTCCGACAAAATACTGATAAAACACCTCAACATTAATCCCTTCATTTATATCCACATAAAATAAATATTTCCTTATCATAAAAATTAATAATTAATTATTCACAAATAATATTCTGAGAATCACAAAGATGACAACGAAGTCGCTTTCAAGAAAGAGGGGCTTTCCGATAAAGGATTCTCCTTCATCAAGTGCGCAATTAGGTGACCAAACCCCTTTTCTAGACAGGACTTCCTTAGACATTGTCAATAATGTTATCTAATAATATTATTCAAATAATATGAATTATTGATCTGATAATGGGAAATACTGTGCAGTGACAATTATTGAAACAACAATAATATAAATATCAACACAGCAATTATTGAATCAATAAAATAAAATATTGAACAGTAATTACTATAACAATTATTGAGTAGTGCCTTGTTACCTAAGAATCAATAATTCAAAAATACTGTGCAATACCATGTGCTTCTTGTCGCAACCACACGACATCGTATTTTAACCACCGTGTATTCCAACGGTGTTAAGTGAATAACTACGCCGTTATTTATAAAAATGCAAACTTGTCGTTTTCTTCATTTGACCGTTTTCCGTTGTGGAACCCACAAATGACTGCGCCATCGTACGAATATTCCCCGACAAAAAGAATATTTCATGAGCAAACGAATATTCCCCGACAACAATGAATATTTTATAACCACTTGCTTATTTTGCAAAATTTGCACATTTCACTCATAACCAAAGCATTATATCAAATTAACACCTTATTATTTCAAAATAATGAATAGAGGAAATTTAATTTAATTTAAAAATTTTGGGGTCTTACAACCTCTCCTCTTTATGAAATTTCGTCCTCGAAATTGACCAACGTACTTGGTGTTTCGAAAAGGTGAGGATACTTTTCTTTCATTTCTGATTCCAACTCTCATGTCATTTCCTCAATATCATGGTTCCTCCATAAACCTTTGACTTGTGGTATAACCTTTGTATGCTCCTTCCTAACCAAGATCTTGACAGGTACCTCCTCATACGTTAAATCTTTGCTATCTCATCTAGTTTTAACTCAATAATGTAGTTCGGGTCGTCCACATATTTACATAACATTTATACGTGAAAAACGTTATGATCACGCGACATACTTGGCGGTAAAGCGAGTCTATAGGACACTGTTCGTAGTCGGTCAAGAATCTCAAATGGTCCAATAAATCGAGGGTTTGAGGTTTCCTCACATCGCTGATTCTCGCTTTTGGAATAATGACTTCTTGCACCTACTTCTTCATATTCATTAGCTCTAGGTCTGTAGCTTGAACAGCTTTAAATTTATCTATTAAGGTCGGTTCTACTCGTATATTTGACATCATCACCTGGGTCCCTAGAGTCTTTAACTCTATCTCCATCTTTTGGAAATTATACGAAATGGGTCTTTGTGTTTGTCAATATCGCACTCGTACCCGCATACAATCTTCTACTCAACGCGTCAGCTACTATATTTGTTTTTCCAAGATGGTATTGAATGGTATGGTCGTAATCTGTCAATAGCTCGAGCCAACGTCTTTGGCGCACAATACATTCGTTTTGGTTGAACAAATATTTGAGGGTTTTATGATCTGTATAGATCTCCAATTTCTCCCCATACAGGTAGTGCCTCCAGATCTTTAACGCAAAAACGACTGCTGCCAACTCTAGATCATGACTAGGATAGTTCCTCTCATATTCTTTGAGTTGTCGCGAGGCATAGGCTATGGCTTTCCTAGGCTGCATGAGAATACATCCTAAACCTTAGCCTAAAGCATCGTTGTATATGACAAATCCCTTCGAACTAGATGGTATTATCAGAACAGGTGCCGAAATGAGTCTCCTCTTGAGCTCTTGGAAACCCTTTTCACATTCCTCTCTTTATCCGAATTTTGTATCCTTACGAGTCAACTGAGTTAATGGAGTGGCGATTCGAAAAAATCCTTCCACGAATCTTCGATAATAATCAGTTAAGCCTAGAAAGCTACGTATTTCAATTACTGACTTAGGTTGCTCTCAACTATGACTTATATCACAATCTTGGATAGCACATCACAATGGCACCTATCAGTTTACCACCACACGAATATGGCGTCCTCTACGGAGAGTCTGGCTTCGGTGCATTCCACAAAGGAATTCACCAGATTGAGGCTCGAGTACCAACTCTTGTAGTTGGGTTTTTAACTCCTGAAGTTCAATAGGAGCCATTCGATATGAGATTTTAAAAATAGTTTTTGTACCGGGTTCAAGGTCAATACAAAATTTGATATCACGCTATGGGGTAGGCCAAGAAGTTCTTCGAGAAATACGTCAGGAAATTCACTAACAACAGAATTATTAATCAAATCTGACATGTTTTTGTTTAAATCCATATCATGGGATAAGAAAGCTTGACATCCGTTTTTCAATAAATGAATGACTTTATGGCTTGATATAACAGTGATTGACTTTAGGGGTTTGGTTGCTTGAACTCGTATAACAGGTTGGTTAGGAATATGAAAACTAACAACCTTACGAAAACAATCAATTTTAGCATGACGAGAAGTTAACCAATTAATCCCTAAAATCACATCAATTACAAGTATCTTTAACGAGATGAGATCAACAGGTAATGTGATGGTGCCAACTTGAATTAAGTAAGATTTATAAACAGTGGATGTAATGAAAGTTTCTCCTAATGGAGTCTCAATAGATAAGTCAAAGTCTAATTTCTCCGGAGTCAAGTTCAAACGTTGAGCACAAGCAAGAGAGATAAAAGAATGGGTAGAACCTGTATCTAATAAGGTATAGACTTCGCAAGAATTTATGATTAACTAACCTGTGATAACTTCGTTCGGGTCCTCGTCATGAAAAATGCTCTCCCTTAAACTACCGACTTTGTTTTGTCCGTATTCGTCTTTGGTGCCACCATCCCAGCTGGACTTGATTTCGCTACAGGACAAAATCGAGTTATGTGACCGTCTTTTCCAAAACTTAAACATACCTTGGAAGGTTATGGATAATTTGGACTTATATGTACCTCCTCTCCGTATCTGTAGCATCTAACTGGCGGTCGTTCTCCTCCCCTAGAATTTGTTGCTGATATTGCTGCCGACGTCTTCACGTCATCGTTAAATCTTCTCTTCTTGAAATTTCCACTTGAATCGTTTCTTCTATTATCTTGGCCATGATTACCACCGAAGTGGTTACCATTTCTGGCATGATAATTTCCTCCACGATGGTTATCATTGTTCCGATGGTCGTTGCCTCTGGTACGATTAATATCATGTTGTTGGTCGTTATCTTTTTGTCGAGCTGACTCATAATCCCGTTCCAATAACTGAGATCTATTCACTACATCTGAATATAAATAAAGTTTATGAGAAATGAGGTATTGACGTATTTTGGGTTTCAAACTTCTTAGAAACATTCGCATTATACACTCCTCATTATCTACCAAATGGGATGTAAACCGGGACAACTCAAAAAACTTAGCTTCGTACTGCAACACGGTCATATTATTTTGCTTCAACTTGATGAACTCTACCTCCTTTATGTGACGAATACTTTCGGGAAAGTACTTGTCGTTGAATAATTCTTAGAACTTCTCCCAAGACATCTTGGTGCGGCGAAAGTCGAGTACGCTTTTACCGATTCCCTTGAAGAACCGCCTCTCCTCGCAATAACATGAAGGTGGCGAAGGAACCTTGCTAACTCCGAGCATCCCAAGACATCAAATATCTTGGTGATCTCGCTTTATCCACGTCTCTACCGTAAGTGGTTCTAGCTTTCCCAAAAACTCCGGCGGTCCCAACTCCTTGAACTGCTTGGCTGTGACAAGCTGTGCGTTGCTATTATTTCTACCCGCATTTTGTACACGAGTCTCCCTTTGATTTTGCATGAACTGGAAAAAGCTTCTAAACATCCCATCATTCATCGTTTGATCGGTAGTGTTTTTTTACAGGAGGAACATTGTCGTTCTGTTGAACGTTCTCCTGGTTGGTGATTAAAGGTGTTTCCACGGTCTCATTTATTCCATTGTTAACATTTTCAGCTGCAATTCTCAAATACTGCCATAAAATAAGGGTTAATTAAAGAAATTAACATATCATATATTAACCATATGCTCTGAATTACCAACCAAATAAGCTTAGGTAGGACACACTAGCGAAGGATTTACTCGTCTCTCCCCTCCTAGTTCTATTCCCCGATCTCCGCCAAAGACCATATCCCATACACTCTGATACCAACTGTGATGCCCCCAAAATAGGTATACACAACCCATTATGATTCGCCAAATACATGGTACAGAAAATAACTACAACTTGATTAATACAATTGTTGTGCAAAATACGACAACACATATACTGTGAGTTTAAATACAAATATTGTCTTCTAGACAATATCCACACTTAAATAAGTCCTCTTTACAATTATTGATACACTATTTTACAAAATAGTGAGGACTACTAAAACAACTGCCTTGAAACATCACTCCATACCCCGACTAGTTTCCGCTATATTCTCGCCTCCTCAGAAGAAAAATATAACAAAAAGGAAAAGGGTAAGCTCAACTAGCCCAGTAAAGAATATTATGACTAAGATAATGTACAAAAAATTATCCTTAGTCCTCAACAGGAAAAATTCTGATGGAATATAATAGACAACAAGTTTTAGATCAACAACTGCAGTGGAAACAACAATTCATTAGAAGAGTTAAGTAGAGAATGAAGTCTGCTATCTTCTATGATTTAAAAGCCCATCATCAATATTTTATCCCTGTGACATCAATCAATATACATCTTGAATCAAATATTCATCTTTACACTACGGGCCAAAGATATTCATTCATATCACCAGTTGGTCATGTTCATCTCAACACATGTCCATCTTTGCACTACGGGCCAAAGATATTCATCATGTAATCATTCATCTTTGCACTACAGGCCAAAAATATTCATCAAGTAATCATTCATCTTTGCACTACAATCAAAGATATTCAGTTAAATCACCATTTAGGACTGAAGATGATGAAAAATATCTTAAAGAAAACGAATCCAATGAGATAAAAAGACAAAGATTAGGGATTCACACTTCAGATTATCCAAGTTCAAAAATACTCCATAATAATCAATTGTGGAGCAAAATTCAGGAATGAAGATCAATACATGGATATAATCAAAGATAGTAACCATAATAGACAACTTGGACAAAGAAAAGAAAATTTAATTTTTTTTGTGAATAGTGTTGTATTCGTGAATAATGCCGTATACGTGAATAGTAACCCCAACACAAAAAAGGTAGAAATTTCATAAGAAAAAGCATACTTCGTGAATAGTACCGTATCCGTGAATAGTGTCGTATACGTGAATAGTAATCTCGACATAAAAAGGTAAAAATTTCATAATAAAATTCATACCAATATTTCAATATAATGATATTGAAAGAAATAACATTATTTACGAAGAAAATAACACCCCTTACCTCAAAGAAAAGTACTCCTGACTGGAATATCGGATGTAATGTTGAAGGAAACTTGCACTGAATAACAACTCTTAAATTATATAAATACTCACAAAAATACGCTCGATACTATATAGAGAGAAAACTTCAGATTCTGGTGTGATTTTTAATTCTAACTAAGCACCCTATTTATAGGAAAATGCCAGAACGCCAAAGCTGGCTAAATTAATAAAATAATATTTTACCAAAATTTTTCACGAATGCCACAATTGATAAAATTTTAGCACACCACAGTGGGGCCCACTAAATTCAGAATTTTCACACCAACCAAAAGTGGGGCCCACCCATGTTTTTAATAAAAACATTTATTTCTGAAACTTCAATAATTCATAATAAATAGCCCTTTTATCAGAAAAATATGAAATTTCTATCCATTCCATAGGAAATTTAATTCACTACAACTTTGTAGAATAAAGTTTCCAAACAGAAAATTACCGAAATCCACATACGGATGATTTTTTAATACCTTCATTCCGATAAAATACTGATAAAATACCTCAGCATTAATTCCTTCATTTATATCCACATAAAAATAAATATTTTCTTATCATAGAAATTAATAATTAATTATTCAAAAATAATATTACAGAATCACAATATGGCAATCAGGTCGTTCTCATGAATGAGGGGGCTTTTTGATAAGAATTTCTCCTTACTGGTTCGCAATTAGGTGACCAAACCCCTTTCCTAGATAGAACTTCCTTAGACATAGCTAATAATGTTATCTAATAATATTATTCAAATAATATGATTATTAATCTGATAATGGGAAATACTGTGCAGTGACAATTATTGAAACAAAAATAATATAAAATATCAACGCAACAATTATTAAATCAATAAAATAAAATATTGAACAGTAATTACTGTAACAATTATTGAGTAGTGCCTTCACGCATTTAATCAATAATTTAAAAATATTGTGCAATACCGTGTTCTCATCATGCAACCACGCCGACATCTTGTATTTTAACCTCCAGGTATTCCAACAGTGTTAACGGTAACAACTACGCCGTTATTTATAAAAACTCAAACTTATCGTTTTCTTCATTCGACCATTTTCCGTTATGGGATCCACAAATGACTGCGCCATCGTACGAATATTCCCTGACAACAAGAATATTCCATGACCAAACGAATATTCCCCGACAACAATAAATATTTTATTACCACTTGCTTATTTTGCAAAATTTGCACATTTCACTCATAACCAAAGCATTATATCAAATTAACACCTTATTCTTTCAAAATAACGAATAGAGGAAATTCAATTTTATTTAAAAATTTTAGGGTCTTACATTTACATCTTCCCCGGGGTTCATTATCCGAAAAAATTCAAGACTCCCGATTTCGGAAAATATGATGGATTGGGAGATCCCTACACTCACTTAAAAGTGTTTATTGGAGAACTCGGATCCTACGCCGAGAATGAAAAAATGAGAATGAAGTTATTTTAGAAGAGTCTAACTGGAGAAGCCAGAGCATGGTACACTAGATTGGATAACTCCAAAATCCACAGTTGGGAGGAGTTAGCCCATGCTTTCCTCAATCAATATAGCTTTCAAACTCAGATGGCTCCAGACAGGTATCAGATTACCAAAGTTAAGAATCAACTCAATGAGTCATTCAGAGAGTATGCCCAAAGATGGAGGCGTCTGGCTGCTCAATTAATCCCATCCATGATAGAGACTGAGATGGTGATAACCTTTATAAACATTCAAGAAGCTCCATTTTATGAGAGGGTCCTAGCAGGTATAAGAAAACCATTCTCAGAAATGATCAAGCAAGGAGAAATGGCAGAGATGGGGTTAAAATCAAAGCTTGCCTATTCAAAGGAGAAATCATTCCCTTTTTCAAGCGCAATCCTTAAACCCTCCCTTGCCAAAAAGTGGAGAAGTCAGGCATTCAAGAGTATTCACACCCTTAGGGGACTCACTGGAAAACATTTTCAAACTTTTGACAACTCAGAAGAAAATCACTCATCTCCTTCCACCAGCCAATTCAAGTGGAAAGGGCTTCAATACAAGCAAGAAGTGTGCTTACCATTCTGGAGCTCCAGGCCACGACACCCAAGATTGTTGGGCCCTCAAGCATAAGATCCAGGACTTAATAGACAGTGGTGAGATCGTGGTGACAAAGCCCGAACAACCAAACTTTCAAGATAACCTTCTCCCTCAACACAAGGAAGAGGATGTTAACATAATCAACAAGGGGAGCGGAGAGAGTTCCAATTACCTCAAATACGTGGGTGGTTCTCCCAAACCAGCAAAGATAATTCAATAAGTGGTATTATTCAGAGTTCCAGTTCATGATAGAATGAGAGTTGAAGTCTATTGATGAACAGGTCAATCAACTGGCAGAGCTAGTGATACATCATCACCAAGTCATACGGCAGTTTTTCAGTCATGAGAATGCAAGTCTCCTCTCCCTTATCACAAAGAATCCACCACAGACCCAAGAGAATGAAACCTTGGAGGAAAATCTTGCAAGAAAAACAAGAGCCCAAGCCCGTCGGGACTTTGCCAATAAAAGGGAGTTCGCCCAGTTAGGTCAACCGATGGAAGAAATCTTGCAGATGCTGATCAATGAGGGAAAAAATCACAACACTGCTACCTCCAGTCAATCCACATTCAAAACGATTTGATGCTACCGGGGTCTATTAATCCCACTCCAATACTCATGGTCACAACACTGAAGGATGTTGGGCACTCCGTAATCTTATCCAAACTATGATTGACAATGGTGACCTGCAAATGGCAAATAAGGACGCCGTATTACTTGAGAGTGGAAATACATTTCCTCTAGGATTACAAAGATGGAGAGAGTCATAGCAGTCATATCCTCTGAGGGAGACCTAGCTACAACACCCCTTACAGTTCAACCAATCAAACTCAAAAAAGTTGAAAACCCTTTGAAGGTGGCTGTATCGGAACCACTGGTCTTGCCATTCAGGCCGCAATATCCTATCATCAGCCTTAAGAAAGTCCCATGGAACTATGGAGAGGTTGAAGGATCAAAATCAAACACAATTGATGTTGTGTCCAAGGAAAATCCGTTATATCTCCCTCAACGAGTGATGAAGCCAGTCATCAGATCTAAGGGGAAAGTGCCCAAGGAGAAAATCTAAGAATTCCTCCGTAAAATGGGACATAATGAAGCCAAGGTGGTGCAAATCCTGAAAGAAGCACCTCAACAGATATCTATTATGGACTTGATATTCTCTTCTAAAGATCATCAGAAGGTCTTAATGAAGATATTAGAAGAAGCCCACCTGCCAAAGACGGTGGATGTTAAAAAGTTTCATCATCTGGTAGATCACATTTTCAACAGTTATAATGTGATATACTTCACTGATGATGACTTACCCCCCGAACGGACGGGTCATTGTAAACCACTTCACATAGTAGTGATGTCTTTCGGATATGTGGTCGGAGGTGTCTTAATGATGGAGGTGAAAGTAGTATGCACACAAGCCAATCATGTTTGATGATAAAACATATACTTTGTAACAATCTTATTCATTTATTAATAAAAAGTATTAATTTATTAAAGGCTTTTAATTATCTACATGATGCTGCTTTATAATATATGATAAACCCATAGTTTTAAGCAATGCTTTTAGAATAATGATTATGATCATTCTAATGAGATCTAAATTCTTAGAAAGCTTAAAACTAAAATAGTTTCCAATCGTTGGATTACTAAATTGGGGATTAGTGAATCCGGATAGATTGGTACATATGTTGCTTGCTCATTGGATGAGGATGATTTATCTCATGATCATTTGTGTGGAGACATTAAAGCAATTATGTAGGTGTTTATTAGAGAATGAGTTCACTGAACGTGGCTCGTTAAGGAATAGCTAATGGAGTTTTACTTGACTGTCAATAGAAATTCCTGTAGTGATAGTAGTACAAGTGATCATTGGACTTGAGATTATCATAGTATCTTGTGTATGATGAATTATACTTTGACTTATTCCTTAAGACCCTTAGAGTATATCAAAGGGTATTCTTGGGTATAATAAGTCGTACATGGAGATAATGTATGATCAATAAAGAATCTACTACTTCTAGTAAAAGAAGAGAAATGTCCTATGTGATTCGATAAATGACAACCCAGTAGTCCTTGGCCAAGGAAGAATAAAATTAGAACGGAGTTTCTAATTTGCATTATGTGGAGTTGTGCATTTAAGAGTCGAAATACATATAATTAAATAAAATAAGACTTGGTAGTAATTCCATGTCTTATATTTAATTGAGATATTGTATGGTGAAAGGATTGAATTGTACGATAACTATTTACTCAAAGGTTCTTTTATGATTAATTTTGAAATCTATATTATCTGAAAAATCGGTAATTGCTAGGGAGGCTTATCCCTATTATAGAATAAATATTATTTATTTAAATAAATTAATAGTTAAATTTATTTATTTAAATAAGATTAGAATTGTTCTAATTGATTTATTCACAACCGGTTTAATATGGAGAATCTAAAGTGTCACACCATAAAAGGAAGAATAATTATTTAAGAAGTTAATGGCATAATCGTAATAATAAGTTAAGTATATTTAATTTAATCTATGGTGATAAAATAAATTAAATAGCTTAATATTTATTATTTAATATTTTAGAAATATTAAATATAAACTAATAAGAGGAGTCTTATTATTATTACTAATATTATTATTTAGTTCCTAAAGGAGTTTGGGATTTAATTAATAAAAGTACTCTCATATATTCCTAATAGTATTAGGAGACTAATTAATTAAAAGAGTTTAATTAATTATTCCTAATAAGATTAGGAGCCTAATTAATTAAAAGAGTTTAATTAATTAAAATAAAACTCAATTTCTTAATTGTTAAGGAGGGTTGCCTACATCTATAAATAAGAGGAGTCTTATTATGGGTGAGGTGGTTGATGTTTTCACAGAATACGTAATTCCAATAGTTGGGAGAGTACACCATTTTCTATGAGAGATAGAAAAACTAGGGTTTTGTCAAACACCCCTCTTCTTGAATCTTTCTTCTTCCTTGGTGGATCACCTCTAGAGGCCAAACACTTGGGTGTCTAACATTAATAAAAGGAAGGAACCAAACCCGGTGGATTCAAGTTGAATGCGAAAGGATTTGGAGGTGAACTTGTACCCGAGGAAGCTAGAATCTTCATCAACAGCTCAAGTATATCATCAACAGTAGTCTGATCACTGTCAATGCTAAACCAGAGTATCTTGTACAAAGTGATATGCCTCTAATCAGTTTCAATGAAGAAGTTGAGCCTGTCAGCTTCCAAGTCCTTGAGGTGAGAAACACCCATTATTAACCCATCAGGGCTCCAGCTCTGAAACGCAGAGTTTCTGCCAAGGTAATGTCGGTCAGTCAAGAGATTATATCCTTGAGTTTTCAACCATGACAAGGGTTAGGAAAGAATCAGCAAGGAATCAAATGCCCAATTTAAGTTCCCAGCCAAACAGGGAAGGTCGTATTAGGCTATTCCTCTGGGTTAATTCACAGGAACCTGCACAAGCATACATAAGTTCCTTCATCTACAATTCTATTGCCTAAACCTACAGATGAAGATTATGTATGCCCTCTAAGGAAAATTCCTGTCTCTGTGGTAGGTATGCTATTTTTTAATCCCAAACTGGCTCATGGGAAAGAAATCCTAATTCTAAACCCAGATAGTGAGGAAAGGAATCAAAGGCGCAAACAAGACATAAAAAGACAGTTATCAAAGATGTACTTCTTGGTGCATACCGAGGGTATGAACAAGGATATCTCAGATGATGATTGCTCAAATGTCATGGTCATTATTCAAGAGGAGGTGGATGATAACCGCCCCTTGATCATAGCTGTCCATCAGGACTTGACCCTAGGAAATTGGAGCAGCACTCCTTGCATTTGCCGAAAAGGGTAAAAAGGGCAGAAAATCCTTATGCCCTGTATATAGCATTAACTGCTTAATTTTATTGAATAGTATTAGCAGTTGCTTTTGTCATGCCATGCTAACACTTTGTATGATCAAACAGTTTCATATATTAAATGAAAACATTTTTTTCAGGACTCCAGAGTTAGATTTGTCTAAACTTGCTGGTGGAATGCCAATTCTTCACAATGACTGCAACTTCGATGTAAAGTTGAACTCTGACTTGATGGGGATTGAGCAACATGACTATTGATAAGTAGCTTTTATACCTACTTATCCGGTATCTGTTACTTAAATTAGTTGCTTAATCTAATGTTACTTAGTTTCTTTTTGTGACACCCACAAAATAGGTATACATCACCCATTCTGAGTTGCCAAATACATGGTACAGAAACAAATACAACTTCATTAATATAATTGTCGTGAAAAATACGACAACACATATATTGTGAGTTTAAATACAAATACTGTCTAATAGACAGTATACAAAACTCAAAAGGAGTCCTCATTACAATTATTGATACACTATTTTACAAAAATAGTGAGGACTGTTAAAACAACTTTCTAAAATTATCACTCAGATATCTTGCATTTAGTTCTCGCTAAATTCTCACCTCCTGAGAAGAAAAATGGAACAAAAAGGAAAAGGGTGAGCTCAACTAGCCCAATAAAGAATATTATGACTAGGATAATATAGAATAATTTATCATTAGTCTTCAATAGGGGAAAATCTGATAGAATATAATAGACAACAAGTTTTAGATCAACAACTGCAGCGGAAACATCAATCCATTAGAAGAGTCAAGTAGAATGAATTCTACCATCTTTTAAGATTTAAAAGTCCATCATCAATATTTTATCCCTGTAACATCAATCAATATACATCTTGAATCAAATATTTATCTTTTGCACTCTGAGCCAAAGATATTCATTTATATCACATTGGTCGTATTCATCTCAACACCTGTACATCTTAGCACTACGGGCCAAAGATATTCATTAGGAAATCATTCATCTTTGTACTATAAGCCAAAGATATTTAGTAATATCTTCATTTAGGACTGAGGATTATGAAAAATATTTTAAAGAAAACGAATCCAGTGAGACAAAAGAACAAATATTTGGGATTCGTACTTCGGTTTATCCAAGTTCAAAAATACTCCATAATAACCAATTGTGAAGCAGGATTCAAAATAAAGATCAAAACATGGATACAATCAAAGATAGTAACCATAATAGACATCTTGGACAAAGAAGAGAAAATTTCATTTTTCGGTAAAAAGTGTCGATATCGTGAATAGTCTGATACGTGAATAGTAATCCCGATGTAAAAAGGTAGAAATTCCACAATAATATTCATATCAATATTTTGGCATAATGATATTGAAGGAAATAATATCATTTACTGAAGAAAATAACATCCCTTACCTCAAAAGGATAGTACTTTGAATCGGAATATTGGATATAGTCTTTGAAAAAAAACTTGTATAGCAACACTCAAAGTATCAAAATACTCACAAGAATACGCTCGATAATATAGATAGAGAAATCTTTAGTTTCTGGGGTAATTTTCAATTCTAACCTAATCACCCTATTTATAGAAAAATGCTTAGAACACCAAAGCAGAAAATTTAATAAAATATTAATATATTTATATAAATTTCCTACGCCCACTTTGACAATCCAATTTCAGCACATTAACCACACAAGTGAGGCCCACCATCTCACAAAAAACGTTTTTCATAAAAAAATATTTAAAACTCCAAAAACCAATTATTTTGGAACTTCAATAATTCATAATAAATAGCCCTTTTATCAGAAAAATTCGAATCTTATGTCCATTCCATAGAAAAATCAATTCTCTACAACTTTGTAAGTTTAAGTTTTTCAAAATTCCAAATAGAAATTGACCGAAATCCACATACGGACGATTTTACAAGCTATAATCAAATTTCAGTCAAGAAATGGGGTCCACAAACATGAAAAACATGTTTTAAATATTTTTAGTAACAAAAATACTCTTCCTCCTCATTTATTCATATATCCCACATTCATTATAAAAATATCACCATTATATAATTATAATATAATAATATATTTAAAAAAATTATTTTATCAGAAAAGATAAAATATCAATTTTCAACAATTGTCACATTAAAAAATTTTCTCCATCTATATCCACATAAAATGAATAATTTCCTTATCAATAATTAATTATTCACAAATAATATTATGAGAATCACAATCATCGACGTAGTAGCCGCTCGGGAAAGGGGGCTTTCCAATAAGGATTTCTCCTCACTGGCGCGTAATTAGGAGGAAGAGTGTTTTTGTGGCATTAAATGTTTAACACATGTTTTGTGTATCGGTGACACAATTCTTGACCGAAAATTGATTATAGACTGTAAAATCGCCCGTTTGTGGATTTCGGATAATTTCTGTTTGGAATTTTGAAAACTTTTCTTCTGCAAAGTTGTAGAGAATTGCCTATAAAAAGTCGCGAGATTTAAATTTTCTGATAAAAGGGCTATTTATTGTAAATTATTGAAGTTCCGGAGTTCCGAAATAATTGATTTTTGGAAGTTTTAATTATTATTTTCAAGAAAAACGTTTTTCAAAGGTTGGTGAGCATCTTTAAAATGTGCTTCAGCGGTCAAATCGATTCCTTGGTGGTGGGCTTGAATATTTGGTAAATATTAATAGTTTATTAATTTAGTCTCATTTATGCTCTAGCATTTTCCTATAAATAGAGGGCTAAGTTAGAATTGAAAATCACACGAAACAAAGTTTTCTCTTTTCTCTCTATATTATCGGCGTATTCTTGTGAGTATACTTTGAGTGTTGCTATACTGGTGTGAGTTTACGTAAAGACTATACCCAAAATCAAATGTCGGAAATACGGTTATTTTGAGGTAAGGGATGCTATTTCTTTTGCAAATGATATTATTTTCTTCAATATCATTATGCCAAAATATTGTTCTGAACTTTTTATCGATTTGGAACTTTTTCATGTTGGAGTTACTATTCACGAGTTACTATTCATGAGTTACTATTCACGAAGTTACTATTCACGAGTACTATTCATTTAAGCGTGATGATGTTTTTTTGTGAAATTTCTATCTTTTGGTGTTGAGTTACTATTCACGGTACGACACTTTCATTATCAATCAAGACTATTCATCGAAAAATGAAATTTCTTCTTTTTGTCCAAAATATCTATTTTGGCTACTATCTTTGATTGTATCCATGTTTTGATCATTATTTTTGAGTTCTGCTTCAAAATCAGTTGTTATGAAGTATTATTGATCTTGGACAAACCGGAGTACTTAATCCCTAATATTTGTCCTTCTATCTCACTAGATTCGTTCTTAAAAATGTTTTTCATCACCCTCGGTCCTTAATGGTGATACTTGATGAATATCTTTGGCCTCAGTAGTGCAAAAAGATGAATGATTAAATCGATGAATCTCTTTGGCCCGTAGTGCAAAGATGAGCAGTGTTGAGATGAACATGACCAATTTGGTGATATAAAATGAATATCTTTGCTCAGTAGTGCAAAAGATGATTAAAGATGTATATTGATTGTTGTTACAGGGATGAAATATTGATGATGGACTTTTAAATCTTAGAAGACAGTAGAATTCATTCTCTACGTGACTCTTCTAATGGATTGTTGTTTCCACTGCATTTGTTGATCCAAAACTTGTTGTCTATTATATTTTATCAGATTTTTCCCTGTTGAAGACTAACGATAATTTGTTGTATATTATCTTAGTCATAATATTCTTTACTGGGCTAGTTGAGCTCACCCTTTCATTTTTGTTCCAATTTTTTTCTCAGGAGGTGAGAACATAGCAGGATCGAGTCGGGGTATGGAGTGATGGTTCTAGGAAGATGTTTTAGCAGTCCTCACTATTTCTATAAAATAGTATTTGAATAATTGTAATGAGGACTTATTTGCGTGTGGATATTGTCTAGAAGACAATATGTGTATTTAAACTCACAGTATGTATTGTCGTATTTCACACGACATTTGTATTATTGAAGTTGTAGTTTGCTTTTTTTACCATGTATTTGGCGACTCAGAATGGGTGTTGTATACCTATTTTGGGGGCATCACAGTTGGTATCATAGCTTAGGGATATGATCTCTGGCAAAGATCGGGGAATAGAACTAGGAGGGGAGAGACGAGTAAATCCTTCGCTAGTGTGTCCTACCTAAGCTTATTTGTTGGTCGGTCATAATATAGGGATATTATGTGATACGTTAATTTGTTTAATTAACCCTTGTTTTATGGCAGTATTTAAGAATGGCTATTGAGAACGTTAACAATGGAGTTTATGAGACGGTGGAACAACCTTTAGTCACAAACCAGGAGAACGTGCAACATGAAGACAATATTCCTCCTGTAAACAACACTACCGATCAAACGATGAATGATGTGATGTTTAGAAGCTTTTTGCAGTTCATGCAAAATCAGACGAGGGAGACTCGTGTGCAAAATATGGGTGGAAATGATGGCAACGCGCGGTCTATCACAGCTAAGCAGTTCAAGGAGTTGGGACCACCAGATTTCTATGGAAAGCCGGATCCGATCAAGGCAGAAACGTGGGTCAAGCAAATTACCAAGATATTCGATGTCTTGGGGTGCACGGAGGAACAGAAGGTTCCATTCGCCACCTTTATGTTCCGTGGAGAGGCAGATTACTGGTGGGAATCCGTGAAGCGTACCCAGCCAGCCGCACTCAACATGTCTTAGGAAAGATTTCAGAAACTGTTCAATGACAAGTACTTTCCAGAAAGTATTCGTCATATGAAGGAGGTAGAGTTTATTAGACTCGAACAAAACAATATGACGGTGTCTCAGTACGAGACAAAGTTCACAGAGTTATCCAGGTTTGCACCTCATTTGGTGGAGAATGAGGAACGTATGACGCGGATGTTTCTGAGAGGTCTAAAACCCGAGATTCGTCAATACCTTATATCTCATAAATTTTCTCTGTATTCAGATATTGTAAATTGGGCTCAATTATTAGAGCGAGATAGTGAGTATACTCAACCGAGGGACCACAACCAGGGTCATATCGGTGACAGCAGTCATCAGAACGATGATAACCAACGAGGAGGAAAGAATACGGACAAAGGCGGTAACCACTCAGGTGGTAATCGTGGACATGATAATAGGAGAGGTGAGTCAAGTGGAAATTTCAGAAAGAGGAGATTCAACAACGACGGGAAGACATCAAGTGAAGACACCAAAGACCAACAACAAATTCTAGGGAGGAGAATGACCCTTGAGTTAGATGTTACAAATGCGGGAAGGAGGGACATATCAGCCTAAACTGTCCACAACAATCCAAGGTATGTTACAACTGTGGAAAGGAAGGCCACATCGCTCGAGATTGTACTATAGCGAAACCAAGTTCAGCGGGAGTGGTGATTCCAAGGGCTGTCCCGGATAAGTCGAAATCAGCGGTTCCTGGAAGAGCATTTGTCGTGACTGGCCAAAACATGAGGAACCCAAAAGAGGTGATCACGGGTAAGCTAATCTTGAATTCTTGCGAAGTTTATACCTTACTAGATACCGGTTCTACCCATTCTTTTATCTCTCCTGCTTGCGCTCAACGTTTGAACTTGACTCCGGAGAAATTAGTCTTTGACCTATCTATGGAAACTCCGTTAGGAGAAACTTTCATCACATCCATTGTTTATAAATCTTGTTTGATTCAAGTTGGCACCATCACCTTACCTATTGATCTTATCTCTTTGAAGATACTTGCTTTTGATGTGATTTTAGAGATTGATTGGTTAACTACTCATTATGCCAAAATTGATTGCTTACGTAAGGTTTTTAGTTTTCATATTCCTAAACAACCTGTTATTCGAATTCAAGCAACCAAACCATTGAAGTCAAACTCTTTCATATTAAATTATAAAGCCATTTGTTTATTGAAAAACGAATGTCAAGCTTTCTTAGCCCATGTTATGGACTTGGACAAAAATACGTTAAATTTGAATGATATTTCTATTATTAGTGAATTTCCTGACGTATTTCCTGGAGAATTTCTTGGCTTACTCCCAAAGCCTGATATTAAATTTTGTATCGACTTTGAACCCGGTACAAAACCCATTTCTAAAATCTCATATCGAATGGCTCCTATTGAACTTCAGGAGTTAAAAACCCAACTATAGAAGTTGATACCCGAGCCTCTATCTTATGACTTCCTTTGTGGAATGCACTGAAGCCAAACTCTCCGTAGGGGACGCCATATTCGTTCGGTAGTAAACTGATCGGTGCTATTGTGATGTGCTATCCAAGATTGGGATATGAGTCACAGTTGAGAGCAACCTAAGTCAGTAATTGAAATACGTAGCTTTTTAGGCTTAGTTGGTTATTATTGAAGATTCGTGGAAAGATTTTCTCAAATCGCTACTCCATTAACTCAGCTAACTTGTAGAGATACAAAAATTCGAATGAAGCGAGGAATGTGGGAAGAGCTTCGAAGAACTCAAGAGGAGACTCATTTCGGCACATGTTCTGACCATACCATCCTAGAAAAGTGAACGTGGTAGCTAACGTGTTGAGTAGAAGATTGTATACGAGTACGAGTACGATATTGTCAAAGACTCATGTCGTATAACTTACAAATAATAGAGACGGAGATGAAAACTCTAGGTACCCACGTGATGATGGCGAATATACGAGTAGAACCGACTTTAATTGATAAAGTTAAAGCTGCTCAAGCTACGGACCTGGGGCTGATACAAATGAAGAAGAAAGTGCAAGAAGGTGTTATTCCAGAAGAAAGAATCGATGAAGAAGGAATACTTCGAGTCAACTTTAGACTTTACGTTCCTAACAATTCTGACTTGAAGTATAGAATCATGATGGAGGCACACAACACCCCATTTGCAATCCATCCTGGGAGTACCAAAATGTATCATGATATTCGACATACATTTTGGTGGAACAATATGAAGAGAGAGAGCGCGGAGTTTATCTCGAGGTGTTTAACTTGTCAACGTGTAAAGGCGGAGCATCAAATGCCAAAAGGTCCATTGCAACCACTTGAGATTCCAGAATGGAAGTGGGAACACATTACAATGGATTTCGTTACAGGTCTTGCCAAGGTTTCTCAAGGCATAGATGCGATTTGGATTATTGTTGATAGATTAACCAAGTCTGCTCATTTCTTACCTATATGAGAAACTTATTCCTTGAACGTCTTGCTTTCGTATATGCGTGAATGAGATTGTGCGATTGCATGGCATGCCAAGATCCATAGTTTTGGATCGTGACCCAAGATTCACTTCAAGATTTTGGGTTAGCTTGCTGAGAAAGCTATGGGCACGGATTTCTGATTGATTCAAAGATACCATCCTCAAAGCAGACGGACAATCAGAGAGGACTATTCAAACCCTTGAAGTTCTATTAAGACTCGTGTTCTAGATTTCAAAGGAAGTTGGGATAAGTACTTGCATCGTGGAATTCTCCTACAACAACAGTTATCAAGCAAGTATAGGCATGGCTCCATTTGAGGCGTTGTATGGGACGAAAGTGTCGTTCTCGATTATCTTTGGGACGAGGTGGGACAAGCAACGTTGTTGGGACCAGAATTAGAACGCATGACTACAGAAAAGATCCAAATGATTTGACAACGTATTCAAACCTCACAAGATCGACAAAAGAGTTATGCTGATCTTCATAAAAAGGACGTGGAGTTTAATATTGGAGATCATGTATTGTTACGTATTGCTCCATGGAAAGGAGTTACAAGATTTGAGAAAAGAGGAAAGCTCAATCCAAGGTTTGTTGGTCCATTTGAGATTCTTGACCGAATAGGAAACGTAGCGTATAGACTCGCGTTACCTCCAAACATGTCTCGTGTTCATAATGTTTTTCACATATCTATGCTTCGTAAATATGTGAAAGATCCAAACCACATTATTGCGTTAGAACCAGACGAGATAACCGAAGATTTAACGTACAAAGAGGTACCTGTTAAGATCTTGGATAGGAAAGAGCATGTCCTACGCACCAAGATTATACCACAAGTTAAGGTTTTATGGAGAAACCATGCTATTGAGGAAATGACATGGGAGTTAGAGTCAGAAATAAAAGTGAGGTACCCTCATCTTTTCGATACACCAGGTACGTACGTCAATTTCGAGGACGAAATTTCATAAGGAGAGGAGGTTGTAAGACCCCAACTTTTTATAAATAAAATCGAATTTCCTCTAATTATTATTCTTGAATAATAAGGTGGTAATTTGATATAATGCTTTAGTTATGGGTGAAATGTGCAATTTTGCAAAATAAACAAGTGGTTATTAAAATATTCATTTTTGCCGGGGGAATATTCGTTTGTGTCGTGGAATATTCTTCTTTGTCGGGGAATATTCGCATCGACGCAGTAGTGACCCATTGTGGGTCCCATAACGGAAAATGGTTGGATGAAAGAAAACGACAAAGATTGAGTTTTATAAATAACAGCGTAAATTGTTACCGTTAACACTGTTGGGTTACCTGGTGGTTAAAATACAGTAATATGCGTGGTTGCATAGTAGCACACGGTATTGCACAGTGTTGTTGAATTATTGATTCGTACGTAAGAAAGCACTACTCAATAATTGTTACAGTAATTAATGTTCATTATTTTATTTTATTGATTCAATAATTGCTGCGTTGATATTTATATTATTATTGTTTCAATAATTGTCACTGCACAGTATTTTCCATTATCAGATCAATAATTCATATTATTTGAATAATATTATCAGATAACATTATTGGCAATGTCTAGAAAGTTCTGTCTAAGGAGAGGTTTGGTCACCTAATTGCGGCGCCAGAGAAGGAGAAATCCTTATTGGTAAGCCCCTCTATCACAGGAGCGGCACGGTTGTCGATCTTTGTGATTCGTAATATTATTTTGAATAATTAATTATTGATTATTATGATAAAGAAAATATTCATTTTATGTGGATATAGATGGAGAAAATTTTTTAATGTAACAATTGTTGAAAATTAATATTTTATCTTTTTTTGATAAAATAATTCATTTAAATATATTATTTTAATAATATATTAACGGTGATATTTTTACAATAAATGTGGAATATATGAGTATATGAGGAGAAAGAGTGTTTTTGTGGCATTAAATGTTTAACACATGTTTTGTGTATCGGTGGACACAATTCTTGACCGAAAATTGATTATGGACTGTAAAATCGCCCGTTTGTGGATTTCAGATAATTTCTGTTTGGAATTTGGAAAAATTTTCTTCTGCAAAGTTGTAGAGAATTGAAATTCCTATAAAAAGTCGCGAGATTTAAATTTTCTGATAAAAGGGCTATTTATTGTAAATTATTGAAGTTCCGGAGTTCCGAAATAATTGATTTTTGGAAGTTTTAATTATTATTTTCAAGAAAAACGTTTTTCAAAGGTTGGTGAGCATCTTTAACATGTGCTTGGTGGCTGAAATCAAATTCCTTGGTGGTGGGCTTGAATATTTGGTAAATATTAATAGTTTATTAATTTAGTCTCATTTGGCGTTCTAGCATTTTCCTATAAATAGAGCGCTAAGTTAGAATTGAAAATCACACCAGAAACAAAGTTTTCTCTTTCTCTCTATATTATCGAGCGTATTCTTGTGAGTATACTTTTGAGTGTTGCTATACGGTGCGAGTTTACATCAAGACTATATCACAGAAATTGATGTAAATACGGTTATTTTGAGGTAATGGATGCTATTTCTTTTGCAAATGATATTATTTTCTTCAATATCATTATGCCGAAATATTGTTCTGAACTTTTTATCAATTTGGAACTTTTTCATGTCGGAGTTACTATTCATGAGTTACTATTCACGAGTACTATTCACGAAGCGTGATGATGTTTTTGTGAAATTTTATCTTTTGGTGTCAGAGTTACTATTCACGTGTACGGCACTATTCACGTATACGGCACTATTCATCGAAAAATGAAATTTCTTTTTTTTGTCCAAAATATCTATTTTGGCTACTATCTTTGATTGTATCCATGTTTTGATCATTATTTTTGAGTTCTGCTTCAAAATCAGTTGTTATGAAGTATTATTGATCTTGGACAAACTGTAGTACGAATCCCTAATATTTGTCCTTCTATCTCACTAGATTCGTTTTAAAATGTTTTTCATCACCTCGGTCCTTAATGGTGATACTTGATGAATATCTTTGGCTTTGTAGTGCAAAAGATGAATGATTAAATCGATGAATCTCTTTGGCCCGTAGTAAAAGATGAACAGTGTTGAGATGAACATGACCAATTTGGTGATACAAATGAATATCTTTGGCTCAGTAGTGTAAAAGATGATTAAAGATGTATATTAATTGTTGTTCAGGATGAAATATTGATGATGGACTTTTAAATCTTAGAAGAGCGGAGAATTCATTCTCTACGTGACTCTTCTAATGGATTCTTTGCTTCATTGCATTTGTTGATCCAAAACTTGTTGTCTATTATATTTTATCGATTTTTCCCTATGAAGACTAACGATAATTTGTTGTATATTATCTTAGTCATAATATTTTTCTTGGGCTAGTTGAGCTCACCCTTTCCTTTTTGTTCCAATTTTCTTCTAGGAGGTGAGAACATAAAGGAGGATCGAGTCGGGGTATGGAGTGATGGTTCTAGGAAGATGTTTTAGCAGTCCTCACTATTTCTATAAAATATTGTTTAAATAATTATAATGAGGACTTATTTGCGTGTGGATATTGTCTAGAAGACAATATTTGTATTTAAACTCACAGTATGTATTGTCGTATTTCACACGACATTTGTATTATTGAAGTTGTAGTTTGCTTTTTTTACCATGTATTTGGTGACTCAGAATGGGTGTTGTATACCTATTTTGGGGGCGTCACAAATGCTATCTAGTAATATTATTCAAATAATATGAATTATTGAAATGATAATGGAAAATACTGTATAGTGACAATTATTGAAACAACAATAATATAAAATATCAACGTAGCAATTATTGAATCAATAAAATAAAATATTGAACAGTAATTACTATAACAATTATTGAGTAGTGCCTTCTTACATAGGAATCAATAATTGGTGCAATACCGTGTGCTACTGTGTTTTAACCACAGGGTATTCCAACAGTATTAACGGCAACAACAACGCTGTTATTTATAAACAACTTATACTTGTCATTTTCTTCATCCAATATCGCTTTCCATTATGTGGCCCACAAAAGCTTGCGCCGTCGTACGAATATTCCTCGATAGGAAGAATATTCCACGACCAAACGAATATTCTCCGATAACAACGAATATTTTATAACCACTTGCTTATTTAAAATATTTGCACATTTTACCCATAACTAAGCACATTAATCAAATCAACCATTACTATTTCAAAATAATAAATAAAGGAAATTCAATTTCATTTATAAAAAGTTAGGGTCTTACAACCTTCCCTTCTTGTGAAATTTCGTCCTTGAAATTGACGTAAAAACCTAGTGTTTCGAAAAGGCGAGGATACCTCATTTTCATTTCTGATTCCAACTCCCAGGTCATTTCTTCAATAGCATGGTTCCTCCACTAAACCTTAACTTGTGGTATAACCTTGGTGAGTTGGACATGCTCCTTTCTATTCAAGATCTTAACAGGTACCTCCTCGTACGTTAAGTCTTCAGCTATCTCGTCTGGTTTTAACTCAATAATGTGGTTCGGGTCTTTCACATATTTGCGAAGCATAGATATGTGAAAAACATTATGAACACGAGACATGCTTGGAGGTAACGCGAGTCTATAGGCCACATTTCCTACTCGGTCAAGAATCTGAAATGGACCAATAAATCATGGATTGAGCTTTCCTCTCTTCCCGAATATTGTAACTCCCTTCCATGGAGCAATACGTAATAATACATGATCCCCAATATAAAATTACACGTCCTTTCGATGAAGATCCACATAACTCTTTTGTCGATCATGTGCCGTTTGTATACGTTGTTGGATTATTTGGATCTTCTCTGTAGTCATTCGTACCAACTCTGGTCCCAACAACGTTGCTTCTCCTACCTCATCCCAGCATACTGGAGAGCGACACTTTCGTCCATATAATGCTTCAAATGGAGCCACACCTATACTTGTTTGGTAACTGTTGTTATAGGAAAATTCTACCAATGGTAAATACTTATCCCAACTCCCTTTGAAGTCTAGGACACAGAGTCTTAATAGATCTTCAAGAGTTTGAATAGTCCTCTCTGATTGTCCGTCCGTTTGAGGATGGTATGCCGAACTAAATCGTAAATTCGTGCCCATAGCTTTTTGCAAGCTAACCCAAAATCGTGAAGTGAATCTTGGGTCACGGTCCGAAACTATGGATACTGGCATGCTATGCAATCTCACAATCTCCATTACGTACATACTACCAAGACGTTTAAGGGAATAAGTCTCATGTATAGGCAAGAAATGGGCAGGCTTGGTTAATCTATCAATAATAACCCAAATCGTATATATGCCTTGAGAAACCTTGGGAAGACCCATAACGAAATCCATAGTAATGTCTTCCCACTTCCATTTCGGAATCTCAAGTGGTTGCAATAGACCCTTCGGCACTTGATGCTCCGCCTTTACACATTGATAAGTTAAACATCTCGAGATAAACTTTGCGATCTCTCTCTTCATATTGTTCCACCAAAATGTATGTCAAAGATCACGATACATTTTGGTACTTCCAGGATGGATTAAAAATGGTGTATTGTGTGCCTCCATCATGATCTTGTATTTCAAATCAGAGTCGTTAGGAACACAAAGTCTGGAGTGGACTCGAAGTATTCCTTCTTCGTCGATTCTTGCTTCTGGAATAACACCTTCTTCTACTTTCTTCTATATACGCATCAGCTCCAGATCTGTGGCTTGAGTAACTTTAACTTTAACGATTAAATTTGGTTCTATGCGTATACTTGACATCATCGCATGGGTCCCCAGAGTCTTGAATTCTATCTTCAACTTTTGTAAATCACACAAAATGGGCCTTTGTGTTGACAGCATCACACTCGTTCCTGCATAAGATCTTCTACTTAATGCGTCAGCTACCACGTTTTCTTTTCCAGAATGATATTGAATGGTATGGTCGTAGTCTTTCAACAACTCGAGCCAACGTCGTTGCCGCATATTGAGTTATTTTTGGATGAAGAAATATTTGAGACTTTTATGGTATGAATATATCTCCACTTTCTCCCCATATAAATAGTGCCTCCAGATCTTTAGCACAAAAACGATTGCTGCCAACTCTAGATCATGAGTATGATAATTCCTCTAATATTCTTTAAGTTGTCGCGAGGCATAGGCTATGACTTTCCCATGTTGCATGAGAACACATCCTAACCCTTTGCCCGAAGCATCGCTGTAGATAACAAATCCATCTGAACTAGACAAGATTGTCGTAGCAGTGCGAAATGAGTCTCCTCTTAAGCTCTTTGAAACTCTTCTCGTATTCCTCGCTCCATATTTAATTTTGTATCTTTACGAGTCGGTGAGTTAATCTGAGTTGCGATTCGAGAAAATCCTTCCACGAATCTCCGATAATAACTAGCTAAGCCTAAAGTTACGACTTTGGTCACCGACTTGATTGTTCAACTTTGTATTACTTCAATCTTCACGGAGTCAACAGATACTCCATGTTTTGACACCACATGGCCAAGGAATGCTACTTCCTCAAGCCAGAACTCGCATTTCTTCAGCTTGACATATAGCTTGTTATCACGAAGCCTTTGCAGTACCAGCTTCAAATGGTGCTCATGATCTTCACGGTTTTTTTGGAATAGATGAGGATGTCATCAATAAAGATGACAACAAACTGATCCAAATATTCTTTGAACACACGGTTCATCATATCCATGAAAGCTATAGGAGCATTAGTCAATCCAAAAGACATGACTAAGAATTCATAATGCCCGTACCGAGTTCTGAAACCAGTCTTTGGAATATCCTCAGTTCTAATCTTCAGCTGATGATATCCAGAACGAAGATCGATCTTTGAAAAGAATTGCGCTCCTTGTAACTAGTCAAACAGGTCATCAATACGAGGTAGTGGATTCCTATTCTTGATGGTGACATGGTTTAATTCTTGATAGTCAATACAAAGTAGCATACTCCCGTCTTTCTTCTTTACAAATAAAACAGGAGCACCCCAAGGAGATGTACTAGGACGAATAAAACCGATGTCCAACAACTCCTGTAGTTGGACCTTTAACTCCTGAAGTTCAATAGGAGCCATTCGATATGGGTTTTAGAAATGGGCTTTGTACCAGGTTCAAGGTCAATAAAGAATTCAACTTCACGTTCTAGAGGTAGACTGGGAAGTTCTTTAGGAAATACGTAAGGAAATTCACTAACAACATAAATTTTATTCAAATCTGACGTGTTTTTGTTCAAGTCCGTGACATGGGCTAAGAAAGCTTGACATCTGTTTTTCAATAAACGAATAGCTTTATGGCTTGATATGACAGTGATTGACTTTAGTGGTTTGGTTGTTTGAATTCGCATAACAGGTTAGTTAGGAATATGAAAACTAACAACCTTACGAAAATAATCAATTTTAGCATGATGAGTGGTTAACCAATCAATCCCTAAAATCACATCAAATGCAAGTATTTTCAACTAAATAAGATCGGCAGGTAATGTGATGGTTCCAACTTGAATTAAGCAAGATTTATAAACAGTAGATGTAATGAAATCTTCTCCTAACGGAGTCTCAACAGATAAGTCAAGGTCTAATTTCTCCAGAGTCAAGTTTAAACGTTGAGCACAAGCATGAGAGATAAAAGAATGGGTAGAACCGGTATCTAATAAGGTATAAACTTCGCAAGAGTTTATGATTAGCTTACCCATGATCACCTCATTTGGGTTCCTCGAACTTTGACCAGTCACGACAAACGCTCTTCCAGGAACCGTTGACTTTGACTTTTCTGGGACAGCCTTTTGAGTCACCATCCCATTGGACTTGGTTTTTCGCTCTGAAGACAATCTCGAGCGATATGTCCTTCCTTTACACAATTATAGCATACCTTGAACTTTTGTGGACAGTTTGGCTGATATGTCCCTCTTTCCCACATTTATAGCATACGACCTTTGGTCGTTCTCCTCCCATAGAACCAGTTACTGCTGGTGCTGACGTCTTCACATTGCCATTATTGGATCTCCTCTTTTTAAAATCTCCCCTCGACTCGCTTCTTCTATTTTCATGGCCACGATTACCATCAGAGTGGTTACCGCTTTTGTCCGTATTTTTCTTTCACCGCTGGTTATCATTGCTCCGATAACTGCTGTCACCGGTATGACCCTGGTCGTGGTCCCTCGGTTGAACATACTCGTTATCTCGCTCTAATAATTGAGCCCTGTTGACAACATCTGAATATAGAGAAAATTTATGAGAAATGAGATACTGACGTATGTCGGGTTTCAAACCTCTCATAAACATCCGCGTCATACGTTCCTTATTCTCCACCAAATGAGGTACAAACCTGGATAACTCCGCGAACTTCGCCTCGTACTGGGACACCGTCATGTTGTTTTGTTCCAGCCTAATAAACTCTACCTCCTTCATATGATGAATACTTTCAGGAAAGTACTTGCCATTGAAAAGTTTCTGAAACGTTTTCCAAGACATGCTGAGTGCGGCAGGCTGGGTACGCTTCACAGACTCCCACCAGTAGTCTGCCTCGCCACGGAACATAAAGGTGGCGAATGGAACCTTCTGTTCCTCCGTGCATCCCAAGACATTGATATAATTACCAAGATATCTTGATAATTTGTTTAACCCACGTTTCCACCTTGATCGGATTCAGTTTTCCAGCAAATTCTGGTGGTCCCAACTCTTTAAACTGTTTGGCTGTGACAAGTCGCGCATTACTATCATTTCCACCCGTATTTTGTGCACGAGTCTCACTCGTCTGATTTTGTATGAACTACAAAAATCTTCTAAACATCCCATCATTCATCATTTGTTCGGTAGTGTTGTTTACAGGAGGAATATTGCCTTCCTGTTGCACGTTCCCCTGGATAGTGATTAAAGGTGTCTCCACGGTCTCATTCACTCCACTGTTAATATTCTCAGCTGCCATTCTCAAATACTGCCATAAAATAAGGGTTAATTAAAGAAATTAACATGCCACATAATATCCTTATTATGACTGACCAACAAATAAGCTTAGGTAGGACACACTAGCGAAGGATTTACTCGTCTCTCCCTCCTAGTACTATTCCTCGATCTACGCTTGGAGACCATATCCCTAAGCTCGATACCAACCTGATGACACCCCAAAATAGGTATACATCACCCATTTCGAGTTATCAAATACATGATATAGAAACAAATACAACTTCATTAATACAATTGTCGCAAAAATACGACAACACATATATCTTGTGAGTTTAAATACAAATAATGTCTAATAGACAGTATACAAACTCAAAAGGAGTCCTCATTACAATTATTGATACACTATTTTACAAAAATAGTGAGGATTGTTAAAACAACTTTCTAAAATCATCACTCCGTACCCCGGCTAGTTCCTGCTAAATTCTCACCTCTTAAGAAGAAAATGGAACAAAAAGGAAAAGGGTGAGCTCAACTAGCCCAGTAAAGAATATTATGACTAGGATAATATACAACAATTTATCATTAGTCTTCAATAGGGAAAAATCTGATAGAATATAATAGACAACGTTTTAGATCAAGAACTGTAGCGGAAACAACAATCCATTAGAAGAGTCAAGTAGAGAATGAATTCTACCATCTTCTAAGATTTAAAAGTCCATCATCAATATTTTATCCCTGTAATATCAATCAATATACATCTTGAATCAAATATTTATCTTTGCACTATAGGCCAAAATATTCATTTATATCACCGTTGGTCATGTCATCTCAACACCTGTACATCTTAACACTACGGCCAAAGATATTCATTAGAAATCATTCAACTTGCAGCACTGAGGCCAAAGATATTCAAAGAATATCATCATTTAGGGTGAGGATGATGAAAATATTTTAAAGAAAACGAATCCAGTGAGATAAAATAACAAATATTTGGGATTCGTACTTCGGTTTATCCAAGTTCAAAAATACTCCATAATAACCAATTGTGAAGAAGAATTCAAAATAAAGATCAAAACATGGATACAATCAAAGATAGTAACCATAATAGACATCTTGGACAAAGAAGAGAAAATTTCATTTTTAGGTAGAAAAAGTGTCGATACGTGAATAGTGCAGTATACGTGAATAGTAATCCCGATGAAAAAGGTAGAAATTCCACAATAATATTCATATCAATATTTTGGCATAATGATATGAAGGAAATAATATCATTTACTGAAGAAAATAACATCACTTACCTCAAAAGGATAGTACTTTGATTTGGAATCTGGGATATAGTCTTTGAAGGAACTTGTATAGCAGAACACTCAAAGTATCAAAATACTCACAAGAATACGCCGATAATAATATAGAGAAATCTTTAGTTTCGGTGTGATTTTTAATTCTAACCTAATCACCCTATTTATAGGAAAATGCTTAGAACACCAAAATAGAAAATTTAATAAAATATTAATATATTTATATAAATTTCCTACGCCCACTTTGACAATCCAATTTCAAAGACATTAACCACACAAGTGGGGCCCACCATCTCACAAAAAATGTTTTTCATAAAAAATTATTTAAAACTCCAAAAATCAATTATTCAAACTTCAATAATTCATAATAAATAGCCCTTTTATTTAAAAATTGAATCTTATGTCCATTCCATAGGACATTCAATTCTCTACAACTTTGTAAGTTTACGTTTTCCAAATTCCAAATAGAAATTGACCAAATCCACATACGTGGAGCGATTTTATGTGCTATAATCAAATTTCGGATCAAGAAATGGGGTCCACAAACATGAAAAACATGTTTTAAATATTTTTAGTAACAACAATACTCTTCCTTCTCATTTATTCATATATCCCACATTTATTATAAAAATATCACCATTATATAATTATAATATAATAATATATTTAAATAAATTATTTTATCAGAAAAGATAAATTATCAATTTTCAACAATTGTCACATTAAAAAAATTTCATCATTTGTTCGGTAGTGTTGTTTACAGGAAGAATATTGCCTTCATTGCATGCGTTCCTCGGATAGTGATTAAAGGTGTCTCCACGGCCTCATTCACTCCATCGTTAATATTCTCAAATTGCCATTCTCAAAATCGCCATAAAACAAGGGTTAATTAAAGAAATTAACATGCCACATAATATCCTTATTATGACTGAACAACAAATAAGCTTAGGTAGGACACACTAGCGAAGGATTTACTCGTCTCTCCCCTCCTAGTACTATTCCTTGATCTACGCCAGAGACCATATCCCTAAGCTCTGATACCAACTGTGACACCCCCAAAATAGGTATACATCACTCATTCTGAGTTATCAAATACATGGTATAGAAACAAATACAACTTCATTAATACAATTGTCGTGCAAAATACGACAACACATATACTGTGAGTTTAAATACAAATAATGTCTAATAGACAGTATACAAACTCAAAAGGAGTCCTCATTACAATTATTGATATACACTATTTTACAAAAATAGTGAGGATTGTTAAAACAACTTTCTAAAATCATCACTCCGCATTCCCCGCTAGTTCTCGCTAAATTCTCACATCTTAAGAAGAAAAATGGAACAAAAGGAAAAGGGTGAGCTCAACTAGCCCAAGAAAAGAATATTATGACTAGGATAATATACAACAATTTATCACTAGTCTTCAATAGGGAAAAATCGATAGAATATAATAGCCAACAAGTTTTAGATCAAGAATCAGAGCGGAAACAACAATCCATTGTAAGAGTCAAGTAGAGAATGAATTCTACCATCTTCTAAGATTTAAAAGTCCATCATCAATATTTTATATCCTCGTAATATCAATCAATATACATCTTGAATCAAATATTTATCTTTGCACTATAGGCCAAAATATTCATTTATATCACCTGTTGGTCATGTTCATCTCAACACCTGTACATCTTAACACTACGGGCCAAAGATATTCATTAGGAAATCATTCAACTTTGCACTACAGGCCAAAGATATTCAGTAATATCATCATTTAGGACTGAGGATGATGAAAAATATTTTAAAGAAAACGAATCCAGTGAGATAAAATAACAAATATTTGGGATTCGTACTTCGGTTTATCCAAGTTCAAAAATACTCCATAATAACCAATTGTGAAGAAGAATTCAAAATAAAGATCAAAACATGGATACAATCAAAGATAGTAACCATAATAGACATCTTGGACAAAGAAGAGAAAATTTCATTTTTCGGTAAAAAGTGTCGTATACGTGAATAGTGCCGTATACGTGAATAGTAATCCCGACAGAAAAAGGTAGAAATTCCACAATAATATTCATATCAATATTTTGGCATAATGATATTGAAGGAAATAATATCATTTACGAAGAAAATAACATCCCTTACCTCAAAAGGATAGTACTTCAGACTGGAATACCGGATATAGTGCTGAAGGGAACTTGTATAGCAACACTCAAAGTATCAAAATACTCACAAGAATACGCTCGATAATATAGAGAGAAATCTTTAGTTTCTGGTGTGATTTTTAATTCTAACCTAATCACCCTATTTATAGGAAAATGCTTAGAACACCAAAATAGAAAATTTAATAAAATATTAATATATTTATATAAATTTCCTACGCCCACTTTGACAATCCAATTTCAGCACATTAACCACACAAGTGGGGCCCACCATCTCACAAAAAATGTTTTTCATAAAAAAATTATTTAAAACTCCAAAAATCAATTATTCCGAAACTTCAATAATTCATAATAAATAGCCCTTTTATCGAAAAATTGAATCTTATGTCCATTCCATAGGACATTCAATTCTCTACAACTTTGTAAGTTTACGTTTTCCAAATTCCAAATAGAAATTGGAAGAAATCCACATCTGAGGCGATTTTACAAAGCTATAATCAAATTTCGGTCAAGAAATGGGGTCCACAAACATGAAAAACATGTTTTAAATATTTTAGTAACAACAATACTCTTCCTTCTCATTTATTCATATATCCCACATTTATTATAAAAATATCACCATTATATAATTATAATATAATAATATATTTAAATAAATTATTTTATCGGAAAAGATAAATTATCAATTTTCAACAATTGTCACATTAAAAAATTTCATCATTTGTTCGGTAGAGTGTTGTTTACGGAAGAATATTGCCTTTCCTGCTGTGACGTTCCCTGGATAGTGATTAAAGGTGTCTCCACGGTCTCATTCACTCCACTGTTAATATTCTCAGCTGCCATTCTCAAATACCGCCATAAAACAAGGGTTAATTAAAGAAATTAACATGCCACATAATATCCTTATTATGAGTGAACAACAAATAAGCTTAGGTAGGACACACTAGCGAAGGATTTACTCGTCTCTCCCCTCCTAGTACTATTCCTTGATCTACGCCAGAGACCATATCCCTAAGCTCTGATACCAACTGTGACACCCCCAAAATAGGTATACATCACTCATTCTGAGTTATCAAATACATGGTATAGAAACAAATACAACTTCATTAATACAATTGTCGTGCAAAATACGACAACACATATACTGTGAGTTTAAATACAAATAATGTCTAATAGACAGTATACAAACTCAAAAGGAGTCCTCATTACAATTATTGATACACTATTTTACAAAAATAGTGAGGATTGTTAAAACAACTTTCTAAAATCATCACTCCGTACCCCGGCTAGTTCCTGCTAAATTCTCACATCTTAAGAAGAAAAATGGAACAAAAAGGAAAAGGGTGAGCTCAACTAGCCCAGTAAAGAATATTATGACTAGGATAATATACAACAATTTATCACTAGTCTTCAATAGGGAAAAATCTGATAGAATATAATAGCCAACAAGTTTTAGATCAAGAACTGTAGCGGAAACAACAATCCATTAGAAGAGTCAAGTAGAGAATGAATTCTACCATCTTCTAAGATTTAAAAGTCCATCATCAATATTTTATCCCTGTAATATCAATCAATATACATCTTGAATCAAATATTTATCTTTGCACTATAGGCCAAAATATTCATTTATATCACCTGTTGGTCATGTTCATCTCAACACCTGTACATCTTAACACTACGGGCCAAAGATATTCATTAGGAAATCATTCAACTTTGCACTACAGGCCAAAGATATTCAAGAATATCATCATTTAGACCGAGGATGATGAAAAAAATATTTTAAAGAAAACGAATCCGGTGAGATAAAATAACAAATATTTGGGATTAGATACTTGGTTTATCCAAGTTCAAAAATACTCCATAATAACCAATTGTGAAGAAGAATTCAAAATAAAGATCAAAACATGGATACAATCAAAGATAGTAACCATAATAGACATCTTGGACAAAGAAGAGAAAATTTCATTTTTCGGTAAAAAGTGTCGTATACGTGAATAGTGCCGTATACGTGAATAGTAATCCCGACAGAAAAAGGTAGAAATTCCACAATAATATTCATATCAATATTTTGGCATAATGATATTGAAGGAAATAATATCATTTACGAAGAAAATAACATCCCTTACCTCAAAAGGATAGTACTTCAGACTGGAATACCGGATATAGTGCTGAAGGGAACTTGTATAGCAACACTCAAAGTATCAAAATACTCACAAGAATACGCTCGATAATATAGAGAGAAATCTTTAGTTTCTGGTGTGATTTTTAATTCTAACCTAATCACCCTATTTATAGGAAAATGCTTAGAACACCAAAATAGAAAATTTAATAAAATATTAATATATTTATATAAATTTCCTACGCCCACTTTGACAATCCAATTTCAGCACATTAACCACACAAGTGGGGCCCACCATCTCACAAAAAATGTTTTTCATAAAAAAATTATTTAAAACTCCAAAAATCAATTATTCCGAAACTTCAATAATTCATAATAAATAGCCCTTTTATCAGAAAAATTCGAATCTTATGTCCATTCCATAGGACATTCAATTCTCTACAACTTTGTAAGTTTACGTTTTCCAAATTCCAAATAGAAATTGACCAAATCCACATATGCATTTATTTACGTGCTATAATCAAATTTCAAATCAAGAAATGGGGTCCACAAACATGAAAAACATGTTTTAAATATTTTTAGTAACAACAATACTCTTCCTTCTCATTTATTCATATATCCCACATTTATTATAAAAATATCACCATTATATAATTATAATATAATAATATATTTAAATAAATTATTTTATCAGAAAAGATAAATTATCAATTTTCAACAATTGTCACATTAAAAAAATTTCATCATTTGTTCGGTAGTGTTGTTTACAGGAAGAATATTGCCTTCCTGTTGCACGTTCCCCTGGATAGTGATTAAAGGTGTCTCCACGGTCTCATTCACTCCACTGTTAATATTCTCAGCTGCCATTCTCAAATACTGCCATAAAACAAGGGTTAATTAAAGAAATTAACATGCCACATAATATCCTTATTATGACTGAACAACAAATAAGCTTAGGTAGGACACACTAGCGAAGGATTTACTCGTCTCTCCCCTCCTAGTACTATTCCTTGATCTACGCCAGAGACCATATCCCTAAGCTCTGATACCAACTGTGACACCCCCAAAATAGGTATACATCACTCATTCTGAGTTATCAAATACATGGTATAGAAACAAATACAACTTCATTAATACAATTGTCGTGCAAAATACGACAACACATATACTGTGAGTTTAAATACAAATAATGTCTAATAGACAGTATACAAACTCAAAAGGAGTCCTCATTACAATTATTGATACACTATTTTACAAAAATAGTGAGGATTGTTAAAACAACTTTCTAAAATCATCACTCCGTACCCCGGCTAGTTCCTGCTAAATTCTCACATCTTAAGAAGAAAAATGGAACAAAAAGGAAAAGGGTGAGCTCAACTAGCCCAGTAAAGAATATTATGACTAGGATAATATACAACAATTTATCACTAGTCTTCAATAGGGAAAAATCTGATAGAATATAATAGCCAACAAGTTTTAGATCAAGAACTGTAGCGGAAACAACAATCCATTAGAAGAGTCAAGTAGAGAATGAATTCTACCATCTTCTAAGATTTAAAAGTCCATCATCAATATTTTATCCCTGTAATATCAATCAATATACATCTTGAATCAAATATTTATCTTTGCACTATAGGCCAAAATATTCATTTATATCACCTGTTGGTCATGTTCATCTCAACACCTGTACATCTTAACACTACGGGCCAAAGATATTCATTAGGAAATCATTCAACTTTGCACTACAGGCCAAAGATATTCAGTAATATCATCATTTAGGACTGAGGATGATGAAAAATATTTTAAAGAAAACGAATCCAGTGAGATAAAATAACAAATATTTGGGATTCGTACTTCGGTTTATCCAAGTTCAAAAATACTCCATAATAACCAATTGTGAAGAAGAATTCAAAATAAAGATCAAAACATGGATACAATCAAAGATAGTAACCATAATAGACATCTTGGACAAAGAAGAGAAAATTTCATTTTTCAGAAAAGTGTCAGACACGTGAATAGTCTTGAGTACACGTGAATAGTAATCCCGACGTGAAAAAGGTAGAAATTCCACAATAATATTCATATCAATATTTTGGCATAATGATATTGAAGGAAATAATATCATTCTTAAGAAAATAACATCCCTTACCTCAAAAGGATAGTACTTGATTGGAATACCTGGATATAGTCTTTCAAGGAACTTGTATAGCAACACTCAAAGTATCAAAATACTCACAAGAATACGCCGATAATATAGAGAGAAATCTTTAGTTTCTGGTGTGATTTTTAATTCTAACCTAATCACCCTATTTATAGGAAAATGCTTAGAACACCAAAATAGAAAATTTAATAAAATATTAATATATTTATATAAATTTCCTACGCCCACTTTGACAATCCAATTTCAGCACATTAACCACACAAGTGGGGCCCACCATCTCACAAAAAATGTTTTTCATAAAAAAATTATTTAAAACTCCAAAAATCAATTATTCCGAAACTTCAATAATTCATAATAAATAGCCCTTTTATCAGAAAAATTCGAATCTTATGTCCATTCCATAGGACATTCAATTCTCTACAACTTTGTAAGTTTACGTTTTTCCAAATTCCAAATAGAAATTGACCGAAATCCACATACAGACGATTTTACAGGCTATAATCAAATTTCAGTCAAGAAATGGGGTCCACAAACATGAAAAACATGTTTTAAATATTTTTAGTAACAACAATACTCTTCCTTCTCATTTATTCATATATCCCACATTTATTATAAAAATATCACCATTATATAATTATAATATAATAATATATTTAAATAAATTATTTTATCAGAAAAGATAAATTATTAATTTTCAACAATTGTCACATTAAAAAATTTTCTCCATCTATATCCACATAAAATAAACATTTTTCTTATCAATAATTAATTATTCACAAATAATATTACAGAATCACAATACTGACAACCAGGCCGTTCCCAGGAAAGGGCGGACTTTCCAATAAGGATTTCTTCTTACTAGCGCGCAATTCGGTGACCAAACCTCTCATTAGACAAAACTTTCTAGACATTGCCAATAATGCTATCTAATAATATTATTCAAATAATATGAATTATTGATTTGATAATGGAAAATACTGTATAGTGACAATTATTAAAACAACAATAATATAAAATATCAACGTAGCAATTAATGAATCAATAAAATAATATATTGAACAGTAATTACTGTAATAATTATTGAGTAGTGCCTTCTTACGTAGGAATCAATAATTGGTGCAATACCGTGTGCTACTGTGTTTTAACCAACGGGTATTCCAACAGTATTAACAGTAACAACTACGCTGTTATTTATAAACAACTTATACTTGTTATTTTCTTCATCCAATATCAGTTTCCATTATGGGGCCAACAATTGCGTCGTTGTACGAATATTCCCCGACAGGAAGAATATTTCACGACCAAACTAATATTCCCCGACAATAATGAATATTTTATAACCACTTGCTTATTTAAAATATTTGCGCATTTTACCCATAACTAACCATATTAATCAAATTAACCATTACTATTTCAAAATAATAAATAGATAAATTCAATTTCATTTATAAAAAGTTGGGGTCTTACACTTTTCATGCATTTTGTGTTCGTTTTGTAGATTATATGCTTGGGAGCTGAAATTGCAAAGAATTGGTATAAAATCGCAAAGAAAAACAATCTGGACATCGTTTAGGTTTTCATGTTCATTTCATGTTCTTGGCTTGGAACTTGGATTACATTGTAGATCTTCTTCTTATCTTTCTGGAACAACTTGAATCATTCCAATCGGAGTTCGGATGCAAGAGTTATGACCTTTGTACCAACGGACGTCGAACTTCACTATTTTGAGTGGCCGTTTACATATTAGTCACTTCCAGCCCAATTTCAACTTTCATCCATCCGTTATTTCTCAATTCTTAAAGAATTAAAGTTGTAGAGCGCGTCGATATCTTAGATTTTATAGGTGGCAGGCCTCGTAACTCTTCCCGAATCAAAGGTTATGGCCGTTTTCCCAAAGGACGTCAGAGAAGAAAAAGGACCCCCGCCGGGGCAGGCTTTCTCTTCACAAAACCCCAATCGGGGCGGGGGTACCAGCTGGAAAATAGAACCCTAGCCCACCGGGGCGGGGCATTTACAAGGATAAACCCCCGCCAGGGCGGGGGTATGCGTAGAAAAAGCAAATTTTGTCCAAATTTGGGTCCAAGAAGGATTGGTTCGATCCGATTGACTCAAGGACTTCCAAGAGGACTTAAAGACATATAAAGAGACTTATAAAAGGAGGAGAATAATATAGATTAGATTAGAAGGAGGATTCCATTAGATTAGATTAGAGTAGATTATGACAAAACCCTAGTTTTTGTTAGATTTGGAGATTGAAGCAACTTGGAGACCATTGAAGATTCAAAGTAGGAGCAAGGAGGGAGCTTCAAAATCTGCAGACAACAGATTCTATCTTCTTATCTTCTTTTATCTTTGTCTTTTAATGATTATTCAATTGTGTATTCTTAGTTTTAATTCAATAATCATGAACTAATTTTTTGTTTGAGATTACAATAGATCTTATTATGTAGTTTATTTTAATATGCTTCGCTATCAATTATTATGTTCTATTGTGAGGATTGTCTTTTGTTATTTGGACTTAATTGCTTAATTGTCTAGCTAACAATTACCGTGATAATCTATATGAAATCGAGAGATGAAGTTTAGATTTAGATCTGATCATGATAGCATGTGTTTTTGATTTCTGCATAGATGGAATTCATGATTCGTGTTTAGGATAGAGATGTGCCTTTACATCATATTTAATCTTATAAAGAACTTGTGCTTTACATCTTTTTTAATTGTAATTCACATAGAGATATAATTAGGGTGTCTTGCTTAATTCTATCATCTGTGGATTTAAGTGACTATGGGTATTATGCATCGAGAGGTGGTTTTATCTGCTTTAGTGTTCTTGATTAATAATTTAGGATACAAAATAATTGATGTGAAGTGTGTTAACTTAAATGTAGCAATAAGTGAAGTTGTGATCTTAAATCTCCATAATCTGATTTTTAATTAGTGGTAATTAGAATTAGTTTAATTAAATAATTTAATTCATAATCTTAAATTGACTATTTAAATAAAATTGGTTTGTTTAAGAGTTATTATTTGGTAATTTGTATTAATAATTTCTCGTGGGAACGATACTCTACTTTTACTTTATTACTTGTTGACCACGTATACTTGCGTGTTGTGCGTAATTAGATTTTACCCAAAATGTTTTTGGCGCCATCGCCGGGCGAGGTCTCTCGATCAACTAATCAGAAGCATGCCGTCGGGAGGGCCTATAAAGTTTACTACCCCCTGGCAAGTGAGGGTCCTAGAATTTGAGAGCAGGTTTGGGCGATTACATGTGCATCAACCCACTACTTCTACTTCTTGCTCCATTACAACTCAAACTCCCATCCATTATACCCTCTCAACCCACGATTTTGGCAACTTACAATCCATCACCCCACATCTTTAACATAATTACCCACCAACCCATTAATCCACACCACAAATTTGCACCATACACCATCTCTATATAAACACACCCTCTCAACCTAAATTCACCACATACACTCAATTTATACTCAGAAACCCACGAATTAGGGTTATTATTGAGGGAATTCATATATTGCACTTGAGAGTAAGTCACTTTTCTTCAATTTCTTCATCTTCTATCACCATAATTGCCACAAAATCATCAAGTTCGGGGGATAGAAAAGTGTGCACACCAAGTGTTTGCAAGATTGTGTGACTGGAGTTTGGGGGAAAAATCATTGATAAATCTTACTGTTTTCAATTCAATGGCGTCAAAACGACAACGAGGAGAGAGTTCTGGCACCACGCCACCATCACGAACCTTCGACCGACGCAAATTTAAAAGTGCCATCGCCGTCGACCGTTACGACTACATGGTAACAAAGGCTCTTACACCAGAGCGGGGGTTGGCACCGGATCATGTCGACGGTGAAATGATGCAATAGATTTATCAGAAAGGGTGGAACAAGTTCACTGAGGAACCCGAGGCCGCCGTTGTCAGCGTGGTCAAAGAATTTTATGAAAACGCCGAGGACAAGGGCCCTTTCAATGCTTTTGTGCGGGGTAGATTGGTTTCGTTCAGAGCCGATGTCATCAACACATATTACCAGTTACGAGTGCCTAGACAATGCCAATATGCTCACTTACGTGATTTCAATCCTGACTTTGAGGCTATTCTCAAAGAAATGACTAAGCCGGGAAAAACATGGATCAAGGGTCGGAAAGGAGGCATGGTGTCGACGTCGAGATTTTTGAATGTCCCTTTCCGTTACTTGTTCTTTGGTGTTCTCATTTTAGGTGAGATTTGTTTGAAAAAAACAAGTGAAAAAGGTCGACATGTATAATGTCGACGATGGACCGTTAAGAGTCGCCATTGGTTTTTAAATGGTTGTACCATCACAACTGAGAAAAGGTTTGCACATTGACCCAAGTGATGTGACACTCGCTAAACGGGTTTGGTGAAACCGAGATTCATTAAGGTCCGGGACTTCGTTATGGGAAGGTGTTAGGCACTTCGACATCCGTGTTACTACTTGCCACCGCCTCTTTTCAAGAAAGCGTTATCTGAATGTGTGTGTGTGGGTCAGTCGATGTCTTTGTTTATTTGGAAGTAGTACGAGGCCTCGTCAGCACCTATATACTGTGGTTTGAATTTACGTAAAAATTCAATTTTAGAAAGATATGGCAGTGATGTTTTATAAAAGAGGTTTTTCAAACCCTGATGCTCAATAATAATTGAGACCTTTTACACTCCCATTTTTTATTAAGTGCTCGACTTGATTGATTTTATTTGACAGATGCGAGGCATCCATACGAAAATAATGTAAAAAATAATGCTGACTTCCTCGTGGGTATGGAAACCATCTGAGGAAATTCAGACAACGCAGAATAATTTACAAGTCACTAAATTTGAAAATGTCCATCACGGGAACCGAATCTAGATCCAATAGGATGAATCTGTGATCACATGATTCCTAGGCGCACAGAATACTACAATTTGTATGAAAGCATTAAGCAGGTATATATATATAAAAGCTATAAGTATATATATATATACAGACATGATCACCAACCACGAAGCACCTCCATGGGGGATCAAAATGTAAATAAAGCTATTAAAAGCTATCAACCGCCATATAGAAACTCAAAGGGACAATAAATAAATAAAAGTCAGAATACGGCCAACCGCCACGAAGGATACTCAAAGCGGGACAAAATGTAAATAAAGTCAGTATAAAGCGATCAATCGCCACTTAAGTAAACTCAAAGCAGGATGAAACGTAAAGAAAGTCTGTAAAAGCAATCAACCACCACTTAACTAAACTCCTGTGGAGCGAAATATATATATATAAAAGCAATAAACGCACTAGATGTAAAATCCGGGCTCATCGAAAAGAGTTCACCACAGTTCATATATGTAAGTATATATATATATATATATATATATATATATATATATATATATATATATATAGTTTAATAAACGCATGGGATATAAAATCCAGGCTCATCGTAATGCAGTCCAGACACATAGTTAATATATATAAATGTATATATATATATATATATATATATATATATATATATATATATTAAAGCAAAGAATTCTAACTGCATCAAGTTCAGGCACATCGAACAAAGTTCACACAGTTAATAATATATATATATATATATATATATATATATATATATATATATATATATATATATATACAAGTCAAACAAAACCACGGACCAAAGTTAAGCAAATGCGCATGTAATACACGACTCTCAACGTGAAGAAGGGTGTGCAGAGAGAATGAGAAAGACTCTAAAGTGTCTAAGAAGGCTTACGGTTTGATCACAAAGAAGACTTCTATATCTTTAGAGTGGGTAAACACTGACTTTTGTAGGTACAAAATGGCTATATATGAGCTCACAGGTGTTTTAAAGGGGAAAGTACACTGCATGGGGTGAGTGCAGAGCAAATTGGGCAGGGCTTCCTCGCCTTTTTCTCTTGCAAAATGGGCAGCCCATGTGACGTCCCCAAAATAGGAATACATCACCCATCTTGAGTCGCCAAATACATGGTACAGAATACAAATATAATCTTAAATATACAACATGAGCTGTGAGTTTGAATACAAATATTGTCTACTAGAGAGTATACAAACTCAAAAGGAGTCCTCATTACAGTTATTATCACACTATTTCACAGAATAGTGAGGACTACTAATGCAAACATCTAGGACCATCACTCTATTCCCCGACTAGTCCCAGCTACGTTCTCATTTCCTGAAGAGAAAAGTAAAAAAAAAGGGTGAGCTCAACTAGCAGAGTAAGAAATATTATGACTAAGATAATGTAGAATAAATTATCAATATCCTTCAACAGTATAACAACTGATAGAATATAATAAACAACAAGTTTTAGATCAAAAACTGTAGCGGAATAAGCAATCCATTAGAAGAGTCAAGTAGGGAATAAAATCTACTATCTTCTATGATTTAAAAGGTTTTTCATCACTTTTATTTGGGACTCAAACAATAAATAATCCACATCATCGAATCACCCCTGCACTACGGCCAATGATATTCTTTTGTATCAGGACCACGAATTATCCATGCACTACTACTTAAAGATAATCATGTTTTCATCAACGGTCCGATCATGCCATAAAACAATTCATCTTTCCACTACAAACCAAAGAGAATCCATAGCCATAATCATACCAAAATTGTCCATCAATGCACCACGGGCCAATGAGGACTTTTTCCACATCATTTGTAACATTACGGTTATGATTATACCTAATAACTTGGTCATAATCATACCAAGTCCATCTATGGACTATGTGCCACGAATGACTTTCAACATAATATAAGCATGAGGATGATGACAATGATATAAGAATTCAATAAAACAAGTTCAAGAATTAATTTATCTAGGAACTGATAACGTCCAAATTGTCAATATGATACTGTTTTGTAGAGTAAAATTCAAGAATGCTCAGAAGAATATTTCCATGAAAAGATACTGGATGAAGCGCAAATATCAACGATATTCCACTAATTTCATGGAGTATAGAAGTCAAAACTTTAACCAACTGAGTATAATAAAGAATGGAATAACAAAAGAAATCACCATGCATGCGATAGACCGCACAGGCAGGTTATTCCAATAGAATAATAAATAACGGAATCAGGTCCGGTGTAAAATGCACAGACAGGATATTCCAATAGAATAATAAAGACGGAATCAGTCCACAGAAACGCATGCATGTGAGATATTCCTGAGAATAATAAAGAGCGGAACCAGTCCCGCGTAGAATACATGAGATAGGATATTCTAACAAAATAATAAAAATTTTAAACCAGTCCCAAGCGTGAAGCACGCATGAATATGATATTCCAAATGTATAATAAAGAATGGAATAATGTAAGAATTTGACCAAGTATAGGGTAGCTCGGCGATATCTGAGTTATTCAATAGAATAATAAATAATGGAATAACAGAAGTTCTCTTCATGAAGACGAAAGAAAGAAATAATACTCCCTACCTTAGAAGAAACTGGATATAGAAGTAGTGAAGTAGCAGAATACTTTCTTCTTTCTCTTTATAATTTCTCTCTATAATAATTGCTCTATAGCTTTAGTGAATTGGTGAGAAATGAAGGAAGAATGAACTTCTATTTATAAGAAAATATAGTTTTGATAATTGCACGTTTTGGGGCTCGAAAAATTACAGTACAATACCTCCAACTTTTCTTTTATTTTTAATTTAGTCTTGCAAGTATTATCAATCTTGCACCAACTCCCCTAATAGTAAATAATGTGATTCAATAGTACCCCATGAATAATAACTCGTGAATAATAACTCGTGAATAGTACTCCGACACGAAAAATGCTCTGAATACCCGAGTGAACAATATAACCTCCAGACATCAATTCTCATCGAAATAAATATCAATTTTCACTAACACTAATAATCCCAATACAATGGAACAATCAATTTCATCTTTAATCAACACAACTTATTCATCATTAATATTATAACTCACAATATTTATTTAACAACTGTGTCGTTCCCCAGGAAAGAGGGGCTTTCGATAAGGATTTCTCCTTATGGCGGCGCAATTAGGTGACCAAACCTCTCCTCGACGTGTAACTTCTAGACATTGTCAATATTGCAAATAATAATATGAATAACTTTATCGTCTCAATTATTGATTTAATAATAATAAATATTATGCGATGATATCGTGATAATAATTGAATCAATAATATGAGAGATATGATCGCAAGAATTATTGTAGCAATAATTGAGTATAATGAGTGACTTTCATGTAAGCATCAATAATCAATACTGGTGTGTTACTATGCAACCACACGTATTATCGTATTTTTTAACACCGGTGTTTCAACAGCTTAACAGTAAAACTTCCGCCGATTATTTTCATAAAGTATTTTTGTCGTTTTTTCAATCCGACAATAATTATTTCGCTAGGGTCCACCAATGATTGTACCGTCGTACGGATATTCCCCGATAAAAAGAATATTCCCCAACCAATCGAATATTATATAACAACTTGCGTACTTTGCAAAATTTATAAATATTACCCACAACTATAACATTATATCAAATCCACACCATAATATTTTAAAAAAATTATTTCGAGAAAATTAAATCTTTATTCATAAAATCTGGGGTCTCACAGCCCATGCCCTCTATTTATAGGTAATTTAGCTGCAGGTGTACCTACGGTTGAGCCGCAGGTGTACCAGAGGCAACCCGGGTGGGCCCAGGTTTTTTGGGTCGGGTCGTCTCAAAGTACGTGCACTCGGGCATTGTAATGTCCACTCAAACTTTTAGAAGTGCAATCCGGGCATCCGTTCGAGGTATACAGAACCTATTTCGGACCGCCGTTGTCGAGAGTTGTACGATGGCATGGGACTAGAGTTTTTACGAAGTCTTTGAAGATGGGATGATGCCCTCCGGTCTTCAAGCTTCAACTTTCATCCGTTACCCCGCACAATAGTCACTCGGGATTGGTTAGTCTTGTGGGACATTATTGCGTAGAGATGTTAAGATGATGTGGCATGGCATCGTGTTGGCGAGATGACGATGTTGGCCCTCATCGGTGTTATCGCTGGATTGGGCTGATAAAGCAGACGTTGCTCAGGCTTCGCTGAGATTGGACTGCTGCAATTTGTTAAAGGTCCTCATTGTCATCTTTGAGGTGTGCCTGTCTTCCCGATGTTATTTCGGTTTGCCGGTACAGTGCATCTCGTTGTGAGCGCTTTAGATTGAAGCTGGTCGCATTTGAAACAAGCATTTCCGGGGTTATCACCGAAACTGCATTCCTTGGGGTTATCACCAAGGTTGGTGGCTATTCCCATGGTTGGGACTAAGACTGGATATCTCAGGGTGATCTCCGAGATTAATCGGTCTTCTCCGAGGTGTGTTCTGGTATTGTATCTGCAGGCCTCGGGGTTATCTCCGAGGTTAGAATTGTTACTCCCAAATTGCGATCTGAGGTTGATGCTGAACTTCCGGTAGTATCCGGCATGGATTTGGATTGTCTTTCAGGGTTTCCTCTTAAAAGATGAATCTGTCCTCCTGCAATGTTAGTGACAGTAGTACAGAAAATTTCGAGTGTCTATAGATTCCCCTCTTTATCATACTCATGCATGGCGATGCATGGGTAGGATAAAGAATCCTAGACACTTGAAACGCAACAAGACAAACATGGTACTATGGATAGCAACATTATGCAACTGTATGATGCATGTGTACGGGGTTGTAGCCCAACACGCTGGGGATGATTGATGGCTCCCTGTTGCTTCAACTGGGGATTTGGCAATGATGACCAGATTTGATGTGTAATCTGAATCAGTTAGGATGTTGATGTTGGATTTATCACCAAATTCCTGGGTCTTTGATTATGACTTGATCCTGAAGATGTACCTCTTATGTGTAAGAGATCTATGGGGATAAAGCTTGATCTGTTTGAGGATATGTATAACATATTCCATCATCTATCCTCTTTGATAACATTGATTTTTTCCGATTAGTATTGCCAGAGTATGTCAAGATCCTGTTGAATTTATTGCCAACAGCAAATGTTGTCAGGGATGCCGGACCTTCGTCGACGTGTGAATCAACGGCTGACACTTTATGGGTAGCTTGTCAAGGTTGCTTGACATCCGATGTCGTGTAGATCACTGGAACATTGCGTTGTGACCCCCGCCTGGGATATGCTGGGGAATACGAGCAGTCGGGTGTGAAAACCTCGAATAGCTCTATAGCTCTGATAGGTTTAATCGCTATCGACTGAAATAACGTCAAGGCTACTTGACCTTCGCTGATTTGTGGGTCAACGGTTGAGCATGCGTTGTTACTCCCACCGGAGATATACGTTGTAAACCCCGTCGAATTGCATTATATTTGAACTCCGCGTCTGAGACATACGTTGTAACCCCGTCGGGGACATACTCAAACCCGTAATCACAGATCAGACTGCATAAGGTATTGCCGGATGTGGTTTGTAACAAATGAGATCATTGGCAAAGTATACCTCGTGTTCGGGTGACCACCAATGAGAGATGTACAGACTCAAAGTTTCATCTGAGAAGACCAGGATTGCATGTTATTTGCTCAATCGCGTGGCATTTTTATTCCCGATTTGACCTTTCTAGTTTGCAAGAACTCCTTTGTAACTCGAACTGGACTGAGCCGGAGGGGTGGGGCCCACATAGGGGTGCCATAGGTGTTTGTTGGGTGTATGTGACCCATTTCCCTGTATTTGTAGCTATATAGAGATGATGTATTAGATGATGATATACTTAGGAATGTATGCATAGTTTTTCCATTCCCTATATCATATTGCCATCTATTATCTGCTATGCATGTATCATGTTATGCATATGTATGTATGTCCAGAGATATTCTCAGATTGACCTGGATGGTCTTATGGCGATGTGGTCCGCACAGATGTCTTCTTCATTAGCTTAGTCAGATAGATCATACCCCACCGCCAAGAAGTGGAATTGAGTATCGCGATCATGGTATGATAGCATGTCACCACCAGCATGTGGTGACCTGTATAGGGATGTGGTTTGTGGACTGGATGCTAGAGCATTGGCTACCGACAGGCGAGTATTCCGATTTGGTACCCATGAGTTGACTCCTACCTGAGGAGGAGTATTTACGATTGATGATGCTTCCTTTAGATGAGACTTGCGTGTATCCGCTTTGGGAGACATGAGTAGACGGTTCATGACGCTCATAAGATCATGGTAGCAGAAGCAAAGGCAGATTTAGTGACATCTAGCCATGTGATATCCTGCGTTTAAGTCAGAGATGATGATTTGGCTCTAAGGATAGCTATTCATGACATTCCGGATTTCACCTTGACCGGAGGATCACCGGCGTTGGCTGTGGTTGATGTATCATTCATTGTCGTATTTATCGTATGTCTATATGCCATGTTACATGGATAAGATAGACATAGGTGTCATTATAGTCGTGAGAGCTCTTAGGGAGGGTCGTACCATTGTACCTATGATTATAGCAGAGACCTCGTGGTCGAGATCCCATCACTTGACTTATCCAACAGGAGTTTTTACGGGTAGTTCGGTCATGCTGTATGTGTGGTTTATGTCACACTTGAGACCGATTGGCACTCGCATCGGCATGGGTATTGGTTCACCCATGATGTAGCCATGTCATACTCCTTTTCACCATCGTCGAGTGTATAGATGCTCTGTCTCGGTCCGCATTTTTGGCGTATATCGAGATCCATTTAGCATATTGTCGTGTTCGGGCTTTTTCGCCATATGACTTCATTACTCACGTTCCGTGCATGGACTTCCTCCTCCGGGTCGGGCTTAAGGGCGTGACTACTTATCACCCATGGGCCGTGATGTCAGTTCGACCAGCCTCGTGATTTTCATCCTTTTGAGGGGCACAGTCGCTCGTTGACTTCTCGATATCTCTCAGTAGAGGACCAATCCCGTGTGTGTGCTTATTGGGATCGGCGTGAGATAGCTGCTTTTTCTGTCAGTCATTCTGGTTGTTCTGTAGAGTATTCCGCATGGATGGAGACAGAGATTTTATCGGCTGCAGCAGTATCTGTAGTACTAGATAGTGAGTCAGACGATGTAGAGCCTATGGAGGACCTCGATTCCTACATCGAGGAGGAGCCCGCTACTGGGTTTCCAAAGATTTCTCCGGATTCTCCCAAGATCAAAGATTGTTGTGATTCAAAGACTCAAGATCGACTTTGAGTAGAGTCTTCATCCGATGACCTTTGAGAGAAATCAGCTCGATCTATGATGTTGATCGCCTCTTGAGGGAGAGACGCAATTTATTAGAGAGAGACGAGGCATTAGCTCGTAGAGATGTCGCTGTTGTTGAACGGGATGAGGCTAGATCAGCCAGAGACGCAGTGATAGTTGAGCTGGATAGTGTCATATCTGCCCGGGATGTAGCCGTCATAGATAGTACTACAGTGAGATCCCTTACCACTGCCATGATTGCAGAGATGAGCGCATATATTGATGATCATATGGTCACCATGCAGATGGCTGCAGATCTGTTGGGTCGTGTGGATATTCTCGTACAAGAGACCACAGCTTCACCTCCTTCTTCTAAGAGGGACGCCATGTTGGGCTTGTTAGCTCGCATATACCCTGACTTGTAGATGAACTTGTATTTACCTGCACAGACTAGCCTAGCCATTTTGTCATGTACAGTTTATATTGTATATATATCAAATAGCATTATATATATGACAGGGAAATATATTTTTAGATCACTTCCCTTTTAGATATGCCTTGCTATTTGCTTGATATTTTGCTCCGGGCCGCTTTGTGGCTTGTGGTCTTGATGTATTCTCAATTCTCCGGGTGGATGGACATTGAGTTGTCTCTGGATAGTTCGAATGGATCATCGATCTACATGTGTACCCCTACCATCTTTAGTGTCTTGGGGACCTGTTTCAGATGGAAATATGGAGAGGAGTGTGGCTTTCCTCTCCGAGATCGACCGCACTACGATGGTCGCTAGTACTTCTATTTAGGAGAAGCCTAGTTAATTCCACCTCTTATGGATTGGTGTTGATCTTTAAGGTATGACCGCAGACTTAGATGGTCATTTGAATCTCCTATTTGTGAGGAGTTAGGTAATTCCACCCCTTCGTCCAAGTTTAATGAAAATGTAGTGGATTGAAGGAATCCAAAGACTACCGGTTGACAATGGTTTGTGTTTTGGTAGGGGTGAGACCGAACCATGAATGGTCGCCACGCACTCCTATTGAAGAAGAGGAGATCAGTCTGCAGTAGTTCAACCCGGTGTAAGAGGTTCAATCAGATACATTTGAAATGGTGTAGGAATGTTTTTGTTGTTTTATGAGGAGAAGATGGTAGAAATGTTTTTGTTGTTTTGTTTTATTACGACCGCCATATGAAATGGTTGCCCACGCATCTCTATTGAAGAGGAGATCGTCGACATAGTTCGCCCCTGTATGGCAGAAGAAAAGCGTAATCCCATGCGCAGGTCGAAAAAAGGGAAGAGAAAGTTTAATCCTAGGTTGAGGATAAACTGCAGGTATAAGAAGTTTGATCCCATGTATGGGTAGCCAAACTGCAAACGCGAGAGGTTCAATCTGTAGTGGGATGACCTAAGTCATAGGAACTCATAGGAGAAAGCCAGGCTGATAGCTTTGAAAAGTATGTTTCTATGAGGGGCAAAGTGTAGAAAAGTTGTATGTGGTAAAGGGTTAAAGAACCGGAATGACTGATGATCTGATGGTCCAACACTAGGGTGTTTGCTGGTTACTTTAGACATAGTACTGTTTCACAGTGTCTGAGATGATGAGTTGTGAAAATTCATCGCCGTCCATTTCTTGTAATCTGAGAGCACCTCCCGACAATACTTCTTTGACAATAAACGGGCCTTCCCAGTTAGGAGCGAATTTTCCCTTAGATTGATTTTGGTTGTCAAGGATCTTCTTCAAAACCAAGTCGTGCTGTTTGAACTGCCGTAGTCGGAGTTTTTTGTTGTAGGATCTGGCGATCCTTTATTGATATAACTAACCATGGAAGATAGCCGCAGTTCGCCTTTCGTCTATCAGAGACAACTGGTGATACATGTCTTGTACCTATTGGTCTTCATCCAACTGAGCATCTATTAACACTCTGAGGGATTCTATTTCAACTTCTATGGGGAGCACTGCTTCCATCCCATAGGTTAAAGCGTAGGGGGTTGCCCCAGTGGAAGTGTGCATTGAGGTTCTGTAGGCTAACAGCGTCAGAGGCAATAGGTCGGGCCAATCTTTGTGGTTGGCGGACATCTTTTGCATAATCTTCTTGATGTTTTTGTTAGCCGATTCAACCGCATCGTTCATCTTCGGACGATAAATGACGGAGTTAAGATGTTTGATGTGGAATTTACCGCATAGCTCCTCCATCATTCTGTTGCTGAGGTTCTTAGCATTGTCTGACACAATCACCTCTGGTTGTCCATATCGACAAACAACATTGTTTTTGATGAAAGCAATGATGACTTCTTTAGTAACTCTAGGGAAGGAGGCTGCTTCTACCCACTTGGTGAAGTAGTCGATCATGGTGAAGATAAATTGATGACCATTACTGGCTTTAGGCTCAATGGGCCCGATAACGTCCATTCCCCACATTGAGAAGGGCCAAGGTGAACTCATATTGTGGAGTTCCCATGGAGGGGCGTGTATAGCATTCCCATAAATCTGGCATTGATAGCATCTCCTGACGTGGTCATTGTAATCAGCTTTGAGAGATAGCCAATACTGTCATGTCCTGAGGACTTTCTTGATAAGGAGGGGGCCACAAACTCCACCATGGATTTCATCCATAAGCCTTTGGTCTTGATCTTTATCTAAGCATCTGAGGAGACCTAGTCCTGCATCTCTTTTGTAGAGCGCATCTCCACTCAGGTAGAATTTCATAGCAAGTCGATGGATCCGCCTTTTCTCAGTCGGGCTCGCCTCAGCGGGTGTAGATCCATCTCGTAGATATTCCTTGATATGCTGATACCAAGGATGTTGGATGGGAGGTAGCTCATCCGATACTTCTCCAACGTAATTCCCATAGGCTATGGCCTTGTGCAGGGAAATTGTGACGCTTGGAAAATGTTCCTTGTCTAATATGCGAATCGGGGAGGCCAACGTTGCTAATGCGTCCACAAAGTTATTCCTATTACGAGGAATGTGTAGAAAGGAGATTTCTTTGAACTCCAAAGCCATCTTCAAAACCTGCCGATGGTAGGGCAGCAAATGTAGTCCTTTGGTTTGATAGATCCCAGTGGATTGTCTGATTACCAACTCTGAATCTCCAAGGACAGTTCCGTCTGATGCCCATTGAACGGGCAAGTTTTAGCCCCATGAGACAGCCTTCATACTCGGTCATATTATTGGTGCTGCCAAATCAGAATTTGACAAGAACGGATACCGCTCCCCGCATTAGATACTAGAACTACTCCAGCTCCAGAACCTACTATATTAAACCCATCAAAATACATCTTCCATGGTAGGCATGCCAGATCGTATTGATGGTGTTGCTACACTGTCATTACTCCTTCATCGAGGAAATATGTTTCCAAGGGTTTGAAATCCCCTGAAGGTGCGGCGGCCAGTTGATCCACATTTCCTTGACCTTTGATGGACTTTTGAGTCACATACACGATGTCAAATTGTTGTAAGATCAACTGCCATCTGGACAGCCGACAATTTAACATCGGTTTGTGGAACACATATTTGAGAGGATCCACGCGGGATATGAGATGGGTTGTGTGACCATAGAGGTAATGTTGTAACCTCATGGAAGCCCATGCTAAAGCACAACACGTCTTTTCAATCAGAGTGTACTTGTGTTCACTGCTACTGAACCTTTTGCTGAGGTAATAGATAGCTCATTCTTGGCCTCTATCGTCCTTCCATCCCCAAAGACGCAAATTTATATCATTATCACTTACGTACAGGTACATGAACAGGGGAACATCATCCCTGGGTGGTACCAAGACGGGAGCTTTGACTAGCTGTTTTTGATTGTGAGGAAGGCATTTTGACATTCATCATTCCATTTCATGGAGGAGTTTTTCCTTAATAGCTTGAAGATTGGTTCACAGGTTGCTGTGAGTTGGGAGATAAACCTGCTAATGAAGTTGATTCTTCCCAAAAATCCCCGTATTTCCTTTTCTGTCTGAGGAATAGGCATTTCCGTGATGGCTTGGATTTTGGCAGGATCCAACTCAATCCCTTTATGGCTGACTAGAAATCCTAGCAACTTGCCTGATTTAACGCCAAAGGCGCATTTAGTTGGATTCACCTTCAAGTTGTACTTATGCAACCTGTTGAACAACTTTCTGAGATGGTCTATATGGTCATTCTCCCTCCAGGACATGACAATGATGTCATCCACGTAGATCTCGATCTCTTTGTGAATTAAGTCGTGGAAAAGAGCCATCATAGCTCGTTGATAGGTGGCTCCGGCATTGATTAGGCCGAATGACAACCGTCTATAGCAAAAGGTTCCCCAAGGCGTGATGAAAGCAGTTTTCTCACGATCATCCTCAGCAACAATGATCTGGTGGTACCCTGTGAAGCAATCTACAAAGGAGTACATGTCGTATTGCGCAGTATTGTCAATGAGAATGTGGATAAATGGCACGGGAAAGCTATCTTTTAAGCAAGCTTTGTTCAAGTCCCGGTAATCCACACAAACTCGCACCTTCCCTCTAGGTTTAGGCACAGGCACAATGTTGGATATCCACTCAGGATATGTAGACACCATGATGATGCCAGCTTGAAATTGTTTCACAATTTCTTCTTTTACCTTTAAACTCCACTCAGGTTTCAATCGCCTGAGCTTTTTCTTGACTGGCTTAAATCCCTCTTTAATGGGAAGGCGATGAAGGACAATGTCAGTGGACAAACCCACCATGTCTTCATGAGACCATGCAAACACATCCTGGAATTGGGTTAATAGCATAACCATGTCATTCCGTTGGTTTGGGGTAAGGTCCGAACCAACTGGATTAACTTAGGGTTTTATAAGGTCCTAGATTGAAAGAAGTGGTTTGATCAAGGTTGGGTTTAGGTTTGTCTTTGACCCATTCTTGAATTACGGAGGCACCTCAATGTCATCCTCAGATATCCATCAATTTGAATTTATCTCTACATCAAAGGTATAATCCTTGTGGAGAAGAGGCATCGTATCAGCAAGTACAGGCATGTCTAAATTCAGAGTCCTGAAACAAAATATGCTTTCACTTAATATATATGAAATGTGTTGATCATATATAGTGTTAGCACATACTAACAAAATAAACTGCTAATACTGTACAGAAAAGTAAGCAGTTATTATATCTACAGGGCAGAAAGAGTTTCTGCCCGCTTTACCCTTGTCGACCAATGCAAGGAATGTTATTCCAATTGGCAAGAACAAAGTCTGGGTGGACCGCAGTGATGGAGGGATTGTCATCATCCTCCCTGTCCCGAATGATGGCTATTATGTCTAAGAAATCATCGTCTGAGGTGTATCTGTTGGTATGTTCATCATGAACGATGATGCGTATGCCCGACATCATTCATATGACGTCTTGCTTGATTCTTCGTTCCTCTTCTTCCCCTATGAGATTTGGAACAAAGACTTCTTTCTCCTTCACTGGTACCGGCTTGGGAAATAATATAGCCATTACTTTGGCTGGCACCTTTACAAGAGGTTGTGCGGACTCATAGTTTGAAGGCAAAGATAAATGCCACATGGTTGAAGCTGAAGGAATCTGCTGATGTTTATGAGGATTCCTATGACTAGAACTGGCAGAATAGCCTAGTCCAGCTGTTCCAACTTGCTTGGTTGATAAAATTGGGTATTTGATACCCTGGAAATCTTTACCCAACCCTTGTCCCGGCTTATGACCCAACGACATGATTTCTTGAGTAGCCGACATTACCTCGGCAGAAATCTTGAGTTCGGGCAATGGCGTTCCAATAGCATGGTATTGGGTATTGCTTATTTCTAAAGCATGAAAACTGACTGGTTCAACGCTCAGATTGGCATTGATGAACCAAGATGTCCCCGTGTTGAGGACACTCGGTTCGGGCCGTTGATCGTGATAAAGTTATTGTTGATAATGTATTTCAACCGTTGATGAAGAGTGGAGGGATCGCTTTCAAACCATATGAATCCATGGTCGTCCCAAGAGCAAAAGTTGTATCCTAAGTCTATTTTGAGCACATGGAAAGATACGCAGAATGTGTGAGGACCAATTTCGATTAGCAGCTCAATTACTCGGACCAAATTTCGTCGGGCCCCATCAAAAGCTTTGATGATAGTGTAGCTACTCCGAATTCGGTTGAGATTGATATTCATCTTCACCAAGGTAGCGTATGGACATATATTTAGAGAGGAACCTCCATCTATCAGGACTCCAGCTAGCATGTATCCGGAGGACAAGACCGCAATGTGCAACGACTTGCAATGACCGGTCCCTTCGGGCGGTATGTCATCATCAGTGAAGGATATCACATTATTGTTGAAAATGTGATCAACCATATGTTGAAATTATTCCGTATCAACTGATGTCGGCAGATGGGCTTCTTCTAAAACCTTCAACAAGACCTTCCGGTGATTCTCGGAAGTTAGGACCAAGTCCAAAATTGATATTTGTTGTGGAGCTTCTTTCAAGCTTAAAACCACCGTGGCTTCGTTATGACCCATAGTGCGGAGGAATTTTTCAATCTTCTCCATGAGTATTTTCCCCTTTGATTTGATGGTAGACTTCATCACTCATTGGGGAAGATACAGTGGATTTTCCTTTGACATTGTAGCAGTTGTATGTGAGGTAGATCCTTCACCTTCTTCATAATTCCACGGAACTGTGTGCAAGCTAACAATAGGATATTGTGCTCTGCACGGCAAGTTAATTGGCTCGGGAGCGGCCACTTTCAAAGGGTCGTTGCCTCCCTTGAGTTGAATTATTGGCATTGTGAGTGATTTGCTAATCCTATCAGTTTCATTGGATATGACTGCTACCATACTCTTCCACTTAGTAGGGGCTGCATCTTCACTTGCACGTAACACAGTATCGTTGTCTGCTAGGCGTAGGACACCACTGTCAATTAGATTTTGGATAAGGTGGCGGAGTGCCCAGCATTCTTCTGTGTTGTGACCGTGAGACTGGGAATGATATTGACATACTCCATCAGAATTGTACCGTCCCGAATGGGGGTTGCTTGGAGGTAGAAGGGAGCTGATCCTTCCTTCATTGATTAACATATGAAGGATTTCCTCCATAGGTTGGCCCAAATATGTGAATTCCCTTTTGTTGGCAAAATCCCGACGGGCCTTGGCATTTGCTCTCCTTGTCACTTTGTCTTCCAGCATTTCATTTTTTGAAATTGATGAGGGAATATTCATGACAAGGGGTAGGAGACTGGCATGCTCCAGGCTGATTAATTGACGTGTCACTTAATGTTGATAAATCACCAGTTCCGTCAATTGTTAAATTTGCTTGCATAGAGCTTTCATCTTTCGTTCCATTGTGAACTGGAACTTGGTATAATCCCATTTGTCATCACTGTCTTTGGGGGTTTGGGAGGATTCATAGCTGAAATTGGAACTCCGTCCATTGCTCCAATTGATCATGTTGACCTCTTCTTCTTTGTGCTGAGGAAGAGGGTTGTCTTGAACATGAGGTTGATCTGGTTTGGTAACCACGATCTCCCCATTGTCTATTAGGTCTTGGATCTTGTGTTTCAAGTCCTAACAATCCTGAGTATCATGTCCAGGTGCCCTGGCATGATAAGCACATTTCCTAGCAGCATTGAAACCCTGTCCATTAGGGCTGGCTGGTGGAAGAAGATGCATAATTTTCTTCTGTGTTGTCAGAAGAGTAAGAATGTTCTCGAGGGTATCCCCTGAGGGTGTAAACACTCGAGAGTGTTTGACTTCTCCACCTTTTGGTATTGGAGGGTTCGCAGACTGTGCTTGAAAGGGAGTGTAGTTTTTCCTTTGAATAGGCATGTTCTGATTGCCTTTTTGCCCCTGTAGTATCAGGGAAACATCTTCTTCTTTCTTTTTATGGACCCTCCGGAGGTTGTTCCCATAATTTCCAGATTGGATGTGATTAGCAACAGCTTTGAGTGCAGCTACGTCTTGAATCTTTCTAGACTTTAATCCCATCTCAGCCATCTCCCCATGTTTGACCATTTCAGAAAATGGTTTGTCGATGCCGGCTAAAACTCTCTCATAGAAGGGAGCTTCAGTATGTCTATGAAAGTCATGACCATCTCGATTCTATCATGGAAGGACTAACTTGGGCAACCAAAGCGTCTCTACCTTTGAGCATACTCTCCGAAAGACTCGTTAGATCTGTTTCTTGATCTTGGTAATTTGATCCGATCAGAGCCATCCGAGACCCGAAAGTTTGTATTTGTGTGAGAAAGCACGCGCTTAAGACTTCCCAGCTATGGATCTTTGAATTGTCTAATCTTTTGTACCACGAACGGATTTTTCCAGTTAGACTTTTTTGGAATAATTGCATTCTAAGTTTTTCATCCTCTGCATAAGATCCAAGTTCTCCAATAAACACCTTTAAATGTGTGTAAGGATCTCCTAACCCGTCATATTTTTCAAAATCAGGAGTTTTAAATTTTTCTGGATAATGAACACCGTGAAAATGCAAAGATCAAGATATGAAACACTCCAAGTGTGTTCCAATTCCTTTGATAATACGAAGGGTCTCTTCCATTTGGAGGACTTTCTTTTGATGTCACCGTTGTCCGGGTCTCCAAAGTGGGATGGGCAAAGATCATGAGTTTTTTGGTCGTATCCAACTGTAGTTCGGTATGGTAATGATCGGATTCCTCCTTATGTGGAGGATTCAAAGATGTACTGGTATTTTGGACCATGATTAGGTGGTGTAATTCTTTGAGTAGAACAGCCAAATCTGTAATTTGCTTGGTTAATTCGTCGAATTCTTTGCGAGAAACTGGATTAAGCTCAGTCTGGTCGGATGACGACATGATTGACTGTAGGCCTGTTGCCTTTTTGGACTTTGACCGGGTAGTAGGTCCGATTAATTCCCTCCGAAAGACTTACATAGTTTAGTCTTTAGGGGATGTGAATAATAACATGCTATGTGATGTGTCCATTTTAGGAATTTTATCCTGCACAACGGATGTCAGTTGTTTGTATGTGTACACATTTCTTCATATTTCTCATTACATGGAGATATATATGGAATGAAATTACAAGTAAATGTGTTTACAAGTAATTTGAAATGAGAGAGCATGAAGAGACTTTCCTCCATTTTGGGTTTATCAGAGGTTGATCTATCTTAGGTTACTCTCACGGCTTTTTGGCATGAAGGTTCACAAATCATCGCAATCTACTTGATGGGAAGTTAATCCGGTCTTTCAACTGGAGCGAATTTGGGTGGTGCCTTTCCTGAGCCTCGGAGAATTAGTCTTCTCACGAGTCCAGTAAGCAAACACCAACGGGATAGCCTCCTGGTGGAGGGACCACACAATATACATTCACATACATCGTGTCTCACCGTATGAAAATGATGACATGTGCGAAGCACTAATATCACAAGCAGATATGGTGCGAAGCACTAATATCACAAGCAGTTATGGTGCGAAGCACTAAGTGCAATAAGGAAATGCATTCGTACACATTCATCAAATGATGCAACATCCACACACAAGCAGATAACAATTTTTAAAAGATTGAAATAGCGGCTTAAGTCCTCTTACTGGAGTCCCCAGCAGAGTCGCCACCTGTCGACGTCGGGATTTTTGGATGTCCCTTTCCGTTACTTGTTCTTTGGTGTTCTCATTTTAGGTGAGATTTGTTTGAAAAACAAGTGAAAAAGGTCCGACATGTATAATGTCGACGATGGACTGTTAAGAGTCGCCAGTTGGTTTTTTAAATGGTTGTACCAACACAACCGAGAAAAGGTTTGCACATTGACCCAGTGATGTGACACTGCTAAACGGGTCGGTGAAACCGAGATTTATTAAGGTTCGAGGACTTGGTTATGCGGGGGGAAGGTGTTAGGCACCCCCCGACATCCGTGTTACCACGGTGACCACCTCTTTTCAAGAAACTGTTATCTGAATGTGTGTGTGTGTGTGGGTCAATATGCTATTTATTTGGAAGTAGTGTGAGGCCTAGTTCGCACCTATATACACAAGGTTTGAATTTATGTAAAAATTCAATTTTAGCAAGATATGACAGCGATGTTTTATAAAAAAGGTTTTTCAAACCCTGATGCTCAATAGTAATTGAGACCTTTTACACTCCAATTTTTTATTAAGTGCTCAGCTTGATTGATTTTATTTGACAAATGCGAGGCATCCGTATGAAAATAATGTACAAAATAATGCCGACTTCCTCGTGGGTATGGAAACCATCTGAGTAAATTCAGACAACGCATAATAATTTACAAGCTGCTTACTGCTAAAAATGTCCATCACGGGAACCGAATCTAGATCGAATTTGATGAATCTGTGATCACATGATTCCTAGGCGCACATAATATATATATATATATATATATATATATATATACAGACATGATCACCAACCACGAAGCACCTCCATGGGGGATCAGAAATGTAAATAAAGCTATTAAAAGCTATCGGCGACCACAGAGGAAACTCCAAAGAGACGTAAACGTAAATAAAGTCAGAATACTGGCCAACCGCCACGAAGGATACTCCAGGCAGGACAAAATGTAAATAAAGCTATATTAAAGCGATCAAGCGCCACGTAAGTAAACTCAGGCAGATTTAAACGTAAAGAAAGTTGTAAGCGATCAACCACCACGTAAGTAAACCTGTGGGACGAAATAAATATATATATATATATATATATAAGCATAAACGCATGCCGGATGTAAAATCCAAGCTCATCGAGCGTAGTTTGACCACAGCTCATATATATATATATAAGCAATAAACGCACCGGATGTAAAATCCAAGCTCATCGAACGTAGTTTGACCACAGTTCATATATATATATATATATATATATATATATATATATATATATAGAATAATAAACGCATGCGGATATAAAATCGAGCTCATCGAATAGAGTCCCACACACGCAGTTAATATATATAAATATATATATATATATATATATATATATATATATATATATATATATACATTTATATATATTAAAGCGAAGAAACGCACTGCATCAAGTTCAGGCTCATCGAACTAAGTTACTACACGATTAATATATATAAATGTATATATATATATATATATATATATATATATATATATATTAAAGTAGTAAACGCACTGAATCAAGTCTAGGCTCATCGAACAAAGTTTGACACACGCTTAATATATATAAATATATATATATATATATATATATATATTAAAGCAATAAACGTATTCAAATCAAGTTCAGGCTCAATCGAGGCATAACTCGATGGTGTTAGTCGATATATATATATATATATATATATATATATATATATATATATATATATATATATATATATATATACAAGTTCAAAACAAAACCACTGGACTAAAGTTCAAGCAAATGCGCTGTAACACGACTCTCAACGTGAAGAAGGGTGCAAAAGAGATGAAGAAAAGACTCTAAAGTGTGTGAGTAGAGGCTTACGGTGACCGCCAAAGAAGACTTCTATATCTTTAGAGTGGGTAAACACTGACTTTTGTAGGTACAAAAGGGCTATATATGAGCTCAATGTGTTTAAAAGGGGAAAGTACACTGCATTGGGTGAGTGCAGAGCAAATTGGGCAGGGATTCCTCGCCTTTTTCTCTTGCAAAATGGGCAGCCCAAGCCCTCTATTTATAGGCAATTTAGCCGCAGGTGTACTACCTGGTGAGCCATGTGTGTACCAGAGAAGCTAACGGGTGGGCTCAGTTTTTGGTCGGGTCATCCCAAGCACGATATCTTTAGCAATCGTAATGTCCACTCGAACTTTTAAAAGTGCAATCGTGGCCTCCGTTTGAGGTATCTGTAACCTATTTTGACCGCCGTTTGTCGAGAGTTGTACGATGGCATGGGACTAGAGTTTGTACGAAGTCTTTGAAGATGGGACGATGCCCTCCGGTCTTCAAGCTTCAACTTTCATCCGTTACCCCTCACAATAGTCACTCGGGATTGGTTAGTCTTGTGGGACATTGTTCCGTAGAGATGTTAAGACGACATGGCGTGGCATCGTGTTGGTGAGATGACGATGTTGCCCCTCACCGGTGTTATCGCTGGATTGGGCTGATAAAGCAGACGTTGCTCAGGCTTCGCTGAGATTGGACTAATGCAATTTGTTGAAGGTCCTCATTGTCATCTTTGAGGTGTGTCTGTCTTCCCGATGTTATTGCCGGGCTGGTACAGTGCATCTCGTTGTGAGCGCCGAGATTGAAGCTGGTCGTATTTGAAACAAGCATTTTCGGGGTTATCGCCGAAAATGCATTCCTTGGGGTTATCACCAAGGTTGGTGGTTATTCCCATGGTTGGGACTGAGACTAGATATCTCAGGGTGATCTCCGAGATTAATCAGTCTTCTCCGAGGTGTGTTTCGGTATTGTATCTGCAGGCCTCGGGGTTATCTTTGAGGTTAGAATTATTACTCCCAAATTGTGATCTGGAGTTGATGCTGAACTTTCGGTAGTATCCGGCATGGATTTGGATTGTCTTTCAGGGTTCCCTCTTAAAAGATGAATCTGTCCTCCTGCAATGTTAGTGACAGTAGTACAGAAAATTTCGAGTGTCTACACACGGTTTTTCATAGCAAGGATCTCAGCATATATGGGAAGATATGGTATGCCTTCTTATATGTGAAACTGTTTCCGTCGACACACACATCGGACGTGACCATAGAAAAGGCACTACTTCTATATGCGATTATGCAAGATTTCATCATCGACGTCGGGGCCATAATCAATTTTTCAATTCGTCGCTGCTTACGCAGAAATTTCTCGGGCGGCTTGCCACACCCATCACTCATTTATGGGTTGTATCGTCAAGTGGGTGTTATATGGTCCGATGATGAACCCACTCAGATGTCGCTTCAGCTACTAGATTCCAAAATGATTGTGCAGTATTCGGTGTTGGCCGGGGGTGATTCCCATCCTAGAGGATTAGGCTTTATTTTTCCATCAGCGTCGGAGGACGAAGTTGATGTTGAAGACACCTCGGATGATGAGGATGCGACGATGGGAGAGCAAGGAGCAGAGGCGGAACCACCATCCGACGCCATATCTAGCCCTCAATTTCTTACTTTGCAACGCCAAATGGATGAGCACAACAAGGGAGCACGACGGGAAAAGCGGCGACTCGAAGCTAGGCAGGACCACATGTTTGAAGCATGAACTTATCGTTCACATCATTAAACACGACGCTCCAAAGCTTCAACCTAATGCTCAATTTCCACTAAGTGACTCTGATGAAGAAGAACACAACACACCACCACCCCAGGCTTAAAGTGATTACAAGGAAGTCCTCATATTTTTATTGCTATATCTATACAATGAGGGCATTGTAATTGTCAAGTTTGGGGGATTTATTTTCATGTTTGCATTTCATGTTTGCATATTTAAGTTCATTAAGCTAGGTTTGCATAGTAGTTTATTGTTTAGTTTAGGTTGATCAATTGTTGCATTCATGTAATCATATAATTGCATAGTAGCTTAGGAGCATAAATAGTTTTTATTTAGTTGCATTCATGTGATGTTTACCCTATATATATATATATATATATATATATATATATATATATATACATATAAAAGAATTTAGTTAAATAATGTGTTAAAATTGCATATGTCCAGCAGTTGTTTTAGTTTATTTTATTTTGGCCAATGATGAGATTGAGATTAAGTCGACAGTTACAGTATTGATTATTAGAACCTTGATGTAGTTTCTATTATGAATTGGATCTTATTCTTATTTGAAACTGGTATAATACGGGTATCATGCTAATAACATCGGTGTGGACTAATTAGATTAAAATTGATACATAAAGAGTTTCTAAAGGATAATGCCAGTGTAAATGAGAAAAGGACAAGGATAGGCAGTGAAGACGAAGAATTGGGCAAGAACCTAAGTTTGGGGGGGGGGGGTTAAATGTGGGGTACATAAGCTTTATATTTATCTATATTTAATATATATATATATATATATGTCGTGACTAGTTTTGTTTCGGGGCCTTTTTTACTTGCGCAAGTACGCCCGTAGGGGTGTCTTAACACCTAGCGCCCTAAGGTCTTCTATGGTCTGGGAGTCATTGGTTGAAAGCTCGCTAAGGGGTAGCACTGTTAGCCTAATGAAATGAGACATTGCACAATCATGTAAAAAAAATGAAACAGGAAAAGAGCAAAAAAGCCCCCGTGAAAAAGAAAATATATATATATATATATATGTGATAATTTTATATATATATATATAAAGTATAAGTACCCTACGTGAACCCTTGATAGTGGTAATTGTTCAGTTTTAGTTGGAACTCGTCTGCTTTTGAATTTTTTGAGTTTGCTCTGTATGATTCCTAATAAGAGATTGCTTTATGTATTGAATTTGAATTAGTATCAGTGAGCATAGATGTTGATCATACACACACACACACACATACACACTATACCAGTGATAATGGTTTAAGATTCGAGGATTAGTAAGGAATTGTCGATTGGTTTTGGTAATTAAAAGTTGTGGTGTTTGCTTGATTTTCCTGAGGCCGGTGGAATAATTTTGATTCTATGACGCTGTTGGATTCAAAGACATATAGATTAGATGCATTACGTTTCATTGCATTGCATTGTATAGCATGTTATTTTGATTTGTGCTCGAAGACTAGCACGGTTTAAGTTTGGGGGATTTTGATAAGTGGATTTTATATCCATGAATTCGTTTCTAATTATTCAAGCTTATTCATTGTTAATTCCTTTCTTTTATGTTTATTTTTACTTGTTTATTTTTATTTTGTGTGTAGGGTGGTTGGTGTGGAAAGTGATAAAGAAAGGAGGCATTTGGAGTAACATCTTAGCAATTATGAAGAACAAGCAAAGTCAGAAGTCAATTGTGATAGCTTCGCTGTAAGGGCCTATTTTAGTTTTACACTTCACGGCTGGGGGTCCCAAACTGGGGTCGATAAACCAGATCCCGGCTTGTTTGAATTACTGTTAGAACGTGAACTTTAGTGCTTGGGATGTGTTTGGACTCTAAATGACATGTGATTTTGATCAGAATTCATGTGTTGGATATATATTGAGCAATGAATAACAAGATCATCACGATGAAAAGTAATTAACAGAGATTAAGGACATAATTTCATATTGAGCATTGGAGTGAAGAATTTAAAGAACTTTCATATCGATTGCGGATTAAGGCTAAAGTGAAGGGTGTTCTGCGTTATTCTTCTTCTTTAGTTTTATATTTGTAATTGAAAGGATGATATCTTTAATTTATTCAGTTATTATTTCATTTATGATGAACTAAATACTTTTTAGTCTGAAGACGGATCTTTAAGTGGAACGATGATTAATGTAACTTTGATTTTTAGTTTAATAAGCTATTATCCAGTTTATCTATATTAATTTGAGCTTGAATTTATGAATTGCCTGATCAACGATTCTTCGTGGACTTGTATGAATTTGAGAGATGAAATACGAGTCTAGTCTTAGTTAATATAGCACGTGTTCTCGAATTTTGTGAATGAACAGAATCTTTATGTATGTTAGGGTAGAGATACGCTTGACATCTCATGTAATCAGATAAAGGTCTTGAACTTAAACCTTCTTTAATTGTAATTCACATAGAGATATAGTGAGTTAGTTGATTAAGGTGTTTAACTTGATTCTATCTAATTTATGGATTTGAGTTAATACGGTATTAGTACATCGAGAGGTGGCTGGTTCTATATACGTGTTCTTGATTAATAAACTGGGATAGTAAGTTAAACTGGAATAAAGGTGTAATAATCAGAGTAATGCTTAGAGTGAAGTCGAAAGCCTAATTCTCCTTTATTTGTTTGAAAATTCAGTTTTTAAAATTTAGTGATTGTTTGGTTTTAATATTTTTAATACTTTTAGTTGCAAACTGGAAATTGATTAGTTTAATAGAATTAGGATTAATAGGATATTGGTAATTGTGAGAGTTAATTTCTTATTACAGTCTCTGAGGGAACGATACTCTAGTTACTATTATATTACTTGTTGACCACGTATGCTTGTGTGTTGTGCGTAATTAGATTTTACCCAACAAGTTTTTGATTTTGATAAGTGGATTTTATATCCACGAATTCGTTTCTAATTCAAGTTTATTCGTTGTTAATTCCTTGCTTTTATGTTTATTTTTACTTGTTTATTGTTATTTTGTGTGTAGGGTCGTTGGTGTGGCAAGTGATAAAGAAATGATGCATTTTGTGATGCCCCCAAAATAGGTATACATCACCCATTCTGAGTTGCCAAATACATGGTACAAAATTCAAATATAACTTAATTAATACAAATATTGTGTAAATACAACAAAACATATGCTGAGTGTTTTAACACGAATATTATCTTCTAGATAATATCCAAACTCAAATTCAATCTTAATACAATTATTATCACACTATTTCATAGAATAGTGAGGACTACTAAAACAACCATCTGGACCGTCACTCCGTTCTCCGACTAGTCACAGCTATATTCTCATTTCCTGAAGAGAACAATGAAAGCAAAGGGTGAGCTCAACTAGCCCAGTAAAGAATATTATGACTAAGATAATACAGAATAAATTATCGTTAGCTTTAAATAGTGTTAAACTGATAGAATATAATAGAAAACAAGTTTAACTGCAGCGGAACAAGCAATCCATTAGAAGAGTCAAGTAGGGCATGATATCTACTATCTTCTATGATTTAAAAAGTTTATCATCAATTTTATCGTTGAGACTCAGCTCAATAAATAGTCCACATCACTGAATTATCCATGCACTACGAGCCAAGGATATTCGGTTTATCACCAATGGTCATGATCATACCAACCACTGTCCATCAATGCACTACGGGCCAATGAGGACTTTTACCACATCATTTGTAACATTACGGGTCATGATTATACCGAATGATCCATGGTCATAATTATACCAATTAATAGTCCATCTATGCACTACGGGGCAAAGATGACTTTCATAATAATATAAACATGAGGATGATGATAATGATATACGAATTTAATTAAATGCAAGCAAAGGATAAATTCGAAAGATTTATAATTTAATTTATCCAAAATTCAATAATGTCCAAATTGTCAACATGATACTGCTTTGTGGAGTAAAATTCAAGAATAATATTGTATCAAAAATGATTTGGACCGAAAAAAATTCAATTTTTTATTATCATGAATAGTACCCCAGGTGAATAGTACCCGAGTGAATAGTACTTCGAGAATAGTACCCCGTGAATAGTACTCTGACATGAAAAGGTTAAAACTTATCAAGAATTCTCAGAATAATATTTTCATGAAAAAGATACTGGATGAAGCGCAAATATCAAGGATATTCTACTAATTTCAGGAATTATAGAAGCAATACTTACCATAGTAAGTTTAAATTTAGGAATATGAAATGAAATAATATCCCTTCCATACTATGGAGTATGAAAGAAAATAATATCATTTACCTTAGTAGAAATAGGATTTGATTGGAATATCGGATATTATTCTGAGAAAATCTTGCAGAAAAAACTACACTCAAAGTATCCTTATACTCAAGAAAATGCTCACAATACTATAGACTAAGAATTTCTGATTTTGAAGTGGTGTGTTGAGGAAGGAGGGGGTGCCCTCCTTTTATAGTGAAATTCGAAGGCATATAACAAAGCATTCCGCCAAATTTTTATTTTTTCTTCTTCTTCTACCTAACTTTTTCATTCAAAGCCTAACTTTCCTTCATTTTCCATATGGGTGGGGGCCACCCTTTGAAAACCAACTTTGCAAGCAATATCATCTACCAAATAATTGGCCTAACAATGCAATTCTTTCTCTGCAACCACCCAATTCCAAGATTGAGGGCCCAATTTTGAAAAACAAGTTTGCAGGCAAATGAAATGGCCACCCAAAAACAAAGCACACATGTAGGAAAAATTTCTTCCGCCCAACAACTTAGAAAAGCATTCAAGGAAAATTAAATCACATATATATATATATAATATTTTTATTTAAACAATTATAAATATTATAATAATATATTTGAATGAATATTTTATCGGAGAAATAATTGTAATTCCACAGAAAATATGCCAAACTTTCAACAATTATTTCATGCTAAAAATTCCTTCATTTAAATCAAATTTGAACCAATATCCACCACATAATAATTAATATTATAAGCTCACAATATCAATAACCAGATCATTCCCATGAAAGAGGGGGCTTTCTGATAAGGATTTATCCTTATTGGCGCGCAATTAGATAACCAAACCCCTTTCCTCGACAAAATTTTCTAAACATTGTCAATAATGCTAACTAATAATATGAATAATTATGTCGCATCAATTATTGATTTAATAATGTAAAATATTGTGCAGATGATACTGTAACAATAATTGATCAATAATATAACAAATTGTGCAACAATTAATGTGACAATTATTGAATAAAACTGAGTGACTTCTCACGTAAGCATCAATAATCAATGATACTGTACAATACCGTGTGCTACTATGCAACCACGCGTATTACTGTACTTTTATCACCGGGTATTTCAATATTTAACGGTAAAACTTTAACCGTTATTTTTATAAAAAGATATTTTTGTCGTTTTCTAACTCCGACAATAATTTCGTTATGGGGTCCACCAATGATTGTGTCGTCATACGAATATTCCCTGATAAAACGAATATTCCCCGACCAATCGAATATTTTATGACAACTTCCTTACTTTGCAAAATTTGTAAATATTACCCACAACTATAACATTATATCAAATCCACACCATAATATTCAAAAATAATATTTAAAGAAAAATTCATCTTTATTCATAAAAGTTGAGGTCTTACACATTTGGAGCAACATCTTAGCAATTATGAAGAACAAGCAAAGTCGACGTCACAGGATAGTTGTATGGCGGGCCCTATTTAGTTTTACACTTACACCCCGTAAAAGGAGGTCTTCAATTCTGGAGTCAGTAGCCTAACCCATCGTATGGTGGTGTTCCCTAACATATACCCAAGGCGGGGTCCCAAAACCCGATGTACGGCTTGTTTGAATCAATCGTTAAGCGTGGACTTTAGTGCTTGGAATGTGTTTGGACTCTAAATGATATGGGATTCAACCAGAATTCATGTGTTGGATATATATTGAGCAACGAACAACAAGATCATCACGATGAAAAGCAATTAACAGAGATTAAGGACAAAATTTCATATTGAGCATTGGAGTGAAGATTTTAAAGAACTTTCATATCGATTGCGGATTAAGGCTAAAGTGAAGGGTGTTCTGCGTTATTCTTCTTCTTTAGTTTTATATTTGAAATTGAAAGGATGATATCTTTAATTTATTCAGTTATTATTTCATTTATGATGAACTAAATACTTTTTAGGCTTAAGATGGATCTTTAAGTGGAACGATGATTATGTAACTTTGATTTTTAGTTTAATAAGCTATTATCCAGTTTATCCATATTAATTTGAGCTTGAATTTATGAATTGCCTGATCAACGATTATTCGTGGACTTGTATGAATTTAAGAGATGAAATACTAGTCTAGACTTAGTTAATATAACATGTGTTCTTGAATTTTGTGAATGAACAGAATCTTGATGTATGTTAGGGTGGAGATACGCTTGATATCACATGCAATCAGATAAAGGGCTTGAACTTAGACCTTCTTTAATTGTAATTCACATAGAGATATAGTGAGTTAGTTGATTAAGGTGTTTAACTTGATTCTATCTAATTTGTGGATTTGAGTTAATATGGTATTAGTACATCGAGAGGTGGCTGGTTCTATATACGTGTTCTTGATTAATAAATTGGGATAGTGAGTTAAACTGGAATAAAGGTGTAATAATCAGAGTGATGCTTAGAGTGAAGTCGGAAGCCTAATTCTCCTTTATTTGTTTGAAAATTCAGTTTTTAGAATCTAGTGATTTTAATATTTTTAATACTTTTAGTTACAAACTGGAATTGATTAGTTTAATAGAATTAGGATTAATAGGAAATTGATAATTATGAGAGTTAATTTCTTATTATAGTCTCTGAGGGAACGATACTCTACTTACTATTATATTACTTGTTGACCACGTATACTTGCGTGCAGTGCGTAATTAGATTTTACAAAATAAGTTTTTGGCGCCGTTGCCGGGACGGGGGTACGCGTAGAAAAAGCGAATTTTGTCCAAATTTGGGTTCAAGAAGGATTGGTTCAATCCGATTGACTCAAGGACTTCCAAGAGGACTTAAAGACATATATAGAGACTTATAAAAGGAGGAGAATAATATAGATTAGATTAGAAGGAGGATTCCATTAGATTATATTAGAGTAGATTAAGACAAAACCCTAGTTCTTGTTAGATTTGGAGATTGAAACAACTTGGAGACCATTGAAGATTCAAAGTAGGAGCAAGGAGGGAGCTTTAAAATTTACAGACAACAGATTCTATTTTCTTATCTTTTTTTATCTTTGTCTTTTAATGATTATTCAATTGTGGATTCTTAGTTTTAATTCAATAATCATGAACTAATTCCTTGTTTGAGATTACAATGGATCTTATTGTGTAGTTTATTTTAATATGCTTCACTATCAATTATTATGTTCTATTGTGAGGATTGTCTATTGTGATTTGGACTTAATTGCTTAATTGTCTAGCTAACAATTACCGTGATAATCTATATGAACTCAAGAGATGAAGTTTAGATTTAGATCTGATCATGATAGCATGTGTTTGTGATTTCTACATAGATGGAATTCATGATTCGTGTTTAGGATAGAGATATGCCTTTACGCCATATGTAATCTTATAGAGAACTTGTGCTTTAAATCCTTTTTAATTGTAATTCACATAGAGATATAGTGTATTAGTTAATTAGGGTGTCTTGCTTAATTCTATCATCTGTGGATTTAAGTGAGTATGTGTATTATGCATCGAGAGGTGATTTTATCTGCTTTAGTGTTCTTGATTAACAATTCAGGATAGAAAATAATTGATGTGAAGTGTGTTAACTTAAATGAAGTAATAAGTGAAGTTGTGATCTTAAATCTTCGTAATCTAATTTTTAATTAGTGGTAATTAGAATTAATTTAATTCATAATCTTAAATTGATTGTTTAAATAAAATTGGTTTGGTTAAGAGTTAGTATTTGGTAATTTATATTAATAATTTCTCGTGGGAACGATACTCTACTTTCACTTTATTACTTGTTGACCACGTATACTTGTGTGTCGTGCGTAATAGATTTTACCCAACAAGTTTTTGGTGTCGTTGCCGGGGAATTAGTTTAATATTTTTTTTGCTAATATTAGCTTCAATCAAATTAGTCTTAATTTAAACATTTTGTTTTCTTTTTATTTAATTCTCTCCCTATTTTTCTTTCTTTTCAGGTACCATGGATGGATGCAATTATCAATGGCCATACACAAATATGACTCCACCAAGGGACACATGAATTGATGGACTCAATGTATTATTTGCATTGTCAGCACAGATTGAGACACTTTCGAGGAAGTTGGACGCTTTGGCAGCACAACGTCGTCAAAGTGTGGTGGTTACTTATGATTATTGTGCTGGAAATCATCTGAGTCATCAATGCACCGTCAGTTTTGAGCCGGTACCATATAGTGGTGATTACCTCAATAACTATGTTGAACCTAACTATTACCGAGATTATGGGTATCACCCGAATTCTTCAGGGAGCTACATTTATTATGACCAATATTACGCTCCAAATCCATCATGCACACCAAAATTTTCATGTCCACCTCCATTGCCAGAAGAAGAAAAGCCAAATCTGAGGGATGTAATATTGAAGAGCATAGCAAACCTAGAGGAGATGGGGATTAGCCAAGAGCTGTCAACCCAAAATTTTAATAATCGGATGGAACAACTCATCACTACCTTAACCAATAGTCCTCAATACATGGCTTCCGAGACTGAAACAGAAAATTCAAGGATGGGGGAATTATTGTCCAAGTTCATAGCAGATGAGGTCAAATCAAAATCTTACGGATCAGATAGAGCAAATGACCAAAGCCGTAAGCAACCTTCCTCCAAACACTTGGCTTTATGACATGGATGACGAAATTGACGAAGAACCCGAACCAAATCTGCGACTGGATAAGCCAAAAGATATCAGAAGAGTGGAGACAATTGGGGATAATGAAATAGAGGTCGACGAAGATCTAAATGGGTTTCCACCATAGATCAAAGAGTCAGTCAGATTTGTAAAATCATGCCCACTTGGTAGTCATGTCATCGGCGAAGCTCTTGATGACATTAAAGCGAGTACAATTTTGAATCCATGGTGGGACGAGAAAGAGAAGATAGACAAAGAGCCCATTATGTGTGACAAGCTTCTATGCCCCAAAGTGATCACATACACAATGGAGAAAACACCTAGATGTTGGACATTCTTGAATGTGATCTTATCTAAACAAAGCATGCTAGGTGATTTTAATGCAATGGCTATCACAAAAGGGAACCTACCAAAAGCTACATTATTTTCGATGGATGGAGGGTTCCTCAACTTTCGAAGATGAACTGGATAGCGTTGACCAGACATAGTCATGCTGAAAGACTGTAAATCAAGCGTTGACTGGGAGGCAACCCAGAAATTTTTATATTTATATTTTTTACTAGTTTAATTAGTGTTGTTAGTTCGTCAAAAATTTAGGAGTTAATTTGCTTATTAAGTTCTCTTATAATCTAATCTATGTTGTCTCTCTTCATTGCAGGTATTGGAGGTTAAATGGATAGAAAAATGATCGTCGCCGCCAACGCCACCATCACCACAAGCTTAAATGATTACAGGGAAGTCCTCGTCCACTTCATGCTTTATTTTACAATGAGGACATTGTAATTGTTAAGTTTGGGGAAGTTAATTAGTTTAGTTTTGCATGTTTAATGTAGTTGTTTTAGTTTTGCATAAGTTGTCATGTTTGTTTAGTTTAGGATTATTATATGTTTGCATTCATGTAGTGTAAGTGCATAATAGTTTGCATAGCAGAGTAGTTGTAAATAGTTTTTATTTATGTCTATAAAAAAAATTCAAAAATATTAGTTAGTTACTATGTTCATTTGCATGAATCCAGTTGTTAGATAGTTTAAGTTTATTTTGGCTAATGATGAAATTGGAATTGAGTAGACAAGTATAGTACTAATTATTAGAGCTTTGACGTTATTATTTTTGTTATGAAGTGGATCTTTTCCTGTTTGAAACTGGTATAAACAATGTTAGCACGTTAGAGACAACTTTGTTGACTGGTTAAGTTTAAATTGATACATAATTGACTTCTTAAGGATAATACTAGTTTGAATGAATGAAAGATATGAAAAGGCGGAGATGACTAAATTTAGACAAAAACTTAAGTTTGGGGGAAAATTTTGGGATATATAAGCTTCAAAAAGAAAAAAGAAAAATGATAAAAAAAAAATACCGTGGCTAGTCTTGTTTCGGGGCCTTTGTTACTTGAGCAAGTACGCCCGAGGGAGTATCTTTACACCTAGCACCCTAAGGTCTTTATGGTCTGGGAGTCTTTGGTCGAAAGTTCGCTAAGGGGTAGCACTGTTAGCCTAATGGAATGAGACATTTCACAGTCATGGTAAAGAAAAAAAAATTAATAATAAATAAAATAAAATAAAAACAATAAGACGGGAAAAGAGCAAAAAGCCCCCATAATGCAAAGTAAAGCATAAGTATCCCGGATTGGACTCTTGAATTTGGTGGATGTTTAACTTTAGTTGGATTTAGCTTGTTTGTGAATTTTGTGAGTTGTCACTGTATGATGCCTTTAAAGAGATCTATTATGTGTTGTATTTAACATTATATCAGTTAGCATCGATGTTGAGCACACACGCACTATATCAATAATAACGGTTTAAGATTTGATGATTCATTAAGAAATTACTGATGAGTTTTGATATGATGTATTATCATGTTTACTTTATTTCACTGAGGTTAGTTGAATAGACTTGTTTCTGTCATTACTGATGGATTCGTAGGCATATAGATTAGTTGCATTGTATAGCATTGTTGTTTTGTGTTTTTGCTTGAGGACAAGCAAATGTTTAAGTTTAGGGGTATTTGATAAGTAAGTTTTATACCTACTTATCTGGTATCTATTACTTAAATTAGTTTGCTTAATCTCATGTTTCTTAGTTACTTTTCATGCATTTTGTGTTCGTTTTGTAGATTATATGCTTGGGAGCTAAAATCATAAAGAATTAGTATGAAATCGTAAAGAAAAGCAATCTGAACATCGTTTGGGCATTCATGTTCATTTAATGTTCTTGGCTTAGAACTTGGATTACATTGTAGAGCTTCTTCTTATCTTTCTAGAACAACTTGAATCATTCCAATCGGAGTTCGGATGCAAGAGTTACGACCTTTGTACCAACGGACATCGAACTTCACTATTTTGAGTGGTCGTTTACATATCAGTCACTTCTAGACCAATTTCGACCTTCATTCGTCCGTTATTTCTCAATTCTTAAAGAATGAAAGTTTTAGAGCTCGTCGATATATTCGATTTGATAGGTGGCACGCCTCGTAAATCTTCCCGGATCAAATATTACGGCCGTTTTCCCAAAGGCCGTCAGAGCAGAAAAAGGACCCCCATCGGGGCAGGGGTGCCAGCTGGAAAACATGAAACCTAGCCTTCCGGGGCGAGGGTACGCGTAGAAAAAGAAAATTTTGTCCAAATTTGGGTCCAAGAAGGATTGGTTCGGTCCGATTGACTCAAGGACTTCCAAGAGGACTTAAAGACATATAAAGAGACTTATAAAATGAGGAGAATAATATAGATTAGATTAGAATGAGGATTCCATTAGATTAGATTAGAGTAGATTAGGACAAAATCCTAGTTCTTGTTAGATTTGGAGATTGATGCAACTTAGAGACCATTGAAGATTCAAAGTAGGAGCAAGGAGGGAGCTTCAAAATCTACAGACAACAAATTTTATCTTCTTATCTTCTTTTATCTTTGTCTTTTAATGATTATTCAATTGTGGATTCTTAGTTTTAATTCAATAATCATGAACTAATTCTTTGTTTGAGATTATAATAGATCTTATTGTGTAGTTTATTTTAATATGCTTCGCTATCAATTATTATGCTCTATTGTGAGGATTGTCTATTGTGATTTGGACTTAATTGCTTAATTGTCTAGCTAACAATTATCGTGATAATCTGTAATACCCGGTAAAAAAAATTTAAAATAATAATAATAATAATATTTAAATTCATAGTTTAATTGGGTTTTTCTTATGTTGGGTCAAATTGTATTTAATTTGTGTGAACTATAATAAATATGTGATTACATTAATTTGGGCTTTTATACTAATTGGGTCTATTTTGTATTTGGGTAATAGTAAAATTCTATTATAATTAGGAGAGTTAGTAAAACAAAATAATAATAAATAAGTAAAGCCCTAATCTATCTCATGTATCTCTATTAACTGACTGAGAAAAGAAAAAGAATAAGTGCAGCCGCATTGCAGAGAAGAGAGAAAACGGCGAACAAGGGAGTAATTGGCAGGTATGCTACAACTTGAGAATACTTATTAGATTTATGTAAAAGTAATACTAAATATTTTAATAATTATGAGAGACTTGACTGCTTTTGAAATTGGTGGGATTGGATGGTGCCTTTAATTCAATTAGGATGTATACAGATGAACTCTTAGAATCCTGGCATGATTCCATTATTTTTAATTATTTATATATATGTTTCATGTATGACAACCTCGCAACAACTATCTGCAGTGTTGATTAATTTAAATTAGTTATATATATATATATATATATATATATATATATATATATATATATATATATATATATATTATATTTTTATAATATTTGGCTATGAAATTGTATACATAATTAAAAAAATCACTTAAAGTTATATATATTAATTTGAATTAATTAATTTTGCCGACATAATTGTAAAAGTTCTTAATAAAGAAATTTAATAGTATTATGTTTAATGATTGGATTGTAATAAAATTTTATTAAATTATTTATATTGAACGGAAAGAATTTAGCGAGTTATTTTTGGAATATAAATTTTGGAGTATTAGTAATTGATAAAAGGCGATGATTAAAGGCATATTAAATAGATTATGAATTATTTTAGAATTATTAGGTTGGATTATTTTTAATATGAGGTGAATATGTTTAGGTTGCGAATAACGTTCGTATTTGATGTCGTTGGCAATTGAGGGAAAAATTTTGTGGAGTGTGCTATAAATGGCTTGGAAGTATCAGGTACGGATTCCGTACTCCACTCCTTTGATTGTAGTTGCATTCGTTGTATCTCGTGATATATCGTCATTTATTTTCTTATAATCCTATTGGAATTCTTAAATAGAAATTTGATAATTGATACTTTGGTTGTATTCAGTAATTTAAACTAATTTCCTTCTATTAAAATTGGTACATATTCCATGATTTGTTCAGCGAGACTCTTGTTAAATTTGATTTGTTTGTCTTGTCCCTTGTTTCGAATTCTGTTATGATTTCACATAATTGTTTCCTGTGAAATTCATACATTACTTTCATTTTGGAGTTGACACATTGGACTCGTATTTGTACTCTTTGAATTAGGTTATCATGTTTAGTATTTATTTTAATAATTCTAGAGCGGTACATGTTGTTACCTTCTTTTTGAGACATTGTGACTATAATTTGATTTGGTTCAACATGTACATATAGAACCCTTTTTGTTGGTATTATGTCGCATGTGTTGTGACATGGTATTTTGTTAGAATATACCGTAGGGTATACCAGAGCTATAACCACTTGTGGGGGTACCACAGGCATGTCGTCTTGGAACGAGAGACATGACACTTTTCGTGGAGGTGTGATTAGTCCACGGCGTCTCCGTTTTGGGCTCCAGAGGTAGTGGGCCATTTGGTGTTTTGTTGTGGGAGGCGTATGGGTTAACCCTAGTTTTCTGTTCTGCGGATTGGTGATGTTGTGCCAAACACACTATCCGATTTGCATACATTTGGATTCGCGATCCAATGTGTGATTGCATGTGTGGCATTATTTTAACTTGCCTATGTGGCATTGTTTTGATTTACCTGTGTGGCATTATTTTGGTTGCCTGTGTGGCATCATTTGATTTTCCTGTGTGGCATTATTTTGACTTGCCTGTGTGGCAAGGTATATTCTGAACTCATTCGGTATGAAATAACTCCAGCCATTTGTTTCAGCCTATTATTTTATTGGATCAGTTTTGTTGGTTTCTGTTCAGTTCAAGTCATTGAGTTAGTTACTTCAGTTCGTTATTTCTTTATTCTTTTATTGGTTTCATCAATTATGTTGATTCAGATATATTCCATTCAGATCTTTGGATATTATATTTTCATTCATATTTGCACTCGAGGCTTTGTTCAGTATTTTGTCTCAGTTGTTTTCGTATATCAGTTGTATATCTTTTGTATATCTGTATCCGTACTGGGCAATTGGCTCATGCTGTGTTTTTCTTCCGGCAGGTTTGCAGAGGTGATTCAGGGCTAGTGTGATGAGAGTATTGTCTTTCACCATCTAGGTTGTTTCGAATTTTAAGTTTTGATTATTTTGACTCTGTTTGGAGAAATGTACTTAGTACTTTATTAATGGATAACCACTATTAATATTTTGAGGTTGTTAGTGCTCAGTTTATTTATTTTTGAGGTTTGTTGTGCTTTGCACGTGACCTCCCTTTCCTTTTTGGGAAGGGGGTGTTACATAATCTATATAAACTCGAGAGATGAAGTTTAGATTTAGATCTAATCATGATAACATGTGTTTGTGATTTCTGTATAGATAGAATTCATGATTCGTGTTTAGGATAGAGATATGCCTTTATGCCATATGTAATCTTATAGAGAACTTATGCTTTAAATCCTTTTTAATTGTAATTCACATAGAGATATAGTGGATTAGTTAATCAGGGTGTCTTGCTTAATTCTATCATCTGTGGATTTAAGTGACTATGGGTATTATGCATCGAGAGGTGGTTTTATTTTCTTTAGTGTTCTTGATTAATAATTCAGGATAGAAAATAATTGAATCGAAGTGTATTAACTTAAATGAAGCAATAAGTGATGTTGTGATCTTAAATCTCCGTAATCTAATTTTTAATTAGTGGTAATTAGAATTAGTTTAATTAAATAATTTAATTTATAATCTTAAATTGATTGTTTAAATTAAATTAGTTTGGTTAAGAGTTAGTATTTGGTAATTTGTATTAATAATTCCTCGTGGGAAAGATACTCTACTTTTACTTTATTACTTGTTGACCACGTATACTTGCGTGTTGTGCGTAATTAGATTTTACCCAATAACTATGAGGTGCATGAGGAGATCAAAGAATGGGTCAAAGACAAACCCAACCCAAACCTTGATCAAACCACCTCTTTTAACCTTGGAACCTTAGAAAACCCCAAACAAATCCAGATTGGCATGGACCTTACCCCAAGCTAAAGGAATGACATGGTTGCTTTATTGACCTAATTCCAGGATGTGTTTGCATGGTCTCATTAAGACATGATCGGTTTGTCAACTGATATCGTCATTCCTCGCCTACCCATTAAAGAGGGATTCAAGTCAGTTAAACAGAACCTTAGGCGATTAAAACCTGAGTGGAGTTTGAAAGTCAAGGAAGAAATTGTGAAACAATTCAAAGCCGACATCATCATGGTATCAATATACCTTGAGTGACTTTCAAACATAGTTCCCATACTTAAACCCGGAGGGAAGGTGCGAGTATGTATGGATTATAGGGATTTGAACAAAGCTTGTCTCAAAGACAACTTTCCAGTACCATTTATCCATATACTCATTCATAATACAGCTCAGTATGACACGTACTCCTTTGTTGACTGCTTTGCTAGGTACCACCAAATCATGGTTGCTGAAGAGGACCGAGAGAAGACAACAATCATCACTCCTTAGGGAACCTTTTGCTACAGATGATTGTCATTTGGCCTCATGAATGCCGGAGCTACCTATCAGCGAGACATGATGGCTCTTTTCCATGATTTAATGCACAAAGAGATATAAGTCTATGTGGATGACATCATTGTCAAATCTCGAAGGGAAGAAGATCACATAGACCAGCTCAAAAAGCTCTTCAACCGGTTGCACAAGTACAACTTGAAGCTAAATCCAGCCAAGTGCGCCTTCAGCGTTAAGTCATGCAAGTTGCTGGGATTTCTAGTGAGCCAGAAAGGCATTGAGCTGGATCTTGCAAAAATTCAAGCCATTACTGAGATGCCCATCCCCAGACAGAGAGGGAAATACGAGGATTTCCGGAAAGAATCAATTTCATCAGCAGATTCATCTCACAACTCACAACAACCTGTGACCCCGTCTTCAAGTTGTTAAGGAAGAACTCCTCCAAGAAATGGGACGAAGAGTGTAAAAAAGCCTTCCTTTCCATCAAAGAGAAATTAGTCAAAGCTCCTGTCTTGGTACCACCCAGGGATGGTATTCCCCTATTTATGTACTTGTCAATCAATGATAATGTCATGTCTGCATGCTAGGAAAAAAAGACGATAGAGGCAAATAAAGAGCTATCTATTACCTCAGCAAAAGATTCAGCATCAGTGAGCATAAATATACCTTGATTGAAAAGACTTGTTGTGCATTCATTTGTCCTTCCATGATATTACAACATTATCTCCATGGTCACACAACCCATCTCATATCTCGTGTGGATCCTCTCAAATACGTATTCAACAAACCTATGTTTAATTATCGACTGTCCAAATGGCAGTTGATCCTCCAGCAATTCGACATCATCTACGTGACCCAAAAGTCTATCGAAGGTCAAGAAATTGCGGATCAACTGGCCGCAGCACCATCAGGGGATTTCAAACCTTTGGAAACATATTTCCCCGATAAAGGGGTAATGATAATTCAGAAACACCATCAGGAGAATACAGTCCAGTCATGGAAGATGTATTTTGATGCAGCTGTAAACATGGAAGGTAACGGAGCAGGAGCAGTTTTGGTATCTATTTTAGGAGAACAGTATCCTGTTGCTATCAAATTGTAGTTTATCAGCACCAACAACACAGCTGAGTATGAAGGCTGTATAATGGGGTTGAAGCTAGCCCAATATATGGGCGTTAAATGGTTAACTGTCTTTGGAGATTCCAAACTGGTAATCAAACAAACCATTAAGATCTATCACACTAAAGAATTACATTTGCTGACTTAACATCGCCAAGTTATCCAGATGGCTTCGGAGTTTGAAGAAATATCATTCCTCCACATTCCTCGAAACAAGAATGACTTTGCAGATGCATTAGCAACTTTGGCCTCCTTGATCAACATATCTGAAAGGAGAAGCATTCTAAATATTAAATTTGCCAGCCAAAAGGCCCCAGCCTATGGGAATTACATTGTAGAAGTATCATATGAACTGCCTCCCATCCAACACCCTTGGTACCATTCCATTAAGGAATATATGTGAGACGGATCTACGCCCACTAGGGCGAGTCAAGCTGAAAAAAGCTGATCTATAGAATGGCCATGAAATTCTATCTGAGCAGAGACACACTCTATAAAAGAGATGTGGGACTAGGCCTTTTAAGATGCCTAGACAAAGACCAAGCCCAGAGACTCATGGATGAAATCTATGGTGGAGTATGCGGCCCACACATAAGCAGTCCTCTACTTGTTAAGAAGATCTTAAGAATAGGGAATTACTGACTCTCTCTCAAAGATGACTGTGATGATCACGTCAAGAGATGTTATCAATGCCAAATTCATGAAAATGCTATCCATGCCCCTCCAAGGGAACTCCACAATATGAGTTCACCCTGGCCCTTCTCAATATGGGGAATGGACGTGATCAGGTCGATCGAGACCAAAGCCAGCAATGGTCATCAGTTTATCTTCACCATGATCGACTACTTCACCAAATGGGTAGAGGCAGCCTCTTTCCGTAGAGTTACCAAAGAGGTTGTGACAACCCGAGTTTTTATAAGTTATTAAAATAAGAATTTAATAATTAAAAATTCTTATTATGAGATATTTTGAGTTTGAGTATGTATATATACGTGTTACATATTTTGAAATATGTGATCTGGTGTGAAGAGAAATATATATTCATATATTGGAAAAGTGAGGTTTAATAGTTAAGTTAACTATTGAAGGAATTAAATGAATTTTGTAATTAATTTTAAATATTTATTGAATTAAATAAATATTTTAAATAATTTATTTATTGAGGACAATAAATAATTGATAAATTGTGGTGAATTAATTTAGTAACTAAATTGATTAATGTTAATTAAATTAAATAATGGTAATTTTTATTTGAAGGATTTAATTTAATGAATAATTTAAATTAAATGAATTGCTTAATATTAAAGGAAATAAATAAATTCAATAAAGTGATGTTTCTAATTTATTAATTAAATTAGATATATATTTATTTATTTATTATTAGTATAATTATAATACGATTATAATTATTATAAGTATAAATTTTGAGCTATTTAAATGGGTTGAATGTGTGACAAGTGAAACTATATAATATAATATTATGAAAATAATCTATTATAGGGGATTTGGTGTATAGTCAAACAGGACCTTGTGGCCTTTGGCTTATTCCAACTGACGCATGTTTGGGTTTTATAACTGAAGTACGTGGGTAGCTTCAGTTTGTTTTACGCGTCTTTTTCCTAAGGCTAGCGCTCAGTTAGGTTATCCCTTATTTCACGTATTTTGTCTAAAACTAAAGAACAGAGTATTGAGAGAGCTTGGTAGGAGGAGAGAAATTCTCTGAAAATTTTGCTAAAGAGTTGGAGTATCAAAGTCCTTATCACTCTTCTTCCCATTAATCAAGGTTTAAGGTATAAAATTTCTTCTAATTTATATGTTTTGATTTCTTGTGGTTGTTTCCTATAAATTTATAGTTATGATTAGAATGATATATATACTTGTATATATGGGTTATTGACTGTTAATCATCATATATGAGTAATACTTGACACTTGTTGTCAAATTCGTGAAAATTGGGATTGTAGGAAGAAGAAGGAATAATAGTGATATGTTCATATGATATGGCTTTAGAAAGTATAAAATTTGATGCTCTATATGTGTTATAATCTGTAATTTGTTATTGGATTATGTTAATATGTTAAGAAACGAAAGCGGCATAGTCCGAATCGTGGCAATTGGTTAAGAAACGAATTCGTGGTGATCGAATTCGCTAAAGGTATCAAAAACTGAGTTTTATATGAAAACATGAAATTTTAAGGAATTAAATTAGTTTAAATTGATGTTTAAATGTTCTAAGTTGGTGAATATGTGAGGAAACATGTTTTGTGTTAGTTTTATATCAATTGTATATATTAATTTCACTATTTTGTGGGTGAAATTCGTGTTAGTTGGGCTAAAATGGAACATTTGTTGCTGCGCTTTTTTGAGTTACGTTCAAGTCTGCACCAACGTAGGCTATTTGGTGCTAAAGTCTTAAACCACAAGCCTTGATTCTTGGCCGATCGAGCTTAAGTATGGCGCAGTTACGCCATACCCTGGTCTGAGACAGTGAAGTCTTCCTATTTGTAGGACATGACTAATGGACTTAATCTAGTTTGTCAAGCATGTTAATGATGTTTAAGACATAATGTGAGCTATAATAACAGATTGTGGTATGATATAATATCAAAATATGGAGATTTTAGTTGTCACTTGAGTAAGTTATGTAATGAAACCAAATGTGATGTTTTAAAAAGTTAAAGATAAATGATAAGGTTTATGCTGGTTTATAGAGGGATATAAGTTGAAAGAACGATTTGAATGATAACTTGATTAGTTAATATAATATATGTTTAACAGGATGTAAATACGTGGAAGAAGACTTAATTGTCAATTGTAAGAGAAGTGTAACGAGATATAAGGCAGAGGTTATATAACCTAGTTGTTGTTAACAAGTGTAATACATCTAATATGTGGTAATGGAATCTATGACGACTTTAATGAACGTTAAGTGTCGGTTTCGAAAGAAGTAAAAAGAAACACAAAATGGGATTATGTAATGATAAGAGTCATATGAAGATGAGTAAACACCTGAAGATATGTGTTAAATTTCAAAGAGACGCAAGTTATAAAAGATTAAGACTAAGAGTCATTATGGTTTTGTTATATGTGTAACTAATGCATGTGAATATGAACCTTTGAACTGTTGTAGGATGTACGCAAAGCATTTAAGCTGTTTTTTGGTAATTTGTAATCTACGAACCAGGCAAGTCTTTCAGTTCCTATTTGCTATGTGAATTTGATTATTTTAAATCTTTATTGTAAATAACATGATGTGTTATATTTATGTTGAAAGCATGAAAAGTTAAAGTCAACTTATGACTACGTTGATTGAGTAAAGCATGTTGATTGAGTAAGGAACTCAATCTTTATACTTGTTATATGAACTGTAGCCTGTATGTTATGATAGTCCAATGTTTAAGAGTTATATGTTGAATATGTTATTATACTACGTGTTGCATAAAAACTGTTAGATTTTACTGGGCTGTCGAGGTTAACCTTGCAAATAACCATTTTTGCAGGTTAAGGATTGAAGATAACACTATGTGCTACTTGAATGAAGTGGATCAGAAATAATATACGAAGATTTATATTTTAGCAAAAGTTACTATTTTCGTAAATCATGAGTAAGACTCATGGGATGTATTAAATGCTTTATGATGTATAATTTTATATTGAGTTGTAAAGCTAGAGTTAGAGTTATCTGATATGGAAAGGTTATCGGATTGAAATGTAAAATTTTATATAATAACAGTGATAAAGCGAATCATAAAATAAGATAGATTCAAAGACATGTAGTTGATAAAGGTTTTGATTCAGGGAATTAAAGTAAGAAGACATAAAAGTTTAAATTATTCCACATTTTATAAGGTTTAACATCGAATAATGATGTAAAATAAAAAGGTTGATGTGTTATTCACGACCAAAGTTGAGAATTAAATTTTATGAATTTTGGGGTCGTTACAGAGGTGATCATTGGTTTCATCAGAAATAATGTCATTTGTCGATATGGACAACCGAAGGTGATTGTATCAGACAATGCCAAAAACCTCAACAACAAAATAATGAAGGAATTATGCAATAAATTCCACATTAAACATCTTAACTCCGTCATCTATTGTCCAAAGATGAATGATGATGTTGAAGTGGCTAATAAGAATATTAAAAAGATCATGCAAAAGATGTCCACCGATCACAAAGGATGGCCTGACTTTTTGCCTCTGACTCTATTAGCCTACAAAACGTCAATGCGCACTTCCACTAGGGCAACCCCCTACTCATTAACCTATGGCATGGAAGCACTGGTGCCCATAGAAGTAGAAATGGAATCCTTGAGAGTATTGATAGATGCTCAAATGGAGGAAGACCAATGGTTACAAGATCGGTACCACCAATTATCTTTGATAGAGGAAAGACGGGCCACAACAATTTTTCATGGTCAATTATATCAACAAAGGATCGCTCGATCCTATAACAAGAAAGACCGGCTACGACAATTTAAAGAAAATGACCTGGTCTTGAAGAAAGTCCTTGACAACCAAGATCAATCTAAAGGAAAATTCGCCCCATAACATCAAATAGTTACCGGTATTAAGGGTCCAAATGGGGTACTTATGCTTTATTTTTCAATTACAGGAGCTTTTTGTTCTTTTTTTTTTATTTCTCATGGTTGTACAATGTCTAATTCCCTTAGGCTTTTCAATGTTTGATCACCAATTCTGTGTAGATGTATATGGATTCGAGAGATGATGTATGAATCTAGACTTAATCATTATAGCATGTGTTCTTGAATTCTGTGTTTTAATGGAATCTTGATGAATGTTAGGATAGAGATATACCTAGCATCGAATGTAATCGGGTAATGAACTTGGAATTTAAACCTTATTTTATTTTAATTCACATAAAGATATAATGAATTAGTTAATTAGGGTGTTTGGCTTAGTTCTATCAAATTTTTAGATTTAAGTTAATACGGTATTAGTGCATTAAGAGATGGCTAATTCTACTTGAGTGTTCTTAATTAATAAACTGAGATAGTGAATTGAACTGGAATAAGGTGTGATAATCAGAGTGAGACATAAAGTGAAGTTGTAAGCCTAATTCTCCATTATCTGTTTGAATTTATGATTATTAAGTTGTGTTGATTGGTTGGGATTTTTAGTTTCTTAATTTTTGTTAATTATAATCATTAATTTGAGTAGTTTAATAAAATTAAGTTAATATAAAATTGGTAATTGTTAGGTTTAATTTCATACTAGTCTTTGTGGAAATGATACTTTTCTCATCATTATATTACTTGTTGACCACGTGCACTTGCGTGTAGAGCATATTTAGAATTCGACCAACAGTATGCATACATTAGTCACACATTCATATCCCATAACATGTTTGGTTAGTAAATATTCACATAAACTATATCAATATCTGATATTCTTATTTCCAAGAAACCTCAATATTCCTCTTGAATATTTTAGGTTTCGGCTTAGTATAGCCATACATTCTTAAAAAGTTCCAACACGACTTTTAAAATGTCAATTCACTACATTTACAGTTTATAAACTTTTGATATTGCATTTATAGGCTTAATATGCATTTATATGTAAACTTATAGTTACATAGTGCATCCGTGACTTCCTTTGTGTGTTTGTAGCTTAACTTTGCTTTCATGAGTAACTTAGACTCCATTTTGCATGTATAATATCTTTCAATGCTTAACGTGTTTATATAAAAGTACTTTTCACTTTTAATGTATACGTAAAGTATATATATGCTTTTGCATATATACCTTAACCGTAATGCAAATTCATGCCTTGCTTGCTTAGCTCGTATGTAAATATAAGTTATTTGTATATTTTATGTATATACATAGCTTATATATACCAATAATGAGTTTTTAACTCCATATGCACAATTCTTGCTTTGCATTTTGAAAAATATTTATTTCCGAGGTATAGCTTTTAGGATAGCTCTTTCACATTATTAATGTATTCCCAATATACAGATGATTTATCCTTATATATGCAAACCTATGCTTACATATTTTTTTAATAGCTTCAAGTATAATACGCGTCATATGGTTGCTGCATTTTATATCCATCTCGGTGCTTCGGGATACGCTTAACTATCAAAAACCTTGAAATTCGCGTCATGACATTGAAATACGTGTCAAAACATCAAATATTGCATTTCATTTTGAAAACCACATCGCCGTGTCATACTGGGCCCAGCTACCATTGGCTTGGCCACGGCCACCAGCGAACATGTTCTGATACCCTACATGTTATAGGTGGTATGTCCACCTATTTTTAAAAAATATTATCCATACATTTTGGACAATCTAGGCAAGTCAAAAGTAAGCTCTAAAAGAGCAGCAGGTAGTAGCCTTCTTGTTGCTGATGCTGCTTATGGGCAGCACACTCCTATGCTTCGCGGCTACTTTGCCATTTTCTAATTCTTTGCTCACAAGTCTGATTTGTAACGACCCTAAAATTCATACAATTTAACTATTGACTTCGGTCGTAAATAATACGTCTAACTTCTGATTTTACATCATTACTCGATGTTAAACTTAATAAAATGCGGAATAATTTAAAATTTTATGTCTTCTTAATTTAATTCCCTGGATCAAAACCTTTATCATATACACATCTTTGAATCAATTTATTTTATGATTCGCTTCATCAAAGTTATTATATAGAATCTTACATTTCAATCTGATAACCGTTACAAATCAGATAACTCAAACTTTACAGTTTATTATTACATAATTATTGTGATTTATCAAGTACATTTCTCAAAACCTTTATCTTTACCTACCTTTGAACCATACTTAGCTTATTACTCACCTTATCAGAGTTAATAAATAAAACTTACATCCAGGTTCAATACCCTTTCATACAACAAACAAAACTTAAACTTTATCACTCAACATTTATTAAACATCATACATTATTCGGAACCTTAAATATGGTTCAAATAATAATAATTCAACCAAAGTGTATAAATCTTCAAGTATCACATCTGATTCATGTCTTTCATGTAGCACATAACTTTACCTTGAATCTTAAACCTGCAAAAGTGGTTATTTGCAAGGTTGAGCTCGACAACCCAATAAAATCTAACAGTTTTCATGCATCATGTAGCACATAATAACATACATCTCATAAAAATTGGACTAACATAACATACATGATGCAGTTCATATAACTAGTATAAAGATTGAGTTCCTTACTCAATCAACATTTATTACTCAATCAACGTAGTCATAAATTGACTTTAATGTTTCATACTTTCAATATATACATAACACATCAACAAAGATTTAAAATAGTTCATCATCAAGTTCACATAGCAAATAGGAACTGAAAGACTTGTCTTGATCGTTGTTTACCAATAATAGTTTAACAGCTTATAGCTATCTGCACTTCACGTGCCCTACACAATTATATAATCATTCACATTAACTATTAGTCACATAGCAATACATAGAAGTTGTGTGTAACTTTAATCTACATCTCATAATCCTTCCTATTATCAATACACAATATTCAATTTAATTGTGTTAACTTTCGACTTATATCTCACTATATTTATTTTTAATAATACTCAAAATCCATTTAAGTGTTTAATTCTTGCTAGGAATCCTTATTGGTTTTATATTAACCCCATTTCATATCTTATAAAATTCATTTCAATTGAATTAAAACACTTTTTACGTTCATTAACACTTGTCACGGCGTTTCGACGTTCATTCATCACACGCCCAATTTGTCTCTCTTGTGTGTGCTTAGTATGCTTATACAACTTATCTAATACATCATTTATTAATGTTAAGCATCATTATGTTTACTAACATTCATGTTTTATAACTTAAAACAACATCTTTTATCGTCAGAAGCACTACACTTGCATACGTGCTTGCCTGACGCCCTCCGATTGTCTCCGAAAACATAACAATCCCAAAGCTGGACATTTTGACCTTTGTTCCCGACCTCAAATCGAAACACTTAAAGAATGAAATTTTTAGGTCTATTCTTCCTCGTTCCGAATCATCTTGAATCTCCTCAATCGAAGTTCGTATGAAAACGTTATGGCTGTTTTAGTAAAACAAGTCCGATAAGATTTTCTCAATATTTGTAAGTCAGACTACCTCTCGCCGGTGCCGAGGTTTTGGCCTATAATAGCCCGTTGGGGTGGGGGTACCTTTAGTAGTTCGCAAACGAACACTGCAGAAAGTCATATTAGGCCTAAAACCTCCTTTCTAACAACCATTCCAACTTACCCAAGTTGAAATATGTTTATAGAAACATAGACTAATGTTTCTAACCACATAAACATCAAAATTACAACCTTTAATTTCACTATTTCTATTATTTCTTCTTTTTTTGACATTCATAACAAAATTTCTTACTGTGAATTCGTTTTACAACCAAAACAATTAGTTTCAATTACTTTGTTTTCGTTTCTTCTATGCATTTTCACAATCAGTAGCCAATTTTTACATTATATTATGAATTAAACATCAATTTTGACTTCAAAATAAGCCATATTCATATATATTTCACTGTTAAATAACTTTCTCCATATATATCCTATTTACATGAAGTAAACTACTCTAAATCATATATTAAACATATGAAAACAATTTATCTACAAATTATTATATATACCAAATATATAATCACAATTACTACCCATATAACTTTTACAGAGAACGTTTCATATAAAAAAACTAGAACCTTAAAAGAAAACTAGAACTTTGGGAAGAAATATTATAACGTTGCTAGAAGATAATAACATAACTTTTGATTATTACTCCTTGTTCTTGCAAAACTTCTTCTCTCAAACTCTCTCTAGAGCGCTCTCTTTTCTCTCTTCTTTCTTCTCTCTTCTTTCTTCCTTCTGTTCTTTTACGTAATAAAAAATATAACTGATATATAACGTATAATATAATACGTATTAATATATAATATAAATATATATATAACTGATGTCAGTTATAGTTTTTTAAAAATCAAAAGCCATAAGGTTTGTCTGGCAAAACCAATTAAAATAATGACTTAATCATTCCTTAAGCCTTGTTTGGCAAAACAAGATTAAAATAAGAAATTCAAAAGCTCCAAGGCTTTGTTTGGCTAACTCAAATAATCTCTGATCCAATTATTTTAACAACTCCTTTACTATATGATACATATGTCACACTTCATTTTATTGTTAAACTATTTAACTACATTAAGTAATTACACAATTATAACATGTATAATTACTACACTATAAATTATGAAATTACCTTTGTAACTAAAATAAACATCTCTAATAAAATAAATATTTCTATTAAAATCGTTAATATTTATTCCACTAATTATTTTAGTTAACTCAAATGAATTATATATTATTATATATAATCATTTCATTCCTTTTCTTGCATAAATTGTCTCAAAGATAATTTATTTAATCCATAAATCTAATCACCGCTTAATTATTAATTCAATTTATTAATCTCTAACCAATAATTATTTATAGGTATATTTGTATTTCTTCTCTCACCATCAAATTATATTTTATTAACATCATTTAAGATACTAAACCTTTTCATATATTACCATAACATGTAATATATATTAAAAATACCAAATTTATTTAGCAAAACTCATATATTAACTCACTATTTTAATTAAGTGAATTAACCATTTTATCCACTTTACTACAACACCACTACCAAGTAAGGTTTAAATATTCAAACAATATTATTCCATAATATAGTTTCAACTTAATTTAAATTACCCAATATTTATAGGGTTAATTTCCCTTGCCGCCAAATTCCTTATCGTGACTAATTTCTTTTATTTTCTTTAATAGTTTAATCAACTATTAAATCACATAAAAATTTAATTTATTCACACCAAAACACATAATTCAAAATATATACACCTCATAATAAGAATTTTAATTATTAAATTCTTATTTTAATAATTTATGAAAATTCGGGTTGTCACATGATTTCTACCAAATTTTAATATATTATAGACACCATAGAAGACTATTTTAAGAAAATACAAACCACCCATTTTGGGTTTTATAAATAGCTCAAAACATGCCTTAAAAATGCTCAATCACAACAGTTCTTAACTTTTTTTCCTAGCTTTACCCTCTTGTGCTAAAATAGTCATAACTAATTCGTTTCAAAACATTTTTAAGCGATTCTTGAGCCCACGCGAAGCTAACTTCCTGGGCTACAACTCATATTCAATAACCTTTTCCAAATTTTGCACCCATAATTCCAAAAAATTCGAGCAAGGGACATGTTCAAATCTGATTTCCAAATTTTGGACAGATTCCACACACCCACTTTGGAATGCCATAACTCCCTCCTTCGAAGTCAAAATTAGTCTGTTACTGAGGCTATGGATAGCTGGGATTGCATACTAAAAGACCTCAGAAAACTTAAAATTTTCAGCAAGTCTAACTAGTCGAAATAGTTAGCCTAAAAGTAGTCCGACACATTAACTTTTGATTTTTTTTTTGGTTTTGCTTAAAATCGCTTTTCATTCTAATTTACCTTTCCCAAACTCTTTAATCATTCACATATAATGTAAGTATACATTGCATTATGATAGACTACACGACATGCTTGCGTGAGGTGGTCCTCGCCCGGATCGTTTCTAGCACAGTTGTTGGGTGAATTGCTTGCAACACCTTAACCCCTCGTCAATGTAGATGGTAATCTTGGTACAATTGCTCGCGTTCAAAAATCTGCATTGAATGGACACCAACGACACATTGACCCCTCGTTTTTATTGAAGCGATACTCTCGGTACAATCGATGATTGATGCGGTAGAAGACGCCACACACAACTATTAATTGTTGTATGATAAGTCAAATTGAATCTCAAAGAAATAATTAATAAAATACTTATGAATTCTTCAAAGAACCAAAAGTAGAGAATAACCTCACAAATATATTGAATAATGAATAATGTGTTTGATTACATCAACTTGGACCTCTATTTATACTACTCAAAATCCTAATTCTAATAGGAATTTATAAACTATAACCATAATTCTACAAAAAAGTATAAATCAATTTGGAAAAGAAATTCTTATTTTTATAAAACAATAGAAACCTTATTTAGAAAGTAAATCTAAACTGGAAAGAAATCCTAATTATAATAGAATTTGATAAGTATCTGAAAAAACAAATCCCTAAAAATTAGGCTAATAGAATCTGCCTAATATTTTAAGAAACAAAATCTTTTTCCAAAAATCCCAAAATCCTTGCCACGTTAGGATCTTTTGCCTCGTAAAACTTGCTTCTTTCTTTTGCATGTAATTTGATTATGTAAAGTTATAAAGGCCCACATAATACTGGCTACATGTGAATAACTTGCTGATCAGGATTGTATCATTCCCATTGCTTGTAATAATGCCAATAAAGTCCTATTTACTACTTTAGTTTGACTATTAGTTTGTGGATGACAAGTAGTTGAAAATAACAGTTTAGTACCCAATTTAAACCATAAGGTCTTCCAAAAGTAACTTAAGAACTTTGTATCTTTATCAGAAACAATAGTTTTAGGTATACCATGCAAACGCACACCCCAAAGAACAAATCAGCAACATGAGATGTATCATCAATTTTATGACATGGAATAAAATGTGCCATTTTTGAAAATCTATCCACGACCACATATATCGAATCATGAACATGCTTAGACCTAGGTAAACCCAACACAAAATCCATAGAAAGATCAATCCAAGGTTCATTAGGAATAGGCAATAGTGTATACAATCTATGGGGTTGAACACGAGATTTAGGTTGGCGACAAGTAATACATCTATCACATATTCTTTCTACATCTCGTTACATATGAGGCAAATAAAAATATTCCTTCACAATAGCAAAATTTGTATCAACACCAAAATGTCCCATTAAATCACCCTCATGTGATTCCCTAACCAACAACTCACGTAAAGAACATGCAGGTATACATAGTTTATTTTCACGAAACAAGAACCCATCAATTCTAAAGTATTTACCCACAACATTCTTTTCACAAGTTTTAAACTCTTCACCAAAATCAAGGTCATTATCATATAACTCTTTAATTCATTCAAACCCAAGCAATTTCGTATCAAGAGTATTTAACAAAAAATATCTGCGAGACAAAGCATCTGCAACGATGTTCTCCTTACCTTGCTTATATCAAATAACATATCGAAATGTCTCGATAAATTCCATCCATCGTGCATGCCTTTTGTTCAACTTGTGCTGACCCTTTAAATATTTCAATGATTCATGATCGGTGTGGGTCATAAACTCCTTAGGCCACAAGTAATGTTACCATGTCTCTAAAGCTCTAACCAAAATGTACATCTCTTTGTCATATGTAGGATAGCTCAAAGCTGCCCCACTCAATTTTTCACTGAAATACGCCACTGGTTTCCCTTCTTACATCAACACAACTCCAATCCCTAAACCTGAAGCATCACATTCAATCTCAAAAGTTTTAGCAAATTTAGGCAAAATAAGTAAAGGAGCATTTGTTAATTTATCCTTTATCAAGGTCAATGCTTTTTCCTGTTCGTCACCCCACTTAAAGCCTACACTTTTCTTGATAACTTCGGTCAATGGTGCTGTAATCTCACTGAAATTATGAACAAAATGTCGGTAGAAATTTGCGAGCCCATGAAAGCTTCATACTTGACTCACATTGGTTGGACTCGGCCAATCCCGGATTGCACGTATTTTCTCATCATCAACTTGGACTCCCTGTGAACTCACAACAAAGCCAAGAAAAACAATTTTATCCGAACAAGACGTGCATTTTTCCATGTTAGCAAATAACTTTTCTTTCCTAAGTACATCTAAAACAGATTTTAAATGCAATGCATGATCTTCCACGTTTTTTCTATAAATCAAGATATTATCAAAATAAACTACAACAAATTTTCCAATGAATGGACGCAAAACATGGTTCATTAATCTCATGAAAGTGTTGGGTGCATTAGTTAAACCGAAAGGTAATACCAACCACTCATAAAAACCATATTTAGTTTTAAACGTTATATTTCATTCATCACCCTCTTGCATTCTAATTTGATGATAACCACTTTTTAAATCAATTTTTGAAAATATGCAAGACACATGTAATTCATCTAACATGTCATCTAAACGAGGAATAAGATGTCGATATTTTATCGTAATGTTATTTATCGCTCGACAATCGATGCACATCCTCCATTTTCCATCCTTTTTTGGCACTAGAATCACCGGAACTGCACACGGACTCATACTTTCTCTCACGAATCATTTCCCCATCAGCTCGTCAACTTGCCTTTATAAATCCTCCGTCTCCTTGGGATTACTCCGATAAGCCGGACGGTTTAGAATTATCACACCAGGAACAAAATCAATTTGATGCTCAATTCCCCGAATAGGTGGTAGTCCAAGGAACGGGTGATCCTGAGGCTTATTTAGATTGGGTAACCAAGATGGAGTGAATCTTTGACTGTCACAATTATTCACACATTAAGAAAGTCAAACTAGCTGTTACGGATTTTTCTAGATATGCATTGATATGGTGGGATCAGTTGACAGCTAATCGGAGAAGGTGTGAAGAGCGGCCGATTACAACTTGGGTGGAGATGAAAGCTATCATGAAAATGAGGTTTATACCAGCATACTATCAACGAGAGATCATTCGTAGTTTACAAACTCTTAAACAAGGAAGTCGGAGTGTGGATGAATATTACTTGGAGATGGAAATGTTGAAGGATCGGGCTAATTTGATTGTGGATAATTAAAAAACGATGGCTAGGTTCTCGGTAGGATTGAACTGGGATATTGCAGACTTGGTTGAACGATAACATTATTTGGAGTTAGAAGAACTGGTACATATATATGGATACTAAGATAGAGAAACGACTCAAGAGGAGATGAGGATAACGAGGACAATCTAATGCTAGTTCATCATGGAGACCTAATTTGGCAAAGCTAGAGGAAAAGACAGTTGCGATTATACTAAAGGTGGAACCTAAGAAAGGATCGACTAGCCGAGATATATAAGGTAAAAATGAACAACCTTCTTTTGTGCGTAATCAGGATATTGTATGCTTTAAGTGTCAATGCAGGGGACATATTTCTAGACAATGTCCAAATCAGCGGAAAATGTTGTTGCTTGACATTGGAGATGTGGAGACCGAGGGGGAAGAGAGCGACACTAATTCTATCCCACCATTGGAGGAGATAGGTGAGGATGCGATACATGGTGAAATTCTGGTTACAAGAAGAGCACTTAGTTAGCAGGTTAAGGAGGAGAGCAGTGAACAGCGGGAAAATCTATTCCATACTCGATGTCTTGTGAATGGGAAAATATGTTGTTTAGTAATAGATGGAGGCAGCTGTACAAATGTGGCAAGCACTACGATGGTGGAGAAATTGGGGTTACCTACTACCAAACATCCGCAGTCGTATCATTTGTAGTGGCTCAATGATAATGCAGACATTAAAGTAATCAAACATGTATTAGTTCCATTTTCTATTGGTCAGTGTGTTGATAAGATATTGTGTGATGTGGTGCCTATGCAGGCAGGGCATATGTTATTGGGTAGACCATGGCAGTTTGATAGGAGGGTTCAATATGGTTGGTTTACCAATGTATATTCCTTTGTTTATGACCAGAAGAAAATCTCTTTGCATCCTTTGTCAGCGCAACAAGTACATGAGGATCAAATTCATTTGCAGAAAGATTATGTACAAAGAAAAGAGAGTAAAGAAAAGAAAAATCAAAAAGGAAAAATGAGAAAAAAGAAAGATGAGAGAAAAAAAAATATACTAACAAAAAAGAGTGATGTGAGAAGAGCCTTGATACCAAATGATAGACTCCACGGCACGCATGGTGAGGTGGTTGTCGCCCGGATCATTTCTAGCACAATTATTGGGTGAATTGATTGCAACACCTTAACCCCCCGTCTATGTAGACGATAATCTTGGTACAATTGCTTGCGTTCAGAAATATGTGACGAATGACCTTGACCCCTCGCTTATATTGAAGCGGTAATCTCGGTACAATCGATGATTGATGCGATAGAAGACGCCACACACAACTATGAATTGTTGTATGATAAGTCAAATTGAATCTCAAAGAAATAACTAAGAAAATACTTCTTCAAAGAACCAAAAGTAAAGAATAACCTCACAAATATATTGAATAAGGAATAATGTGTTTGATTACATCAACTTGGACCTCTATTTATACTACTCAAAACAATCCAAATCCTAATAACAGTAGGAACAATCGAATTCCAAATTCTAATAACAATAGGAACAAATTATCCTAATTCTAATAGGAATTTATAAACTATAACCCTAATTCTATAAAAAAGTAGAAATCAATTTGGAAAATAAATTCTTATTTCTATAAAATAATAGAAACCTTATTTAGAAAGTAAATCTAAACTGGAAAGAAATCCTAATTGTAATAGAATTTGATAAGTATCTGAAAAAAAAATCCCTAAAAATTAGGCTAATAGAATCTGCCTAATATTTTATGAAACAACATCTTTTTCCAAAAATAAAAAAATCCTTGCAACGTTAGGATCTTTTATCGCGTGAAACTTGCTTCTTTCTTTTGCATGTAATCTGATTATGTAATGTTATAAAGGCCCACATAATACTGGCTATATGTGAATAACTTGTTGATCAAGATTGTATCACATTAGCCTCGGATTCGTTTGATATTTGGTTTTTAACAAAAACAGTCCATATAAGACTTTTATCAAACAAGTGGTGTGCGCTCCCTTAAAGCATAGATTTCTTAAGGTTTGGTTTGTGTTCTAACCTCATTTTTCACCTTATTACTCCTCAAAATTCAACTTAAACTCCTTGGCTCTCATTCAGATTGCCACTAACTGGTTACACCATTAAAATTCACATAAATAATTAGTTTACATACTAACCCAAATATGTTAACTTAATTTGCTTAATTTCCATAAAGTTCCCATATATACTTTGTATCAGAGACTTCATAACCAGTACAGGTAACCTTAATTGTAACTGATAAATGGTTAACTTTATTTTAACCAACTACTTTCACAATTAAACATATAAATTTCAATTGTTAATACCAAAACTAAAATAAGAACTCACCTTTTTTGCTTGCTTTTCTAACATAAGCTCCTTGTTACAACACCCCTGCTACCAACCTTTTGATGCCAACTCTTATTAATTTAAATTTTATACACTCTATCTTCTTGCCCAAATTTGATAAATTTAATCGGACCAAAATTTTGGGTATGTGGTTCGGCAGTTTAGTAGAGAAAGGAATGAATATTTGAGATGAAAGGGAATAACTTATGCTTGACAAAATCTTTAAGAGAAGATGGAATGGAATGGAACGGTACAGAGCATAACAATTCCCACTTTCTTTTTTTATACTACTCAGGTAAGGCTGAATAACTTGGTAAGGGAGGCAGGGGAGAGAATTGGGCTGGGCGGATGAGGAGAAAGGCAGAGCAAAAGAATTTGGTTTTTCTTTTATAAATCTCAAGCCTTGATCACCACAAAGGTTTTCTTGCTCCCAAATCATAATACTTGGTCACTGCATAAAGAGTTTACTAAATGCTTTTAGCCATATAACTCCCTTTTTGTGCCAGCTCTTGTTTTTCCTTCTCACAGCCCCAACTCATGTTATTATCTTTCTTGCAGGCTACCCAAAAATTATAGTTTCTTTTACTTGATTCCAAGTATGCCCACATACTTATATATTATAACATAATACTTATTACATATATACAATATATTTTAGACATTACCCGTAAAATATGCTCTATATCACACTATAATTTCCATATTCAATATTTTCTTTTCTCTCTAAACTTAGCCAATTTGGCTAAAAATGAATATATGTAAATTTTGATTTTTCTTATATAAAGGCTAGTTTCAATTTCTTATAAATTGGTCACCCAACTTAAGTCTTCTCTAGTTTTCCCCTTCGTCTTTAAAAGCTTGCAAATCACCCCCTAGCATATTCTTAACATATTCTTGGAATATTTTTTTATTCCTTAGCATATTCTTTAAGATATTTTCTTAAGTTTCGAATATTAGGTTTTCAATCCTAAGGTTTTTGTAACTCGCATAATTCTCCCTCTCTCATCTTTAGCTTGCTTTTGTTAAGTTATTTAATTACTCAATCTTAGTAACTTAATTTAATCAAATAAGTTATTACATAAATCTCCTTAATTTATTTTTACCCTCTTGGAATCATATAATTTACATAACCCATCTTTGATATATAAATTATATAAAATATAACATAACATACTTAAATTACATATTTATTTTATAATTGTAAAATAAATATACTACACATAATTTCTTATGTAAATACAATTATTTACACACCCAAGATATTATAATATAAAATCATTACCTCATTATCATAAATTCAATTAAGAATTTATTTACTTTCTTAAGATATTACGATAAATATAATATCTTTTCTTTATTAAATTAATTTTATATAAGAATCTATTCTAACACTCTTAATTGGGTAAAGTATATATAAATATTATATGCGTAACCCGCCTCTTTTTGCCTCATTATGCGAATTGTTCCTACAATTCTTCCTTCTTTTCATAAATTGTTTTTAAACAATTTATTTATATATTAAATATATAATTTAATATATTTAATTTATTCAAATATGAATTTAATTTACTAACTAGTTGATTCCAATATACATATTTTATATATTGTGTGACTCCCCCAAAACAGGAATACATCACCCATCTTGAGTCGCCAAATACATGGTACAGAATACAAATACAATCTTAAATATACAACATGAGCTCTGAGTTTGAATACAAATATTGTCTGCTAGAGAGTATACAAACTCAAAAAGAGTCCTCATTACAATTATTATCACACTATTTCACAGAATAGTGAGGACTACTAATGCAAATATCTAGGACCATCACTCTGTTCCCCGACTAGTCCCAGCTACGTCTCATTTCATGAAGAGAACAGTAAAAGAAAAGGGTGAGCTCAACTAGCCCAGTAAGAAATATTATGACTAAGATAATGCAGAATAAATTATCAATAGCCTTTAACAGTATAACAACTGATAGAATATAATAAACAACAAGTTTTAGATCAAAAACTGCAGCGGAATAAGCAATCCATTGGAAGAGTCAAGTAGGGAATAAAATCTACTATCTTCTATGATTTAAAAGGTTTTTCATCACTTTTATCGGCTGGACTCGACAATAAATAATCCACATCATCGAATCACCCCGCTTTCTGACCCAATGATATTCTTTAGTATCACGACCACGAATTATCCATGCACTCTACTTAAAGATAATCATGTTTTTTCATCAACGGTCTGATCATGCCATAAAACAATTCATCTTTACACTACGGCCAAAGAGAATCCATAGCCATAATCATACCAAAAATTGTCCATCAATGCACTACGGGTCAATGAGGACTTTTTCCACATCATTTGTAACATTACGATTATGATTATACCGAATAATTCCTGGTCATAATCATACCAAGTCCATCTATGCACTACAGGCCACAGATGACTTTCAACATAATATAAGCATGAGGATGATGACAATGATATAAGAATTCAATAAAACAAGTTCAAGAATTAATTTATCTAGGAACTGATAACGTCCAAATTGTCAACATGATACTGCTTTGTAGAGTAAAATTCAAGAATGCTCAGAAGAATATTTCCATGAAAAGATACTAGATGAATCGCAAATATCAAGGATATTCCACTAATTTCATGGAGTATAGAAGTCAAAACTTTAACCAACTGAGTATAATAAAGAATGGAATAACAAAAGAAATCACCATGCATGCGATAGACCGCACAGGTAGGTTATTCCAACAGAATAATAAATAATGGAATCAGGTCCGGCGTAAAACGCACAGACAGGATATTCTAACAGAATAATAAAGACTGAATCAGGTCCGACGTAAAACGCACATACAGGATATTCTAACAGAATAATAAAGACGGAACTAGGTCCGTAGAACTCACAGACAGGATATTCCAACAGAATAATAAAGGCGGAACCGGTCGGTCAGAGAACGCATGCATGTGACGAGGATATTCCAATGAATAATAAAGAATGGAATAACAGAAGAATTTCACCAAGTATAGTGTAGCCCGCGTATACAGGTTATTCCAATAGAATAATAAAGAATGGAATAACAGAAGTTCTCTTCATGAAGACGAAAGAAAGAAATAATACTCCCTACCTTAGAAGAAACTGGATATAGAAGTAGTGAAGTAGCAGAATATTTTTCTTCTTTCTCTCTATAATTTCTCTCTATAATAATTGCTCTATAGCTTTAGTGAATTGGTGAGAAATGAAGGAAGAATGAGCTTCTATTTATAGGAAAATATAGTTTCTATAATTGCATATTTTGGGGCTCAAAAAATTACAATACAATACCTCCAACTTTTCTTTCATTTTTAATTTAGTCCTGCAAGTATTATCAATCTTGCACCAACTTCCCTAATAGTAAATTATGTGAATCAATAGTACAATCATGTGAATAAATAGTATAATCATGTGAATAAATAGTATAATCATGTGAAAAAATTAAATACAGTATAGTACCTCCATCTATACCTTCATTTTTAACTTAGCCATGCAAGTATTATCAATCTTGCACCAACTCCCCTAATAGTAAATAATATGATTCAATAGTACCCCATGAATAATAACTCGTGAATAGTAACTCGTGAATAGTACTCCGACACGAAAAGTGCTCCGAATACCCGAGTGAACAATATAACCTCCAGACATCAATTATCATCGAAATAAATGTCAATTTCCACTAACACTAATAATCCCAATGTAATGGTACAATCAATTTCATCTTTAATCAACACAACTTATTCATCATTAATATTATAACTCATAATATTTAACAACCAGGTCGTTCCCAGGAAAGAGGGGGTTTTCCGATAAGGATTTCTCCTTATTAGTAGCGTATGATTAGGTGACCAAACCTCTCCTTGTGAACTTAGAGACATTGTCAATATTTCAAATAATAATATGAATAACTTTGTTGTCTCAATTATTGATTTAATAATGATAAATATTATGCAGATGATACTGTGACAATAATTGAATCAATATTATGAGAGATATGATGCAAACAATTATTGTAGTAATAATTGAGTATAAGCGGGTGACTTCTCACGTAAGCATCAATAATCAATACCGTGTGCTACTTTATGCAACCACGCCGTATTCTTGTACTTTTAACATCAGATTGTTTCAACAGATTAACGGTAAAACTTTCGCGTTATTTTCATAAAGTATTTTTGTCGTTTTCTCAATCCGACAATAATTCCGTTGTGGGGTCCACCAATGATTGTACCATCGTACGGATATTCCCCGACAAAAAGAATATTCCCCGACCAATCGAATATTATATAACAACTTGCATACTTTGTAAAATTTATAAATATTACCCATAACTATAACATTATATCAAATCCACACCATAATATTTAAAATAAATTATTTCGAGAAAATTAAATCTTTATTCATAATACTGGGGTTTCACATATTGGATCTCATATCATATTTTTACTTTACATCATTTGGTATAATATTAAATATTATATCATTATCCATGTAACATAATATCATATATCCAATTATTTTCTTTCCTTTCTATAAATTGCCTTCAAAATTTATTTAATCGTAGTAAATATATTAATATATTCACTACATTAAATACATTCATACATTATACTCAATAGTGTAATAGATGATTTGTTCAATAAAATAGTGGTTATACATGAAGTATATTTAATACCACCAATCTAGCATATTAAAATAATTTAATATTATAAATTATGTTAATTCTACCCATCTCATTTTCTTTAATAAATTACCCCTACAATTTATTTACATATAATCAATATATAATACCAATATATTTATTAAGCATAAAATGGGTGAGCTCAACTAGCCCAGTAAAGAATATTATGACTAAGATAATGCAGAATAAATTATCGTTAGCCTTCAACAATGATGTTAAAGCGATATAATACAATAAAACAACAAGTTTAACTGTAGCGGAATAAACAATCCATTAGAAGAGTCAAGTAGAGCATGATATCTACTATCTTCTATGATTTAAAAGTTCATCACATCAATATTTTATCGTAGTAACACAACTCAATAAATAATTCACATCATCGAATTATACATGCACTACGGGCCAAGGATATTCGTTAGTATCACATTCATGAATTATCCTGCACTACGGGCCAAAGATATTCATTATTATCACATTCACTAATTATCCATGCACTACGGGCCAAAGATATTTGTTAGTATCACCAGTGGTCATTATCATACCAACAACTGTCCATCAATGCAATACGGGCCAATGAGGACTTTTACCACATCATTTGTAACATTACAGGTCATGATTATACCGATACATAGTCATAATTATACCAATCAACAGTCCATATATCAATACACTACGGGCCAAAGATGACTTTCATCACAATATAAGCATGAGGATGATGACAATGATATAAAAATTCAATTAAGTAAGAGCAAGGATAAATTTTAAAGATTTATAAATCAATTTATCCAGACCTGGTTCAAGAATGTCCAAATTATCAACATGATAACTTCTTTGTGGAGTAAAATTCAAGAATCATATTCATGTATCAAAATAATTTGGACAGAAAAGAAATTAATTTTTATCATGAATAGTACCCGGCTGAATAGTACCCGAGTGAATAGTACTTCGTGAATAGTACCCCGTGAACAGTACTCCAGAATGAAAAGATCAAAACTTCATAAAAATTTCAGAAAAATATTCTTTTGAAACGATATTAAATGAAGCACAAATTTCAAGGATATTCTACTAATTTCAAGGAGTATAGAAGCAATACTTATCAACATGAGTGTAGAATTAGGAATACGAAACGAAAAAATATTACTTACATACTATAGAGTATGGAAGAAAATATTATTTCATACGAATATTGAACAAAAATAATATCCTTTACCTTAAAAGGAGAGTATTTCTAACTGGTAGGGCGGGGATATTCTTGAAAAAAACTTGCACTATTTTCTACACTCAAAGCTTCCTTAAACTCTAAACAAATATGCTCGATATTATAGAAGAAGAATTCTCTAATTCTGGTGTGATTTTTATTTCTAAACTAAACATCCTATTTATAGGAGAATGGCATGATACTATTTAAGAAAAAATCACAAACTGCACAGGAAAAAAAAATCATGGGCTCAATGTGTCAGCATATTTTTGAGACCACCAATAAGAGAGTACCCTCATGTGAGGGTAACTTGAATTTGGAAGTTTTAAACCAATGAGGAAGTGCCCTCACATGAAGGTAACTAGACTTTGGAGATTTAAACCAATGAGGGAGCACCCTCATTTATAAGTTAGTGAATAGGAATTTCATATTTGAACATTTTGGCCAATAAGCTCCGATTAATTTCATAATTTGCCAAATAGATAACCTTATTTGAAGGTAATCAATTCGTATCCTCCAAAATTAAATAGAACAAATACCAATTTAACAAGATAATTAAACAAACATCTTCCACTTATCAATTATTATTCTTATCTTTAATCAACACGAACTTATTCATCATTAATATTATAACTCACAATATTAGCAACCAGATCATTTCCAGGAAAGAGGGGGCTTTCCAATAAATACTTCTCCTTATTAGCACTCAATTAGGTGACCAAACCCATTTTCTTGACTGAACTTTCTAGACATTGTCAATAATGCAAATAATAATATGAATAACTTTGTCATCTCCATTATTGATTTAATAATATAAAATATTGTGTATATGATATTGTGTCAATAATTGAATCAATAATGTAAGATATATGCAGCAATTACTGTGGCAATAATTGAATAAAATTGACTGACTTCTCACGTAAGCATCAATAATCAAAGATACTGTGCAATACTGTGTGCTACTATGCAACCACGCGTATTATTGTACTTTTATCACCGGGTATTTCAACAGTTAGCGGTAAAAATTTTGCTGTTATTTTATAAAAAGTTATTTCTGCCATTTTCTCACTTCGACAATAATTCCGTTATGGGGTCCACCAATGATTGTGACGTCTTATGAATATTCCCTGATAAAACGAATATTCTCCGACCAAACGAATATTTTATGACAACTTGCTTACTTTGCAAAATTTATAAATATTACCCACATGTGAAACCCCAGATTTTATGAATAAAGATTTAAATTTATCGAAATATTTTTTTTGAATATTATGGTGTGAATTTGATATAATGTTATAGTTGTGGGTACTATTTATAAATTTTGCAAAGTACGCAAGTTGTTATATAATATTCGATTGGTTGAGAATATTCTTTTTGTCGGGGAATATCCAATGACGATACAATCATTGGTGGACCCCTAACGGAAGTATTGTCGTAGTTAGAAAAGCGACGTAATTATCTTTTTATAAAATAACGGCAAAAGTGTTACTGAATTAAAGCTATTGAACTACTCGATAGTAAAAAATAAGATGTACGCGCGTGGTTGCATAGAAGACTACAGTATTGATTGTTGATGCTTACGTGAGAAGTCACTCGATTATATCGCATTATTGCTACAAGAATTGATGCATCATATCTCTCATATTATTGATTCAATTATTGTCACATATCATTATGCATAATATGTCATTTTATTAAATCAATAATTGAGGCGACAAAGTTATTCATATTATTAAATTACAATATTTACAATGTCTAGAAGTTCACATCAAGGAGAAGTTTGGTCACCTAATTGCTGGCGCATGATAGGGAGAAATCCTTATTGAAAGCCCCTCTTCCCGGGAACAACTTCAGTTTGTTAAATATTGTGAGTTATGATATTAATGATGGATAAGTTCGTGTTGATTAAAGATGAATTTGATAGTTCCATTGTGTTGAAATTATTTGTGTTAGTAGAAATTGACATATATTCCGATGATAATTGATGTCTGGAGGTTATATTGTTCAATCGGGTATTCGGGACACTTTTCGTGTAGTACTATTCACGAGTTACTATTCACGAATTACTATTCATAAGTTACTATTCATGAGTTATTATTCGCGAGTTACTATTCACGAGTACTATTCATGAGTTACTATTCATGAGTTACTATTCACGGGTTACTATTCACGAGTTACTATTCATGAGTTACTATTCACCCGATTACTATTCACTCTAGTATTGTTCACTCGGGTATTTGGGTACAATATTATTCCATGAGGAGATGTGCTAATTTTTCAGACCGTTGGTTGAAATTATAATAGTAAATCAATATGGATCGTTGATTTAAAGTTTTAATAGTAACTTGCCCTTTCATTTTTCCAAGAGTTACTTGTCTCTATGGTGTTCCAAGGGTTAATTACCCCTTCGCAAATAGTAGTTGTCTCTTCAATATTACCAAGAGTCATTTTGGCCCTTTGTTAAGACCAAGAGCCACTCTCAGTTTTTCTATAAATAGAAGCTCATTCCTTCATTATTTATTCTGTTGGAATAACTTGTATACTCGGACTCCCCTATACTTGGTGAAATCCTTATATTATTTTGCCTTTATTATTACATTGGAATATCACATGCTGTATGTGTTTTACGGACACGGTTAAAATCTTTATTATTCTCGTTGGAATATCTTATGCGTGTGTTTTTACAGGACTGGTTAAAATCTTTATTATTACTGTTTGAATATCATATCGTGTGTTTTACAGGACTGGTTAAAATCTTTATTATTACATTGGAATAACTTTGTCATCTGAAGTACCACATGCATGGTGATTTCTTTTGTTATTCCATTCTTTATTATACTTAGTTGGTTAAAGTTTTGACTTCTATACTCCATGAAATTAGTGGAATATCCTTGATATTTGTGCTTCATCCAGTATCTTTTCATGGAAATATTCTTCTGAGCATTCTTGAATTTTATTCTACAAAGAAGTATCATGTTGACAATTTGGACGTTATTAGTTCCTGAACAAATTAATTCTTGAACTTGTTTTATTGAATTCTTATATCATTGTCATCATCCTCATGTTTATAATTTTTGAAAGTCATACGTGGCCCAGTGCATAGATGGACTTGGTATGATTATGACCGGGATTATTCAAATTATAATCATGGACCGTAATGTTACAAATGATGTGGTAAAAGTCCTCATTAGCCCGTAGTGCATTGATGGACAGTTGTTGGCATGATCATGACCATTGATGAATACACGAATATCCTTGGCCCGTAGCGCATGGATAATTTGTGCTCGTGACCCTAATGAATATCCTTGGCCGTAGTGCAGGGATGATGTGGATTATTTATTAAGCTGAGTCTCAGCGATTAAAGTGATGAAAAACCTTTTAAATCATAAAAGATAGTAGATTTTATTCTCTACTTGACTCTTTTAATGGATTGCTTGTTCCGCTGTAGTTAAACTTGATGTCTATTGTATTTTATCAGTTTAACATTGTTGAAGACTAATGATAATTTATTCTGCATTATCTTAGTCATAATATTTCTTATTGGGCTAGTTGAGCTCACCCTTTCTTTCACTTTGTTCTCTTCTGTGAAATGAGAGCGTAGCGAGAGGACTAGTCGGGGAGCGGAGTGATGGTCCGGATGATAGTATTAGTAGTCCTCACTATTATGTTAAATAGTGTGACAATAAATGTAATGAGGACTTATTCTGAGAGTGGATATTGTCTAGAAGACAGTATTTGTATTAAAACTCACAGCTCTCTTGTTGTATATTAAATATTTTATTTATATTCTGTACCATGTATTTGGCGACTCAGAGTAAATGATGTATACCTATTTTGGGGGCGTCACAGTTGGTATCAAAGCTTAGGGATATGATCCCTGGCTGAGATGTGAGGCAAGAACTAGGAGGGGAGAGACGGGGGAATTCCTTTGCTAGTATGACCTACCTAAGTTTATTTGGTATTTAATTGGTCCGTCAGAGTATAGGGATAATATGTGATATGTTAATTAACCCTTGTTTTGTGACAGTGTTTGAAAATGGCATCTGAAAATGTTGAGATAAGAAATGGAGCAAAATAATATGACCGTATCGCAGTACGAGGCTAAGTTTGCGGAGTTATCCCAGTTTGCATCCCATTTGGTCAATAATGAGGAGCGAATGACGCGAATGTTTCTAAGAGGTTTGAAACCCGATATACGTCAATACCTCATTTCTCATAAACTTTGTTTATATTCTGATGTTGTGAATAGGGCTCAGTTATTGGAGCGTGATAATGAGTTAGCACAACCAAAAGGTAACGACCAACAACACGATAATCATCATACCGGTGGCAACGACCATCGGAACAACGATAACCATCGTGGAGGAAATTATCATGCCAAGAATGGTAACCACTTCGGTGGTAATCATGGCCAAGATAATAGAAGTGGAAATTTCAAGAAGAGAAGGTCATTTAGCTCGATTTTGTCGTTCACCGAAGACAAGTTCAGCTAGGATGGAGGCACCAAAGGCCGTCCTAGAAAAGTCAAAACTGGTAATGCAATGGAGAGCGTTTTTTGTGACATCTCAAAAAGCGAGTAACCCGAACGGAGTTAGCACAGGTTAGTTAATTATAAATTCTTGCGAAGTCTATACCGTGTTAGATACCGGTTCTACTCACTCTTTTATTTCACCTAGTTGTGTTCAATGTTTGTATTTAACTCCGGAGAAGTTAGATTTTGATATATCTGTTGAAACTCAGTTGGGAGAAACCTTCATTACCTCCACTATTTATAAATCTTGTTCAAATCAACACTTTCATGTTACCTGTCAATCGTATCTCTTTGAAAATACTTGCCTTTGATGTGATTTTAGGAATCGATTGGTTAACTACTCATCATGCCAGAAGGTTATTAGCTTTCATATTCTAACCAACTTTGTTATGCGAATTCAAGCAACCAAACCACTAAAGTCAATCATTGTCATATCAAGCCATAAGTAAAGAGTCCTGATCCTTTCGTTGTTGACTTCCTTGTGTGGAATTCACCGAAGCCAGACTTTTTGTAGGCAACATCGTGAATGAAGATGGCAAGTTGATAGGTATCATTGTGAGGTGTTATCCAGGTTAAGGGATATAAGTCACAGTTGGTATCAATGTGACATACTATCCAAGTCTTGGATGAGGGTCACAGTTTTGAATGATATTTCTATTATTAATAAATTTCCTGGCGTATTCTTGAAGACTTCTTAGCCTACCCCTAGAGCATGAAATCGAATTTTGTATTGACCCCAGTACAAAACCCATTTCTAAAGCCCTCAAATATTTCTTCAACTAAAATGAACTTAACATGCACCAAAGACGTTGGCTCGGGCTGTTGAAGATTACGATCGTACCATTTAATACCATCGTGGGAAAGCGAACGTGGTAGCTGACGCGTTGAGTAGAAGATTGTATGCGTTTATGAGTGCGATGTTGTTAACACAAAGACCCATTTCGTACGACTTACAAATGATGAAGATAGAGTTAAAGACTCTAGGAACCCACGTGAAGATAATGAATATACGATTAGAATTGACTTTAATCGATAAAGTTAAATCCGCTCAAGCTACACACCCGGAGCTGATGAATGAAAAAGGTTCAAGAGGGCATTATTCTAGAAGTAAGAATCGACGAAAAGAGGAAATCTCAACCCTCGATTTAATTGGCCCATTTAAAATCCTCGATCGAGTAGGAACTATGGCTTATAGACCCGTTTTATTGTCAAGTATGTCGCGTGTTCATAACGTATCGACGTTACATAAATATGGGGATGACCCGAACGACATTATTAATTTAGAACCGGACGAGATAGCGGATGATTTAACGTATGAGGAGATACGTGTTAAAATCTTGGATAAGAAAGATTATATTCGACACTCAAAGGTTATACCTCAAGGGTTAGAATTTGAAGTGGGGTCAAGGTATCCTCACCTGTTCGGCATACCAGGTACGTATGTAAATTTCGAGGGCGAAATTTCATAAGGAGGGGAGATTGTGAAACCCCAAATTTTATGAATAAAGATTTAAATTTATCGAAATATTTTTTTTGAATATTATGGTGTGGATTTGATATAATGTTATAGTTGTGGGTACTATTTATAAATTTTGCAAAGTACGCAAGTTGTTATATAATATTCGATTGGTGGGGAATATTCTTTTTGTTTAAGGGAATATCCGCATACATTGCACAATCATTAGTGGACCCCACAACGGAAGTATTGTCGACTTAGAAAAAACAAATGTAATTATCTTTTATAAAAATAATAAATGGAAGTGTTACTGAATTAAAACTATTGAACTACTCGGTAGTAAAAGTACGATGTCTGGCGTGGTTGCATAGAAGTACACCGGTATTGATTATTGATGCTTACGTGAGAAGTCTTTCGGTTATCTTGCATTATTGCTACGATGAATTCTTCGCATCATATCTCTCATATTATTGATTCAATTATTGTCACAATATCATGTGCATAATATGTTATTTTATTAAATCAATAATTGAGACTACAAAGTTATTCATTATTAAATTGCAATATTTACAATGTCTAGAAGTTCTGTCAAGGAGAGGTTTAGTCACCTAATTGCGCGCCAATAGGGAGAAATCCTTATTGGAAAGCCCCCTCTTTCCTAGGAACAACCTGGTTGTTAAATATTGTGAGTTATGATATTAATGATGGATAAGTTCGTGTTGATTAAAGATGAATTTGATAGTTCCATTGTGTTGAAATTATTTGTGTTAGTAGAAATTGACATCTATTCCGATGATAATTGATGTCTGGAGGTTATATTGTTCAATCGGGTTTTTGGGACACTTTTCGTGTTAGAGTACTATTCACGAGTTACTATTCACCCGATTACTATTCACTCTAGAATTGTTCACTCGGGTATTTGGGTACAATATTATTCCATGAGGAGATGTGCTAATTTTTCATACCGTTGGTTGAAATTATAATAGTAAATCAATATGGATCGTTGATTTAAAGTTTTACTAGTAACTTGCCCTTTCAGTTTTCCAAGAATTACTTATCTCTTCGGTGTTCCAAGGGTTAATTACCCCTTCGCAAATAGTAGTTGTCTCTTCAATATTACCAAGAGTCATTTTGACCCTTTGTTAAGACCAAGAGCCACTCTCAGTTTTTCTATAAATAGAAGCTCATTCCTTCATTATTTCTTACGAATTCACTGAAACTCTAGAGAGAGAAATTATAGAGAGAAAAAAGAAGAGTATTCTGCTACTTCACTACTTCTATATCCAGTTTCTTTTACGGTAAGGGATATTATTTGTTGTACCCGTAATGGGTGTTATTCTTTCTTATTCACGAAGAGAATTTCTATTATTCCATTCTTTATTATTCGGTTAGAATAACCTGTATACGCGGCATACCCTGTACTTGGTGAAATCCTTATGTTATTCCAGTCTTATTTATTCTGTTGGAATAACCTGTATACGCGGACTCTCCTATACTTGGTGAAATCCTTATATTATTCAACCTTTATTATTCTGTTGGAATATCCTGTCTATGCGAAGTACCGCATACATGGTGATTTCTTTTGTTATTCCATTCTTTATTATACTCAGTTGGTTAAAGTTTTGACTTCTATACTCCATGAAATTAGTGGAATATCCTTGATATTTGTGCTTCATCCAGTATCTTTTCATGGAAATATTCTTCTGAGCATTCTTGAATTTTACTCTACAAAGAAGTATCATGTTGACAATTTGGACGTTATTAGTTCCTGAACAAATTAATTCTTTAACTTGTTTTATTGAATTCTTATATCATTGTCATCATCCTCATCCTCATGTTTATATTTTTTGAAAGTCATATGTGGCCTGTAGTGCATAGATGGACTTGGTATGATTATGACCAGGGATTATTCGGTATAATCATGACCGTAATTTTACAAATGATGTGGTAAAAGTCCTCATTGGCCCGTAGTGCATTGATGGACAGTTGTTGGCATGATCATGACCATTGATGAATACACGAATATCCTTAGCCCGTAGTGCATGGATAATTTGTGGTCGTGACCCTTATGAATATCATTGGTCGTAGTGCAGGGATGATGTGGATTATTTATTAAGCTGAGTCTCAGCGATTAAAGTGATGAAAAACCTTTTAAATCATAAAAGATAGTAGATTTTATTCTCTACTTGACTCTTTTAATGGATTGCTTGTTCCTCTGTAGTTAAACTTGATGTCTATTGTATTTTATCAGTTTAACATTGTTGAAGACTAATGATAATTTATTTTGCATTATCTTAGTCATAATATTTCTTACTGGGCTAGTTGAGCTCACCCTTTCTTTCACTGTTCTCTTCAGGAAATGAGAACGTAGTAGGGACTAGTCGGGGAATGGAGTGATGGTCCAGATGATAGTATTAGTCGTCTTCACTATTCTGTTAAATAGTGTGACAATAAATATAATGAGGACTTATTCTAAGAGTGGATATTGTCTAGAAGACAGTATTTGTATTAAAACTCACAGCTCTCTTGTTGTATATTAAAGATTTTATTTGTATTCTGTACCATGTATTTGGCGACTCATAGTAGATGATGTATACCTATTTTAGGGGCGTCACACACAACTATAACATTATATCAAATCCATACCTTATTATTCAAAATAATATTTAGAGAAAAAAAATAATCTTTATTCATAAAAGTTGGGGTCTTACATTGTAAGTCTAATAATTAAATAGGATTTGACTTTCTCATAAACATGAAACCAATTAGAATAAGAAAATTATAAGTCAACTTGGAATGTATCCATTTCAAAATGTCAAACTCCTTATGTGACGCCCCCAAAATAGGTATACATCACCCATCTTGAGTCGCCAAATACATGTTATAGAAATCAAAAACAAACTTCTTTAATACAACTGTCGTGTAAAAATACGTCAAAACATAGCTGAGTTTTTAAACGAATATTGTCTTCTAGACAATATCCACACTCAATGAAGTCCTCATTATAATTATTATCACACTATTTCACAGAATAGTGAGGACTACTAAAGCCACTTATCCTGGACCATCACTCCATTCCCCGACTCGTCCCAGCTATATTCTCATTTCCTAAAGATAACAATGAAAGAAAAGGGTGAGCTCAACTAGCCCAGTAAGAAATATTATGACTAAGATAATGCATAATTAATTATCATTAGCCTTCAACGGTGTTAAACTCATAGAATACAATAAATAACAAGTTTAACTTCAGCGGAACAGACAATCCATTAGAAGAGTCAAGTAGAACATAACGTCTACTATCTCCTCCAAATTAAAAGTCCATCATTAATATTTCTTTCCTGTAATACTTATCAACAGTTCTTTGTTATACCCAAGACAAAGAGAACTTTCATCACCTGTCTTCACCTGAACCACCAAAGATTATAGTTAAATTCACAATTCATGTTTATAATAATGTGAATCAATAGTTTCTCCTTGCCACAAAGGCTTAATAGAACGTTCACTCAATATCCTTACCCCAAAGGCTAATGCCATTTAAGTGTAATAACAATGATCATACCAATTAGTTGTCTATCTTTGCACTATGGGCCAAATATATTTAACTATAAAATCAATGGTCATGATCATACCAATCAATTGCCTGTTAGTACACTACGGCCAAAGACATTCAACTGTTAACTAATGGTCATGATCCTGCCAATCACATCATCGAATTATCCATGCAATATGGCCAATGATATTCGTTAGTATCACCAATGGTCATGATCATGTCATACACCTGTCCATCTTTGCACTACAGGCCAAAGCTATCAATCAACAGTTCTTCTTTGCACTACAGGCCAAAGACATACAACTGTAAAACCAATAACCAACAGTCCATCTATGCACTACGGGCCAAAGATGACTTTTAACGCAATATAAGCATGAGGATCATGACAATGATATAAAGAATCAATCAAATGAGATAATGGATAAATATTAAATATTTAATTCAATTTATCCAGAGTTCAAGAATATCTAAATTTTTAACATTATCACCAATTGTGGAGTAAAATTCAAGAATAATATTCACGTATCAAAAATAATTTAGACAAAAAAGAAATATATTTTTTGGGTGAATAGTACCCCATAAATAGTACCCTGTGAATAGTACTTCGGGAATAGTATCTCATGAATAGTACCCCGGCAAGAAAAGTGCCCCAAATACCCGAGTGAATAATATTCGAGTGAATAATAATCGGGTGAATAGTAACCCATGAATAGTAACTCGTGAATAGTACTTCGGCACGAAAAGTCCCCCGAATACCTGAGTGAATAGTAACCCGTAAATTGTAACTCCTGAATAGTAACTCGTGAATAGAACTCATAAAAGGAAAATACAAAAGAAAACGATATTCCCTGACGAGTACAAAAGAAACGATATCTCATACGAGTATAATAGAATATACGAAAATGCAAATGGATTTTTACCCGCCATGCGATAATCCACGTAGACAGATCATTTCCACAATTTAATAAAGAATGAATACGAATGGTCATTCACCATGCATGCGGTAGTCCGCGTAGACAGGTTATTCCAACAGAATAATAAAGAATAGAATAACAGAAGAATTTCACCGTGCATGTAGTAGTCCGCGTAGACAGGTTATTCCAACAGAATAATAAAGAATGTAATAACAACCCTTACGAGTATTGAAAGAAAATAACTCTCTTCATGAATACGAAAGAAATAATACTCCTTACGAATATTGAACAAAAATAATATTCCTACGAAGATGATATTCCTTACGAATATTGAACGAAAAATAATATTTCTTCAGAATATGAAATAAATAATACCCCTTACGAATACAACAAATAATATTCCTTACGAATACAATAAATAATATCCCTTACGAATACAACAAATAATATCCCTTACCTCAGAAGAAGACTGGATACTGGAATAGTGAAGTAGCAGACTTCTCTTCTTTTATCTCTCTATAGCTTCTCTCTCTATAATTGCTCTTGTGAGTCTTAGTGAATTGATGAGAATGAAGGAAGAATGAACTTCTATTTATAGGAAAATATAGTTTCGATAATTGCACGTTTTGGGGATCAAAATATTACAGTATAATACATTCATCTTTTTCTTCATTTCTAATTTAGTCATGCATGTATTATCAAACTTGCACCATGCACCTCCCCTAATAGTATATCATGTGACACAATAGTACAATCATGTGACACAATAGTACAATCATGTGAAAAAAATAATTACAGTATAGTACATTCATCTATACCTCCATTTTTAATTTAGTCATGCAAGTATTATCAATCTTGCACCACCTCCCCTAATAGTACATGCATGTGAATCAATAGTAGACACATGTGAATAAATAGTTATAAGCATGTTAATTAATAGCAATTAATTGCTCATTTATCCGATTAATTATCCGATTGGTCAATATAACCTCCAGACATCAATTATTATCGAAATAGATGTCGATTTCCATTAACAATAATAATCCCAACACAATGAAAATATGAATTTCATCTTAAATCATCACGAACTTATTCATCATTAATATTATAACTCGCAATATTTAACAACCAGATCATTCCCAGGAAAGAGGGGGCTTTCCGATAAGGATTTCTCCCTATTGGCGCACAATTAAATAACCTAACCCCTTTCCTCGACAGAACTTTCTAGACATCGTCAATAATGCAAATAATAATATGAATAACTTGTCATCTCAATTATTGATTTAATAATATAAAATATTATGCAGATGATACCGTGATAATAATTGAATCAATAATATGAGAGATATGATGCAACAATTACTGTAGCAATAATTGAGTATAACTGAGTGACTTTTCACGTAAGCATCAATAATCAATATCGTGCTATCTCTGCAACCAACGACCCAGCAGACATCGCATTTTTTATCACCGATTATTTTATGACAACTTGATTACGTTGAAAATTTTTCACATATCACCTTTAACTTTAACCTTTTATCAAATTAACCATTTACTAAATAGAATAATAATTATAGGAAAATTGAATACTTTCATTTCATAAAAATCCAGATCTCACACCTTATTATCAGTGTAATATCCAGCCATGTGGAGTACGGGTCCCAATAAACCCCCTAAACCCATCAAACCACATTCCAACATATATAATTACGGACTGTGTGAGGGCCCCGAATTCGGGTCCCGAATCACCGCGGATCTGGTTCGATCATTCTATACAACTATTACTATTTGCGGAAGATATAAACATAAATTGTTTATATAATATATTTTACACATTATTCCCCAAGGTCGGGTAACCTTAACTTAATACACAATTCATATCTTACTTGACTTACAATAACATTATCATCATATAATACAAATCTAACTGCACACGTAAACTAAAGCTGGAACCGTCTTTGACCTTTCCTTGTATCCGACGTATTCGTCTTAATCTGCAATGTTTATCATGATATAGCAAGGGTGAGCATAAGATTGCCCAGCAAGTTTAAGTTCAATAAGTTAACGATATATCATTATTGAAAGAATCTGAATAATAAGTTTTCTATAATTCAACAATATAATTGTGAACTAGCAGGAACAAACTTTTGACTGAACAAGTATATAACATGAACAAATATATCTGGACTGAAGGGTAATGAAGGTGATCAGCCTTTCATACCTGACTTATACATGCAATATGTATAGAGTACAATTCTACAATAGCAATCAACAATGATTATCCATAAGCATATCTGAATGAAACAACTCTTAGTAGAGTTAAGTAAAAATAAACTTGCCTGAACCGTTGATTACCGCTACGCAATTTATAACGCTTTATCCGAAGACCTAATATTAGTAATATAGATCTCCAATATTAGAATAATATCATCACAATATAATACTATTATATATATATATATACACACACACATAGAATAACCTAAACACATAACCCTATTAGTCTATAACATATATAAGACTCGGTATCAAGTCAAACTATTGCTGTCTGAGTTGAACTCGACACAAATCTGACATCCCGACGGTCTAGTCGGACAAATCTCGAGTTTAAGTTCAATTAAACTATGTCTAAACACTTAACCATTATCTACGATAATTTATTAACAGTCGAAATATTTTTCGTAAGCTCGTAATAATTTTTCAATAATTATTAATTACCATTTATCATGAATTTTCCATTATTAATATCGTATTTAAATGAATTAAATACCATATAATTCATTTATCAATAATATTTATTTATTATCAAATATTAATTAAATACATGTTATATTATTATAATATATTTATAATATCACAAAGTATTTTTAATACTTTAAAATCAACTTTATATGATTTTTAAACAATTAAATTCATTATCCTATTATTTGCTTTTAATATTAAAATATTAACATTTTCATGAAAAAAATATCAAAGGTTATATTTTATAACTTCAAATATTTTTATAATACTTAAATCATTTTATATGATTTTTAAATTATTAATTCTATTTTCCATAATTTATTTAATATAGTTATTAAATAAACTAATTATCATTAATATTAATTAATTAATGAAACTCATCCTAAATTATTAAAAGTTACTAAAAATAACTTAAAATATTTTCTTATACCATAACATTATTTTTCATGATTTTTCATGTATTAAAATTATTTTTAAATAATTTATTTAATATTATAGTTAAATAAATTAAATACCATTTATATTCCAAAAATATTAAATATTTACGAAATATACTCAAAATAATTAAAAACTATTTTTAGAATTTAAAATATTTTTTCAGAATTTATTTAATATTAAAAACTATTTTTATCTATTTTTAAATAATTTCTGGAAAAATCAGAAATTAAATAAATAAAAACCGTTGTTAAAGGGCCTTATAGCGACAGACCCGTCGCTATAGGTGTTCTTGGCTTGTTCTTGAGCATTTCCAGAAACTCATGTCAGTTAACAAGTTAGCAACTTTGACCACATTTTTATCTGTGATCCCAAGGGTTTCTGGGCTGCTTTAATTTATAAACATGTAGTATTAATGTAATACTACACTTACAAACAAACATCATGCCTAAACAACATCAAAGCAGTGAGTTATTAGCCCCCAAAATGTCTGACAACGATGTTCTTCATTTCTGGATTTTCCAGAAAATGAAGAAATGAACGAAAAATCTTATATTTAGATCATTGTAGCTTCCAGTATATGTATTATTTGTGTGATATAATGGTTGGATCGTATAGAAAACATGTCAGGCTACAATTAAATAACATCTGGTACTAACAAAAACATCACATATGACATAACAAGGACAGTCAAACTATGTCAGAAAAATCGCATATGAAGTTTCTGGGTTTTTTCCAGATTTTGACAAAACTGATGGTCAAGGCTACTTTGACCCTGCATAACTTTTATTCTATGTACGATCTGGGTGATATAAAAGCTTGATTGTGTATTCCTTATACCCGACTACAAGTCCATTACACAAACATGGCCAAATCACTTGTCAGTAGCAAGATCAGAGGCCTTAAAGATGTTGTCAGAGCTACCTGGAAAAATCTTGGTTTTCCAAAAATAGTTTTCGTGCTCGGTCAACGGTCTTTGACCGGTCATATCAGGAGATCTAGGCTTGATCCGACCCGGCTTCCAGTTTCAGATCACAGTCGTCATGTCGTAGAACAGATTCAAAACATAAAACATAGAAAACGACTAACACACACAGATCTAGAGGCACTGACATATGACTGTCAGGCCTTAAAATTAGGGTTCTTGGTCAGTTTTGAAAACTTGATTTTCGTGCCTCTAGATGTTATGGATCCATGATCCAACAACCCAGATCATTAAAAGGCACCTTCTAACACATATCTAACCAATCATTAACATCAAAACACAAGATTTACAAAAATTAGGGTTTATACCTCATTCATGCTTGATCTTTGATTCTGATCTATGGATCTATTTTTTGAGTGCTAGAGCTTGATCATGGTTTGGTTTCTCACTCTTTCTCACTCTAAGTCCCTAAATTCTAGAGAGAGAATGGGCTTGGACAAAATGAAAAATAAAGTGAGTATTTCTCTCTCTCTCTCTAATCTATATAATTGATGATGTAATGAAATGGGCTGAGCTAGCTGGCTGATATGCAATGAATTATGTCACATGGGGTTGTTGTGGTGGTTGAGCAACCAATATATGGCAAGATTGCACAAGTAATGTCCAATAATGCAACAAAGGACAAAAATGTCATTTCGCATTTAATTTTAATGGCATTTTTGTCAATTGTCTTATCCCTTAGGGTTTAGGGTTTGGAAACCTTAGGGTTTAGGGTTTGGAATCCTTAGTGTTTTAGAACAAAATTCTAGAATTCCAAATTAGGTTTCCAAAATAGAAAATTAATATTTCTAAATTATAATTAGAATTTTCTAATTATATTATAATTTCTTAATCATAATTGAAATCTTGCTAATTAGGATTAGTATTTCCTAATTAAAATTACTAATTAAGCAATTAGGGTCAAAATCATGCATTAGGATTTACAACCCAAAAATTAGGGTTTCTAATAGAAAAATAATTTTCTAATTTAGAAATTAGATTTCGTAATTAGATTATGGTTTTCTAATTACTTATAACTTGAAAATTAGGATTAATATTTCCTAATTAACAGTAAAATTATTAAATCAGCAATTAGGTTTTCCCTAATTATAAATTAGGGTTTCAAATCCAGAAATTAGGGTTTTCTAAATCAATTAGGGTTTCCAGTAAATCTTTAGGGTTTTACCTAATTAGATTATAACGTTAAACCTTATACATAGCATTCGTATTCCCAAACTAGGGTTTCATACACCGTATTAGGGTTTCGAATTCCCGAAACTAAAATTAGGGTTTCTAGAACCGGTTTCTAGGGTTTCTTATAATTCGCTAGGGTTTTCTAACCGAACGTTGACGTTCTTAATATATATCTAGGGTTTGTTGCAGATATCATTTATCTGGTCAACCCTTGACCCTTAACCACATATTGTACACATGCATAACCATATTCACAGAATATACACACATATACACTTAATCCTGAATAATTCACCTAAATCCTTCACAGAATTTTGAAATCCTCAAAATTCCTTCTTAAAAATATCAAACGCATACACTTATTTTCTGTCTAGGTTCTAATATTGAACCTTAAATTAATTAATTAAAAATTTAAAAAATTTCTAAATTCTCGGGTTGTCACATTCACCCTTTCTTCTAAAAATTTCGTCCCCGAAATTGACCTTACACCTTACACCATACACCATTCACCATTCCTTCTCATCATCACATGCTACCTAATACAATATTCCTCACAAGAATTAAAATTTTCAATTGTACTGAGGGGTTTTACAGACTATTGTCTGTCATTTTCGCAAAGGTTATATGGAAATTCATTCTAACCTAAAATCATTTCTCGATGTCGCTTGGTAGCATAAACTTTTACATCAGTCTTATTAGATTTCGCACCAAAACAATTTGGTTCGAGAAATTTCTTTCAATGAACACTTAGAGTTTTCATAACCATTGGTCTAGATGAATCAAATAGCATAGATTCATATCAATAATTCAATTCGATCGAATTATTTAGGTGTAGTCAAACCCCGTTGGCAAATTAAAATTTTATTGAAAATATTTTTGAGAATGACGGCATGATGTCGTACTGTATTAACAGTCCGTTTAAGGATGCCGTCATTGCATGACTTTGTCATAACACATCATACAATAGTGGAACAATGGTTTTTAGATCGAATTCACACTAAGTATTCCTGCATTTATAACTCTATTAACTTTTATCATCTCTGCACCAGGTTACATGGTACATGAGTGATAAATAAAATATATTTTGATAGTTCAAATCATTTGCGTCTAGCTGAAATAAGTAGCATAGACTATACTTTAAACCGTTTCAAAAATGATTACGAGTCTACATATTTTTTTTTTCAAAAGCACATAGTGCGTATTTAGCTTGATGTCAAAATTTCGAAGTCTAGCATAGCTAGGAGTTTTGGAAAACTTACGTCTCCACTAATAATCATTTGCTTAACTATGAGTTCGTCAAACCACACTTATGAGTTCATTTACTTGCCACAATCATATGAGTTTAAGAACTTGTCCTAGTCAGACCTTTGGCGTCCATTCGCCGAGGGGTTCATAAACATTTCATATAACTATGAATCAAGAATGTCACATAAGTATGAGTTTTAAGAACTCGTACTTAACCTTATATTCTCTACCTATAACCTATCTATCTGTTCTACACATGATAAATGAATCACCCTCTTAACATGCATATAGCAAATAGCGCGACACAAACATTTCAATGATTATCATTGCCAGAACTAAGTAGTTTTTACACCAAGTACAATTTCCCGCCCACACAAGGAATCATACAACTCAGTTGTTGACACGAATCCTCAATTGAAATCCCCACCTAATCTTAACTCCCTTCTCTATACGAATTTCATTCAACTCATATTCATAATCCTTTCCTAAATCTGTACCAATTCATAGTACAACTGCCACCCAACAATCTTGCTGTAAACTTTTCAATTATTCGCTTGATCCTTCTCCTTACTATAACCTTATCTGATCACGGGGTGATCTTATCGTATATATTACGATTTATTTCTATGTCTTGATCGTTTTGTTTTACGATCTCCTATCACTGAACTTTTAGTCTTTTAGACTCTATCTTTTCATCACTACTGTTCAACTTTATTATCAGAGTTAGGGAACTCTGTATTTTATAACTCGCCGAGATTCGTCTTTAAATCTTATCGACTGACTAACTCTATGTGAGTTAGATCTTATCCTAATCACTGCGGTTATTAGTCTCAGGTATTCCTACCTAAGTTTCATAACCTACAGCTTTGATACCAACTGTGAGGGCCCCGAATCCGGGTCTCGAATCACCGCTGATCTGGTTCGATTATTCTATACAACTATTAATATTTGCGGAAGATATAAACATAAATTGTTTATACAATACATTTTACACACTATTCCCCAAGGTCGAGTAACCTTAACTTAATACACAATTCATATCTTACTTGACTTACAATAACATTATCATCATACAATACAAATCTAACTGCACACGTAAACTAAAAACTGTCTTTGACCTTTCCTTGTATCCGACGTATTCGTCTTAATCTGCAATGTTTATCATGATATAGCAAGGGTGAGCATAAGATTGCCCAGCAAGTTTAAGTTCAATAATTTAACGATATATCATGATTGAAAGAATCTGAATAATAAGCTGGCTATAATTCAACAATATAATTGTGAACTAGCAGGAACAAACTTTTGACTGAACAAGTATATAACATGAACAAATATTTCTGGACTTTTGATTTTCAGTTTGAGTATTCGGCACTTGAGATGGTCCAGATGGGTCTTCAAGCAAACTTATGATCTCATTGTTACCTCAAACAAATAAATAAAAAAAATATCAGAATTAGATACAATGGATATAACATATGCATGCATAATAAAATAAACCTAAGAATAAGCTATAAGCTGTTTTGAATAAACTGAAACAAACAAACAGGGGTTGTTGAACAGACCCTAAGAATAAGCTATAAGCTGTTTTGAATAAGCTGAAACAAACAAAAATGGCCTTAAACACAAACAAGGGCTGTTGAATTGTATTACACTGCATATACCCATAATAAATTAATGAATTTCATTAGAGAAGCAAAATTGCATCTTAATGAAAAAAATGACAACAGTCACAAGTCTACTAGTATAATAAATGATTTAAACTATGTCTCACAAAATTAAGTACATATATATATAATTTAGGTACATAGTTCTAATTTAGGTGCTTAACAGTAAACATATACAAAATAATTTCACCATACAGATAATTTATACTTGGTTTTCAAAAAGAAGCAGATTTCCACAACAACAAAAAAATCGTAATAAGACCTCAAATAATTTAGCAAAAACAAGAAAATAGAAGAAAATAGAAAGTAGTGGTGATGATTGTATTACACTGCATATACCCATAATAAATTAATGAATTTCATTAGAGAAGCAAAATTGTATCTTACTGAAAGAAAATGACAACAGTCACAAGTCTACTAGTATAATAAATTATTTAAACTATGTCTCACAAAATTAAGTACATATATATATAATTTAGGTACATAGTTCTAATTTAGATGTTTAACATAAACAAAATAATTTCACCATACAGATAATTTATACTTGGTTTTCAGAAAGAAGCAGATTTAAAAATCGTAATAAGACCTCAAATAATTTAGCAAAAACAAGAAAATAGAAAGTAGTGGTGATGAAATGTATTACACTGCCTATACCCATAATAAATTAATGAATTCCAGAAAACTAAGTTTCTATCAGACATTTTGTCAAACATATAGCAAGACGCAAATTAGTATATGAGGTATACATATTAACATATGAATTAAGGCATTACAAACATAAAGATATGATTCAAACCCAAGTTTCAGAACATGTTCTGTAGCATATGCAATTCAAAAATCAAAATCAAATCCAAATGGTGTTAAGAAATTAAAATTACATAGAAAATAAAATACCTGAAGCCTCAAAGTGTGTTGGGAGAATGCATTTTATGATTTGATGTTTTAATGAATATGTTCATGATTATTTGTAAGGTCCTTAAATGAAATATGTATAAGGACTTAGTGATAGATCAAAATTATTAGGTTGATCTAAGCTTTCAACATGTATCATTCTGTTAAAGAATGTATAGATAGAAAGATCAAAACTGTTAGGTTTATCTTAAGATGTAATAGATTAGTCTTGAAGAAATCATAATGCATCAATTTGATCAACATTGCAGAAGTCAAGGCAGATCGTAGTGTGCCTGCCTTAAAGGAGACTCTTTGGATTTCATAGAGTGGTCCCAACGATTGCCGAGCTAACTCCACGATCGTAGTGTGCTGAAGGAAAACATGAAGTTTACAAGTCAATGATCGTAGTGTGCTCTTGGGAACGTAGAGTCAACAACACGAGCAAGAGAAGATCGTAGTGTACGAAGGTTTTAAAGGGAAATCGTAGTGCTCTCAACTAATAGCATCGTAGTGTGCAAATATGTAAAAGACACTACGATCTAAATCGTAGAACACCACGATCCAAATCGTAGAGCATCATCATCTCATATCGAAAGCGCCGAGCCTCATGATGCATGTTTTCAACAAGTGAGGAATGGATCCCAGATCTTTGGCGGTGCTCATCGATCCCAGTTGTATGAAATATCCTTAGTATGCAACAAAGAAGCGTATTGAAGAAGCTAAGGATAGTACTATGGGTAAGAGGGATAAAACACCTTTTCAGGTGGTAGGTGAGAAAGCAACCTGCAGTGTCAGTAGGCCAGAATGCAGAATTCAGAAGATGTGCGTAAATGTCTCCATCACAAAGATGAAGAAAGTTCGGATGCATTTAATGCCACAGCGGATGGATCCAACGGATATTTTTCAACATCACATATATCACGATCGGACGGATGAGAGAGAAGATAAGCAAGCATTAATCAAACAACGTGAACATCTCTCTCTCAAGCTCAACTCTACGATCCGAGATATTGCAAAGCTTGCTTTCATACTCGATTCTTAATGAACCAAAGGCTTACACAAAGAATCGAGTAGCAACCATCAAGAACTCAACAACTATCAATCAACTGAAGAAGTATACCAAGTCTGTTGGACTTGAAGAGTTCATAGTGAACTGTAAGAAAGCCAAGTCTGCTGGACTTGAAGAGTTCAAGAGTGAACTAGAGAAGTTCCTGCATCACCGGTGCAGAAGGAATTTGTGTGATTCAGAAGATTGTAAAAGACATCCTTAGTGGATATCCTACTCGTTGATTAGAAGAGTGGACTAGGAGCTTTGAGTGCTCTTAACCACTTAAAAACAACTGTATCGTTTACATTCATGCTATAACTATTATAACTGCTTTACTCACTCATAACTCCATTTCTTGGTAAAGAAGATTAAAACAAATACTAATTCCGCAAAGTTTTAATCATTATCTAAGAACAAGTTAAAACGAAAAGATTTACAAATATCTATTCAACCCCCCCCCCCCCTTTCTAGATAACTTGTGCCTACTAGGAACTAACAATTGGTATCAAAGCAGGTTCTATTTTACAGCTTACATGCTTTAGTAGATCCAAATGGCACTTCGTATCAAGCTTAATCTCAGACCGGGAGGCAAAGAAGCCACCAATGTGCAACAAGGATAAGTTTGCTAAGCTGGAAAGTCGGGATGAAAGCTTACATGGACTCAATAGATGAAGATCTATTTGAGACTGTTCTTAATGGGCCCTATATACCAATAAAGCTTGCACCAACCATTGACGATCCAAATAAAGTACAAATCAAAGTGAAAGAGGAATGGACAAACACAGAGAAGAGAGTTGTCCAACTTGATAAAAAGGCAAAGAACATCCTGCTCCAATCCTTAGAGGACGATCTGTTTGAAAATGTTGTAAGCAAAGAAAAAAATTTAAGGAAGTTTGGGAAGCATCACGATTATGCACGAAGGAATGAAGAAGTCGAGAGAACAAGCGGCTCTCTCCTAACACAAAGAGTATGAAATGTTCATTTCGTATGCGAAGGAGAAAATGTGACCGCAACTTATGAAAGATTCAATGTTCGCTTTCAACTCTCTACGGCGTATGGGAAGATCTATCCTAACAAGGATCTAACCATAAAGTTCATGAGAGCCCTACCGAAAGGTGTGGGATGTAAAAAGACCACAATGAATAAGAGAATCAAAGAATCTTAATAAGATGACAGTTTAACAACTGTATGGAAATCTCCTGACGTACGAACTGGAACTGACCCAACGCGCCGAAACCTTATCAGAAGGAAGAAGAAAGGATAAGGGTGTTGCTCTCAAGGAAAATGAAAATGCATCAAAAGTCATCACCGAGATTGACTCTGATGATGATGAAGACGATGACGATGACTTTTCTATGCTAGTAAAGAGACTAAGAAGGTTCATGCGATAAAGCGTAATCCCAAGCCCAAAACCAAAGAAAGTCGAGAACTACGCGACCAGAACAAATGAATGATTTATACTACAACCGCAAGAAACTCCGGGTTATTTCATTGCTAACCTGCAACAAGCCTATCAAAGAAGAGCTAAAGAAGAAATCTCATGCAAAGAAAGAATACAAAAGGAACCAAGAGGCCTCGTAAAAGAGACAAAGGCCCAGTTCACGAGGATCGTGGAGTGATTCAGATAATGACTCAAATGCGGACTCAGGAGATGAGGAAGAACCACATATGGCCAATCTGCTTAATGGCCAAACATGCAAAGGACAAACAAAGCCTAAACATACATGATATAAGTATCGATGAGGTATTTGATTTTAATTCTCTGATGTAGATATAAGTGACTTAAGGCGCTTTGCATGGCATAACCATCGACCTACATCAATACATGAAGTGGTTCAGAGTCTTGTCTAAAGATCATTCACTTCTTCAAGAGAGAAGAAGAAAGTTCAAGAAGAGCTTGAAAATGTTCTTCTAAGTACTAATCTTCTCTCCAAGCTGAAGGTGAGAATGAAACTTTAAAACAGTAAAAACACACATCATGCATAAAAAGAGAGTATAAGCTAACCTCTAAAATTGAGGATCTAGAGAAGACTATCTACTGCATGGGCAGATCCTCATCATCCATGACCCGCACTGCTCTTCTAGTCGGAGAAGCACATTCGACGTAATGTGCTTAGGCTTTGGGGAATCCATCTCAGAGTTAAGTGTGGAAAAGACAATGGAAACTAGCACTAGTAATGTCTCAAGTTTTGGTAGAGGCATTGCTTTTTGTGAAATCCTCACAGTTGGAAGAACCAGTTCAACTACTGTCTCTAGTTATACTCAGAGAAGTTAAGGATCTCACGCTGGTCTGGGTTTCATCAAGGAAAAGAGTAACCCAACCTCTACTTACCAACCTCGAAGAATCGTAGAGTCAAACAAAATCAACTCTATGAATCAATTGGGAAGGTACAGTAGAGGTAAGGCACACTCATCATTATTTATGAAACCTAAGGACACGTGGAAGAAAGAGAATCAGTTTAACAGAAGGTTAACTAAGGAACCACAGTCCAAGTGGAAGATGAATCACCACACACACACAGGCATGCATTATAATAAATGCTTCATATGCAATAAATATGGTCATAGGGCTACAAAGTTTTATTATAATTCCATGCATGTGAGACCCAAGATTAGACAAATTTGGGTCCCCGGAGGCACTAACAAAGAAGGACCCATGCAAATATGGGTACCAAAATGAAGGTTCAAATGTTTTGACAGGAAAAGAGCTCCACGACCTCAACAAAGCTCTACTATCCAACTATGTAGAAAAGAAGGGTCCCTCAGTCATCTTTGGAGATAACACGGAAAGACAAGAGGATATGGCTCTCTGGCGGCAATGGTGCAAAGATCTTTCAACAAAGTAGCTTATGTGGAAGGACTCAACACAACCTTCTAAGTATCAATGAACTCGCAATAAGGGTCACCAAGTAACATTTCTCAACAACTAATGTCTAGTCAAAGATTTGAAGACATACCGCCATAAAGTGGCCGGAACAAAGAAAAGAAATGTCTACGGTGAGATCTTGGTCAACTAAGTCGTGATAAGACAATATGTTTTTACGGGAAAAGGATCCGAGGAAATGAGTGGCTATGGCATGTAGAAGGCATCTCACTTAAACTTCAAAAACATGTCCAAACTGGCATCAAAAGATCTCGTAGCTGGCCTACCCAAGTTCAACTTTGTGAAGGAAAGGCCATGCAACGCCTGCCAGCTTGGAAAGCAAACCAGAAGCTCATTCAAGAGCAAGACTGCCAACTCCATTGACAAACCCTTGCAGCTGCTCCACATGGATCTTTTTGGACCAATCCCAACAGCTAGTCTTGGAGGCAAAAGATACTCTCTAGTCATAGTCGATGACTTCACCAGATTCACATGGGTATTCTTCCTAACTTCAAAGGATGAAATGAGCTCCGAATTAATCAAAATGTTCAGACTAGTGATGATTGAGAAAGGAGAGAAAATCAAGGAAATAAGGAGTGATCATGGAAGAGAATTTGATTTTTCAGAAATAGACAAGTTCTGCTCAGACAATGGCATCAGTCATAACTTCTCAGCTCCACGAACTCCTCAACAAAATGGAGTTCTTTGAAAGAAAGAAACAGAACTCGATAGAAGGTGGAAGGACCCTACTAGCAAAGTACTAAATCCCGCTGAATACTACAGGCGGAAAAGTCACAACTTTGCATGCTACACATAGAATAGATCATTAATTCACTCTACGATCAAGAACACCCTACGAACTGTGGAAAGGAAGGAAGCCAAGTGTCAACTATTTCCATGTCTTTGGCTGTGCATGCTATATTCTCAACAATGGAAAGCGATGTCGACAAAATTCCAAAAACCCAAAGTTAGAGGCGAAGGATCTTTCTTGGATATGCCACAGACAAAGAAAGCTTACGTGGTGTTCAACAAGAAGACATCGAATGTCAAATTCTCAATACACATCATCTTTGATGGGCCCGACCTGCATAAAGCAAAGGCTCTAGAGACACTACTACGGTAGATGGTCACGAGACACTATGAATGCAATCGTCGAGCTCAACACTACGATCGTAGTACCAGACAGTGAAATCGTAGAGCATGATAATGAAATCGTAGAGAGGTCCATCCAAGACAATGAGCCTCCACTCCAAGAAGAAGAGATAGACCTTGAAGACCTAAGACAGGAAGGGATCGGGACAGATGTCCCAACAGGGAACAGATGGGCAAGGGATCATACTCAGGATCTAATCATTGGAGATCCAAGTGCAAGAGTTAAAACAAGAGCTGCTACTCATAATGAATGCTTCTATCTAAGCTTCCTGTCACAGACAGAGCCAAAGAAGATAGAGGATTCTATGGAAGACTCCAGTTGGATAAAAGCCATGCAGGAAGAACTCAACCAATTTAAACGAAGCAAAGTGTGGAGATTGGTACCAAGACCAAAGAGTCATCCTGTCATAGGAACCAAGTGGGTCTTCAGGAATAAAATGGATGAAGATGGGGTCATCACCAGAAACAAGGCAAGATTAGTGGCAAAGGGCTATTCTCAAGAAGAAGGCATTGACTATGATGAGACATTTGCACCTGTTGCCAGACTAGAAGCCATCAGAATCTTTCTTACCTTTGCTGCCCACATGAAGTTCAAAGTCTTTCAGATGGATGTCAAGAGTGCATTTCTAAATGGAGAGCTTCAAGAAGAAGTCTACGTAGAACAACCTCCAGGTTTCATCAATCCATCTCTTTCCAATTATGTCTATAGATTAGACAAAGCTTTATATGGTCTTAAACAAGCACCTAGAGCATGGTATGAAACACTAACTAACTTCTTAATAGAAAATGGGTTCACTAGAGGTAGAGTAGATACCACACTATTTCTTAGAACGCATAAAGACAAAGTCTTACTAGTTCAAATATATGTTGATGATATCATCTTTGGTTCTACTGACGAAAAGTTATGTAAGAGATTCTCTAAGCTAATGCAGAGAAAGTTTGAAATGAGCATGATGGGTGAGCTGAATTTCTTCCTTGAACTGCAAGTGAAGCAGACTGATGAAGGAATATTCATCAACCAAGCCAAATACATCAAAGACTTACTAAAGAAGTATGGCATGGAATCAGCCTCTCCCATGAAAACACCAATTGCTCCTGCAACCAAGCTTGACAAGGATGAGAAATGTAAATGTATTGATATAACTCAATACAGAGGTATGATAGGTTCTCTTTTATACCTAACTACCAGTAGACCAGATATAATGTTTGCAACATGCATATGTGCTAGATTTCAGGCTAACCCTAAAGAGTCACATTTGCAACCATATGACTTGATCATATTAGCTAGTAAGCAGTAAAAAGTTATATACTTGAACATACTTGTAAGCATTTGTAAGTTCATGCTAGCTTTATATCAGAGTTTGTTAACTCATTTATACAACTTTTGAGTATCTTGGAGATTCATTCATATAAACTAGTGTCTTTAAGGCTATTAGCAAGTGTGTCTAGATACCTTCTACATTGTACTAACAGGTTCCTCAAAGACCGCCTATTTTGGCTTAACTTCCCCCCAGCCAAGCTTGGCTTGGCCCGATGAGGCTTGGCTAAGCGTGGCGTGGCCTCGTGTGGCCTCGCGACCCCAAGCCCAACCCATCAGCTCCAACAGTCCCTTAATAGGCTCTAGTGGATCACTTAGTTTAAAATCCCTACATCATTTAACAGCACCTATTGGATATTAGACTCCAATGTTAGTGGTTTGACATTTTTTAATGTAAGTGCAACTAATTCAATTCGATATCATCTCCTCTTCTTTAAAATTATATAGCATTGGTCCTTGCGCTCACAATTATATAGACCAACTCACCCCTAGCGTGTGACCTAGGAATAACCCAAATACAGTTACATTAGAAATCAACAAGCCATTGGGTGGGAAATAAATGCTTAAGCATAAATTTTGTCAATCCCAATTATCCTCCTACCCTACCCAACAAGATTTGGACCATAAAGATATCTCTGAAGAGGTATGAAATCTATAATAATTCCAAGTGTTAAACACAAATACCAACTCATGAACCACAAATACCAACATTATACAAAAAATATTAACATTAGAGACTAACCCATTATACTAACATTATACAAAAAAATATTAACATTAGAGACTAACATTATACAAAATAATTCCAAGTGCCAAACACAAATACCAACTCATAAACCACAAATACCAACATTATACAAAAAATATTAACATTAGAGACTAACCCATTATACTAACATTATACAAAAAAATATTAACATTAGAGACTAACATTATACAAAATAATTCCAAGTGCCAAACACAAATACCAACATTATATAAAAAATATTAACATTAGAGACTAACTCATTATACTAACATTGGAGACTAATACATTCAATCAAACATTTGAACTACATAAATTAACAAAAAAATCGCATTCAATCGAAACCCACAAGCTACAGTAGCCGAAAAGAAGAAAAAAAAACCCAAATATTCAAACATAACATAACACACACACACACACACACACACACACACATATATATATATATATCAAATATTTGTTATATAATTTGGTACCTAACACCAATTGAACGAGAAAGCCAACCCAATCGCGCGACAGCAACGAGATTTCCTCTTCTCCCTCTTTTCCCCCTTCTTCCTCTTCTCCCTATTCAGTCTCCCTCTTGTTTTTTCCTTTCTGATTCTGCTACTGCCGAGCAAAAGACTAATAGATTAAAAGGATCATGATGAGATCAAATGACGCATGCGCACGTCACGATTATAAGTGGTCACAAAAAACTACGCTACCAACATTTCCGCCAAATTTTGGGTGGGAAATTTGTTCTAGCGACGAAACAATGAAATGATCGTCAATAACATCGATGTCACTTAGCGACTGGAATATAATATGGTCGCTAATATCGGTCGCTATTAAGACTATCAGCGACCGTATATGCGGTCGCTGATATAATTAGTCGCTGATAGGCCTTTTTCTTATAGTGAAAGAGGATCTTCAGGTACCTCAAGGGTACACCCTACTTGGGGCTATAGTATCCCAAGGAATCCTCATTTGAACTGATAGGATACACATATGCTAATTTTGCGAGGTGATGCAAAATAGAGATGAAAAAAGTACCGATGGCACTTTGTCAACTTCTTGAAACAGATTTTGTGTCCTGGTTTAGCAAAAAGCAAAACTCAAAGGTGTCTACTTCAACTGCGCAGGTTGAATATATTGATCTTTGGTAGGCTGCGTGCTCGAGATCCTATGGATGAGAAATCAATTTAGTCGACTATGGGTTCGATTTCAAATCTATTCCCATACACTGTGATAACACAAGTGCCATAGCAATAACTCATAATCCTGTCATGCATTCTAGGACCAAGCATATAGAAATTAGGCATCACTTCATTAGGGATCATGTGCAAAATGGAACTATATCTTTACAATATATCCCTACTGAAAATCAACTTGCTGATGTTTTTACAAAACCACTAGATGAATCCAGATTTAACAAGTTAATAAGTGAACTAGGCATGCTAAATCTTCAACCATGAAGTGTATGCTCTAGATTGTGCTAACCATGACAGATATAAAGGTTGTACTAAAAATCGTAGACATGATCAAGGGAAGTTCACGATCGTAGAGCCGAACAGACAACTACCTCAACGATCGTAGCAATGACTCAACTATCATAGCGCAGACTCGACGATGACCAAAAACCCTTCCAACAAGCAAAGTGAATCCTGTGATGACAAGCTTCATAACAATGCAATCTCTCTAAGAAGTGCCTCAGGGACAAACCTAACCCTTGAATCACCAAGAGGTTGGCCCTTCCTGAGTTATCTTAAAAAGAATGCTTAGTCAAAAACTCATCACAAGGATCCGGACAGACTCGACGATCGTAGGACAGACTCTACGAATGGTGATCAAACTCAACGACTGCCGGACAGAGTCGACGATCACAGGACAGACTCTACGAATGGTGATCGGACTCAACGACTGTCGAACAGACTCGACAATCGCAGGACAAACTCAACAACCAGAAGACTACCTCTACGATCGTAGTCATCCTAAGGACATCTCAGCACTGAAGACTCAAAGGGCAAATCAGTACATTCATGCACAGTCAAAATTGTAGAGCCAAGCAAAAGGCGACACCTGTCCCACTAAGTCAAAAAGAGAGAGGGAAGCTACAAGTACAAATTAGAACCGTGTTTTTGAAATCTGAAGTTCAAAAGATTATCTCTCTCTCTCTCTCTCAAAGCAAAACCCTAACTCAAGAGAAAGCTCGGTCAGATTCCACTTCTCAACTCTGTAATCATGGGCCGCTTCAAATGTAATCTCAAAGCTACAGACTGCTTCGATGAGTTCAAGGATGCTCCACCAAAATTTCACAAGACCTTAACACTACTAAAGAAGGCAGGTCTCAAGAGGCGCTGAGCAAACACCCTCATCTATCCCAAGCTAGTGAAGGAGTTTTACAAGAATGGAGTGTACGAACACAACACCATCACTACACGAGTAAGAGGAGTTAAAATGATGCTAAGGGAAGAAAACTTCAATCTGGCCCTAGGTTTTAAGAACGTGGGGCACCCATTTCTAGACAGCATAAGCTTCCAAGAGGGCTTGAAAAAAATGCACCACAAGAAGAATCCCTCTGTGAAAGGCTACAAAAAGAAGGAGTTCCCTCAAAGGTACGAATTTTTGGCTAACATTATTGGGAAATGCATCTGCTGCAAGAGCTCAGGTCATAACTCGGTAAATGAGACTCAGCTCAAGCTAATGTCTGCCTTGGTTCATGGTACTCAACTCAATTATGGGGCTGTATTACTCGAGTGGATCGGCAAGTGGATCGTCAGCTCAAAGAAATCAAAGAGTACTCCGAAGATGCTGTATGGGAGATTCATTAGCATCATTCTGCAATCTGCATTGGGTGACAAAATTGGGGATGATGAAGGAGAAGCTATCAACCCAAATCGAAGAATGACACATCAGTTGTTTAAGGCGGGAAAGGAACCTCATTGATTATGTAAGAATGATGACAGAGTCCAGTGGGAGAACTGGGGAACAAAAGGAAGCAGGCTTTCCAGGAGGAATGTCTGTTGTCAAAGAAGTTGAAGAAGAAGAAGAAATAGACAAGGGAGAACCCTCTGCTCTTGCCAGAAAAAGCAAGGGCAAGAGAAAGCTAAGGGCAAGACAAGTCGAAGAGCCTCAAGGATCTACAACTAACATTCCTGTAGAGTCCTCTGACATAGAAACTCTGAGGAGGCTAAGACAGAAGCAACAGCAAGAAGAAGCTGAAGAGGATCGAGCCACTATTTCACAAATCCTAAAGAAGAACAAAACTGGTCATAAGTCCAAAAGACCAAAAGTGTCTTCGATCGTAGAGACTCTGCTCTTCTCTGAATCCAGGCCAAGTGTGCGTAAAGAAGAAAAGCCGCCCAAGAAGAGGGCATTCAAAAGGACAAAGCTAAGACTCAAGAGAGTCCAGAAGTTGTGGCTAAACCCAGCAAAGCAAAAAGAAAGCTAGTCAAGAAGTATATTCTTGAAAATGAAAAAGTACTGAAAAAGGAAGCCAAGAGTATGGCTGCAAAGGTAGAAATGCCCCCAAGCAAACGAAGAGAAAAATGCTACAGCTGAGAGGGAGATCCCTGAAACTCTCATGATTGAGTATACACCAGCTGAGGGGGAGAAGTCCACAACTCAAAAAGATATACCCGCTGAGGGGGAGTTTCTAAACCTCCAAGAAGATGTTCATGCTGAGGGGGAGCCTCATGATATCCCAATGGCTGAAGAAGAGGTCCTTGCTCAAGATGAAATTGAGCCAATGCCAAACCCTCCAGAGACCATTGAGATAATGGAATCTTCAGAAGAACACGAAGAAGAAAAAGATGATGATGATGATGAGCTTGAAATGACTGATGTAGGGAAAGATGGATTTAGGAGCTATATGTACACTCAACTGTTCTCCTACCTACCCATGATGGCATACCATCAAGCTCAAATTCTGAACTCATGGGATCACATGTTCTGGAGCTTCAAGGAATATCCAGCAATCTCAGTTCTGGCTAATGGATTTCCAGGGAAAGTCATCTTTGCCAAAAAGCTGCTTACCAACCATTCCTCATCAAAAGATAAACCTGAGGTATTGTCTATCCCTACCAGTTTTAGAGTTAATCACCTCCCATCATCTTCATTTAGCTATTTATATGAATTTCCTAAATGCCTGGAAGTAACTCTCAATCCAAGAATCGGTTTCAGATTCTGTAATCCCAAAATTCTCAGAATCGAAGAACCAGAAGAAGTCAACCTTACCCTACTCCTTCAAATCACCAACTTTACGATTCCAGACTCAAGCCACATCGAAGAGTCCAACATTGAAATCGTAGAGTCCCCTATCCCAGACATCCAAACCCAAGCCCCTCTAGATGATATACCATCCTCCTCATCACATGACTATTTCAGTCTTGATCTTGCTTTGTACAATTTGCAAGATCAATCTCAACCAAGAACCCTCCAATGGACAATCCCCAATCAAATGATACTCTCCCAAGCCCGCCTACCAAGCATGACTTGAAAGAAACTTTCGAAGCGGATGATCAAGTCTATCAAGCAAGTCCGAATCCCACTCGATCTCCTTAACATCCGATTGAACCAAATGATAAAAGGCGCAAAAAAATTCCCTAGATCTTATGAATCTCGAGCTCACTACGAGGCTAAGGGAAATTATCAAAGAGATTCAAGAGTATATCGCAGAGATGAGATCCATTTCAAAGTTGTGCCAAGAAAAGAGCTATTTGTGTTTGAAATGCAAAAAAACCAAGATCGTCAACATCAAATTATGTTGGACAATATTCTCAACTTAAAAGCTTCTGTCTATGACTTCTAGAAATCTTATGCCAATCAGGAGAAGCATAATGATATGATTCTGATAGTCCTCCAAAATAAAGAAGCTAGAGCTAAAAAACAGATCAAGGAGAATAGAGAGGACATTGCTCAAACCCAAAGCCAACTGAATGAGCTTGTTCAAGGAGTTAATCGGTTGTCTGCCGATATTCGAACCCTTGATGCTGACATAAAGGGGGAGAATAATAAAAGGAAAGGAGGTCAAGGAGGTCAAGGCAGAGAAAGAGGTCATGAAACTCAAGAAAGGGGGAGAAGTCAATTTCATGCTCAGACTCAACGATCTAGTAAGCAGGTAATTGTAACAGCTATTCCTCTGAGTCATAAGGAGCCAACTCCTAGCTCACAAGACGTGTCTATGGTACGCATATGAATGCCAATTGGAGATCCTGTATTCATACGCAGACATAAAGAGAATCCAGTTCTAAGTCTAAGCGAGCTGGAAGAGCTAGCAAGAAATGAGGAAGCTCAAAGGAAAAGAAGGGTTGAGGAGTATGCCAACCCACCTCCACATAAGAGGCCAAGGAAACAGAGATAAGTTAAAACTTAAATTTCCTATTAATGTAATGCTGAATTGTAATATCTTCTGATCATCAATAAATTCATACTTATTCTCTAGACATTCAAATTTGCTCCCAAATACTAAGTCATGTTTAAATTTCCTGCAAATGCATCTAGTCACTAATAATCATGACAACAAATCTCCTTGGTTATGTCAACATCAAATAGGGGGAGATTGTTGGGAGAATGCATTTTATGATTTGATGTTTTAATGAATATGTTCATGATTATTTGTAAGGTCCTTAAATGAATATATGTACACGGACTTAGTGATAGATCAAAATTATTAGGTTGATCTAAGCTTTCAACGTGTATCATTCTGTTAAAGAATGTATAGATAGAAAGATCAAAACTGTTAGGTTGATCTTAAGATGTAATAGATTAGTCTTGAAGAAATCATAGTGCATCAATTTGATCAACATTGCAGAAGTCAAGGCAGAAAATGTAGAGCCTGAAGATCGAAAAGGCCCCGCCTTAAAGGAGACTCTTTGGATTTCGTGAGAGTGGTCCCAACGATCACGAGAGCTAACTCCACAATCAGTAGTGTAACAAGGAAAACATGAAGTTTACAAGTCAACGATCGTAGTGTGCTCTCGGGAACGTAGAGTCAACAACACGAGCAAGAGAAGATCGAGTGTACTGAAGGTTTTAAAGGGAAATCAGAGTGCTCTCAACTAATAGCATCATAGTGTGCAAAGATGTAAAAGACACTACGATCTAAATCGTAGAACACCACGATCTAAATCGTAGAAAGCATCATATGTCTTATGTCGTAAAAACGTCGAACCTCATGATCCGTGTTTTCAACAAGTGAGGAATGGATCCCATGATGCCGCAGGTGCTCACGGGCCCCAGATTGTATGAAATATCCTTAGTATGCAACAAAGAAGCGTGACAAGAAGCTAAGGATAAGACTATGGGTAAAGGGACAAAACACCTTTTCTGTGCAAGTAGGAGAAAGCAAACTGCAAGCGTCGGTGAGCCAAAATGCGAGATCTGAGAAGATGTGCGAAATGTCTCCATCACAAAGATGTAAAGTTGAGATGCATTTAATGCCACAACGGATGGATCCAACGGATAGTTTTTAACATCACATATATCTGGATCGCAGACGGATGAGAGAGAGAAGATAAGCAAGCATTAATCAAACAACGTGAACATCTCTCTCAAGCTCAACTCTACGATCCGAGATATTGCAAAGCTTGCTCACTACTGCTTCTTAACGTAACCAAAGGCTTACACAAAGAATCGAGTAGCAACCATCAAGAACTCAACAACTATCAATCAACTGAAGAAGTATATCAAGTCTGTTGGACTTGAAGAGTTCGTAGTGAACTGTAAGAAAGCCAAGTCTGTTGGACTTGAAGAGTTCAAGAGTGAACTAGAGAAGTTCCTAGATATTTGGTTCAGAAAGGAATCATGTGATTCGTAAGATTGTAAAAGACATCCTTAGTGGATATCCTACTCATTGAGTAGAAAAGTGGACTAGGAGCTTTGAGTGCTCTGAACCACTTAAAAACAACTGTGTCATTTACATTCATGCTATAACTGTTATAACTGCTTTACTCGCTCATAACTCCATTGCTTGGTAAAGAAGATTAAAACAAATACTAATTCCGCAAAGTTTTAATCATTATTTAAGAACAAGTTAAAACGAAAAAGATTTACAAATATCTATTAAACCCCCCCCCCCCCCTTCTAGATAACTTGTGCCTACTAGGAACTAACAAAGTGTTCCATTGAATTGAATAAGATCGAATTCAAACTTGAAAGCTATAAATTAGGGTTCTAATTTTACTAATTGGGGATTTTTGGTATAACAGAATTAATGGGTCTTTGATTTTTGGATCAGAGCAGAGGAGACGAGAAATTGGGGGATTGGGCCATGGCTGGATAAGAAATATTAAAGCTATACATATATATAGATTACTTGAGTGAAAGAGAAGATTAGAAGAAGAAAATATGAAAGAACTGACTTACACATAACGCATCGATCTTCTTTTGTGGTGGGATGATTCAGTTTTCAGAATCAAATCTCACCCCCTCGAGGCTCGAGACTAGATTTCTCTGTAAACGAAGTGACTCAACTCTAAAGTCTGAACTCTGAAGTCTCAAGAGATGAAACTCGAAAGGAACAGATGGTAGAAAACCAAACGCTGAAATGCGTAACGGCTAAAGCCTTTTCCATTCCCTTATCAGATGACAGATATTAAGGATACGAACCTGAAACGAGTAGGTTTATCGAGTATGGATCGAGTATGGCTCAGACGATAGAGGTAAGCTCGAACCCTAAAATGAGTGAACGGTACTGTGCTCATATTCGATGTTTAGTATTATAACCAAAAAACGAGCTTGGCCCATATTCGACTCAAATATCTACCGAATCTGAGACCCGGATCATATTTCCGGGTTCAATCTGAATCGAGTACCGAACTACTCGGACCGATTTTCACCCCTAATTATAATATATCATTCGATAGCAATGTGTTATATATGTAACTTAGGAGAAAATAAGAACTTGAATTGTATTAACAGATACTCCCTCTGTCTCGTATTAAAACATTCTAATTGGTTTCGGCACGTTAATTAATAATATTTTTTACCTAAATTGCCCTTCTAAATTACCTATTAATAAAAGTATCCATTTACCTTTTTATGACCTCAAGGTTAATATTCCTTACTAATTCCATCAATTCTCTAAATCATTTTTATTTCTATTCTCACATTCAAATAAGTATATTTCTCTCTCCAAACTCACAGACTAATTACATGCATATGTTCATACACACAAACCGTCCACATTTGTTGGTATTAATTTTTAGCTACTTTATCATTTTTGTTGTTATTCTCACATTCTAATAAATATATGAGAGAGAAAGTGGTATAACATTTCCCAATGTAAACCTTTTATCATTTCTTAAGTTTCTAACAAAAGTTGACTAAAAAGATTATGAGAGTATAAGTGAAAAAAATAAGATAAAATAGTTACTAATATAGAAATAGGACATTTATTTAGAAATATCCTAAAAAAGAAATTAGGACATTTTATACGGGACGAAGGGAGTATATTTTTCAATTATCATTTAGCTTGGTAAAACTGTTTAATTAATCTTATGGATTTCAAATGCCTTATTTTTCTTGTAAATTACTTTGGGACAAAGGGGAATAAACAATCTCCCATTCATGACCAAAAAAACAAAAATAAAAACTAAAACAAAAATTTTAAAAATAAAAAAATAAAACCATTCTGGTAATGGTGGCTATGATTGAACTTTCTGTAACTCCTTTGCAGAAACCACATTTTAGTACGATGAGATGGGTCTTTTGTTGCCACAAAAGCATAAAGGCTTTAAACATTTGATTCGATTTAGTACTATTTGAAGTAACTGAAAAATAAATAAATAAATTATACCTTTTTTATCCATTTTCTTGCTTTTGTCCTTTCACTTTTGATAGCCATAATTTCTTAATATTGCCAGTATTAGAAAGAAACAAAATAAGGGAGGAGAGAGAAATAGTGAGAGTCGGAGAGACATACATATCTTTTGAATATTGATAGATCTTTTTGCATATTTCTCCACTTTAATTTGTGGTTAACTATAAATGAGTTCTCTTTTACGGGTTGCAAGTCATTTAAAATAGTCATTTTTAATATTCGGTAATGTAGCTCCTCATTTTTATTGATCGTATTTATTATAATGGTAAATACGATAATCAAATGACTAGAAAATAAGTGATAATATGAGATTACAAAATAATAGTCATTTTGAAATTTTTATTTACACAAAAATATCATTTATATTTATTAATTGGGACATAAGTATCCTTATTAGTCACATAATTTACATTTATTTTTTTAAATTTTTTGGGTTTTATGTTTTCTATATGTTTATTTAACTAAAATAACTCATTTTCCATGCAAAGTATATGGTGTTGTTCGTTATTTATTATTATAAGTTTAATATGTTATTAACTACATACTTGAAAATTTTGTGTTTAATAATTCAATAAATTATGAATTTTTATTTTATTAACATATTAAAAAATATTTTGATACGATTTTACTAAGCAATACTTAATTAATTAGTTTGATAGTACTTTGATTATTGTTGATTACAATAATCATGAGTGAATCATTTAACTAAAATTAGCATAACGATATTTTAGTAAAATATTAATATTAGAAAAAAACATACAAAGTACTTTTGAATTCATACCAAACACTCACAATAAAAATTATCCGTAATATATTCTACCAAACATAAATGATACAATATGATCATTTTTTATTACCAATAATCTGATACCCAATAACATGAGTTTAAATGGTATTTATCATGACCTGTAACAAACACCCCCTAAGAATAATCATAATTCACGATTTCACTATCATGATATTATTGTTAACTTAAATAGAATCCAATATATGTACATTTTACTGTGTAAAAATTTAACAAATGAGTTTTTCTGAGAAGAATTCATATACATAAAAACAGTAATAACTAGATGGATCTTGTTGAGTTTTCTTGTCTTCTTAACCAAGTACCATGTTACTTGGAAAGGGGTCAAAATCATGACCAAAAAATATATATTTTCGAAACAGCTGTCTTATATAAGTTAGAAAGAAGGAATTCACAACATTTTGAGTAGCTTGACAGTTTTCTATTTTATTACTTTTTCCCAGAAAATCTGCAAGTAGTAATCACCATCAGCATGCAGGATCAATATATGAATAACGAAATTGCTTTCAGATCATTCTTGAATTGACCTAGAAAGTGAAGTAATTAATAAATTGTATGGAACTTATATAAATGTCTGTCTCCTAGCAATTTCTTTACAAATTTAGATTGGGATTAAGTGGATGAAAGGGAATTACCTAATTAGATAACAATGAAGACGTGGATCTATATCACTTGGTTGTAATTTGAGTAAAATATAAACCCTTGTGGTTTACCCTTATTGCACATAATTGACCTTATTCTGGGCGGCTAAAACCTACACTAAACCCTTCAATGATTTAAGCCAAAGTGAAGCTGTATGGTATACCATTTAGAGATCTCACACAGTTTATTGAAGGGGATAACAAGAATTTACTAGTCTCACCATTCTAAAATTCGATTTAATCTACATTTTTAAAACCAAGACGATTTCAAGAAAAAAAATGTATTTTTTCCATACATATCCATGACAGTAGTTAGAAATGTAATAGTGATGTGTTATGTGTGTACTCTCGAATTCTTGTTTTCTGACCCGGATTTTATTTTTCGGTGATACGAATGAAAAGAAAGATAAACTTTAATGATGGTGACGGAGGACTGAGGCCAATAGGTTTGCCTCCAGTTTGAGCTGGCCTGTTATGTTAGTTCAATCCATTATGTTTTTAGCTTGAGTATTCATATGTTATTTTAGTTAGGGTTTCGATATTCATTTCTTTCTCAATATTAGCCACCTTCAGAGTGAGACCTTCCTTCTCTCGGCTCCTGGTTTTTCTCAATTAGAGTTTTCACATAAACTTGTGTTATTGCCTTTAATTTCCTTCATTGAGTTTTGTGTTTGACATGCTGGCATGGTATCACTCGGTTAACTTAATATATAAGTACTTGCATATTAGCAATTTTATGTTACTTTATAATCTAAAATTACATGTAAATGTATCGCCAGTTATGAAACGAGCAAAAATGGAAGATGTATCTCTAGTTTTAAAACCGAATGATTACTTTGCTAACTATTTGTTACTTTCTGTCGGTAATTAAGTTTTTCATATTTGTATGTCAAGAAAATTAAGGAACCTAATATTTCAAAACCAACAATCTAGTTTGTCATGATTGCATCTAAAAATAAACCTATAACTTCATTAGAAATCATAACTTCTTCATAATGACTTCTTCTATAAGGTTGAAGGGTTTGCGTCAAGATCACTAGAGAAGGTTAAGCTAGTGCATTGCAACCATTTTAGATGATTTTAAGAGAAGTTTTTAATAACTGTCGGCAGCTAATTTGCTTAGTATACGCGTTACCCTAAACAAGAAACATTCTCAAAAAATTTATTTTTTGTTTCTTTTATTACTTATGTAGCAAATTAATAGGAGATTCAAAAAGCTATTGATACAATTTTCCACCATGTAAAATTTTCATTAAGTGTACTAAAAGTACTTTTGTACTCATTTTAAAACTTTTTACTTGAATTATACGTGTGTCGTCGTGGCGATACAGAGAGAGAGAGAGGAGAGGAGAGAGATCAAAGAACGAAGGCTTCATGGAGTGGTAATGATGATGATGATAGTGAAGGTTGTGGGGTTTGCTTAGATATTGAATATGAATATGGAAAGAGAGAGAGAGAGAGAGAGAGAGAGAGAGAGAGAGAGAGAGATTTATAGTTAATTGATAGGTAGAGTAGAAAAACGGTTGGAGATGGACCTTCAAGAGAAAGAAAGAGATAGAGGAGAGAGGAGAGAGGAGAGATGACAATTGACATATGAGAGAGAAAGAGAGATTCGTATTTCACATAGTTCAAAATGTATTTATTTAGACAGTTAATAAAAATAAGTTGTATGCAAAATTTATGTGAAAACTTAAATGCAAAATTCTGTCATGTGTTTGTACCTATGTATGTGATGTTTTCATCTTTAAGTTTGATTAGTTAAAAAAATTCGCCTTCAAAATACAATTATTAATGTAAAATCGCGTCTTTTAAGTTATAATGATTTAAAAAATATAATTTTATACTATTAATTATATCATGAGAGCGATCCTAATAATTTAAAAGAGTATCATATCTTTACAAAGTGATAAACTCATAATGTAATTCTGTATTTTAGTTTATTCGTATTGTATAACAAATATCATCAAAAATACAATTATATATCAATTATATTATTATAAACTGCTCAAAAAGATTGTCCATTCTGAAATGTTTTAATCAAATTCGAGAAAGAGGTAGTAGAAGGGAGGAGAGAGATAGGAGAGAAAGTAACGGTTGGTCTTCTTGTCTTTGACTCTATCTTGTCTTTTTCGATTTATTTGCCTTCACTCACAAGGTAATCATCATATTTGTATGAAATGAAACACATTTTGCTTCCACTTCACATAATCTCTCCCTCTCTCTCTTATCTCTTCACGCCCACAAACACATTATATTTCACCTATATAGACTTCTGCATGATCTCTATCAAATCACGTAATTACTTTAAAGAACAAATTCAGCTTTAGTGTATTTCGATCCGTAGCGAATTAAATTGAAATGAGAAAGCCAGATCAAATGACAAAAGAGAAAGCAAATAATAACAAGGCCAAGCTTAGGAAAGGGTTATGGTCACCAGAAGAAGATGAAAAGCTGATGAACTACATGTTAAGGAATGGACAAGGGTGTTGGACAGATATTGCTAGAAATGCTGGTTTGCAGAGGTGTGGGAAGAGTTGTCGTCTCCGGTGGATCAATTACTTGAGACCGGATCTTAAGCGCGGTGCATTTTCACTTCAAGAAGAAGAACTCATCGTTCATTTTCATTCCATCCTTGGTAACAGGTTCTCTCTCAGTCTCTCTCTCTCTATATATATATATGTATACAAATAAGACCGATCTATAGCCACCGTCCGCCACAAAATATATATGGAGGACGAACGACGACTGCTATAGCCTATAAACATTGTCTTCCTATTGCAGACATTGGCTAACTGCTAACTTTGCCTATTGATACATTTACGTAATGGATATTGTTTCCAAACAGTTTAAAATTAATGAGCAGTCTATTATATTTGAACAGTATATAGAAACAAATTATATCTTGTATAGTCGAAAGTTGTATTTTAGATGAATTGTGTTATACAGGTATTACACAGTAGTAACTCTCAATTATATAAAATGCAACTAATATACATTAGATGGTCCAAATAGACATGTCACTTTGAAGTGTCTGAAATCAGAATGCATACTATATAACTGTTTTAGGTGTAGACCTAATTAATGCATTCATGCATGCATAATTACTATAAGCACTAACCATGCAGTTAAAAAATAGAAGAAAGTATATACTATAAATTAGGATCACATGTCCCATTCCTTGGCGTATCTTTCATCCTATCTCATGTATTCGTGCTAGCTATATATGAGGTAATCTTTATTATTCACTTTCAAAATTAACTGTAAATAAGTAACTCAAGTACACATGTCAGCAATGAGCAATGTATGACATGGGACTGGAGGTGAGGTTGGAGATGGGATAGTAACTTTGGACTCGAGTATATATGTACACTTCTTGTAGCTAATCTTACTAAATTACAACTCTTTCTTATTCAATTGTTAATTGATTCAATTTAGGTGGTCTCAAATTGCGGCACGCCTCCCGGGAAGGACCGACAATGAAATAAAGAATTTCTGGAATTCTACAATAAAGAAAAGGTTGAAGAACAATATTACTTCAACAACTTCACCAAACAACAGCAATTCATCAGAGCCTGTTCTTCCAGCAATTCATGAACTCATGAACTCGTGCATGGACTTTTCTACTACCTCATCTTCTTCCATGCAAACTACCGGAAATTACCATTTTGACCCTTTTCCTCCAATTGATAACAACTATGACATAACTGGCACAACAGGGTTATTCAATGTATCCACCTGCGTCGCACAAGTTGGTATAGGAGATGGGCATTTTGGAGATTATGGTATTTTAGAACCCTATATGATGGGATTGGAAAATGACATATCTATACCTGCATTGGAGAGTATGGTTGTTGAGGGAAGTAATGGTGATGTTGAATTCATGTTTGATAAGAAAACAAATGACAACAACTTTATTAATAGTGAGAGCATCAAAGTAGAAGATGTGATTGGCTTTGGGAATCATTGGCAAGAAGGAGAAAACTTAAGAATGGGAGAATTGGACTGGGAGGGTTTGTTGGCAAATGTCTCTTCCTCACCTTATCTTGATTTCCAAGTTAAATAACTGTTTTTTTCTCTATCAAGATTTTCAAAACTCATTTTTTAGGAAATTTTTGGAGAAAAATAGTTTTTCAAAATTACGCTCAAGTCTCAACATTTGTACATGTCTTTTTCAGTCATGAAACCTTGCACCAATATTTAGCTCCTTCACAATTTGGATATTAAGCAATAATGTGGGGTGATATCAAAAATGTATATGGATATTCTAGTCATGGTACTTAAATCATATTGCAGGAACTGGAGTTGGTGGAATAATCATTGTTCTTATGAAGAAACATGTTAATAGTGAATTGTTATACAAGAAAATAAAGTGTTTATTTTTGTGAATTGTAGTTTTATGGACAATTTTATGTAATATTGTGCTGGTGGAAGTTGTTATTAGTGGGGATGTTAAGGAATTAGCTAGAGAGATATATTGTAGTCCTATGTTCAAAGGAATAATGAGGAAGCTGAAATTGTAAGTAATGAGAGATACATATCATTCATCGTTAGTCTTATGTGTTTGGTGCATGCTCATGCATGTTGTACAAACGGTTGTAGTCATTAGTTCAAATGTTGGAACATTTACCGTTTATCAAAAAGAGTTACATTTGTCTTTGATTCTGGTTAATTCCTAAAATTTTAGAGTTGTAATTGTGATGTAAATTTATTTTTTAAGTTTTGAAATAATAATTTTATATTTAATAATACATTTTAAGCAATTTACAAGAGTAACTATTGTATTTATCAAAATCAAATGGTATTAAGGATTCAAATTTAACATTCATAACTCACTGATTAACTTATTAAATCTATATTCATTTAGTGGTTTAGTAAACACATTAATTAGCAAATTGATTTTCATTTGAGACAAAATGTAATGCGCGCAATATTTCCATTCTGAACATGATCTCTAATAAAATGATATCTGATTTATTTATGCTTTGTCTTAGAATGCATGACATGATTATGAGTGATTGATATAACACTAGTATATTATCACAGAATATAGGGATAGACTTAAAATCAAACTTATAGTAAGCCAACTAATTCTTCATCCACAAAATTTGAGCACGACAGCTTCCAGTAACAATGTACTCAGCTTCTGCAGTTGAAGTTGATACTGAATTTTGCTTCTTGTTGAACCATAAAACAAGTCCATTCCCTAGCAATTGACAAGTACCACTAGTGCTTTTTCTGTCAATCTTGCATCCTGCAAAATCAGCATCTGAATATCCTGTTAGATCAAAGGGAGACTCCTTGTACCACAATCCCAAATATGGAGTACCATTGAGATATCTAAAAATTCTTTTAACAACAGTTAGATGAGATTCCTTAGGATTAGCTTGAAACGTAGCACAAATACGAGTAGAAAACATAATATCTAGTCTACTAGCAGTTAAGTTGGGAGTTGTCGTTACCACTCCAAAATTAATACCTTACTTCTACGTTACTAACACAAGAATAAGTAAGGATCGATCCCACAGAAAGTGAATTATTTTATATTTATCCTAACGTTTCTAATGAAAAGGGGGGTTTGAGTTGATTAACTAAACTAGCAAAAATAAACTGATAAGGATAAACAATGAATTAAAAGCTTCAGTTCTTCGATTCAGTATCACATTTCACAATTATGGAATAATCTAGTTATACAGTATTTACCCTTCAATGAGATTAATAACCCTAGATAATCGTAATCGCTAATTATCCAAAATTCTCCTTAAGTGTAAATCTAATGTGACAATCGCCTCAAGAGACCCTAACTATCATACAACCTAGAACTATCAGTCTAGATTTAATATAACAGCAGCATGAAAAATTAGAGAATTAGGTTATTCCAAGCAACAATCACATAATCATGGATTATTTAACTTGCCTTTTGATAATCATAGCAATACTCAAAAGCTTGTGTACAATCATGCATCACTAATTGCTACTTATGATCAGATATAATATCGTTTGCTTAATATTATATCTTAATCTAGCAGATGATAATAATTAGATCAATCTAACTGGTCAAATCAAATCAATCAGATAGAATAACATGCAATCAATTCAAACAGATTATCAGAGTAAATCCCATGCAAGAAATAAATAAATAAATTAAACTTAATCAAACTATTAATTATAAAGAAGGTTCAACATCCCTTATAACTGAAATAGAGAAATTAGCCTAACATGTCTTCAATCTTCCACAATTAGGGTTTGCATTCCAATGTAGATGATGATCTAAATACTGACTATTACATTGTATTTATATTGCTAAACAAAGTTCTAAACCTATAAGAAATAACAATCCAAAACCAAGTATGAATCTATAAAGAACTGGCCTGATAAACTTTCCAAATTTCGACTTTTTCTAATTGAACTCACCAGGTATGAAGTTCGTTTAGATTCTTGAAGCTCACGTAAGCAGCCTCGCATGTAATGGTATGGGCTAGGGCTGTTTTAGACCTGTCCGAGGCGAAGATGGGCAAAGAGGAGCTCGTCGGGGCGAGCTTGTTATTATACTTGGTTGGGCGAGCTTAGCTATTTTCTGGATTTTTCTTCTTTTTCTCTTTTCAGCTTCAATTTTTCATCTTTCTCCATTTTTAGCTCTAAATATTCCTAAAATCAATAAACACTGTTAATAAGCTCATATACACCACAAAAATGCAATAAGCTAAACATAAAGGAATTAAAATAAATTAATATTATGCACTCGTCAAATTCTCCCACACTTAGCCTTTACGCGTCCTCGTGTAATACAAAACATAGGATAACATTCAACAGAATTTTATTCAACCATAAGGTCAAAAGGTTTCAAGTTACAACCCATGAGTATCAATACTAACTAACAATAATCTGATTAACGCCTAATCAATCAACTCACAAATAACAACCTTATCGTTTCACCAATGAATTTCACTAAATCAAATTGTATATACATAAGTATATTCCTTATGATCTACACACATACTCAACTTAGTTATCATGGAACAACAGTCGTAGCCATCTCGAGCCTCACATTCCTGACTTCCTCTGCAAATTGTGGAAAATTTTTATCAAATCTCTTCCATTCATCTCCATCTGTAGGGTGAGTCAGTTGACCAAGCACGAAGTCCCTTATTCTGTGTTAACTCATATGTTGAGTCGTATAGGACAACATGAATAGTCGTTGAAGCCTCGACGCAAGAGGAAAGTACCGTAAGATCTTCTTAGGCACATGTTTCTCCTTCCCCCACATTTGGTTGCCTTGTATAAAGGAAAGTTGGATATATCACACTATCTCTTATCTTTCTCTACCCCATAATATAACATGCAATCCTGCTCACAAGCATCGATCTTCTGATATCCCATATTCAACTCATTGACCATCTTCTTCACTTCATAATAATTCGTGGGCAGAGTATGATCCTTGGGTAAGAACTCGTTAATAAGAGCAAGCAAATCATTGAAACCTCCCTCACTGCAGTTATGCTCATTCTTGAAGTGTAAGAGCTTAGTCACTGCAGATAGAATGGTGTGCTTATCATTTCAAGGATGCAGCGAAACCCCCGATTCAGATAGCATCTTATAAAAGAATAGATTGTATCATTAAGACTCGCTAAGCACCACTGATTTAATGTTCATTTTCATCCAAATAATATTTGTAGGGGTTATAAGCAAATGACCAACATCTCTACGACATCATATATAGTTATCAATGTATGAAGCCTGTTGAATTGGTTGGTCTACAGTACTGTCAATCATTTTTCTCAACTCAGTTGATTCCCTATGATGAATTCATACCGAATACCCATATATCCACAAAGTCACGGGAAAATAAGTCGAATTTAATCTCGTCAGCTTTCTTCCAGATCGGGTTTTTAAACTTAACACACGGGCATCACATCCTTCCATTTGAATCATCAGCATGTTCTAGTGCTTTGTTCAAAAAGTTACACACCTCATCATGATAAGGTGACACTAATCATGTGGCGCCCCCAAATCCGGGTCCCTTGAACCTCAGACCTGGTGTGTCACGATACATCATCTTTGTACTCATTCTATAACTATCGCGGAATATATAATTTATTTCACATGATTCTACAACATTTTCCCAAGGTTTACAACCTTAATTCATTACATACCTTAATAATTCAAAGGGTTTACATAATCATAAGATATTGTAATAGCTAAACGTGTATCAAACTACTCTTGAATATTGTTCCTTTGCCTTTGACCTTATCCTTCTTCGAACACTGGGGCTTTAACTAAAATGTTATCATGATATAGCAAGGGTGAGCAACTACTTTTTTCAGCAAGTTATATATATATATATATATATATATATATATATATATCATGATCGAAGGAAAGAATATAGCTTTCTGAATTTTCAACAATATATAACAATTGTGAAAGATTGAGAATCAAATTTCAATAAATGGATAACTGAATCCATATCGCTGAGTGGTCAACAATGACCATGAACAATACTTTAGTAATGAAGGTGATCAGTCATTCATACCCGATAAACATATGCAACTTGCACTAAGTGTGAATTAATAATCATATATGTGGAATAATTGTTGATAATTAAACCACTAGCATACTTAAAATGTAATAACTCGAGTTGAGTTAGGAAACTTGTCTATATCGTTGATTACCGCTAAGCAATCTAATTTAATCTCTTATGCAGTAATAAGATTGATCTTCAATTATCATAATACATTTTATCTCACAATAATATTACTCGAATAATCAATTAGCTAGCATTTAGCCACATAATCAAACATTGAATAATTATTTAACTCACTAGTAATATTATCATCCCTCAATAGTATTAATATCATTTAATCATCATCTTAAAACTTCTTTCTATTATTAATCACTTAATAATATTTCATTCACTTCTTAATAATCACTTCATAATATTTTAATCGTTTACAAATAGTATTAACCCTTTAATAATATTTTAATCATATACTAATATTATTAATCTTAATAATATTGTATTCACTTCATAATATAGTATTAACCCTTCATAATATTTCTTTTCTTTTAGTGGAGAGAGAAAGTAAAAGGTAAAGTAACTATTTTGATAATTAAAATGGGATGATTAATTGGTATTGGTGAATTAGTATAGATACAATCTAGGGAGAAGGTTCAAAAATGCCCCTGACGTTTACCACGATGTCTACCGAGCACCTCATACTCTTTTTTTTGTCCAAAAGTACCCTTAACGTTACAATTTTTGAGTCACCCGTGCCCCTGTCGTTAACAGAAGACAAACGGGGTTAAAATTTCGCTGACGTGACATATACATAAAGGTTTAAAGGGAGAAGGTTCAAAAATGTCCCTGACACATGTAAATATGTCATTTAATCAAAACAAAAAAAATACTAAAATTCAAAATAAAAAAAGAATAACATATATTTTTTAAAACATTTAATATTTTATATTAACGTTAATTTAAAAAACATTAATTTTTTGATATTAAAAAATATTAAAAAACGTTTATATTTTTTGATATTAAAAAACGTTAATATTTTATTAATATTTTTTATATTAAAAAACGTTAATAATTTTTAATATTAGTTGATATGTTAAAAAACGTTAATATTTTTTGATGATGTAATTAGTTGAATTTTAAAAATATTATTTAGTTGAATTTTAAAAATATTCAAAAATCACTACAAAAAAATGGGCCTTTAGCAACGATTTTGTGGGCAACGACTTTATAAGTCGTTGCTAAAAGTATATGTTTAGCAACAAAATTTGTGCTTCGTTGCAGATTGTGTAAAGCTTTCACTTTTTACAACGAAATTCATAAGTCGTTGCAAAATTTCGTTGCTAATTCATTGGCGGGAAAAAAATTCGTTAGAAATTCGTTGCAAAATTTTCGACCACTTGCTTTCCCGTCATCGTGGGCAACGAAAAAAATTTTTGTTGCTAAAAATGGGGCTTTAGCAACGATTTTTCAGGCAACGACTTATAAAGTCGTTGCTAAAAGTGTATGTTTAGCAACGAAACTTGTCCTTCGCTGCAGATTGTGTCAGAATTTCACTTTTTGCAACGAAATTCATAAGTAGTTGCAAAATTTGGAAACAAAATTCGATAGAAATTCGTTGCAAAATTTTTAACCACTTGATTTCTCCTCATCGTGGGCAACGAAAGTTTTTCTGTTGCTATATTTTGTTGCCTAATGTGGACAACATTCATTTGCAATAATTTTTATTTTCGTTGCATATTTTATAGAACTTTTTGCAACGACTATTAAAATGTTGCCTTAAATTAAGATAATAATAATAATAATAATAATAGTACTAATAATAATAATAATAATAATAATAATAACAGTAGTAATAATAATAATAATAATAATAATAATAATAATAATAATAATAATAAAAAAAAGAATAATAATAATAATAATAATAATAATAATAATAATAATAATAATAATAATAACAAACAAATAATAATAATAATAATAATATAATAATAATAATAGTAATAATAATAATAATATTAATAATAATAATAATAATAATAATAATAATAATAATAACAACCATAATAATAATAGTACTAATAATAATAATAACAATAATAGTAATAATAATAGTAGTAATAATAATAATAATAATAATAATAATAATAATAATATTACTAATAATACTAATAACAATAACAATAATAATAATAATAATAATAATAATAATAATAATAATAATAATAATAATAATAACACTAATAATAATAATAATAATAATAATAATAATAATAATAATAATAATAATAATAATAATATCATAATAATAATAGTACTAATAATAATAATAACAATAAAAGAGTAATAATAATAATAATAATAGAAGTACTAATAATAATAATAATAATAATAATAATAATAATAATAATAATAATAATAAAGAATAAAGAATAATAATAATAATAATAATAATAATAATAATAATAAAGAATAATAATAATAATAATAATAATAATAATAATAATAATAGTACTAATAATAATAATAACTATAATAATAATAGTAGTAGTACTAATGATAATAATAATAATAATAATAATAATAATAATAATAATAATAATAATAATAATAATAATAACAGTAATAATAATAATAGTAGTACTAATAATAATAATCAGAAGGTGAAGAGGAAAACGATGAGGAGGAGGAGAAAGATGTTAGGTGGGTATTGAAGATTGGGTCGAAAGTTCGAGTTAGAGTAAGTGCTGAGATGCAATTGAAGACTTTATTGGACCAACTTCGTGTTGATTTAGTTTGGAAGGGAGTTTGGGCCATGAAGTTTTTCAATGAGGAAGGTTATAGAAGTTTTGTGACCAAGTATCAAGAGTGTTTGTTTGAGAATACTTATGGGGTTGAATTCAACGATGCTAATAAGGTTAAGGTTTATGGGAAGGAATTTATTGGGTGGGCAAATGCCGATAAGGCGAGATGATTACCGTTGGGAGGATGTAGAGGATAGTTTTGTGAAAAGCCCCAAATTGGCTACCCCCCTGAGGGAAACTCATGATTTGAGGGAGGAATTTGAGGAGGTCGCTAATGAGGGAAATATACGGATGCTTTCGAGAAGCAGATCCCGACGATCCGATCGCACATCAATCGTTTATTTAATCAACAAAGAGTTCAAGCTTGGCTTGTTGATATCAGATAGTGAGTCGAAACCTCTTTCTTTTTAGAAAAGAACCCCTTTTTGTTTGTTTTTGCCAAGCTCTTTTGTTCTTTTGTGTACTACCGACAAAGATGTTTATTCAAGTGATGTTTTATTAATTAACCTCACTGCTTTCGTGGTAGAGGTTTTGATGAACCTCGATTGCATATTCAAGGTGAGCTCTCGTTAATTATCTTATTTTAATAAAGGTTGTTATTGATGTTTTATTAAACTGGGACATTAGTCTCATGTTATGATATTCCATTCTTCCATGGTTGTTTGTTCTAATGTATTTGTTAGGATGTGCTAATGTATTTGTTAGGATGTGGGGAAATACAGTTGCCTTGGTTGGCTTGGATCAGTTCATCACTAAAAATGCTACTCGACGAATGAGAAAGAAGTTGATGCCCATCCAATTAAAGCTATGAAGTTTTCGTGTCACCGTTGTGTTGGCGTGTTTTGCAAAGGTAAGGTTGCCTCGACCTTCCCAAATCTTTCGTGATGATGATCGCTTTTGTGTATTAATCATTTTCTTAACATTATGAACCCAACATCCGCTTCTTGTGCCTTGGTATTAGTCTATTGTTTTATTCTAATATTATATAAGAAATGGTTATGAAAGATTGCTCATTAAATTTGAGCTGTTACACTTTATTCTTGTGAATTGTTTCAATTTATTTCCTTTACATGATTACTGCTATCAATCCTTTAATGTGTACTCTATTTTTGATAATATCATAATTTAGTATTGGAGCAAGTTCTAGAGCTAGTATTCGGAAAATAGGAACTTTCCCTTTCTATAGAAATTAGACAAAACTGGTGATGTGTGCTAGTTCTGATATTTCACCATTCAATATTTTCATCATATTCTTTTTGGCAAAAAGCACTTTTACCCCACTGTGGTTATAATGTTTTAAGCAATTAGCCACTGTGGTTTTAAAATATTCAATTAGCCCAACGTATTTTTTTAAAAATGTTCAATCAACCCATTCCGGTCCAATTTCTTGAATTGACGTTAATGAATCACTTGGATTGCTTACGTGGCTTTTTAAAAAATAAAATAAGTTATTTCCTACGTGGCAAGCTAGTTAGCCAAATTCTTAATACTATTGAACCACTGTACTTTAAAAAAATGTAATGGACTATGGTTTTAAAAATATTTTTATGTTTTATTTTCTTTCTTTTTCTTTACCTAAATATTTATAATATTAATAAAAATTAATATTATAATATTTATAATATGTATGTTTTATTTTAAAAATAAAAATAAAAATATTTTTACGTTTTAAAATATTTATTAAATATTTAAAAATAAAAATAATATTTTGTATTATTTTCTTTCTTTTTCTTTACCTAAATATTTATAATATGAATAATATTAATAAATATTAATATTATAATATTAATTTTAATATGGCAAAACTAATGATTTGGCCACCGATGTTGGCACGTTTTATTGAATACTTGATTGAACTTTTAATTTTTCAAGATAAATCAAATCTTAATCAATTAAAAAACCAAACATATTTTCCATAAAAAAAAGACAACATTAAAAGTAAAAAAAATCAAAAACATTCAAAACAGATCTATATACGTATGAGGATTCTTTTGAGGATTCTAGATCTACGACCGATCCCCACATCAGAATCCAATCCATTGAACCTTTAGCAAAAATATTCTGACTTATGCTTAACAATTTACTTGTTTAGCAAATAGTATATATATATATATATATATATATATATATATATATATATATATATATAGAGAGAGAGAGAGAGAGAGAGAGAAATAGAATACAAAAGGTTTTGGAGAAAAAAAGCGGAGAGGGAAAATTGAGGGCCACCACCTACAAAGGAATCATTATTAATTGTTTCAAAAACTTAGATAAAGAACTCAACTCAATTCATAGATTCAAATAGGTCTAGGGTTTGTCCATGGCGAGTCCCCAATTTGTCGTCACTCCTATGAAAATACTCTCCCTTCTTCTTCTAGGGTTTCATGAACCCCCTGTTAGCGATGATGAGTGAGTCCGAAACGCTTTCGAGACGCCTTTTCGACCAAGATTCCATCCAAATACAGAGGACAAAGCTTTCCTCATTGCCTATATTGCAAAGCTTGAAGCAAATAATCAAGATCGTTAAACTGCTTTTAATTGAAGAAAAAAGATGTTTTAATTTTTGTTTTTGTTTTATTTTATTATGTTTTTGTCATTTTTAATTTTATTATTATTTTAATTATTTTTTTTACCACATAATGATTTTTTTTTTATTTTTTTGTTTGAAATGAAAAAATTATAAAGAAAATCCATTAAAAAAATAAAAGAAAGGAGCTAATATGTATCTATTGCCACGTAATTACCACGCCATTTTTTATTTTTTTAAAAAAGCCACGTAAGCAATCCAAGCTGATCTTTTAACGTCCATCCAAGAAATTGGACGGAATGGGTTGATTGAACATTTTTAAAAAGTACAGTGGGCTAATTGAATATTTTAAAAGCACAGTGGTTAATTGCTTAAAACACTATAACCACAGTGGGGTAAAAGTGCTTTTTGCCTATTCTTTTTCCACGCAAAGCCATAAGTGTTAAATGACCTTTATGTTTGTCAAATTTGACAACAGTGTTATTGTGAACTATTTGTTCTAATATTATAACCAACCAACCGAGTAGTCTTATTTGTCATTTGCAACAGTACTATTGTAGAGGGGAAAAATAAAACAAAACTGTGACAACCCCAAAATAGGTCCATTCAACCCAACCTATTATGAGTCGCCAAATACATGGTACAAAAATAAATACAACTTCAGTAATACAATTGTCGTGCAAAATACGACAACACATATACTGTGAGTTTGAATACAACTATTGTCTAATAGAGAGTATAAAAACTCAAAAGGAGTCCTCGTTACAATTATTGATACACTATTTTACAAAATAGTGAAGACTACTAAAACAACTATCCTGAACCATCACTCCAAACTACGGCTAGTTCCTGCTATGTTCTCACCTCCTGAGAAGAAAAATGGAACAAAAAGGAAAAGGGTGAGCTCAACTAGCCCAGTAAGAAAATGTTATGACTAAGATAATATACAACAAATTATCGTTAGTCTTCAACATGGAATAATCTGATAAAATATAATAGACAACAAGTTTTAGATCAACAACTGCAGTGAAAACAACAATCCATTAGAAGAGTCAAGTAGAGAAAGAATTCTACTATCTTCTAAGATTTAAAAGTCCATCATCAATATTTTATCCCTGTAACATCAATCAATATACATCTTGAATCAAATATTCATCTTTGCACTACAAAGCCAAAGATATTCATTTGTATCACCAAATTGGTCATGTTCATCTCAACACTGCTCATCTTTGCATCACGGGCCAAAGATATTCATTAGGTAATCATTCATCTTTGCAAAGACAGCCAAAGATATTCATCATTAATCATTCATCTTTGCACTACAAAGCCAAAGATATTCAAGAATATCATCATTTAGGACCGAGGATGATGAAAAAATCTTAAAGAAAAGCGAATCCAAATGAGATAAAAGATCAAATATTAGGGATTCAGACACAGTTTATCCAAGTTTAAAAATACTTCATAATAACCAATTTTGAAGCGTAATTCAAAATAAAGATCAAAACATGGATACAATCAAAGATAGTAACCATAATAGACATTTTGTGTGTACGCCCCCAAAATAGGTATACATCACCTATTCGAGTCGTCAAATACATGGTATGTAATACAAATACAACTTAATTATATACAACCGTCAGTGTAAAGTACGACAAAACATAAGCTATGAGTTTTAATACAAATATTGTCGCCTAGATAATATTCAAACTCAAATTCAATATTATTACATTTATTTTCCACTATTTCCTTTGAATAGTGAGGACTACTAATGCTATCATCCGTCCGTCTACCCGCTCCCCGAATAGTCCTCGCTACCTTCTCATTTCCGAAGAGAACAATAAAAAATAAAAGGGTGAGCTCAACTAGCCCAAGAGGAAATATTATGACTAAGATAATGCGTAATATATTATCGTTAGCCTTCAACAGTGTTAAACTGATACAATATAACAACCATCAAGTTTAACTGCAGCGGAACAAGCAATCCATTAAAAGAGTCAAATAGAGAATAAAATATATTATCTTTTATGATTTAAAAGGTTTTCATCACTTTTATCACTGGGACTCAAATTTTAATAAATAATCCACATCATCAAATCACCCCACACTACTACCAAGGATATTCTTTAGTATCACAACCACAATTATCCATGCACTACGGGCCAAGAATATTTGTGTATTCAATAGTGGTCATGATCATGCCAACAATCGGCCCATCAATGCACTACGGGCCAATGAGGACTTTTACCACATCATTTGTAACATTACGGTCATGATTACAACCGAATAATCCCTCGGTCATAATCATACCAAGTCCATCTATGCATTATATGCCATGATGACTTTCAACAAAATATAAACATGAGGATGATGACAATGATATAAGAATTCAATAAAACAAGTTCAAGAATTATTTTATCCAGGAACTAATAACGCCCAAATTGTCAACATGATATCGCTTTGTAGAGTAAAATTCAAGAATGCTCGGAAGAATATTTCCATGAAAAGATATTGGATGAAGCGCAAATATCAAGGATATTCCACTAATTTCATGGAGTATAGAAGTCAAAACTTTAACCAATCGTTGAGTATAATAAGGAATGGAATAACAAAAGAAATCACTAGCCATGCGATAGATCAAGACAGCAAAAGTTATTCCAACGTAATAATAAATAACGGAATCAGTCCCACAGAAAACGCATGCATATGATATTCAATGTAATAATAAAGACGTAAATCAGTCCGACGTAAAACGCATGCATGTGATGTGATATTCCAAATGTAATAATAAAGACGGAATCAGTCCGGCGAGAACGCATGAATAGGATATTCCAATGTAATAATAAAGACGGAATCAGTCCGCGTAGAAACGCATGCATGTGATATTCCAATGTAATAATAAAGATTTAAACCAGTCCGACGTAGAACGCATGCATGTGATGTTCCAAATGTAATGATAAAGAATGGAACAATGTAAGAATTTCACCAAGTATAGGTAGCCAGCACGACACAAAAGTTATTCTAATAGAATAATAAAGAATGGAATAATGAAGTTCTCTTCACAGATAAGAAAGAAATAATACTCCCTACCTTTAGAAAAACTGGATACTGAAATAGTGAGGTAGCAGACTTTCTTCTTCTTTCTATAATTTCTCTCTATAATAATCGCCTAAAGCTTTTGTGAATTGGTAAGAAATGAAGGAAGAATGAGCTTCTATTTATAGAAAAATATAGTTTCGATAATTGACGTTTTGGGGCTCAAAATTTTCAAAGACAATACCTCCAACTTTTCCTTTATTTTTAATTTAGTCATGGAAGTATTATCAAACTTGCACCACTTCCCCTAATAGTAAATAATGTGATTCAATAGTAAATTATGTGAATCAATAGTTCTAGACTTGTGAAAATATGAATTACAGTATAGTACCTCCATTTATACCTCCATTTTTAACTTAGTCATGCAAGTATTATCAATCTTGCACCAACTCCCCTAATAGTAACAAGAATGTGAAACAATAGTATACACATGTGAACAAATAGTTATAATCATGTGAAATAATAGCAATCAATTGCTCATTTATCCGGTTAAATACCCGATTAGTCAATATAACCTCCAGACATCAATTATTATCGAAATAATTGTCAATTTTCACTAACACAAATAATTCCAACACAATGAAACCATTTTTATCAAAAATATAAATTTTGAAATTTCGAAGTTTGATTTTTCTTGAAAAAGTCAACTATTAACTTTTTGACCAAATAGTGAATTCTGGAAAATTTTATGTTTATAGACTATTTTTACTAATTTCATCATTCCGGACTCAAATATCACGTCTGCGTCTCCAAATTCAACTCCGAACACAACTTCAATTTTAATAACATTCATCATTAATATTATAACTCACAATATTTATCAACCAGTCGCTCCCGAGTGAAAGAGGGGCTTTCTAATAAGGATTTCTCCTATCGCACGCAATTAGGTGACCAAACCTCTCCTTGACAGAACTTCTAGACATTGTAAATATTGAAATTTAATAATATGAATAACTTTGTCGTCTCAATTATTGATTTAACAAAATAACATATTATGCAGATGATACTATGACAATAATCGAATCAATAATATGAGAGATATGATGCAACAATTATTGTAGCAATAATTGAGTATAACTGAGTGACTTCTCACGTAAGCATCAATAATCAATACCGTGTGCTACTATGCAACCACGCCAGACATCGTACTTTTACTACTGGGTAGTTCAACAGTTAACGGTAAAACTTCCGCCGTTATTTTCATAAAGTATTTTTGTCGTTTTCTCAATCCGACAATAATTCCGTTGTGGGGGGTCCACCAATGATTGTGTCGTTGTACGAATATTCCCTGTTAAAACGAATATTCCCCGACCAATCGAATATTATATAACAACTTCATGTACTCGCAAAATTTGTAAATATTACCCACAACTATAACATTATATCAAATCCACACCATAATATTCAAAAATATATTTCGAGAAAATTTAATCTTTATTCAAAAGTTGGGGTCTTACAACCTCCCTTCTTATGAAATTTCGTCCTCGAAATTAGGGTGCGACTGGTATGTCAAAGAGGTGAGGATACTTTGATTTCATTTTGATTCTAACTCCCGTGTCATTTCCTCAAATCGTGGTTTCTCCACAAAACTTTGACTTGAGGTATAACCTTGGAAGCGTAGAATATGTTCCTTCTTATCCAAGATTTTAACAGGAACCTCTTCATACGTTAAATCTTCCTCTATTTCATCCGGTTCTAACTCAATAATGTGGTTCGGGTCTTTCACATATTTACGTAACATGGATATGTGAAAAATGTTATGAACACGAGACATACTTGGCAGTAACGCAAGTCTATAGGCCACAGTTCCTACTCGATCGAGGATTAAAAATGGGCCAATTAAATGAGGATTGAGCTTTCCTCTCTTTCCAAATCTTGTAACTCCTTTCCATGGAGCAACACGTAACAACACATGATCTCCAATATCGAATTCTATATCCTTTTGATGAAGATCAGCATAACTCTTTTGTCGATCTTGTGAGGTTTTTATACGTTGTCGGATCATTTGAATCTTTTCCGTAGTCATACGTACCAAATCTGGTCCCAAAACGTTGCTTCACCCACATCATCCCAGCATACTGGAGAACAACACTTTCTTCCATACAACGCCTCGAATGGAGCTATGCCAATACTTGCTTGATAACTGTTGTTGTAGGAAAACTCCACCAATGGTAAGAACTTGTCCCAACTTCCCTTGAAGTCAAGGACACAGAGTCTTAATAGATCTTCAAGAGTTTGAATTGTCCTCTCCGACTCCCCGTCCTTCTGAGGATGATATGCCAAGATAAATCGTAAATCTGTGCCCATAGCTTTTTGCAAAGTAACCCAAAATCTTGAAGTGAATCTTGGGTTTCGATCAGAAACTATGGATACTGACATACCATGCAATCTTACAACCTCGTTTATGTACATACGAGCAAGACGTTCAAGTGTATAAGTTTCTCGTATCGGTAAGAAATGAGCAGACTTGGTCAATCTATCAACAATGACCCAAATCGCATCAATGCCTTGAGAAACTTTGGGAAGACCAGTAACAAAATCCATGGTAATGTGCTCCCACTTCCATTCTGGAATTTCAATTGGTTGCAATGGACCTTTTGGTACTTGATGCTCCGCTTTAACTCGTTGACAAATTAGACACCTTGAGATAAATAGCGCTATCTCTCTCTTCATATTGCTCCACCAAAATGTATGACGAAGATCACGATACATTTTGGTACTCCCAGGATGGATTACAAATGGTGTGTTGTGCGCCTCCATCATGCTTTTATACTTTAAATTAGGGTCGTTAGAAACACAAAGTCTGGAGTTGACTCGAAGTATTCCTTCTTCATCGATTCTTGTTTCCGGCATAGCACCTTCTTGTACTTTCTTCCTCATACGCATCAACTCCGGATCTGTAACTTGAGCAACTTTAACTTTATCAATTAAAGTCGGTTCTACTCGTATATTCGCCATCATCACATGGGTCCCTGGAGTCTTTAACTCTATCTTCATCCTTTGCAAGTCATACAAAATGGGCTTTTGTGTTGTGAATATTGCACTGCAGACCGCATATGATCTTCTACTCAATGCGTCACTACCACGTTCGCTTTTCCGAGGATGGTATTGGATGGTATGATCATAATCTTTCAACAGTTCAAGCCAACGTCGTTGTCGCATGTTGAGTTCCTTTTGAGTGAAGAAATATTTGAGGCTTTTATGATCCGTAGAGATCTCCATTTTCTCTCCATACAAGTAATGCCTCCAAATTTTAAGTGCGAAGACAACAGCTGCCAACTCTAGATCATGAGTAGGATAATTCCTCTCATATTCTTTAAGTTGTCTTGAGGCATAGGCTATGAATTTCCCATGTTGCATGAGAACACATCCTAACCCTTTGCCCGAAGCCTCACTGTAGATGACAAATCCCTCCGAACCAAATGGTATTATCAGAATAGGTGCTGAAATGAGTCTCCTTTTGAGTTCTTGAAAACTCTTCTCACATTCCTCGCTCCAACCGAACTTTGTATCTTTCCGAGTCAGCTGAGTTAATGGAGTAGCGATTCGAGAAAATCCTTCCACAAATCTCTGATAATAACCAGCTAAACCGAGAAAGCTACGATTTGGGTCATCGATTTGGGTTGCTCGACTTTGAATAGCTTCAATCTTTGCCGGGTCAACGGATATTCCATGACTTGATACTATGTGCCCAAGAAATGCTACTTCCTCAAGCCAGGACTCGCATTTCTTTAACTTGGCATAAAGATTATATTCATGAAGCTTTTGGAGTATCAGCCTCAAGTGTTGCTCATGATCTTCACGGCTTTTGGAATAAATAAGGATGTCATCAATAAAGACGACCACAAAGTGATCCAAATATTCCTTGAATACTCGGTTCATCATATCCATGAAGGCAGCAAGAGCATTAGTCAATCCAAAAGACATGACTAAGAATTCATAATGCACGTATCGAGTTCTGAAGGTAGACTTTGGAATATCCTCAGTTTTAACCTTCAACTGATGATATCCGTAATCTAAGATCGATCTTGAAAAAAAATTGTGCTCTTGTAATGGCGATCAAACGGGTCATCAATACGTGGCAATGGGTACCTATTTTTAATGGTGACATGATTCAACTCCCGATAATCAATACAAAGTCGCATACTCCCATCTTTCTTCTTCACGAATAGAGCAGAGCACCCCAAGGAGACGATTGGGGACGAATGAAACCAATGTCTAACAATTCCTCGCAATTGGGTCTTTAACTCCACGAAGTTCAATAGAGCCATTCGATATGGTGCTTTAGAAATGGGTTTTGTACGGGTTCAAGGTCGATACAAAATTCAACTTCACGCCTGGGGTAGGCAGAAGTTCTTCAGGAATACGTCAGAAATTTATTAACAATAGAAATATCCTTCAAATCTGACGTATTTTTGTTTAAATCCGTGACATGAGCTAAGAAAGCTTGACATCCGTTTTTCAATAAACGAATAGCTTTATGGCTTGAGATGACCGTGATTGCTTTTAATGGTTTGGTCGCTTGAATTCGCATAATAGGTTTATTAGGAATATGAAAGCTAACAACCTTACGAAAACAATCAATTTTAGCATGATGAGTAGTTAACCAATCAATCCCTAGAATCACGTCAAATGAAAGTATTTTTAAAGAGATAAGATCGACAAGTAACGTGCGGTTACCGATTTGAATCAAACAAGACTTATAAACAGTGGATGTAATGAAGGTTTCTTCTAATGGAGTTTCTACAGATAAGTCAAAGTCTAATTTCTCCTGAGTCAAATTTAAACGTTGAGCGCAAGTAGGAGAAATAAAATAATGGGTAGAACCGGTATCAAATAAGGTATAGACTTCACTAGAGTTTATGATAAGCTTACCCGTGATAACCTCGTTCGGGTTCCTTGCTTTCTGGGAGGTCACAACAAACGCTCTCCCTTGCACTACCGACTTTGACTTTTTTGGGACGGCCTTTGGTGCCTCCATCCTAGCTGAATTTGTTTTCGGTGAACGACAAAATCAAGCTAAGTGACCTTCTCTTCCACAATTATAACATGTTTTGGATGGCATCGCGCAGTTTGGACTGATGTGTCCCTCCCCTCCGCATTTGAAGCATATGATAGGTGGTCGTTCTCCTTCCTTAACAACAGGTGCTGGTGCAGACTTCTTTCCATCATTGTTGAATCTCCTTTTCTTGAAATGTCCATTTTTATTGTCTTGGCTATGATTACCACCGAAGTGGTTACCATTTCTGGCATGTTGATTCCCTCCACGTTTGTTGTCACCGCTTCAACGATCAAGTTACTACTTCGGTATTTTCATTCTCACGTACCGCTTTCTCTCTTGGTTGCGTTGACTCGTTATCGCGCTCCAACAACTAAGCCCTATTTACAACATCTGAATACAAACACAGTTTATGAGAAATAAGATATTGTCGTATCTCAGGTTTCAAACCTCTTAAAAACATTCGGGTCATTCGCTCCTCATTATCAACCAAATGGGATGCAAACTGGGATAACTCCACAAATTTAGCCTCGTATTGCGATACGATCATATTGTTTTATTCCAACATGATAAACTCCACCTCCTTCATGTGACGAATACTTTCGGGAAAGTACTTGTCGTTGAACAGCTCTTGGAACTTCTCCCAAGACATCTTGAATGCGTCAGGCTGGGTACGCTTTACAGATTCCCACCAGTAATTTGCCTCTTCACGCAACATAAAGGTTGCGAAGGAAACCTTTTGTTCCTCGGAGCATCCCAAGACATCAAATATCTTGGTTATCTACTTTATCCATGCTTCCGCCTTAAGTGTTTTTGGCTCTCCAATAAACTCCGGTGGTCCCAGCTCCATGAACTGTTTGGCAGTGACCGTCCGAGAGTTGCCAGTGTTTCCACCTGCATTTTGGATAGGAGTCGCTCTCGCCCGATGTTGCATGAATTGCATGAAGCCTCGGAACATTCCATCATTCATCATTTAGTCAATGTTGTTGTTTGCATGAGGATTGTCACCTTCCTGATGCACATTGTCCTAGTCATTGATCTGTGGAGACTCAACGGTCTCTTGTGCTCTATTGATGTTCTCAACATTCTCAGATGCAATTTTCAAATACTGCCACAAAACAAGGGTTAATTGACATGAAACATATTATCCCTACACTCTGACTGACCAATTAAATACCAAATAAACTTAGGTAGGTCATAGTAGCGAAGGAATTCCGCGTCTCTCCCTCCTAGTTCTAGTCTCACATCTTAGCCAGGATCATATCCTAAGCTTTGATACCAACTCGTGACGCCCCCAAAATAGGTATACATCACCTATTCTGAGTCGTCAAATACATGGTACAAAATACAAATACAACTTAATTATACAACTGTCGTGTAAAGTACGACAACAAGGGTTAATTAAGCAAATTAACGTATCACATAATATCCATATATTATGACCGACCAATAATTAAGCTTAGGTAGGAGACACACTAGCGTATGATTTACTCATCTCTCCTCCTAGTTTATATCCCCTATCTCCGCCAGAGACCATATCCCTAAGCTCGATATTAACCGTGACAACCCCAAAATAGGTCCATTCCATCTAACCCATTAAAAGTCGCCAAATACATGGTATATAAAACAACTACAACTTTATTACAACAATTGTCGTGGTAAAAAATACAACAACACATATGTTGTGAGTTTGGATACAAATATATACCAACCAGAACTCTCCGGACACCAACTTTGGATAACACGTCACAATGACACCTTACATAAAGGTATAGTCAAAGCTGTTTTAGAAATTAGAATCTTTGGGAAGTGCTCAAGGAAACCTTCGTATATGGGAGGCATGCTTCTAGGTTATGGTAGATATCATATATGGCCACGTAATTATCCTTGGTTGACCTAATAGACCCCCAAAGAAAAACAAGAAGATTACTATTATATTCTTCCCAATGGTGAGTCTTCTCTTGACATATCATTATCTCCTTTGTCTCTAATTGGGTATTATACTCCAAACAAACACCAAGATTATATAGGTAGTGCTTGTAAATATACTCAAAGCAAGTGGATGAGTACAACCCTGTCTTATGATGACACGAGGTTGTATATCATTAGACATCTTGTATGATAGTGACAAAACACCCTTCCAAGTTAAATTCACCTCACCTCAACATCTATAGACCACCGTTCTATTCCCCGTTATTCCCCGCTTGTCCCGGCTACACTTTTATTACACGAAAGGAATTGTGAAGCAAAAGGGTGAGCACAACTAGCTCAAGAAAAGAATATCATGACTAAAGATAAATAAATTATCAATAGCCTTCAACAAAGAATAAATCGTAGATTTAGAACATATGGTAAATGATAAAACTTTTCAACCATAGTTGCAGCGGAACGAGAAATCCATTAGAAGAGTCAAATAGACCATAAAATCTATTATCTTCTCCATGTTAAAAGTCCATCAACAATGTTTTATCCCTGTAACATTAATCAATAATTCTTGTCCACAATCACGTGTATAACTCATAATCGTAATTGTAGTTCTAAATTCCTTTCCTCATCCAAGACAAAGTTAATTTTCATCACCTAAAACATCAAAGATCATGGTTATACCAAATCACAGTTCCTGTTCATAATCATACTGATAAATTCATCTTTGCACTACGGGCCAAAGATATTCATCAACAGATTATCTTTGCACTACTGGCCAAAGATATTCAACAACATGTCATCTTTGCACTATAGGCCAAAGATATTCATCAGTTGGTCATGTTCATTTAAACACCTGTTCATCTTCGCACTACTGGCCAAAGATATTCATCGAAATCATTCATCTTGCACTCTGAAGCCAAATATATTCAGTTATATCATCATTTAGGACTGAGGATGATGAAAAATATTTTAAGAAAACGAATCCAGTGAAACAAAATAATAAATATTAAGGATTCGTACTTCAGCTATTCCATGTCCAAAAATACATCATAAATAATCATAGTGGAATAAAATTCAAGAATGATCAAAACATGGATACAATCAAAGCTAATATCCATAATAGATATTTTGGACGAAAAACGAAAATTTAATTTTTTTGTGAATAGTGCCGTATTCGTGAATAGAGTCAGATATCGTGAATAAGGTCGATACGTGAATAGTAACTCCGACACCAAAAGATAGAAATTTTACAAAAAACATCATCATGCTTCGTGAATAGTACTCGTAAATAGTAACTCATGAATAGTAACTCGTGAATAGTAACTCATGAATAGTAACCCCGACATGAAAAAGTTCTAAATTTGATAAAAATTCAAACCAATATTTAAAGATAATGATATTGAAGAAATAATATCATTTATGAAGAAAATAATCTCCTTACCTCGTAAAGAATAGTACTTTTGATCGAAATCTTTGGATATAGTGCTAAAAGAACTTTGCACCGTATAGCAATACTCGAAGTACTAAAATACTCACAAAATATACCGATATATAAAGAGAGAAAGAGAGAAATCTTTAGTTTCGTGTGATTTTCAATTCTAACCTAAGCATCCTATTTATAGAAATTGCTTAGAACACCAAAGCGAGAAAATTTAATATAATAATAATATATTATATATAAATTCCTACGCACACATTCAAGGATCTGAATTCATCCATGCTTAACAACAAGTGGGTCCCACCAACCAAAAAAAACATGTTTTAAATAATTTTGTAACAAAATAATTTCGCACTCCAATATTAGGAACTTCAATAATTCATAATAAATAGCCTGTTATTAGAAAATTGAATCTTGCGTAGTTTTAATAGGAAATTCAATTCTCTACAACTTTGCGAGAAGAAAGTTTTTCCAAATTCTAAACAGAAATTGACCGAAATCCACATACGAATGATTTTAAAGGCTATAATCAAATTTCAGTCAAGAAATGGGTCCACCAACATGTTTAACATGTTTTAAACAACTTTTACAACAAAAATACCCTTCCTCCTCATATACTCATATATCCCACATTCATTGTAAAAATATCACCATTATTATATTATAATAATATAATAAAATATTATTTTATCAGAAAAGATAAAATATCGATTTTCAACAATTGTCACTTTAAAAAATTTCTCCATCTATATCCATATAAAATGAATATTTTCCTCATCATATAAATCAATAATTAATTATTCACAAATAATATTACAGAATCACAATAATGACAACCGAGGCGGTTCCGAGAGCAGGAGCTTTCAATAAGAATTTCTCTCTTCTTGGCAAGCAATTAGGTGACCAAACCTCTCCTTATGTAACTTTCTAGACATTGCCAATAATGTTTTCTAATAATATTATTAGGATAATATAAATTATTGCTTCGATAATGGAAAATCTTGTGTAGTGACAATTATTAAAAACACAAAGAATATAAAATATCAACGCAAAGACAATTATTGAATCAATAAAATATCGAAGCAAGAATTATGTAACAATTATTGAGTAGTGCCTTCTTACATAAGAATCAATAATTCAACAATATATGTAAAACCGTGTGTAGCTACTTGTGCAACAACACGACATTTTACTTTACCCACCGGGTATTCCAACAGTGTTAACGGTAACGATTACGCCGTTATTTATAAAAACTCAAATTTGTCATTTTCTTCATTCGACAGTTATCCGTTATGGGGCCCACAAATGGTTGCGCCGTCGTACGAATATTCTCCAACAGAAAGAATATTCCACAACCAAATGAATATTCCCCGACAGAAAGAATATTTTATAACCACTTGCATATTTTGAAAAAAAAATTCATATATCACCCTTAACTTTAACTTTAACCATTTAACCAGGACTCTGGAATCTTTCTTTATGCTCAACCATTTAATAAATATTGTGTGTAGTCTGTTGGTTTAATAATATTAGTACCACGTAGCAAATTTATTGTCTTTGTGTATTGATTTTGGCATTAAGTGCCTCTGGTGACCTATTTGTTTCATTTTCCCGACTTGTTATTATTTTTAAATATGTGCAAGAAGACTACTTCTACGACTTGCCTTACAATTAGAGGCGGAACCAAGGGGGGGCCAGGGGGGTCACCTGCTAGAAATCTTTATCGGAAAGCCCCCTCTTTCCTAGAAATGATCTAGTTGTCAATATTGTAAGTTATAATATTAATGATGAATACATTAAAAATGTGTTTATTAAAAAGATAAGTGATTTGTGGTAAATATTTATATAAATAGAGGGGTTTGTCATGATGCATTTGTTGTAAGTTGACTTATTTTTTCATGGAGAGATGTACTAATTTCTGGACCTTCGGTTGTGGTTTTAATAGTAAATCAATCTGGACCGTTGGTGGTGGTTTTAATAGTAAATCAATCTGGACCACATGTGGTGGTTTTAATAGTAAATCAATCTGGACCCTTGGTGGTGGTTTTAATAGTAAATCAATCTGGACCATTGGTGGTGGTTTTAATAGTAAATCAATCTGGACCGTCGGTGGTGGTTTTAATAGTAAATCAACCTGGACCGTCAGTTGTGGTTTTAATAGTAAATCAATATGGACCGTCGGTTGTGGTTTTAATAGTAAATCAATATAGACCGTCTGTTTTAATAGTAAATTAATCTGGACCTTCCGTGAATCAGTTACTATTTAGTCCATTCTCCTATAAATAGAAGCTTAATTCTTCTTCCATTCTCACCAATTCACTAAGACTCACAAGAGTAACGGTAGAGAGTGAAACTATAGAGAGAAAGAAGAAGAGTATTCTGCTACTTCACCATTGTAGTATCCAGTCTTCTACTAAGGTAAGGGGTATTATTTCTTTTCATATTCTTAAATCTAAACTTACTATGGTAAGTATTGCTTCTACAATCCCTGAAATTAGTGGAATATCCTTGAGTTTTGTGCTTCATATAGTATCGTTTCATTGGAATATTGGTATGAACTTTCTTATTAAATTTCAATATTTTCACTTGGGATACTATTCACGGGTTACTATTCACTCGGATATTATTCACTCGGGGATTCGGGGTACTTTGCATGACAGGGTACTATTTATTTGGTACAATTCATTCGGGTACTACTCACGGGGTACTATTCACGACAAAAGTAATTTCTTTTCTGTCCAAATTATTTTTGATACATGAATATCTATTTATTTGGGGTACTATTCATTTGGTACTATTCATGGGGTACTATTCATGAAGTACTATTTATGGGATACTATTCACCCGGGGTACTATTCACGACAAAAAATGATTTCTTTTCTGTCCAAATTATTTTTGATACATGAATATTATTCTTGAATTTTACTCCACAAAGCAGTTATCATGTTGATAATTTGGACATTCTTGAACTCTGGATAAATTGAATTATAAATCTTTAAAATTTATCCTTGATCTCACTTGATTAATTCCTTATATCATTGTCATCATCCTCATACTTATGTTGTGGTAAAAGTCATCTTTGGCCCATAGTGCAAAGATGGACTGTTGATTGGTATGATTATGACCAGGAAGGCTTGTATTGGTATAATCATGACCTGTAATGTTATAGACAAATGATGTGGTGAAAGTCCTCTTTGGCCCGTAGTGCATAGATGGACATTTGTTTGGCATGATCATGACCACTGATGATACTAACGAATATCATTGGCCCGTAGTGCATGAATAATTCGTTGATGTTAAATATTTATTGATTGTTGTTATAGGAAAAAAATATTGATGGTGAATTTTTAAAGCATAGAAGATAGTAGACATAAATTCTCTACTTGACTCTTCTAATGGATTGTTGTTTCCGCTGCAGTTGTTGATCTAAAACTTGTTTTCTATTGTATTCTATCAGATTTTTCTCTGTTGAGGACTAACGATAATTTATTTTACATTATCTTAGTCATAATATTCTTTACTGGGCTAGTTGAGCTCACCATTTTCCTTTTGGTTCCATTGTTCTTCTCAGGAGGCGAGAATATAGCTAGGACTAGTCGGGGTGTGGAGTGATGGTTCAAGACGGTTATTATAGTAGTGCTCACTATTTTGTAAAATAGTGTATCAATAATTATAATGAGGACTTTATTTGAGTTTGGATATTGTCTACGAGACAATATTTGTTTTGAAACTCAGCTATTGGGTTATTTTGCACGACAGTTGTATAAAGGAAGTTTGTATTTAAATTCTGTACCATGTATTTGGCGACTCAGAATGAGTTGTATGAACCTATTCTGGGGGCGTCACATAGGTTATGTAACTTTCCTTTTTAATTCTCTCTATAAAATAGATAATCATATATACATATTCTAATGTATATATTTATTTAATCACATACACACATTTCATGAGTCACAAAACTTTTACCATACATTTACTTACTACATGTCACAAAATTTTCAATAACATTAATATTTTTATTTATCAGAGTCACTTAAAATTCTTGGTTATCACAATTAAATGATCTTTCAAGGCATAATTTTTTCACATGCTTCTATACTTAAGCTTTTCATTTATTCTTGTATGATTAATTTTAATTAATCATTCCTCTTATTTGGCTAAAAATATAATTAGCTAATTCTTAAGTACATATGTATCTATACATATACACGCTTCCTTTAACTTTGTAATATCTCTTCATTTGAAATTTATTTTCTTAATAAATTTCCACATATATTATTACATAATATCTTTCACCATTTAATTTACATAAATTTAAAGGTATCCTAATATCTTATCCTTAATATGCTTCAAGTATTCACAAAAATCCATTCTAGGGTTTTGGATTTTTGCAACCCATATTTTCTTACATTTAAACCTTAACATATAGATTTGGTTAAAATGTTTACTCATTCTCCACATATCTCATATAATTCTTCATCTTCTCATTACTCTTCAAATTTTCTATCATTCACATTTAATTTCTCTATATTCTTTTAAACTGTATGTGTTTTAAAAAAAAATTAATATATCATTCCTCTATTTCAAGTCTAGGTTTTATTTTTTAACCTTTAATTTAATAGTTCAAGATTTTATTTATAAATCTTATAAATTTTTGGGTTGTCACAAACCCCCTCCCATGAATAGGTATCATACGGTTCATTCAACTCCGGTCGACTAACATCTTTAACTGAACAAAAGATTAATAGTAGGTTTTTAACCAACTAGTTAACCTTATTTAGCTTGATATATTGTTAGTTTTTGAGATTTTTCATGTTGCTTTTGATGAATTTTTGTTATATGTGCAGAAGAATAGGTTGATGATGGTTGAGAGCTAAAATGCGAAGAAATTGGAGATTTTGGACATTCTACTATACCAGAGCGGGGAGCGCCGTGACTACATAAGAGATGGCGCGGGGTGCTGCATGGAGAGAACCTACTGCTACACTAGTGCGGGTCGCGCTGCATTAACAAACACTACAAGAAATCACACAAAAAATGACGCTAAAATTTGTCACATAAAAATTCATTTTTCGTCACTAAAATATTTGGTGACGAGTGTTAATCGTCACAGAGACCGTCACCGTATGAGCGTGAGGTTTATTTGACAATATTTGATGTCATCACTAAATGTTTTAACTTATGGTGATGATCTACATCATTGTCAATATAATTAATTACTTTTAGTGACCTTAATAGCGTCACTATTTAAATGAAACTTTCGTCACTCTATATTATGTTTCTTCATCAAAACTTGGTGCATTAAATGACGAAAATCTTTTTTCGTCATTAAATGATATTGTTTTAGTGACGAAAATATGTTACTCTATTAAATCATCTAATTTTAATGACGACAATATTGTCATATTTATGATTATTCTTTCATCATGCTATTGTGTTTATCGTCACCAAAAATAAGAAAATAAATAACGACATAACAATTTGTCACTTAATAATATATTGAACACGACAATTATGTCATTGTCATTTGATATTTTAAATAATATTACAAAATAATTTGTAACCAAAGAGTTACTTTTTGGGACACATTTTTCAATGTCACTAATTGAATACTTATGGTGACGATACATTTCGTCACAGAAAGAGTTATTAATAGTGACAAAATTAGTTGTTGCAACTAAATGAATATATAATAGTGACAATATAGTTTGTCACCAAAGAGTTACTTTCTATGACACATTTTTCTCTTTCACTAATTGAATACTTATAATGACGATAAAACTCGTAACATAAAAAGCTATTAATAATTACAAAATTAAAGGTCATCACTAAATGAATATATAATAGTGACAGCATAACTTGTTACCAAATAATTAATATTAATGACAAGATCAATTGTCATAACTAAATGAATATATATAATGACAATACTATTAATTCTAAAGAGTTAATATTATTTGTCATTAAATTTTAATTTCCACCGACAAAATATTATTTGTCAATAAATGATTATAATTCGTGATGATGTGGTGGTCATATTAAGTTGTTTGACATTCAAAATGTATTGTTACATTAACAATTTTCAATAAAAAAATATAATACATTTAGTGAGCTTTTTAAATCAACTTTACACCTGTATATAATATAAGAGACAAAAAGCAATAAACATTTAAAATAAAAAGTAATTATCTTATAAAAAATAGTAGATTCACTTATTCAACAAAATACCCAACTAGCTAGGCAATAAATAATTGCTTAAATAATCTAAGTACCACAAAACCAAATTATATAATTCAAAAAGCTGAAATTCTGAAAGCCATATCCTAAAAAAATGCTTAATTAAAACCTTCAACCTTGTGGTTATTGACCTTCCAGAAAAAACTCCATCTGCAAATCAAAAAAACATATAGACATAAATCAGTCAAATAATTATGAAATTAAAAAGATTTGTTGCAGAATCTTCGCAAGGAGATAGATGCTTAAAATTAGGGTTGAGATGTTTCTAATCAACTTAACAGCACTCCACACTTTTAACCCTGGGGCATTATTGTTTTAAAAAAATGGCACATCATATATGCACAACACAAAACAAGTCGAGTGAGCTGAAATTGAGAAGACTACAATAATAAAAGCGCTGTAATTAAGCCAATAACACTACCACTGTTAAAAATTAAAGAAAATTCAAATATTCTTCTTCAACACTCGAGACAACAAGAAATGAAACTAACTATGAGAGCTTAATAGTTCTTTAGTTTCATGCCTGAAGAAAAAAAAGAAATATAGAGAAAAATAATTAGAATTCAAACTCCATTCAAATCACGAAATTGTAAGCTGCTGCATTTAAATAATAAATTGTGAATTTTCCAGAACTATAGCTATACCATTACTAAAAAAACTTATGTTATCTTTTTAGGCCCATAAATATGGAACAGTAATATTATTAGTCAAATGCAATCAAGTAATTAATGATCTTAAGCTCAAATTCACCAAACAGTTAACTTCGAACAATAAAAGGTTATTAGAATGAAAGTAATACAAAAGTACAAGTTTAGAACACTTACAATCTCATCACATCTTCCGTGTTGCAATTCATCACCTGTTCGGCAGTCAGCGAATCAAGCACTCCAGTAGGAAGTTCTCTGAACCATGCATGCGCGCATAAATGCATAAACACAGTGTAATAACCTTTGGATGTAGATTACATACAGCCTACAGAGCCTGGAATAGTCCAGACACTATTGCGAAACACAATATTATACTAATGACAAGTATGAGTTTGGATTTGACAAAGCTCTACTAGTTTATACTCCCTGCATTGTGAGTTTATCTATTGTTGGTGAAGATAGTGCACATAGAGAATGATGTTGCTTTCAAAATTCTATACTGTTGTCTATGAATGCATTCATTACCTCCAGAGAGATATCCGTATAATGGGAAAGGGAGTACAGGTTAAATGGGATCCTGCATGGCTGGGGAAGGAACTCTAACAGTTAGTCATTAAATCTAAAGTTCTAAACCCCAAATGTTAGCACATGAGGATACAACTAAAAATTGCTTTTTGTAGTAGTTTTGCTGTAATCAGTCTTAAAATAAATATTTACATCAAGGGTTTCTGTAATTCCTTTCATTCTTGCATAAATCTGACAAGCTTTTTCAATCTCTCCAGATTTACAATGCCCATCAATCAACGTAGTGAATGTAACAATATTTGGTATGCAACTTGCCGACACCATTACCTGAAAGAGCTCATTTGCATCGGATGCATTTCTCTCTTTGAGATAAGCATGTATAAGAGCTGTATAAGTCACCACGTTAGGGGCACAAGCATCCCTTACCATTTCATCAAACCAGCTGCAAGCCTGCTGAATGAGGCCATCTTTACAAAAACTATCAATCAAAATTGTACAAGTATATACATCTGGAACAATGCCATTCTTGTTAAGTTCTTGGAACAATAGGAAAGCCTTGTCTACTTTGGAGGCGTTACACAGAAAACCAATAACTTTTGAGTATGTACTAATGTCGGGTATGAAACCTTTACTCATCATTTCACGAATCACTTTATAAGCTTTCTCAAATATCCCAGCCCCACAAAGACATCTAGCAAAATTGTTGATATTGACTTTATTTAGTATAACCCCTGCATCAAGCATTTGACTGTAAGTTTTCTCAGCCAAGTCTAGCTCATCTGAGCTCGGTAACTCCTCATTGCCACAGATACCACCAATCAATATATTATACACCACATAACCAGGTGGGCAACCACAACTTACCATTTTCTTAAGCAATTTATAGGCATATGTGTGATCTCCTGATCTGCAATAAGCATTAACAAGAGAATAAAATATTTTAGGACTTGGATAACAACCTTCTGAGATCATCATACTAAGAATTCTCTTATATCTCCCCAACTTCCTTTTATTCAAGCACCCACAGAGCAATATTTCATATGTTACAACATTAGGAAGGCAACAATATTTAGACCACATTATATTCAAAAAAATCATAGCTTCTTCAAAAAGTGAAGCTTCACACAAGCCAGATATCATTTTAGTGTATATTACAGTATTAGGGGTAAACTCTTCCTTCTCAATCAAATCAAGGGCTTCTTTCCACCTTCCCTTTCTGCAAAGTGAACAAGCAAAACAACCCAACGTATGCCTGTCCATATTAAGACCCAAATCTTCCATCTCCCTGTGAGCCAGATTCGCCGTGTCCAATTTATCTGCCTCTAAAAACACCCGAATCAAAGCATTATACGTCACCCTCGAAGGCTTATACCCAAAATCCTTAAGCCAGCCTAGCTCCTCCAATGCTATGTTCCACAACCCATTTCAATCATTTAAGCTAATAAACTAACAAATCAGACCATATCATACAAAATCCAAAACATGCAATAATCACTCAATAGTCACACTAATTCTTAAACCAACCAATTAACAATACAACTGAACTGAATCAACCAATAATTAGAGGATATAAATCAAACCCAAATGACAAAAAAAATCCAAAGCAGCTTAATTTCTGCATAAAAGGGTAACAATATTTGTATTAGAAATAATACTAGGCAAATCTTCTAGGTCCCATTTGTAAACATCGGTCTCTCCAATCATGTCAAGTTTTAGCCGTCTCCTACAGATCTTCCTCTTCAGGTAATACAGGATTAGCTCTTCGTCAGTTGGGTGGAATCGAAATCCGGAAGGAAAGAATTTCGCGTCACCGAAACACGAAGATGCATGCATCCTATACCGTCATTGGTCGATTCAATACAACACAATCACTATCAACGAGTAGTGATTGAAGAATCAAAATCGGAAAACCCTTATCGATGAAATACAATCACTATCACTGAGTAGTGATTGCAGAAACGGAATCAAAAAACCTTAATTCGTTGAGAGAAAAATGAGATGAAGCCAAAAGGGGTGGACTAGAAAGCGTGTTTTGGTCAAAGAAGTAAAAGAGGAGGCGAGATAGAAAAGAGGAGTAAATTCTAAAAATAGGCTAATCCATGTTCAGTTTTCTGGTTTACGGCCAATTTCGTTGGGTTTTCTGAAAATAGGCTAAAAGCCAATTTAAATGGCGTTTAGAATCAAACTTTCAAATTGAACGCCACTTAGTGGCATTGGAATGGTGAGCATTTTAATTTCTAATTTTGTTCTTTTGTTTTATCCAAATTTTTTTTGTAAAATAATTTTTTTTAAACAATATTTTTTTAAAAAAAATAGATACTTTTTTTTGTAAAAATTTAATAATTTATTTTTGTTGAAAGTAAAATTGAAAAAAAAAAATAAACACCATTTGAAATGGAGTTTTAAGAAAAAAAATTATTAACCAAATTGAAGTAAAATTGATAGTTTTTTAGCGTTATTTTTTTGGGGGTTATTTTTAAAAATTTGCTTTATTAAAAAAAGAGATTGGCCTTAGACCACGATAAACTTAGGGATTGTAGGCTCATGTGATAATTTTTTAATAATCTGATATATATATATATAATTTAAAAAATCAAAAAGTACAAATTATAATTTTTTAACAATTTTTTTTATTTTTAAAATTGCTTTATAAAAAAAATTAACGCGTATGACAAAGGAAAAAATTGTTTGGCGTTCAAATTGACATTTGCTATAAAAAAAACTGAGACATTTGCTTTAAAAAAAAATTAATTGGAACAAACGCCATTTTCAAATGGCGTTCAAAAAAATTGTTCAACAAATCTATTCCATATTTGCTTTAAAAAAATAAAATAAAATCTACCACTTCTATGCTTTATAGACCACATATATGCTTTATAGCCTGACATCCACATTTGTTTAAAAAAAATATCAAATGCTATTTGAAATGGCATCCACATCTATATTGTGACACCCCAAAATAGGTATAAATCACTTATTCTGAGCCGCCAAATACATCATGAAACATAAATCAAATACAAACTTTTTTTTTATACAATACGACAACAATTGTAGCTTAGAGTTTTTACACTAATATTGTCTCATGGCGATGATTCAAACTCAAATGAAGTCATCATTACATTTATTATCACACTATTTCATAAAATAGTGAGGACTACTATAGCCACCATCTCTCGATGTCACTGTTCTCCGACTAGCTAGTGCCACGTTCTCATTTCCTGAAGAGAACAATAAAAGCAAAAGGGTGAGCTCAACTAGCCCAGTAAAAAATATTATGACTAAGATAATGCAAATTAAATTATCGTTAGCCTTCAACATTGTTAAACTGATAAAACACAATAAACAGCAAGTTTAACTGCAGCGGAACAAACAATTCATTAGAAGAGTCAAGTAGAGCATGATATCTACTATCTTCTATGATTTAAAAAGTTTTTCATCAACTTTATTGCTGATACTCAACTTAATAAATAAACCACATCATCGAATCATCCCTGCACTACGAGCCAAGGATATTCATGTAATCATCAATGGTCATGATTATACCGAATAATCCCTGGTCATAATCATGCCAATCAATAGTCCATCTATGCACGTAAGCCACATATGACTTTCATCACAATATAAACATGAGGATGATGACAATGATATAAACATTAATCAAATGAAATCAAGGATAAATATTAAAGACTTTAAATTTATCTAGAGTTAAAAAGTATCCAAATTGTCAACATGATACTGCTTTGTGGAGTAAAATTCAAGAATAATATTCATGTATCAAAAATAATTTAGAAAGAAAAGAAATATATCTTAGGGTGAATAAGACCGTGAATAGTACCACGAATGAATAGCACTCAAGGAATAGACTCGTGAATAGTACCCGGCATGAAAAGTGCCCCAAATACCGAATGAATAATATTCGAGTGAATAATAATCGGGTGAATAGTAACTCGTGAATAGTACTCTGACACGAAAAAATGCCCCGAATACCCGAGTGAGTAATATTCAAGTGAATAGTAACCGGGTGAATAGTAACTCGTAAATAATAACTCATAAATAGTAACTTGTGAATAGTATTCTGGCATGAAAAGATCAATAATTATCAAGAAAGCTCAGAATAATATTTCCATTAAAAGATACTGGATGAAGCGCAAATATCAAGGATATTCTACTAATTTCACGGAGTATAGAAGCAATACTTCAAACAAATGAGTGTAGAATTAGGGATACGAAATAATATTACTTATATACTACAGAGTATGGAAGAAAATATTATTTCATATGAATATTGAACGAAGTGATATCCATACGAATACAAAAAGTGATATCTCTTCTGAATATGAAATAAATAATACCCCTTACAATTGTTGAACGAAAATAATATTCCTAAGAATATTGAGCGAAGATGATATTCCTTACGAATATTGAATGAAAATAATATTCATACGAATACGAAAAATAATATCTCTTCAGAATATGAAATAAATAATACCCCTTCCGACCGTTGAACGAAAATAATATTCCTACGAATATTGAACGAAGAGATGTTCATTACGAATATTGAACGAAAATAATATTCATACAACTACAAAAAATAATATCTCTTCAGAATATGAAATAAATAATACCCCTTACCTCAGAAGAAGACTGGATACTGGAATAGTGAAGTAGCAAACTTCTCTTCTTCTTTCTCTTTATAGCTTTTCTCTCTATAGCTTCTTTCTCTATAATTACTCTTGTGAGTCTTAGTGAATTGGTGAGAATGAAGGAAGAATGAGCTTCTATTTATAGAAAAACATAGTTTCGATAATTGCACGTTTTGGGGCTCGAAATATTATAGTATAATACCTTCATTTTTTCCTTTATTTTTAATTTAGTCCTGCAAGTATTATCAAACTTGCACCACTTCCCTTAATAGTATATCATGTGAATCAATAGTACAATCATGTGACTCAATAGTTCTATACATGTGAAAAAATAATTACAGTATAGTACCTTCATTTATACCTCTATTTTTAATTTAGTCATGCAAGTATTATCAATCTTGCACCACCTCTCCTAATAGTACATGCATGTGAATCAATAGTACACACATGTGAACAAATAGTTATAAGCATGTGAATTAGTACCAATTAATTGCTCATTTATCCGATTAATTACCCGATTGGTCAATATAACCTCCAGACATCAATTATTATCGAAATAGATGTCGATTTCCATTAACACTAATAATCACAACACAATGAAAATATTAATTTCATCTTTAATCAACACGAACTTATCCATTATTAATATTATAACTCACAATATTTAATAATCATATCATTCCCAGGAAAGAGGGGGTTTTCCGATAAAGATTTCTCCCTATTGACGTGCAATTAGATGACCAAACCTCTCATTGATAGAACTTTCTAGACATTATCAATATTGCAAATAATAATATGAATAACTTTGTCGTCTCAATTATTGATTTAATAATAATAAATATTATACAGATGATACTGTGACAATAATTGAATCAATAATATGAGAGATATTATGTAGCAATTACTATAGCAATAATTGAGTATAACTGAGTGACTTCTCACGTAAGCATCAATAATCAATACCGTGTGCTACTATACAACCACGCGTATTACTGTTCTTTTACCACCGGGTAGTTCAATAGTTTAATGGTAAAACTTTCGCCGTTATTTTTATAAAAAGATAATTCTGTCGTTTTCTAAATACGACAATACTTCCGTTGTGGGGTCCACCAATGATTGTGTCGTCGTACGAATATTTCCTGATAAAACGAATATTTCCCAACCAATCGAATATTATATAACCACTTGCTTACTTTGCAAAATTTGTAAATAATACCCACAACTATAACATTATATCAAATTCACACCATAATATTCAAAAATATATTTCGAAAAAAATTAATCTTTATTCATAAAAGTTGGGGTCTTACATATATGGTACCCTGACCCATCCAATTTGGTTAATAATTTATTTTTGGACAAAGGTTTTTGAACCCATGATTTTTACCCCAATGTCTACCGAGCACACTATACTCTTTTTTTTTTTTCAAAAATACCCTTAACGTCACATTTTTTTGGGTCGTCCGTGCCTCTGCCGTTAACAAAAATGCCAAATAGACAAACGACGTTACAATGTCAATGATGTTGCTGACACATGAAGGCTTAAATATAAAACATATTCTAAATAAAACAATATTTATCATTTAATCAAAACAAAAAATACTAAAATTCAAAATAAAAAAAGCATAACATTTTTACATCATTTAATCAAAATACTAAAATTCAAATTATTTTGTTAACTAATCAAAACAACTAATTAAATAAAATAAGTTGTATAACATATTTACATCATTTAATCAAATACTAAAATTCAAAATATAACATATTTACATCAAATACTAATTAAAAAAAATTAAAATACTAATTTTAAAAAATACTAAAATATTAGAAAAAATCAAATTAAAAAAATACTAAAATTCAAATTATTTTGTTAATTAATCAAAACAACAAAAATTCAAATTACATCATTAAAATACTAAAATCATAACATATTTTAAAAATCATAACAAGGACAAAACTCAGCACAGAGAAGTAGGCTGATAAATTTAATAAAGGGAAGAAAAAGTGAAAAATATATAGGTAAAGATATAAGCATAAACAAATATCGTTACTTCTTTGTCCAAAATCAACATCACTAGATAGTGGGTAAAACAATTCCAACCAATAATGACGTTGCAGGTCTGAATAGAAGGCAACCATTTGGGAAAATTATATCTAAGAGTTCAGTTATTACATAGACCACCCCTCCACCTCCTCAAGTAACAGGGACTCCACTGTAAGGTGTTCAATTTCAAGCAGGATTTTTATCTTCCTAGACATTCAGGAATTCTTCAAGAGTTTGCAAAGTAATCAAAAAAGGAGTAAAAAACTAACCATGCTACCAATTATTATGAATCGAATTACAAAAAAGTGCTTCTTACTAAAATCACAATCATATCTGTAGTTTTCAATCATAAAGAACATAACAAAATTATATATACCTCTTGTGCTTGATTATAATCTTTATAATCCCTTCTTAGCTTTAATTTCCTTCTGTAACTTAGCAAAACTAGGATTCAATTTGGGAAGGGAGAGAGAGGTTTCGGCAGGTGGGAGGACAGAGGAGCGGGGACTAGGGGAGAGAAAGAGGGATGCACGAGTCTTAGGCCATGTTTGGTTGTTTTAAAAAAAAACTAGTTCTTCAAATTGTGACGATATTACGTACTTTGTCACTAAATATAACAATTTATGACGAACTATTTTTGTCACTTATCCATGCAACTAATTAATGATGCACTATTATCTCGTCATATAAAATTGGTATTTATGACAATACAAATTGTCATAAATTATTATTTTTTCTTCTTTAAAAAATTTCCCTCCAAAATTTGTAAGAAATTTTTTGCCTCCAAATAAAATTGTGACGATATTACGTACTTTGTCACTAAATATAAGAATTTATGACGAACCATATTCGTCACTTATCCACTCATCTAATTAGTGACAAACTATTATCTCGTCATATAAAATTGGTATTTATGACAATACAATTTGTCATAAATTATTATTTTTCCGTCTTTAAAAAATTTTCCTCCAAAAATAATTTTGCCTCCAAAAAAATTTGTGATGAATTTGTATTTGGCGTCACTAAATGTGAACATTAGTGACGAAAGCACATTGTCACTAAATTTTACAAATAATTAATGACAAACTATTATGTTGTCATCGAAAGAAATATTTGGTGACAATAAATACTGTCATCAATTAATACAAAATGTCACTAAAAGGTTTTCCTCCAAAATTTTGGTGCGAAATTCTACCTCCAAAATAACTTGTGACGAAATTTTTTTCATCGTCATCAAATGTGTAAATTAGTGACGATATAAATGATTAATAGTAAAAAAATTAAAGGTCGTCACAAAAACAAAAGTTTTAGGGACGATTATAAATTTCGTAATTATTAATTAACAAATTGTGACAAAATTTTGTGCGTGGAAAAAAATTCGTCATAAAATGTGTGATTTCTTATAGTGAAAGGACCCGGTGCAGTGTGCGCCGGTCGGACGGGACAGAAGCTGAGCTAGTTTATTTTGCATGAAATTGAGTTTTGTTGGGAGTTATGACTTCTTTATGTAATAGGGTCAAGATAGGAGTGTGACAAGGATGTTATTTCATAGTAATTGGGATTCTTTTCTTAAAAACTTGTTGGGTACAATTAGGAGTTTGATTTTTATTAGAAATTCTATGGGATGTGTAAGACCCCAACTTTTATGAATAAAGAATAATTTTCTCGAAATATATTTTTGAATATTATGGTGTGGATTTGATATAATGTTATAGTTGTGGGTAATATTTACAAATTTTGCAAAGTAAGCAAGTGGTTATATAATATTCGATTGGTCGGGGAATATTCATTTTAACAGGGAATATTCGTACGACAGCACAATCATTGGTGGACCCCACAACGGAAGTATTATCGTAGTTAGAAAACGACAAAAATATCTTTCTATAAAAATAACGGCGGAGGTGTTACCGTTAAAACTGTTGAACTAACCGGTAGTAAAAGTACAGTTGTAAAACCCCAACTTTTTGAATAAAGATGAATTTTCTATAAATATTATTTTTGAATATTATGGAGTGAAATTGATATAATGTTATAGTTGTGGGTAATATTTATAAATTTTGCAAAGTACGCAAGTTGTTATATAATACTCGATTGGTGGGGAATATTCATTTTAACGAGGGAATATTCGTATGGCAAGCACAATCATTGGTGGACCCTACAAGCGGAATTATTATCGGATTGAGAAAGCGACAAAAATACTTTATGAAAATAATGGTAGGAAGTTTTTATCGTTATTTGTTGAAACATCCGGTGTTGTTAAAAATCATGATGTCTGGCATGTGGTTGCATAGTAGCACACGGTATTAATTATTGATGTTTACGTGATAAGTCACTAAGTTTTGTTGGTATTATTAATGTAATAATCTGAGAAAATCTTTTTATATAAAAAGAATACTTTTATAAAGTTATTCTATAAATAGAATATATTATATTCTATTATGCATAGTGTTGCATAGTATGCGCATAGTGTTTTGCATAGTAAAATCTTTTTATATAAAGCAGAATACTTTTATAAAGTTATCATTTTATTAATAATTATAATATATTATATTTTATTATGCATAGTATTTTGCATAGTGCTCGCATAGTGTTTGCATAGTAAAATCTTTTATAAAGTTATTCGTTTTATTAGATTATAAATAGAATATATTATATTTTATTTAAAAGATTTTGCTTTAAATATGGACCGTCAGATTAAAGTAAATCAATGGACCGTTCATGAGTTAGTTACTATCAGATCCATTTTCTATAAATAGAAGCTCAATCCTTCATTATTTTCTTATGAATTCTTTGAAACTCTAGAGATAAACTATAGAGAGAAAGAAGAAAGTATTCGCTACTTCAATACTTATATATCCGATTACTCTTCTTCTTCAAGGTAGGGAATATTATTTGTTGTACTCGTAAGGGTGTTATTCTTTTGTATTCATGAAGAGAACTTATGTTATTCCATTCTTTATTATTTTGTTGGAATAACTTTTGTATCTGTGAGCTACCTATACTTGGTGACATTCTTCTATTATTCCGTCTTTATTATTACATTTGGAATATCACATGCATGCGTTTTCTGGGACTGGTTAAATCTTATATTATTATTACATTGTTAGAATATCTTTATTATATACATTTGCATTTTCTGTATGCGGACTGGATTGAAGTCCTTATTAGTATTATGTTGGAATAACTTTGTCTATCGAATTATCGCATGCATGGTGATTTCATTGTTATTCCATTCTTTATTATTACTGTTGGAACATTCTGTCGGTCTTGAATTTACTTTGACACTGGTTTCGTTATTTAGTATTACATTGGAATAACCTATCTATCATGAAATACCGCATGCATGGTGATTTCTTTTGTTATTCCATTCTTTATTATACTCGGTTGGTTAAAGTTTTGACTTTATACTCCATGAAATTAGTGGAATATCCTTGATATTTGCGCTTCATCGATATCTTTTCATGGAAATATTCTTACGAGCATTCTTGAATTTTACTCTACAAAGAAGTATCATGTTGACAATTTGGACATTATTAGTTCTGGATAAATTAATTCTTGAACTTGTTTTATTGAATTCTTATATCATTGTCATCATCCTCATGTTTATATTTTTTTGAAAGTCATCTGTGGCTGTAGTGCATAGATGGACTTGGTATGATTTATGACCATGAATTATTCGATTGTAATCATGGTAGTAATATTACAAATGATGTGGTAAAAGTCCTCATTGGCCCGTAGTGCATTGATGGACAGTTGTTGGCATGATCATGACCATTAATGAATACACAAATATTCTTGGCCCGTAGTGAATGGATAATTGTGGTCGTGATACTAAAGAATATCCTTGGCCGTAGTGCAGGGGTGATTCGATGATGTGAATTATTTATTAAGCTGAGTCTCAGTGATAAAAGTCATGAAAAACCTTTTAAATCATAGAAGATAGTAGATTTTATTCTCTACTTGACTTTTCTAATGGATTGCTTGTTCATTTGCAGATTAAACTTGATGTTTGTTATATTTTATCGGTTTTAACCTTTGTTGAAGGCTAATGATAATTTATTACGCATTATCTTAGTCATAATATTTCTTCTTTGGGCTAGTTGAGCTCACCCTTTCTTTCCTTTGTTCTCTTGAGGAAATGAGTAACGTAATTTGAGACGAGTCGGGGAGCGGAGTGATGGTGGGATGATAGTATTAGCTAGTAGTCCTCACTATTACATTAAATAGTGTGACAATAAATGTAATGAGGACTTATTACGAGAGTGGATATTGTCAGAAGGCGTATTTGTTTTAAAACTCTGACTCTCTTGTTGTATATTAAAGATTGTATTTGTATTACATACCATGTATTTTGTGACTCGAGAATAGGTGATGTATACCTATTTTGGGGGCGTCATGGTTGGTATCAAAGCTTAGGGATATGATCACTGGCTAAGATGTGAGACTAGAACTAGGAGGGAGGCGGGGAATTCCTTAGCTAGTATGACCTACCTAAGTTTATTTGGTATTTAATTGGTCGGTCAAAGTATAGGGATAATATGTTATATGTTAATTAACCTTTATTTTGTGGCGATATCTGAAAATGACATCGAGAATGTTGAGAATAGCAATGGAGCACAAGAGGCCGTTGAGTCTCCACATATCAATAATCGGGGAGAATGTGCATCGAGGAAGGCGACAATCCTCATGCAAACAACAACAACGACCAAATGATGAATGATGGATTGTTCGGAGCTTTTATGCAATTCATGCAACGTCAAAGTGAGGCGGCTCTGTCCAAAATGTAGGTGGAAACACTTTGGAAACTCTCGGACGATCACCATTAAGCAGTTCAAGGAGCTGGGACCACCGGAGTTTATTGGAGAGCCAAAACCACTTAAGGCGGAAGCATGGATAAAGCAAATCACCAAGATATTTGATGTCTTGGGATGCTCCAGGAGGAGAAAAAGGTTCCCTTCGCCACCTTCACGTTATTTGCGTGAAGAAGGCGATTCTTGGTGGGAATCGTAAAAGCGTACTGACTGATGCACTCAAGATGTCTTGGGAGAAGTTCAAGAGCTATTCAACGACAAGTACTTTCCGAGAGTATTCGTCACATGAAAGAAGTGGAGTTTATCAAATTAGAATAAAACAATATGATCAGTGTCGCAATACGAGGCTAAATTTGCGGAGTTATCCGGTTTGCATCCCATTTGGTCGATAATGATGGGATCGAATGGCGAATGTTTTAAGAGGTTTGAAACTAGGATATCGTCAATATCTTATTTCTCATAAAGCGTGTTTGTACTCGGATGTTGTAAATAGGGCTCGATTATTGGAGGCGCGATAGCGAGTCAACATAACCTAGAGAAAGCGGTGGTAGTATGAAAATACCGTGGTATCGGTCATCAAAAAGCGGTGACAACAAGCGTGGAGGAATCAACATGCCAAAATGGTAACCACTTGGTGGTAATCATGGCCAAACGGTAAAATGGACATTTCAAGAAAAGGAGATTCAACAATGATGGAAGGACGTCAGCACCAACACATGTTGTTAAGGAAGGAGAATGACCACCTATCATATGCTTCAAATGCGGAGGGAGGGACATCATCGGTCAAAGCTGGCGATGCCGTCTAAAGCATGTTATAATTGTGGAAAGAAGGTCACTTAGCCCAATTTTGTCGTTCACCAGAAGACAAGTTTAGCGAGGATGGAGGCACCAAAGGCCATCGTCCCGAAAAAAGTTAAAGCCGGTAGTGCAAGGAGAGGCGTTTGTTGTGACCTCCCAAAAGCAAGGAACCCGAATGAGGTCATCACGGGTAAGCTTATCATAAACTCTAGCGAAGTCTATACCTTATTTGATACCGGTTCTACCCATTCTTTTATTTCTCCTACTTGCGCTCAACGATTAAATTTGACTCCGGAGAAATTAGACTTTGACTTATCTGTAGAAACTCCGTTGGGAGAAACCTTCATTACATCCCTTTGTTTATAAGTCTTGTTTGGTTCAAATCGGTACCCTCACATTACACTGTCGATCTTATTTCATTAAAAATACTTGCATTTGATGTGATTCTAGGGATTGATTGGTTAACTACTCATCATGCTAAAATTGATTGTTTTTCGTAAGGTTGTTAGCTTTCATATTCCTAATCAACCTATTATGCGAATTCAAGCGACCAAACCATTAAAATCAATCACGGTCATCTCAAGCCATAAAGCTATTCGTTTATTGAAAAGCGGATGTCAAGCTTTCTTAGCCCGTCACAGATCTAAACAAAAAAATCGTCGGTTTTGAATGATATTTCTATTGTTAATGAATTTCTGACGTATATTCCTGAAGAACTTCTGGCCTACCCCAGGCGTGAAATTGAATTTTGTATCGACCTTGAAACGGTACAAAACCCATTTCCAAAGCCCCATATCGAATGGCTCTATTGAACTTGAGGAGTTAAAGACTCAACTACGAGGAATTGTTAGACATTAGCTTTATTCGTCCTAGTACTTCTCCTTGGGGTGCTCTATTCTATTTGTGAAGAAGAAAGATGGGAGTATGCGACTTTGTATTGATTATCGGGAGTTGAATCATGTCACCATCAAAAATAGGTACCCATTGCCACGTATTGATGACTGTTTGACCGGATTGTAAGGAGCCAAATTCTTTTCAAAGATTGATCTTCATTAGGATATCACCAATTGAAGATTAGAGCGATGACATTCAAAGGCGGCTTTCGAGAACTTCGGTATGGGCATTATGAATTCCTAGTCATGTCCTTTGGATTGACTAATGCTCCTCTTTGCCTTCATGGATATGATGAACCAGAGTATTCAAGGAATATTTGGATCACTTTGTGGTCGTCTTTATTGATGACATCCTTATTTATTCCAAAAGCCGTGAAGATCATGAGCAACACTTGAGGTCGATACTCCAAAAGCTTCGTGAATACAAGCTTTATGCCAAGTTGAAGAAATACGAGTTACGGCTTGAGGAAGTAGCATTCCTTGGGCGCGTGAATCAAGTCATGGAATATTTGTTGATTGGCCAAAGATTAAAGCTATTCAAAAGTGGGAGCAACCTAAATCGATGATAGAAATCGTAGCTTTTTCTCGGCTTATTTAGTTATTATCGGAGATTCGTAGAAGGGTTTTCTCGAATCGCTACTCCACTAACTTCGGTGACTCGAAAGATACAAAGTTTGGTTGGAGCGAGGAATGTGAGAAGAGTTTTCAAGAACTCAAGAGGAGACTCATTATTTTTATTACGACAATACCATCCGGTTCGGAGGATTTGTCATCTCTGATGATGCTTGGGTAAAGGGTTAGGATGTGTTCTCATGTAACATGGGAAAGTCATAGCCTATGCCTCACGATAACTCAAAGAATATGAGAGGAATTATCCTACTCATGATCTAGAGTTGGCAGCTGTTGTCTTCGCACTAAAGATTTGGAGGCATTACTTGTATGGGGAGAAGGTGGAGATCTTTACGGATCACAAAAGCCTCAAATATTTCTTCACTCAAAAGGAACTCAACATGCGACAATGGCGTTGGCTTGAAGCTATTGAAAGATTATGATTATACCATCCAATACCATCACGGAAAAGCGAGCGTGGTAGTTGGCGCATTGAGTAGAAGATCATATGCAAATCTGAGTACGATATTGTCAACACAAAGGCCATTTTTGTGTGACTTGCAAAGGATGGAGATAGAGTTAAAGACTCGGGGACCCATGTGATGATGGCGAATATCTGAGTAGAACCAGACTTTAATTGATAAAGTTAAAATTTGCTCAAAGCTCTGAGACTGGAGGTGATGCGTATGAGGAAGAAAGTGCAAGAAGGTGCTATGCCGGAAGCAAGAAGCGATGAGGAAGGAATACATCTAGTCAACTCCAGACTTTGTGTTCCTAATGACCCTGATTTAAAGTATAAAATCATGATGGAGGCGCATAACACACCGTTTTCAATCCATCCTGGGAGCACCAAAATGTATCATGATCTTCGACATACATTTTGGTGGGGCAATATGAAGAGAGAGATAGCGTTGTTTATCTCAAGGTGTCTAACGTGTCAACGAGTCAAGGCGGAGCATCAAGTACCAAAAGGTCCATTGCAACCACTTGAAATTCTAGAATGGAAGTGGGAGCACATTACCATGGATTTCGTTACCAGTCTTCCTAAGGTTTCTCAAGGTATAGATGCGATTTGGGTCATTGTTGATAGATTGACCTAGTCTGCTCATTTCTTACCGATATGAGAAACTTATACACTTGAGCGTCTTGCTCGTATGTACATAAGCGAGATTGTAAATGCATGCATGGTATGCCGGTATCCATAGTTTACGATCGAGACCCAAGATGCACTTCACGATTTTGGGTTAGTTTGCAGAAAGCTATGGGCACAGATTTACAATTTAGCTCGGCATATCATCCTCAGACGGATGGACAGTCAGAGAGGACTATTCAAACTCTTGAAGATCTATTAAGACTACTGTGTCCTTGATTTCAAGGGAAGTTGGGACAAGTTCTTACCATTGGTGGAGTTTTCCTACAACAACGGTTATCAAGCAAGTATTGGCATGGCTCCATTCAAGCGTTGTATGAAAGAAAGTGTCGTTCTCTCGATTATCTTTGGGATGAGGTGGGAGAAGCAGCGTTTTTGGGACCAGGAGTTGGTACGTATGACTACGGAAAAGATTCAAACGATCCGGCAACGTATAAAACCTCACAAGATCGACAAAAGAGTTATGCTGATCTTCATCGAAAGGATGTGGAATTCGATATAGGAGATCATGTGTTGTTACGTGTTGCTCCATGGAAAGGAGTTACGAGATTTGGAAAGAGAGGAAAGCTCAATCCTCGATTCATCGGCCCATTTTTAATCCTCGATCGAGTAGGAACTGTGGCCTATAGACTCGTTTTACCGCCAAGTATGTCTCGTGTTCATAACATTTTTCACATATCCATGCTACGTAAATATGTGGAAGACTCGAACCACATTATTGAGTTAGAACCGGACGAAATAGCGGAAGATTTGATGTATGAAGAGGTTCCTGTTCAAATCTTGGATAAGAAGGAACATATTCTACGCACCAAGGTTATACCTCAAGTCAAAGTTTTGTGGAGAAACTACGATGTTGAGGAAATGACTTGGGAGTTAGAATCTGAAATGAAATCAAGGTATCCTTACCTCTTCGACATACCAGGTACGTACCCTAATTTTGAGGGCGAAATTTCATAAGAATGGGAGATTGTAAAACCCCAACTTTTTGAATAAAGATGAATTTTCTATAAATATTATTTTTGAATATTATGGAGTGAAATTGATATAATGTTATAATTGTGGGTAATATTTATAAATTTTGCAAAATCATGAAGTTGTTATATAATATTCGATTGGTCGGGAATATTCGTTTTAACGAGGAATATTCATTACAAAGCACAATCATTGGTGGACCCTATAATAGAATTATTGTCGGATTGAGAAAGCGACAAAAATACTTTATGAAAATAACGACGAAAGTTTTACAGATTAAGCTATTTGAAACACCCGGTGTTAAAAGTACGATGTCTGGCATGGTTGCATAGTAACACACAATATTAATTATTGATGCTTACGTGATAAGTCACTCAGTTTTGTTGGTATTATTAATGTAATAATACAGAAAATCTTTTTATATAAAAATAAATACTTTTATAAAGTTATTCTATAAATAGAATATATTATAATCTATTATGCATAGTGTTGCATAATTATACGCATAGTATTTTGCATAGTAAAATCTTTTTATATAAAACATAATACTTTTATAAAGTTATTTGTTTTATTAGACAACAATTAGAATATATTATATTTTATTATGCATAGTGTTTGCATAAGTGCTGCATAGTGTTTGCATAGTAAAATCTTTTATAAAGTTATTCGTTTTATTAGATTATAAATAGAATATATTATATTTTATTTAAAAGATTTTGCTTTAAATATGGACCGTCAGATTAAAGTAAATCAATCTGGATAGTTCATGAGTTAGTTACTATCGATCCATTTTCTATAAATAGAAGCTCATTCCTTCGTTATTTTCTTACGAATTCACTGAAACTCTAGAGAGATAAACTATAGAGAAAGAAGAAAGTATTCTGCTACTTCACTACTTATATATCCAGTACTCTTCTTCTTAAGGTAGGGAATATTATTTGTTGTACTCGTAAGGGGTGTTATTCTTTTGTATTCATGAAGAGAACTTATGTTATTTCATTCTTTATTATTCCATTGGAATAACTTTGTATATGTGAGGCTACCCTATACTTGGTGACATTCGCTATTATTCCGTCTTTATTATTTGGAATATCATGTCTTTATTATTACATTGGAATATATCACATACATGCGTTTTACATAGGACAATTTCCGTCTTTATTATTATTACGTTGGAATATATCACATGCTGCATGCATTTTACGCCGGACTGATTTCATCCTTATTAGTATTACATTGGAATAACTGCATCATGAGAAATACCGCATGCATGGTGATTTACATTGTTATTCCATTCTTTATTATTCATTGGAACATCCTGCGGTGCAATTTACTTTGACTGGTTCCGTTATTTAGTATTCTGTTGGAATAACTTTGTCTATCTGCAATACCGCATGCATTATGATTTCTTTTGTTATTCCATTCTTTATTATACTCGGTTGGTTAAAGTTTTGACTTCTATACTCCATGAAATTAGTGGAATATCCTTGATATTTGCGCTTCATCCGATATCTTTTCATGGAAATATTCTTACGAACATTCTTGAATTTTACTCTACAAAGAAGTATCATGTTGACAATTTGGACATTATTAGTTCTGGATAAATTAATTCTTGAACTTGTTTTATTGAATTCTTATATCATTGTCATCATCCTCATGTTTATATTTTTTGAAAGTCATACGTGGCTGTAGTGCATAGATGGACTTGGTTTGATTATGACCGAGGATTATTCTTGTAATCATGGGTAGTAATATTACAAATGATGTGGTAAAAGTCCTCATTGGCCCATAGTGCATTGATGGACAATTGTTGGCATGATCATGACCATTAATGAATACACAAATATTCTTGGCCCGTAGTGCATGGATAATTGTGGTCGTGATACTAAAGAATATCCTTAGTCGTAGTGCATGGGTGATTCGATGATGTGAATTATTTATTAAGCTGAGTCTCAACGATAAAAGTCATGAAAAACCTTTTAAATCATAGAAGATAGTAGATTTTATTCTCTACTTGACTCTTCTAATGGATTGCTTGTTCCGCTGCAGTTAAACTTGATGTTGTTATATTTTATCAGTTTAACACTGTTGAAGGCTAATGATAATTTATTCTGCATTATCTTAGTCATAATATTTCTTACTGGGCTAGTTGAGCTCACCCTTTCTTTCCTTTATTCTCTTGAGGAAATGAGAGCGTATTTGGGATGAGTCGGGAGCGGAGTGATGGTCCGGATGATAGTATTAGCTAGTAGTCCTCATTATTCTGTTAAATAGTGTGACAATAAATGTAATGAGGACTTATTCTGAGAGTGGATATTGTCTAGAAGACAGTATTTGTATTAAAACTCATAGCTCTCTTGTTGTATATTAAAGATTATATTTGTATTCTGTACCATGTATTTGGCGACTCAGAATAGGTGATGTATACCTATTTTGGGGGCATCACAACAGTAATACGCGTGGTTGCATAGTAGCACATGATATTGATTATTGATGCTTACGTGAGAAGTCACTCAGTTATACTCAATTATTGCTACAGTAATTGCTGCATCATATCTCTCATATTATTGATTCAATTATTGTTACAGTATCATCTACATAATATGATATATTATTAAATCAATAATTGAGACGACAAAGTTATTCATATTATTATTTGCAATATTGACAATGTCTAGAAGTTTTGTCAAGGAGAGGTTTGGTCACCTTATTGCGCGCCAATAAGGATTTGTCAAGGTTTGTTAAATATTGTGAATTATAATATTAATGATGAATAAGTTCATGTTGATTAAAGATGAATTTTATAGTTCCATTGTGTTGGACTTATTTGTGTTAGTATAATTGATGTCTGGAGGTTATATTGTTCAATTGGGTATTCGGGACACTTTTCGTGTCAGAGTACTATTCACAAGTTACTATTCACGAGTTACTATTCATGAGTTACTATTCACGAGTTACTATTCATGAGTTACTATTCACGAGTTACTATTCATGGGTTACTATTCACGGGGTACTATTCACCCGTAAGATATATTTCTGTTCGGTCCAAATCATTTTTGGGTTCAATATTATTCCATCAGGAGATATGCTAATTTTTCAGACCGTTGGTTGAAGATATAATAGTAAATCAATATGGACCGCTGATGTAAGACCCCAACTTATTATAAATAAAATTAAATTTCCTCTAATTATTATTGTGAATAATAAGGTATTAATTTGATATAATTCTCTGGTTATGGGTGAAATGTGCAAATTTTGTAAAATATGCAAGTGGTTATAAAATAATCATTGTTGTCGGGGAATATTCATTTTGGTCGTGGAATATTCTTGTTGTTGGGAATATTAAATGCGATAGTAGCGATCATTTGTGGGCCCCATAATGTAATAATTGTCGGATGAAGAAAATGACAAGTTTGAGTTTTTATAAATAACAGAAGTTGTTGTTACCATTACCATCGTTGGAATACCGTTATGGTTAAAATCTGATGTACGCGTGGATGCACAAAGATTGATGAATTATTGATCCTTACGTAAGAAGGCACTACTCAATAATTATTACGAATGAATTCTTCGTTCAATATTTTATTTTATTGATTCAATAATTGCTGCGTTGATATTTTATATTATTGTTGTTTCAATAATTGTCATTGCACAGTATTTCCCATTATCAGATCAATAATTCATATTATTTGAATAATATTATTAGATAGCATTATTGGCAATGTCTAGAAAGTTACATCGAGGAGAGGTTTGGTCACCTAATTGGGCGCCAAAGAAGGAGAAATTCTTATTGAAAGCCCCTCTTCCCAGAGCTACTGGTTGTCATAAATGTGATTCAGTAATATTATTTGTGAATAATTAATTATTGATTCATATGATAAGGTAATATTTATTTTATGTGGATATAAATGTTGGATATATTTATTGTGGTTAAAAATGAAAGAGTTAATGTTGAGGTGTTTTATTAGTATTTTTGTCGGAATGAATGTATTAAAAAATTAAACCAGTGTTTTTGAGATATATTGCGTGAGTTATAATTTTTAATCCAACCGTTGGATCGTTGTAATTTTTGGATATGTTATACATATATAAGTTGAGTATATGTCCATAAATTTTGAACCGTTAAAAATGAACGTATGATTTGTTATAAATTTTAAGAGGCGACTGGTTAAAAAATTGTTGAAGTATCTGGATTTAGCATTTTGGTAGAAAATTCTAGAATTGAGTGGGCCCCACTTGTGGTTGGTGAAGAAATGTACTGAATTTTATTTCAAATGTGGTGGGTGGGAATAGTAGCAGGTAAAGCCATCGGGGTTGCTTGGTCAAGTCTGCTAACATTTTCCTATAAATAGAGGGCTAGGTTAGAATTAAAAATCACACCAGAAACATAAGCTTTCTCTCTTTCTCTCTCTAGATTATTGAGTGTATTTTGTGAGTATTTAGATACTTTGTGAGTTTCTATTCATCCAGGTGCAAGTTTCCTTGATTTTTATACCGATATTAGATCATAAGATCGATATTTTGAGGTAAGGGTGTTATATTCTTCTTAAAATGATATTTTCTTCAATATCATTATACCGAAATGTTGGTATGAACTTTTTATCAAATTTGGAACTTTTTTGTGTCGGAGTTATTATTCACGATACTCGGCACTATTCACGAATCTGACCACTATTCATCAGAAAAATGAAATTTTCTTCTTTTTGTCCAAGATGTCTATTATGGTTACTATCTTTGATTGTATCCATGTTTTGATATTTATTCTTGAATTTTGCTTCAAAATTAGTTATTATGGAGTATTATTGATCTTGGATAAACTGTTATATGAATCCTTACTATTTGTCCTTCTGTCTCACTGGATTCGTTTTCCTTAAAATATTTTCATCATCCTCAGTCCTAAATGATGATATTACTGAATATCTTTGGCCTGAAGTGCAAAGATGAATATTGATTAAAGATGTATATTGATTATTGTTACAGGGATAAAATTGATGATGGACTTTTAAATCTTAGAAGATAGTAGAACTCATTCTCTACTTGACTCTTCTAATAGATTCTTCATTTACCATTTGCGATTGTTGATCTAAAACTTGTTGTCTATTATATTTTATCGATTTTTCCTGTTGAAGACTAACGATAATTTGTTGTATATTATCTTAGTCATAATATTCTTCTCTTGGGCTAGTTGAGCTCACCTTTTCCTTTTTGTTCCATTTTTCTCGGGAGGTGAGAAACATAGCGAGAACTAGTCTGGGTAATGCGGAGTGATGGTTCTAGAAAGATGTTTTAGCAGTCCTCACTATTTCTGTAAAATAGTATTTGAATAATTGTAATGAGGACTTATTTGAGTGTGTATATTATCTAGAAGACAATATTTGTATTTAAACTCACAGTATGTGTTGTCGTATTTTGCACGACAATTGTATTATTGAAGTTGTAGTTTGCTTTCTGTACCATATATTTGGTGACTCAGAATGGGTGTTGTATACCTATTTTTGGGGCGTCACAGTTGGTATCAAAGCTTAGGTATATGGTCTCTGGCGGAGATCGGGGAATAGAACTAGGAGGGGAGAGATGAGTAAATCCTTCGCTAGTGTGTCCTATGTAAGCTTATTTGTTGGTCAGTCATAATATAGGGATATTATGTGATACGTTAATTTGTTTAATTAACCTTTGTTTTATGGCAGTATTTAAGAATGGCTGCTGAGAACGTTAACAATTGAGTGTATGAGACTGTGGAACAACCTTTAGTCACAAACCAGGAGAACATTATAACAGAAGACAATATTCCTCCTGTAAACAACACTACCGAGCAAACGATGAATGATGGAATGTGTAGGAGCTTTTTGCGGTTCATGCAAAAATCGCACGAGGAGACTCGTGTACAAAAAATACGGTGGAAGTGATACCAACGCATGGCCCATCACACCAAGCGATTCAAGGAGTTGGGACCACGAATTTATTTAAAAGCGGATCCGATCAAGGCGGAAACATGGGTTAAGCAAATTACCAAGATATTCGATGTCTTGGGATGCACGGAGGAACTGAAGGTTCCATTCACTACCTTTATGTTCCGCGGTGAGGCAGACTACTGGTGGGAGTCTGTGAAGCGTACCCAGCCTGCTACACTCAACATGTCTTGGGAAACATTTCAGAAACTGTTCAATGACAAGTACTTTCCTGAAAGTATTCGTCATATGAAAGAGGTAGAGTTTATCAGACTGGAACAAAACAATATGACGGTATCCCAGTATGAGGCGAAGTTTGCAGAGTTATCTAGGTTTGCACCTCATTTGGTTGAAAATGAGGAACGAATGACGAGGATGTTTCTGAGAGGTCTAAAGCCCGAGTTTCGACAATATCTTATATCTCATAAATTTTCTTTATATTCAGATGTTGCAAACAGGGCTCAATTGTTAGAGCGAGATAATGAGTATGTGCAACCGAGGGACCACAACCAAGGTCATACCAGTGACAGCAGTCATCAGAGCGATGATAACAAACGAGGAGGGAAAAATACGAACAAATGTGGTAACCACTCGGGTGGTCATCGTGGCCATGATAATAGGATAGGTGATTCAAGTGGAAATTTCAGAAAGAGGAGATTCAACAATGATGGAAAGACATCAGCAGCAACACCAGCACCAAAAACAAATTCTAGGGGAGGAGAACGACCGCCAGTTAGATGTTACAAATGCGGGAAAGAGGGACATATCAGCCCGAACTGTCCACAATAATCCAAGGTATGTTACAACTGTGGAAAGGAAGGCCACATAGCTCGGGATTGTTCTGTAGCAAAACCAAGTTCAACAAGGATGGTGACTCCAAGGGCTGTCCCGGATAAGTCAAAATCAGCGGTTCCTGGAAGAGCGTTTGTCGTGACTGTCCAAAACGTGAGGAACCCGAACGAGGTGATCACGGGTTAGCTAATCTTGAACTCTTACGAATTTTATACCTTACTAGATACCGGTTCTACCCATTCTTTTATCTCTCCTGCTTGTGCTCAACGTTTAAACTTGACTCCGGAGAAATTGGACTTTAACTTATCTATTGAAACTCCGTTGGGTGAAACTTTCCTTACATCCACAGTTTATAAATCTTGCATGATCCAAGTTGGCACTATCACATTACCTGTTGATCTTATCTCTTTAAAGATACTTGCTTTTGATGTGATTTTAGGAATTGATTGGTTTACCACTCATCATGCCAAAATTGATTGTTTTCGTAAGGTTGTTAGTTTTCATATTCCTAACCAACCTGTCATACGAATTCAAACAACTAAACCACTAAAATCTGTCACTATCATATCAAGCCATAAAGCTATTCGTTTATTAAAAAATGGATGTCAAACTTTCTTAGCCCATGTTAAGGATTTGAACAAGGACAAGTCAGATTTGAATAATATTTCTGTTGTTAGAGAATTTCGATGTATTTCACGAAGAACTTCCTGTCTACCCCGTAACGTGATGTTGAATTCTTTATTGACCTTGAGCCAAGTACAAAACCCATTTCTAAAACCCCATATTGAATGGCTCCTATTGAACTTCAGGAGTTAAAAGTCCAACTACAGGAATTGTTAGACATAGGTTTCATTCGTCCTAGTACATCTCCTTGGGGTGCTCCTGTTTTATTCGTAAAGAAGAAAGACGGGAGTATGCGATTTTGTATTGACTACCGAGAATTAAACCATGTCACCATCAAGAATAGGTATCCGCTACCTCGTATTGATGACCTGTTCGACCAGTTGCAAGGAGCACAATTCTTTTCAAAGATCGATCTTCGTTCTGGATATCATCAGCTGAAGATTAAAACTGAGGATATTCCAAAGATTGCCTTGTAACTTCGAGATGCATTATGAATTCTTAGTTATGTCTTTTGGATTGACTAATGCTCCTACTGCTTTCATGGATATGATGAACCGTGTATTCAAGGAATATTTGGATCAGTTTGTTATTGTCTTTATTGATGACATCCTCATCTATTCCAAAAGCCGTGAAGATCATGAGCACCATTTGAAGCTGATACTTGAAAGCCTTCGTGAAAACAAGCTTTATGACAAGCTGAAGAAATGTGAGTTCTGGCTTGAGGAAGTAGCATTCCTTGGGCACGTGGTATCAAAACATGGAGTATCTATTGACCCGACAAAGATTGAAGCAGTACAAAGTTGGGAGCAACCAAAGTCGGTGACCGAAGTGCGTAGCTTTCTTGGCTTAGCTGGTTATTATCGAAGATTCGTGGAAGGATTTTCTCGAATCGCCATCCTCTAACTAACCGGTGACTTGGAAAGATACAAAATTCGTATGGAGTGAGGAATGCGAGAAGAGTTTCCAAGAGCTCAAGAGGAGACTCATTTCGGCACCTGTTCTGGCAATACCATCTGGTACGGATGGATTTGTTATATAAATGATGCTTCCGTGCAAAGGGTTAGGATGCGTTCTCATGCAACATGGGAAAGTCATAGCCTATGCCTCACGACAACTCAAAGAATATGAGAGGAATTATCCTACTCATGATCTAGAGTTGACAGCAGTCGTATTTGCGTTGAAAATTTGGAGACACTACTTGTATGGGGAGAAAGTGGAGATTTATACGGACCATAAAAGCCACAAATATTTCTTCACCCAAAAAGAACTCAACATGCGGCAACGATGTTGGCTTAAACTATTAAAAGATTACGATCACACTATTCAATATCATCCTGGAAAAGCAAACGTAGTAGCTGATGCATTGAGTAGAAGATCATATACGAGTACGAGTGCGATATTGTCAATGCAAAGGCCCATTCTGTATGACTTGCAAAGGATGGAGGTAGAATTAAAGACTTCAGGGACCCACATGATGATGGCGAATATACGAGTAGAACCGACTTTAATCGATAAAGTTAAAGTTGCTCAAGCTATGGACATGGAGCTGATGCATATGAAGAAGAAAGTGCAAGAAGGTGCTATTCCAGAAACAAGAATCGATGAAGAAGGAATACTTAGATTCAACTCCAGACTTTGTGTTCTTAACGATTCTGACTTGAAGCATAGAATCATGATGGAGGCACACAACACACCATTTGCAATCCATCTTGGGAATACCAAAATGTATCATGATATTCGACATACATTTTGGTGGAACAATATGAAGAGAGAGATCACGGAGTTTATCTCGAGGTGTTTAACTTGTCAACGTGTAAAGGCGGAGCATCAAGTGCCAAAGGGTCCATTACAACCACTTGAGATTCTGAAATGGAAGTGGGAACACATTACTATGGATTTCGTTACAGGTCTTCCCAAAGTTTCTCAAGGCATAGATGCTATTTGGGTTATTGTTGATAGATTAACCAAGTCTGCCCATTTCTTGCCGATACGTGAGATTTATTCCCTTGAACGTCTTGCTAGTATATACGTGAATGAGATTGTGAGATTGCATGGCATGCCAGTATCCATTGTTTCAGATCATGACCCAAGATTCACTTCACGATTTTGGGTTAGCTTACAGAAAGCTATGGGCACGGATTTACGATTCAGTTTGGCATACCATCCTCAAACGGACGGACAATCAGAGAGGACTATTCAAACCCTTGAAGATCTATTAAGACTTTGTGTCCTAGATTTTAAAGGAAGTTGGGATAAGTACTTGCCACTGGTGGAATTCTCCTACAACAACAGTTATCAAGTAAGTATAGGCATGGCTCCATTTGAGGCGTTGTATGGACGAAAGTGTCGTTCTCCAGTATGCTGGGACGAGGTGGGAGAAGCAACGTTGTTGGGACCAGAATTAGTACGCATGACTACAGAAAAGATCCAAATGATTCGACAACATATTCAAACCTCACAAGATCGACAAAAGAGTTATGCCGATCTTCATAGAAAGGACGTGGAGTTTAATATTGGAGATCATGTATTGTTACGTGTTGCTCCATGGAAGGGAGTTACAAGATTTGGAAAGAGAGGAAAGCTCAATCCACGATTTGTTGGTCCATTTGAGATTCTTGACCGAATAGGAAATGTGGCCTATAGACTCACATTACCTCCAAGTATGTCTCGTGTTCATAATGTTTTTCACATATCCATGCTTCGTAAATATGTGAAAGACCCGAACCATATTATTTCGTTAGAACCAGACGAGATAGCCGAAGATTTAACGTACGAAGAAGTACCTGTTAAGATCTTGGATAGGAAAGAGCATGTCCTACGCACCAAGGTTATACCATAAGTTAAGGTTTTGTGGAGAAACCATGCTATTGAAGAAATGACCTAGGAGTTGGAATCAACAATGAAAGCGAGGTATCCTCACCTTTTCGAAGCACCAGGTACGTATGTCAATTTCGAGGATGAAATTTCATAAGGAGGGGAGGTTTTAAGACCCCAACTTATTATAAATAAAATCAAATTTCCTCTAATTATTATTGTGAATAATAAGGTATTAATTTGATATAATTCTCTGGTTATGGGTGAAATGTGCAAATTTTTAAAATATATGCAAGTGGTTATAAAATAATCATTGTTGTGGGGAATATTCATTTGGTCGTGGAATATTCTTGTTGTCGGGAATATTAAATGATTTACGGTAGCCTTGATCATTTCATGGGCCCCATAATGTAATAATTGTCGGATGAAGAAAATGACAAGTTTGAGTTTTTATAAATAACTACAGTAGTTGTTACTGAATTAACAATTGTTGGAATACCCGGTGGTTAAAATACGAATACTGGCGTGGATGCACAAAGATTGATGAATTATTGATCCTTACGTAAGAAGGCACTACTCAATAATTATTACGGTGAGTTCTTGTTCAATATTTTATTTTATTGATTCAATAATTCTTTGCGTTGATATTTTATATTATTGTTATTTCAATAATTATCATCGCACAATATTTCCCATTATCATATCAATAATTCATATTATTTGAATAATATTATTAGATAGCATTATTGGCAATGTCTAGAAAGTTACATCAAGGAGAGGTTTGGTCACCTAATTGGGGGCGCCAAGAGAGAGAAATTCTTATTGGAAAGCCCCTCTTTCCTAGAACTACCTTTGGTTGTCATAAATGTGATTCGTAATATTATTTGTGAATAATTAATTATTGATTCATATGATAAGGTAATATTTATTTTATGTGGATATAAATGTTGGATATATTTATTGTGGTTAAAAATGAAAGAGTTAATGTTGAGGTGTTTTATTAGTATTTTTGTTCCGGAATGAATGTATTAAAAATTAAACCCGGTGTTTTTGAGATATATTGCGTGAGTTATAATTTTTAATCCAACCGTTAGATCGTTGTAATTTTTGGATATGTTATACATATATAAGTTGAGTATATGTCCACAAATTTTGAACCGTTAAAAATGAACGTATGATTTGTTATAAATTTTAAGAGGCGACTGGTTAAAAAATTGTTGAAGTATCTGGATTTAGCATTTTGGTGGAAAATTCTAGAATTGAGTGGGCCCCACTTGTGGTTGGTGAAGAAATGTGATGAATTTTATTTCAAATGTGGTGGGTGGGAATAGTAGCAGGTAAAGCCATCAGGTTGCAGGTCAAGTCTGCTAACATTTTCCTATAAATAGAGGGCTAGGTTAGAATTAAAAATCACACCAGAAACATAAGCTTTCTCTCTTTCTCTCTCTAGATTATTGAGTGTATTTTGTGAGTATTTAGATACTTTGTGAGTTTCTATTCATCCGTGCAAGTTTCCTTGATTTTATATACCGATATTAGATCATAAAGTCTTCGATATTTTGAGGTAAGGGTGTTATATTCTTCTTAAAATGATATTTTCTTCAATATCATTATACCGAAATGTTGGTATGAACTTTTATCAAATTTGGAACTTTTGTGTGTGGGGTTACTATTCACGATATCTTGACTATTCACGAATACTGGCACTATTCACCGAAAAATGAAATTTTCTTCTTTTTGTCCAAGATGTCTATTATGGTTACTATCTTTGATTGTATCCATGTTTTGATATTTATTCTTGAATTTTGCTTCAAAATTAGTTATTATGGAGTATTATTGATCTTGGATAAGCTGTTATATGAATCCTTACTATTTGTCCTACGTCGCTCCTCTTTGGATTCGTTTTCCTTAAAATATTTTCATCATCCTGGGTCCTAAATGATGATATTACTGAATATCTTTGGCCTGAAGTGCAAAGATGAATATTGATTAAAGATGTATATTGATTATTGTTACAGGGATAAAATTGATGATGGACTTTTAAATCTTAGAAGATAGTAGAACTCATTTCTCTACTTGACTCTTCTAATAGATTCTTTATTTTCATTGCAGATTGTTGATCTAAAACTTGTTGTCTATTATATTTTATCGATTTTTCCTCGTTGAAGACTAACGATAATTTGTTGTATATTATCTTAGTCATAATATTCTTTCTTGGGCTAGTTGAGCTCACCCTTTTCCTTTTGTTCCATTTTTCTCGGGAGGTGAGAACATAGCGAGGAACTAGTCCGAGGTGCGGAGTGATGGTTCTAGAAAGATGTTTTAGTAGTCCTCACTATTTCTGTAAAATAGTATTTGAATAATTGTAATGAGGACTTATTTGAGTGTGTATATTATCTAGAAGACAATATTTTATTTAAACTCACAGTAGATGTGTTGTATATTTTACCACGACAATTGTATTATGAAGTTGTAGTTTGCTTTACGTACCATATATTTGGCGACTCGTAATGGGTGTTGTATACCTATTTTGGGGGCATCACAATTATTCTGGCTTAATATCCCCGTCAATGCGCTTACGTGGGACTGGTTCCATTATTTATTATTCGTTGGGAATAACTCATTTCAGTGCGATCTATCGCACGCATGGTGAATCCTTCTGTTATTCCATTCTTTATTATTCTGTTGGAATAACCTGTCTATGTGGATTACCACATGCATGGTGAATGATCCTGTGTATTCATTCCTTATTAAAATGTGGAAATGATCTGTGTACGTGGATTACCGCATGGCGGGTGAAAATCCATTTGCAGTTTCATATATTATATTATACTCAGTTGGTTAAAGCTTTGACTTCTATACTCTATGAAATTAGTGGAATATCCTTGATATTTGCGCTTCATCCAGTATCTTTTCATGGAAATATTCATCTGAGCATTCTTTAATTTTACTGCACAAAGCAGTATCATGTTGATAATTTGGACGTTATTGAGTTCAAGATAAATTAACTTATAAATCTTTAAAATTTATTCTTGAACCTATTTTATTGAATTGTCATCATCCTCATGCTTATATTATGTTGAAAGTCATCTTTGGCTTACGTGCATAGATGGACTTGGTATGATTATGACCAGGGATTATTCGGTATAATCATGGACCGTAATTTGACGAATGATGTGGTAAAAGTCCTCATTGGCACGTAGTTCATTGGTGGACGGTTGTTGGTATGATTATGACCGTGGATTATTCGCAGATAGTCATGACCATTGATGATTACATGAATATCCTTGGTCGTGGAGCGAGGATGATTCGATTTTATTTATTGTTGAGTCTCGCCGATAAAGTTGATGAAAAACTTTTAAATCATAGAAGGCGATGTAGATTTTATACTTTACTTGACTCTTCTAATGGATTTATTCTACTGCAGCTTTTTGATCTAAAACTTGTTGTCTATTATATTCTATCGGTTGTTATCTTTGTTGAAGGCTATTGATAATTTATTCTACATTATCTTAGTCATAATATTTCTTCTTCGGGCTAGTTGAGCTCACCCTTTCTTTCACCGTTCTCTTTAGGAAATGAGAACGAATGGGACTAATCGGGAAGCAAGTGATGGTCCTAGATGGTGCATTAGTAGTCCCTCACTATTCCGTGAAATAGTGTGATAATAAATGTAATGAGGACTCCATTGAGTGTGAATATTGTCTAGATGACAATATTTGTATTAAAACTCACAGCCTATGTTTTGTCGTATTTCACATGACTGTTGTATAATTAAGTTATATTTGTATTCAGTACCTTGTATCTGGTGACTCAAGATGGGTGATGTATACCTGTTTTGGGGGCGTCATAGGATGACTTTGAGATGGATTAGGATTGGATTTGGTTCAGCTGAAAGGAATTAATTTATGTCAATTAGAGTGTGCTGAACCTATCTAATAATTCAATTGCACTTAGAGAGCCATAACTTAAAAGAAGATCTTGGAGGAACAAAGGAAGGAGGTGAGATTTCACGAAGATTGCAGAATTGAAGGCTAAGAATGGTGGTGTATTACTATTCTTCTTTTTAATTCCAGTTCTTGTAATTGGGATGATAATTTCTTTACTTTATTCAGTATTTAATTCATTAATTATAAACTAAATTACTTTTTAGGCTTTCAATGGATCTTTAGTGTTGAATGATAATTATCATGCCTTGATTTGGGTTTAATAAACTATCAATTCAGTTTATCTATTATGATTCGTATTTAATTTATGAATTGCTTGATCACCAATTTTATGTGGATTTGTATGGATTCGAGAGATGATGTATAAATCTAGACCAAATCACAATAGCATGTGTTCTTGAATTCTGTGTTATCATGGAATCTTGATTTATGTCAGGATAGAGATATACCTAGCATCACATGTAATCGGGTAAAGAACTTGGAATTTAAACTCTTTTTAATTTTAATTCACATAGAGATACAGTGAATTAGTTAATTAGGGTGTTTGACTTAATTCTATCTAATTTGTGGACTTAAGTTAATATGGTGTTAGTGCATTGAGAAATGGCTAATTCTACATAAGTGTTCTTGATTAATAAACTGAGATAGTGAATTAAACTGGAATAAGGTGTGATAATTGGAGTGAGACTTAAAGTGAAGTTGTAAGCCTAATTCTCCATTATATGCTTAAAATTACGAATTTTAAGTTGTGTTGTTTAATTGGTATTTTTAGTTCCATAGTTTTCTTTATTTATAATTATTGATTTGGATAGTTTAATAAAATTGGGTTAATATAAAACTAGTAGTTGTTAGAATTAATTTCTTACTATTCTCTGTGGGAACGATTCTTTTCTTATCATTATATTACTTGTTGAACACGTATACTTGCGTGTTGTGAGTAATTGGAATTCGACCAATAAGTTTTTGGCGCCGTTATCGGGGAGTAGTTTTGATTTTAATATTTTTCAAAATCAATTTAATTAGTTCAGTTTTACTTAGACAAAATTTTCTTTTTGTTTTGTTCTTTCGTGTTTCAGGTTCTTTGAGTTAGTTTATGCAAACTCGGTCTAAGAAGCCAGACTTACTTCCTTTCGAGGACGATATCGAGAAACGGTTTCAAAGGCTAAGTAAGTGGATTAAAGACACTAGGGAAAACTTCGAGAACTCTGATAAGGAAGAAATAATGGTTGCAGAAGATCAAAAAGCGCTAAGGGATTATGCCACTCCCAAGGTGACTGAGCTTCAGTCAAGTATCACCAGGCCGACGATTGCTGTAAATACTTTTGAGATCAAGCCTAGGACCATACAGATGATTCAGAACTTAGTTCAGTTTGGGGGATTAGCCAACGACGATCCGAATGAGCATTTAGTCAACTTTTTGGAGATATGTAACACCTTCAAATATAATGGGGTGTGAGATGATGCAGTCAGACTTCTCTTGTTCCCGTTTACACTGCGGGACAAGGCGAAAAGCTGGTTACACTCTCTACCGCCAGGGTCGATTACTATGTGAGACGACCTTGCTCAGAAATTCTTGGCCAAATTTTTCCCACCAGCAAAGACTGCGAAGATGAGAAACGAGATTACAATGTTTGAGCAGCAGCATGGGGAGTCACTGTATGAGGCATGGGAAAGGTACAAGGAACTACTTAGAAAGTGCCCACATCATGGATTACCTAAATGGTTGCAGATGAACACGTTCTACAATGGATTGAGTGGTAATCTCAGGACTAGTATAGATGCAGCTTCAGGTGGAGCATTCATGGCTAAGAGTTATGAGGAGGCGTATGAGCTAATAGAAACAATGGGGGCTAACAACTACCAGTGACCCACAACGAGAATGACACAGCCTAACGTAGCTGGAGTGTTAGAGGTAGATGGGGTAACGGCGTTAGCAACACAAATTTCAGCACTATCAAAGAAGGTGGATGCTCTATCGGGTGCACAAACTTAGCAGATTGCTTTTATTTATGAATTGTGCGCGGGGGAACATCCTACAAAACAATGTGCTATTAACCCAACTTCAGTACAATTTGTGGGTATCTACAACAGGATTTCACAGAATATGTATCAGAATGCCTACAATATGGGGAATAAGAATCACTCAAATTTTTCGTGGAGTAACAACTAGAATCAGCAAGCTCCACGACCATCTTATCCCCTAGGATTTCAGAATCAGCATCAACAAGCAGCTCCGTACCAAGAGAAAAAGGCAGATTTAGAAGAGTTGTTATTGAAATACATATCGGGCAATGAGGTGGCCATGAAATTGCAAGAAGCAGCAATGAAATCACAAGTAGTGGCCATCAAGAACTTAGAAAATTAGATGGAACAGCTGGCTTTTGCATTGAATAATAGGCCTCAAGGAACTCTACCTAGTGACACTGAGAAAAATCCAAAGGGGAATCATGAGCAGTGTCAAGCAATCATTTTGAGGAGTGGAAAGCATCTTGAGGGGCAGAAGATAGAAAATTCAACTAAAAAAGATGACAAATAAGGTGAAGACAAAGTGGTTGAGGGGAAACAGGGTGAGGAAAAGCAAGTGGACAAGAGCAAGATAGAGGTTGAGCCAGTTGTGTATCCTCCACCACCATTTCAGCAAAGAGTTCAGAAACAAAAACTAGACAAACAATTTTCAAAGTTTTTAGAAGTTTTTAAGAAACTTCAGATCAACATTCCTTTCGCAGAAGCCCTAGAACAAATGCCAAGTTATGTTAAATTCATGAAGGGGATTCTATTAAGGAAAAAGAAGTTGGAGGATTACGAAACTGTAGCATTGACGGAGGAGTGCAATGCAGTTTTACAGATAAAGTTACCTCCAAAGTTTAAGGATTTGGGGAGTTTCACCATTCCTTGCACAATCGAAAACATGGCCTTCAAAAAGTGTTTGTGTGACTTGGGGGCAAGTGTGAAACTTATGTCGTTATCTGTCTATACTGAATTGGGTTTACCAGCTCCGAAGCCCACAAACATATCTCTATAGTTAGCGGATAGATCGGTAACGTACCCAAGAGGTTTTGTGGAAGATATCTTGGTTAAGGTGGAAAAATTTATATTCCCAGCAGATTTCATAATTTTGGATTATAAAGAAGATACAAACATCCCAATCATCCTAGGGAGACAATTTTTGGCTACAGGTAGGACTTTCATCAATGTGCAAAAAGGGGAACTAACCATGCGTGTCCAAGACCAGGAAGTCAAATTTAACGTGTTCAAATCTATGAAGTTCCCTATAGATGAAGATGAGTGTTTCCGGGTATATGTCATCGACATGATAGTTAATGAAGATCTGGTCAAAAGTTTGGTTAGTGATCCATTGGAAACCACACTACTGGGGGATGAGGATGTGGTTTATCCAGAGTTCATGGATTACTTGCATATGCTAGATTCCTTACCTCGAGTTAGTAGATTCAAGGTACCATTCGAGTCATTACACACGGAAGAAAAATCTTCGGCGAGAATGAAACCTTCATTAGAAGAGCCACCTACTCTTGAGCTTAAGCCGCTTCCTAAACACCTAAAGTATGCATATTTGGGCAATTCTAATACTTTACCTGCTAATATTGCATCTGCGTTTAACAAACTGCAGGAAAGTAAGTTCCTGAGAGTGCTTAGAGAATACAAGTCGGCTATAGGATGGATAATTGCAGATATAAATGGGATAAGTCCATCCTTTTGCATGCACAAGATTCTTATGGAAGAGAAAGCAAAGCCAACAATGGAACAACAGAGACGACTAAATCTGATCATGAAAGAAGTGGTAAAGAAAGAAAAATTGAAGTGGTTGGATGCGGGAATTATTTACCCAATTTCAGATAGTGCGTGGGTCAGTCTAGTTCAATGCGTTCCGAAAAAGGGTGGAATGACCGTAGTATAGAATAATGATAATGAATTGATTTCGACGAGGACAGTGACCGGTAGGAGGGTTTGCATGGACTATAAGAAGCTGAATAAGGTAACCCGCAAGGACCACTTTCCTCTACCCTTTATCGATCAGATGTTGGACAGGTTGGCGGGACATGAATTTTACTTTTTATTGGATGGATATTCAGGGTAAAACCAAATAGTCATAGCTCCTGAAGATCAAGAGAATACCACTTTCACGTGCCCATACGACACCTTTGCATTCCGGAGGATGTCTTTTGGGTTATGTAATGCACCTGCGACGTTCCAAAGATGTATGATAGCTATCTTCCCGGACATGGTGTAGAAGAATGTGGAAGTTTTCATGGACGATTTCTCAGTCTATAGAGACAATTTTGATGACTGTCTAGAGAACTTGGTCATGGTCTTAAAGCGATGTGTGGAAACAAATTTGGTGCTTAACTAGGAGAAGTGCCACTTTATGGTTGAAGAAGGAATAATCTTGGGACACAGTTTCTGCGAAGGGCTTAGAGGTTGATAGAGCAAAGCTGGAAACAATTAAAAATCTTCCACCGCCAACTACGGTCAAGGCAATCCGCAGTTTTCTTGGCCATGCTGGATTCTACCGAAGGTTTATTAAAGATTTCTCTAAGATTGCAAAACCATTGTGCATTCTCTTAGAGAAAGATGTAGTTTTCAATTTTGATGAGGAATGTAAGTTAGCATTTGAGCAATTAAAGAAGAAGTTGACTACAGCTCCAGTGATCGTAGTACCGGATTGGACAATGCATTTCGAGCTAATGTGCGATGTTAGCGACTACGCGGTAGGGGTTGTTTTGGATCAACGCCGAGAGAAGATATTCCACACCATATACTATGCAAGTAAAACCCTTATGGATGCCCAATTGAACTACACAACCACCGAGAAGGAGTTACTTGCTGTAATATATGCCTTTGATAAATTCAGAGTGTATTTGATTAAAACAAGGTGGTGGTATATACGGATCACTCGCCGATTTGTTATCTAATCTCAAAGAAGGATGTTAAGCCTAGACTAATCAGATGGATCCTTCTCCTTCGTGAATTTTATTTGGAAATAAAAGATAGGAATGGGACATAAAATCAAGTGGCAGATCATCTTTCAGGATTAGAAAATCCAGACAAGGGGGCAGATAAGTGTTTAATCAACGAGTCGTTTCTGGATGAGCATCCTTTTGGAGTCAACGCATAATTTCTATGGTATGTAGATTTTTCCAATTACTTGGTGAGCAAAGTCCTTCCTCCTGATCTGAAACGTTAGCAAAAGAAGAAGTTCCTACATGATGTCAAGTGGTTCATGTGGGACGAGCCCTATTTATTCAAATAGTGTGCAGACAAAATGATTTGTAGATGCGTGCCATAAATTGAAGTAAAGAATATCTTGCACGAGTGCCATTCATCTGCATATGGGGGACATTATGGGAGTGAATGGACATCGGCCAAGGTACTTCAAGCAGGATTCTATTGGACTACTGTTTCAAGGATGCCCACCAATTCGTGAAAAGCTATGACAAATGCCAAAGGGAGGGAAACATCTCAAAAAGGAATGAAATGTCGCTCAACACAATCATGGAAGTCGAGGTTTTTGATGTGTGGGGAATGGACTTCACGGGACCTTTTCCTCCCTCATTCAATAACTTGTACATTTTGCTTGTTGTGGACTATGTATCAAAATGGGTGGAAGCTGTAGAACTCCCTACAAACGATGCCAAGGTGGAGCTTAAGTTTCTACAAAAGAACATCTTCACGAGATTTGGCACACCAAGAGCAATCATAAGTGATGAGGGAAGTCACTTTTGTAATAAGTCATTTACATCTCTCTTGGAAAAGTACTGGGTCAATAATAGGGTTGCAAAATCATATCACCCCCAGGCGAGTGGTCAAGTTGAGGTGTCCAACAAAGAGGTGAAGAAAATTTTAGAGAAGGTAGTAAACCCGAGCAGAAAAAATTGGTCTCTAAAATTTGATGACGCACTATGGGCTTACAGGACAGCATACAAGACGCCAATTGGGATGTCTCCGTATCAGTTAGTCTACAGAAAAGTGTGTCACCTCGCAGTGGAATTATAGCATAAGGCATACTGGGCAATTCAGAAACTCAACTTTGATCAAATAGCTACAGGAGAAAAGAGGTCACTTTAATTAAACGAACTCGATGAATTTCGACTGCAAGCGTATGAGAAATTGAAGCTGTAAAAAGAAAAAGTCAAGAAGTGGCATGACCAGAAAATTTTGTAAAGAAAGTTTGAACCAGGATAATCGGTATTATTATTCAACCACGACTAAGATTGTTTCCTTGAAAGCTTAAATCACGATGGTCGGGGCCATTCACGATCAAAAAGGTTTTCCCACATGGCACCATTGAGTTGTACAGTAGAAATCTGCTCGAAACCTTCAAAGTCAACATGCAAAGATTAAAGCACTACTAGGGTGGAGACATCGACAACGAAGCCATTGCAATTACACTTGTCGATGCACCATGAAAAAAGAGGCACCGTCGGGCTGACGACGTTAAAACTAGCGCTACTTGGGAGGCAACCCAAGCTCTAAACTTTTCCTATTTCATTTATTTAGTAAAATTTAGTTCATAGTATAGTTTAGATATTTATTTTTCAAAGAGTAATGACTTCATTGTGGTATAATTGCAGGGAATCAAGGAAAAAAACATCACTCAGACACTGCACCAATGGCGCGGGTCAGCACCATCTTAGGCTTCATCCGGTCATGGGGCGCTTACCTCAACAAAGATAAATTCTCGCTATATGCGGTGCTGGGGCACGCTTATTACTACTTTACCACACGGGCTGGGCGCATATCTGAAAACTTTCTACCTACTAGCGTAGGCGCATATGTGTTACTATGCTTACTACACGGGCGCACCATCCTGGGCAAACATATTATGGCACCTAAGCGCGTGCCGCACCATCAAGGCTTATACATACTGGCGCGGGGTGCGCCGCTCAGAAAGTTTAGATTTTAAAATTGTGTTTGACGTCTCCTTTTCCACCATAACTCCATACAACACTAATTCTTCCCAACTTTTTGCTCAACTAAACTACTTCCACTCCCCCATAACTTCCATAATGTCAAATTAACTTCTCCACCACCTCTTCCACCTCTTCTATTTCTTCCCAACTCTTCACCCCACTAACCCATAACTCCTCCCCATACTTGCTCAACCACTATTCCTCTTCTATATCAACCCAACTTCCCTCAATTACCCACAATCATTCTACTAGATAATCACCACACTTATATTCCAAGTCCAATTCTTCCTCCTCACAATTTCTTACAAAATTGGGGCATCACTTTAAGGTGGAGACAAAATTTCTTCTTTAAGGTAACCCCAAATTTCTCTCTTGTTCGTCAAATTGGTTGGAAAACCTTGGGATTCTGTTGCCCAAGGATTGTTTTTGGATTGTTTGATATTTTGGCCTAGAGTTTTCCTAAAGAAGTCAAGTTTGGGGGTATTAGCCTTCACGCCCACTAACTGTTTGATGATTTGCCTGGACCAAGGTTTCGCCCTTTAGTCCACTAAAAACTCCATGTCCTCACATAAGAGAACACATCCATCCATTTCTACTTCTCGGGCTCAATTTGATAACACAAAATTTATCAGTGAGGGAGCCGAGGCGAGGTTCAAATAAACCATTGACAAGAAGACTTTGGTATTAGAATGAAGATTAAAGTCAGATGCCAATCTTAATGGAGATATGGCGTCGATGATTGTGGAACGCAACTGGTTTCAGTTAGTGGAACAGCCACTACCTATGGTTATCAACATAGTAAAAGAGTTTTATGTCAACGCAATGGAGCATCTTGATCACACAGTCATGGTACGGGGCAAACCGGTGTCTTTCCATGCCAATGCCATAAACAAGTACTTTGGTCTGGAAACATTGACTGATGGACGTTATGAAGATGGCTTGCCGGACCTGGATGAATTGATTGCAAGATTGTGCAAACCAGGAACATAATAGGTTACCCTCATCGGAACGAATAAAAAGATAAGTTTTCCACACTCAGCGTTAAGTCGTTATGGCAAAGCACGGTATGCATTCATTTGTGCCCAATTGATGCCCACACGCCATCAAAATGATGTGACAAAGGAAAGGCCACGACTGCTATATGGGATTGTACACCACCCTTATCGGGTGAATAATTCAGTTGTGTTCTACAATGTGGATGTGGGTGAATGTATTCAAAAATTGATAGACATGCTGCTACGGGGAAGTACCACGAGGGGCCTTCTTTATGGATTTTTCACAACCGATTTGTGTCGCAAAGCTGGAGTGTAATGGCATTCCTCCGAACCGATACAACAACCAATGGTTATAATCGATCATGCTACCATTGAGAAGTACAAGGCATGGGAGGGGGCGGGATCGCATCCAAGAGGAGAAGGTTATATCATGATTCGACAACCCTCACCCCCAGTTGCAGCTAATCCAATGGAAGAGCAGCATTCTCATGGATCAAGGAATAGATTCTTATGGCTGGCTCAACGTCAGGATTTGATACTTCAGTAAAACGCCAATGTTTTCAATACTCTTCCTGAAGCATTTTCACGCTGCAATCGAAGTGTCGGTCCGGTGTTCGTGCATGTTCCTCTTATTTTACTAGCATACCCTCCTTCGGATGACGACGAGCAGTGACTCGTCTTTCAGGGAAGTCCTCTCGCTTTTATTTTCTTTATATTATCGTAATGAGGACATTACTTGAATTAAGTTTGGGGGGTTTTGCTTTTGCTTGATTAGCTTGATTAATTTTCTTTACTATTTCATAATCATGATTAGTTAATTTTTGATAAAATATTAAAATTGTTTTTTTAAAATGGCATTTAGATTAATACCTCCATGTATGTATATATAAAAAAAATCTTTCATGTTTTGCATATGCATTTAGTTCATCTTGCATGAATCCAGCTATTAGATAGTAAAAGTCTATTTTGGCCAATGATGAGATTGGAATTATGTAGACAAGTGTAGTATTGATTATTTAGGCTGTGATGTGACCTCCTATTATGAATTGAATATTTTTCTGTTTGAAACTGGTATAATTAGGTTAGCACTGTAGAACAACCTTGTTGACTTATTAAGTTTAAATTGACACATAATGAAATTCTTATGGATAATACTAGTTTGAATGAATGAAAGATATGAATAGGCAGAGATGGCTAGATTTAGACAAAAACCTAAGTTTGAGGGAAAATTTGTGGTTTTACTTTTTTAAAAAAAATGAATAAACACTGTGGCATACTTGTCTAGTTTTGTGGCATTTTTTACTTGAGTAAGTAAGCCCGAGGGGATTGTCTTTACACCTAGCACCCTAAGGCCTTAGTGGGTTGGGAGTCATTGGTCAAAAGCTCGTTAAGGTAACATTGAAAAGTCTAAGGAAATAAGACATTGCACAGCCAAGAGTATAAAAAAAAGAATAATAAAACGAGAAATAAGAGCAAAAAGCCCCCATAAAAAGCGTAAGTATCCCGTTTAGATTCTTAAACTGGGTGAATGTTTGACTTTAGTTGGATCTAGCTTGTTCTTGGATTTTGTGAGTTTACACATTATGATGCCTTCAAATAGACCTACTATGTGTTGTATTTAGCATTATATCAGTTAGTATGGTTGTTGAGCACACACACACACACACACACACACTATATTAATAAGAACAGTTTTAGATTTGATGATTGATTGGGAAGTTATTGATTGGTTTAGATATGATATACTATCGTGTTTGCTTGATTTCTCTGAGGTTGTATGATTAGACTATGTTATATCTTCTTGCTGGATTCGTAGGTATATAATAGTTATATTTGCATTGCATATCATTTTTCTTGAGGCCAAGCAATGTTTCAAGTTTGGGGGAATTTGATGAGTAGGTTTTTAACCTACGAGTTAACCTTATTTAGCTTGATATGTTGTTAGTTTTTGAGATTTTTCATGTTGCTTTCGATGGATTTTTGTTATGTGTGCAGGAGAATAGGTTGATGATGGTTGAGAGTTAAAATATGAAGAAATTGGAGATTTTGGACATTCTGCTATACCGGCGCGGGGCATGCCGTGAATACATAGGAGATGATGCGGGGTGCGCTTCATGGAGAGAACCTACTGCTACACTAGGGCGGGTCGCGCTGCATTAACAAAGGACCCGACGTGGGGAGCGCCGGTCGGACAGGACATAAGCTGAGCTGGTATATTTTGCATGAAATTAAGTTTTGTTGGGAGTTATGACTTCTTTATGTATTAGGGTCAAGATAGGAGTGTGGCAATATTTCATGGTAATTAGGATTCTTTTCTTAAAATCTTGTTGGGTACAATTATGAGTTTGATTTTTATTAGAAATCTTATGGGATGACTTTGAGATGGATTGGAATTGGATTTGGTTCAGGTGAAGGGAATTAATTTATTTCAATTAGAGTGTGCTGAACCTATATAACAATTCAATTGCACTTAGAGAGCCATAACTTAGAAGAAGATCTTGGAGGGACAAAGGAAGGAGGTGATTTCACGAAGATTACAAAATTGAAGGCTAAGAAGGGTGGTGTATTACTATTCTTCTTTTTAATTTCAGTTCTTGTAATTGGGATGATGATTTATTTACTTTATTCAGTATGTAATTCATTAATTATGAGCTAAATTACTTTTTAGGTTTGCAATGGATCTTTAATGTTGAATGATAATTATCATGCCTTGATTTGGGCTTAATAAACTATCAATTCAGTTTTTCTATTGTGATTCGTATTTAATTTAGGAATTGCTTGATCACCAATTTTATGTGAATTTGTATGGATTCGAGAGATGATATATAAATCTAGACTTATCACAATAGCATGTGTTCTTGAATTCTGTGTTATCATGGAATCTTGATTTATGTTAGGATAGAGATATACCTAGCATTTCATGTAATCAGGTAATGAACTTGGAATTTAAACTCTTTTTCATTTTAATTCACATAGAGATATAGTGAATTAGTTAATTAGGGTGTTTGACTTAATTATATCTAATTTATGGACTTAAGTTAATATGGTGTTAGTGCATTGAGAAATGACTAATTCTACATAAGTGTTCTTGATTAATAAACTGAGATAGTGAATTAAACTAGAATAATGTGTGATAATTGGAGTGAGACTTAAAGTAAAGTTGTAAGCCTAATTCTCCATTATTTGCTTGAAATTACGGTTTTTAAGTTGTGTTGTTTAATTGGTATTTTTAGTTCCATAGTTTTCTTTATTTATAATTACTGATTTGGATAGTTTAATAAAATTGGGTTAATATAAAACTGGTAGTTGTTAGAATTAATTTCTTACTATTCTCTGTGGGAACGATTCTTTTATTATCATTATATTACTTGTTGACCACGTATACTTGCGTGTTGTGCGTAATTAGAATTTGACCAACAAAAGACACATTCAGAACAAGGATATTCATTTATATGTGTTCCATGCATGAATTATATTTTCCTAGTATTTCCACTCTATAGGGGTTAGGCTTCTATCCCGTTCCTGAATGCGTCTCCTCATTAGTGCCAACACATTGAGCATGTTTCTCCTATTTTAAGAAAATTTCGACAGCACCTCCTCATTGTCTCTAAGTACACTAAATAGACTAAGATAACTTAATCTAAGTATGCACTCAAATAACATGTAGATATAACAGTTGAAAAATCCACAAAACAAAAACAACGTAACCTGTGAATTGGCACCAGCCTAAGTGAGAGACATTGTAACAATCCAGAATTTCAAATTATAATATTAAATATTTATTGAATTATATAAATATTTATTTGATGTGTTTATTGTTGAAATTGATGAAATAAATATTTTATTGATGTTGTTATTATTAGTAAATATTTATGAATTAAATATATTAGAATACTATTCTAAATTAAATCAATTTATAATTTAGAGAGTTGTAATAAGACATGAGGTGTTATATTGTTGATTAATAATTTAAAGTGGTATGTTAAATTATTAAATAAAATTATAATGAGATTATAATGTTTAAGTGGAATATTTATTTAAAATATAGTATGGTTGATTAATTTATTTGATTAATGTTGGATATGGAAATCCAAATAAATAATACGTGATTATGAATTATAAACTAAATTATTTATTAAAATAATTAAAGTAGTTTAAAATTGATTTAACCCAAACAAGGCTTAAATATATTAAGTCTTTAATTTTTAAAGAGTTTTTGTGAGACCCCAGATTTTATGAATAAAGATTTAATTTTCTCAAAATAAAATTTTTAAATATTATGGTGTGGATTTGATATAATATTATAGTTGTGGCTAATATTTATAAATTTTGCAAAGTACGCAAGTTGTTATATAATATTCGATTGGTCGGGGAATATTCTTTTTTGTCGGGAAATATCCAAATACGACGGTACAATCATTAGTGGACCCCTATTAACGGAATTATTGTCGGATTGAAAACGACAAAAAATACTTTATGAAAATAACGGCGGAAGTTTTACCGATTAAGCTGTTGAAACACTAAATTGTTAAAAGTATAGTAATACGCGTGGTTGCATAGTAACACGGTATTGATTATTAATGCTTACGTGAGAAGTCACTCGGTTATACTCAATTATTGCTACTGATAATTCTTTGCATCATATCTCTCATATTATTGATTCAATTATTGTCACACGATTATCATCGCATAATATTTATTATTATTAAATCAATAATTGAGACGACAAAGTTATTCATATTATTATTTGCAATATTGACAATGTCTACAAGTTTACATCGAGGAGAGTTTGGTCACCTAATTGCGCATGATAAGGAGAATTCCTTATCTGAAAGCCCCTCTTTCCTAGGAACGACTTTGGTTGTTAAATATTGTGAGTTATAATATTAATGATGAATAAGTTGTGTTGATTAAAGATGAAATTGATTGTTCCATTGTATTGGAATTATTAGTGTTAGTGGAAATTGACATTTATTTGATGATAATTGATGTCCTGGAGGTTATATTGTTCACTTCGAATTATTGGAGCATTTTTTCGTGTCGGAGTACTATTCACGAGTTACTATTCACAAGTTATTATTCATGAGTTAATATTCACGAGTTACTATTCACGAGTTATTATTCACGGGGTACTATTGATTCACATTCTTATACTATTAGGGGTGGTGGTGCAAGATTGATAATACTTGCATGACTAAGTTAAAAATGGTGGTATAGATGGAGGTACTATACTGTAATTGCTTTTATCACATGATTAGAACTATTGAGTCACATGATTTACTATTGATTCACATTATTTACTATTAGGGGAGGCTGTGCAAGTTTGATAATACTTGCATGACTAAATTAAAAATGAAAGAAAAGTTGGAGGTATTGTACTGTAATTTTTCGAGCCCCAAAACGTGCAATTATCGAAACTATATTTTTCTATAAATAGAAGCTCATTCTTCCTTTATTTCTCACTAATTCACTAAAGCTATAGAGCAATTATTATAGAGAGAAATTATAGAGAGAAAGAAGAAAAGTATTCTGCTACTTCACTACTTCTATATCCAGTTTCTTCTAAGGTAGGGAGTATTATTTCTTTCTTATCCATGAAGAGAACTTTTGTTATTCCATTCTTTATTATTCTATTGGAATAACCTGTATACGCGGTGTAATAACCCATATTTTTTTAAAATTAAATATTAATTAATTTTATTGTATACAATTGTATTTAAATTGGAAAAGGTAAATGATTTTTGTTTCCCTCTTTTATTCCTTGTTTTGTTTGGAAAATTAAATTCTTTTAGTTGGTAATTAAATAACTGATTAAATTAAAATTGAGAAAGATAATTTCTTTTGTTAAAGTCTTGTGGTAAAATTATTCTAGAATGAGGAAGCTACTTGGGAGATAGAGAGTTCTATTCAAAATGAGTATCCGCATCTTTGATAATTAGATACGTTCATTCTTTTGATTAGGGATGGAATCCTTTTAAGGGGGAGGTAATGTAATATCCCCAAATAATAATAATAATAATATTAAATTTATATTCTTAAAACATATTGTTTGGACTTTGTCATTTATTTGGGTCAAACTAGTTATTTAATTTTGTGGGCTAATAAATATTAATAAGTGATGGGTAAATTAATTTAGTACAATTTGGGCTTTAAAATTTATTGGGTTTAATTTATATTTGTGGGTAATAATAAATCCTATTTAAATTAGGAGAGTTAATATTTAATAAATTAATAACTAAACCTAATCTTACTTTCATTATACTGAATTGAGGGAAAGAGAGGAAGAGAAGTGGTAATTTGGAGACGGAAGATAAATTAACAATCAACGAGTGGAAATTAACTTCAAAGTTAGTATATTATGATTTGAGAATCACTTTTATAGTATTTATCACATGAGTATTGGTACAATGATGAATGAATTAAAGAATTTATTGATAATTCTCAAGGAAAAGGAATCATGTATGAATTCTGCAAGTGGTGTATATATAAGGGTATAAATTTTGGCAACACCTTGTTTGGAACGAAAGGCACTGTAGTTATTATATATATATATATATATATACGGTTTATGCATGGCTTGAAATCAGAAGTTTGAAAGAAGAAAAAAAAACTATCCTGAAGCTTCTTCTTTTTTGTTTTGGGGCAATTATATATGTATGTTATGTATGACTGATGACCACTGGTGCATGTATTTAAAGTTTAAAAAAAACGTATACTAAGATGTTGGCCAAATAATTTAGTTAACAAAATTTAATTTGGATGGATTCTTTTGTCCCATAATACGTGGTCACATGAATATTATAAAAATAATAAAGTATATTAATAGGACAATATAATTGGTTAATTGAAACATGATGTAGAGTAACTATAAGATGTGAAAATATTGATGATTAATAGAATTATAAAAGTTAATGACTATTAAAAGTAATGTATAATTTTATTAGACTTATAATTAATTAATTTATTCTTTTAATTAGTTCGAACGGAGGGAATTTAAAGAGTTATATTTGAAATATAAATTTTGGAGTATTAATAATTGATATAAGGCGATAATTAAAGGCATATTAAATATATTATGAATTATTTTGGAATTATTAGTTTGGATTATTTTTAATTTGAGGTGAATATGTTTAGGTGGTGAATAACGTTTCGTATTTGATATCGTTGGCATTTGAGGGTAACATTTTGTGGAGTGTGCTATAAATGGTTTGGAAGTATCAGGTACGGATTCCGTACTCTTTCAGCAAGACTCTTTTGTTTTTAATTCGTTCATTTCGTTATTCGTTTCGAAATTTAGTATTCTCTCTCATAATTGTTCCTTGTCAATTAATTGTGATAAATTTATTTTGGCGTTGCATTAGAACTCACATTTGTACTCTTTAGACTAGTGTGTCATGTCTAAATTTTATTTTTATATTTATAGTGATGTACATGTTAGTATATTTTTATAGACTTGTGTTGACGATTCGTTCGATTTAACATGTACATGTTAGAACCCCTTCGTGCTGATATTTTGTCGCATGTGTTGTGACATTATATTTTGTTAGAATATCGTAGGGTATACCTGAGCTATAACCACCTGTGGGGGTACCACAGGCATGTCGTCTTGGCACGAGAGACATAACACTTTTCGTGGCGGTGTGATTAGCCCACGGCGTCTCCGTTTTGGGCTCTGGAGGAAGTGGGCCATTTGGTGTTTTGTTGTGGGAGGCATATGGGTTAACCCTAGTTTTCTGTTCTGCGAATTTGTGATGTTGTGCTAAACACACATTCAATTTGCATACATTTCGATTCGTGGTCCAATGTGTGATTTGCCTGTGTGACATTATTTTGGTTGCCTGTGTGGCATCATTTGACTTGCCTGTGTGGCATCATTTGACTTTCATGTGTGGCATTATTTTGACTTGCCTGTGTGGCATTATTTTGACTTTCCTGTGTGGCAACGTATATTTCTGAGCTCACTCGGTATGAAATAACACCCAACCATTTGATTCAGCCTATTATTTCATTGTATCAGTTTTGTTTGTTTCTATTCAGTTCAATTCATTGAGATAGTTATTTCATTTCGTTAGTTCTTTACTCTTTTATTAGTTTCGTTAATTCTGTTGATTTCGATATATTCCATTCAAATCTTTGGAGATTATATTTTCGTCCGTATTTACACTTGAGGCTTTGTTCAGTATTTTATCTCGGTTATTTTCGTGTATTAATTGTATATCTTTTGTATATCTGTATCCGTACTGGGCAATTGGCTCATGCTGTGTTTTTTTTTCTTTCTGCAGGTTTGCAGGGTTGATTCAGGGCCAGTGTGATGAGAGAGTTGTCTTTGACCATCTAGGTTGTTTCGATTTTTAGTTTTAGTTATTTTGACTCTAGTTGGAGAATTGTATTTAGTACTTCATTAATGGACATCATTATTAATATTTTGAAGTTATTAGTGCTATATTTACTAAATTTGAGGTTTGTTGTGTTTTGCACGTGACCTCCCTTTCCTTTTTGGGAAGGGGGTGTTACACGCGGGCTACCCTATACTTGGTGAAATTCTTCATTATTCCATTCTTTATCATTACGTTGGAACATCCTCATTTTGTGCGTTTACGGGACTGGGTTCCATTATTTATCATTCGTTGGAACATCACATGCATGCGTTCTCACGCCGGACACTGGTTCCGTCTTTATTATTCATTGGAATATCCATGCATGCGTTTCTTTGGACCTAATTAAAATCTTTATTATTACATTGGAATATCCTATCTCATCCATTTTTACTGTGGGACTGATTCCGTTATTTATTATTACATTGGAATAACTTTTGCTGTCTTGATCTACATCGCATGCTGGTGATTTCTTTTGTTATTCCATTCCTTGTTATACTCGGTTGGTTAAAGTTTTGACTTCTATACTCCATAAAATTAGTGGAATATCCTTGATATTTGCGCTTCACGTCGATATCTTTTCATTGAAATATTCTTACGAGCATTCTTGAATTTTACTCCACAAAGAAGTATCATGTTGACAATTTGGGACGTTATTTATTCTCGGATAAAATAATTCTTGAACTTGTTTTATTGAATTCTTATATCATTGTCATCATCCTCATGTTTATATTTTTTAAAGTCATATGTGGCTCATGAAGTGCATAGATGGACTTGGTATGATTATGACCGAGGATTATTCGGTGTAATCATGGTAGTAATGTTATAAATGATGTGGTAAAAATCCTCATTGGCCCGTAGTGCATTGATGGACCTTTGTTGGCATGATCATGACCATTAATGAATACACGAATGTCCTTAGCCCGTAGTGCATGGATAATTTGTGGTCGTGATACTAAAGAATATCCTTGGCCGTAGTGCAGAGGTGATTCGATGATGTGGATTATTTATTAAGCTGAGTCTCAGCGATAACAATGATGAAAAACCTTTTAAATCATAAAAGATTGTAGATTTTATTCTCTACTTGACTCTTTTAATGGATTGCTTGTTCCGCTGCAGTTAAACTTGATGGTTGTTATATTATATCAGTTTAACACTGTTGAAGGCTAACGATAGTATATTCTGCATTATCTTAGTCATAATATTTCTTACTGGGCTAGTTGAGCTCACCCTTTTACTTTCATTGTTCTCTTCAGGAAATGATAACGTAGCAGGGACTAGTCGGGGAATGGAGTGACGGACCAGATGATAGCATTATTAGTCCTCACTATTCAGTGAAATAGTGGGAAAATAAATGTAATAATATTGAATTTGAGTTTGTATATTGTCTAGACGACAATATTTGTATTAAAACTCACAGCTTATGTTTTGTCGTACCTTGCACGACAGTTGTATAATTAAGTTGTATTTGTATTCTGTACCATGTATTTGGTGACTCAGAATAGGTGATGTATACCTGTTTTGGGGGCGTCACAGTTTTGCCAAACAAAGCCTTGTGGCTTTTGGATTTTGATTTTTGAATTGAAATAATAAATAATAAATAATAAATATAATATATTTAAAACTATACGTTTATTAGTTTGTAACTGATATATTTAGTAGGCGTATTAAGGCCATATCGGTTACTTTATTTTACGTATACTTGTTATCAGTTCTAGTTTTAGTTTTGCTAAGCCTAAGAGGAGAATACTGTGATGCCCCCAAAATTAGGTATACATCACCCATCTTGAGTCGCCAGATACATGGATGCGTAATTCAAATACAACTAAATAATACAACCTGTTAGGTACAATACGACAAAACATAAATCGTGAGTTTGAATACAAATATTGTCTACTAGAGAGTATACAAACTCAAAAGGAGTCCTCATTACAATTATTATCACACTATTTCACGTAATAGTGAGGACTACTAATGCACCATCTAGGACCATCACTGTTTCCCGAATATCTCCTACCACGTTCTCATTTTCTGAAGAGAACTGATGAAAGAAAGGGTGAGCTCAACTAGCCCAAAGAAGAAGAAATATTATGACTAAGATAATGCAAAATAATTTATCGTTAGCCTTCAACAGTTGTTAAATTGATAAAATATAATAACTATCAAGTTTAACCAGCAATGAACAAGCAATCCATTAGAAGAGTCAAGTAGAGAATAAAATCTACTATCTTTATGATTAAAAAGGTTTTTCATAACTTTTATCACCGAGACTCTTTTAATAAATAATCCACATCAAATCATCCTCGCACTAGGTGCCAAGGATATTCTTTAATATCACGTAATTACTTAATTATCCATGCACTACTGCTTAAAGATAATCATGTGAAATCAATCATTCCGATCATGCCATAAAACAATTCATCTTGCACTACTACCAAAGAGAATCCATAGCCATAATCATACCAAAACTGGCCCATCAATGCACTACGGGCCAATGAGCACTTTTTCCACATCATTTGTAACATTACAGATTATGATTATAAGAATAATCTCGGTCATAATCATACCAAGTCCATCTATGCACTCACTGTGCCACAGATGACTTTCAAAAAATAAACATGAGGATGATGACAATGATATAAGAATTCAATAAAACAAGTTCAAGAATTAATTTATCTAGGAACTGATAACGTCCAAATTGTCAACATGATACTGCTTTGTAGAGTAAATTCAAGAATGCTCAGAAGAATATTTCCATGAAAAGATACTTGATGAAGCGCAATTATCAAAGATATTCCACTAATTTCATGGAGTATAGAAGTCAAAACTTTATCCAACTGAGTATAATAAAGAATGGAATAACAAAAGAAATCACCATGCATGCGTATTACTTCATGTAGGCAAGTTGTTCCAACAGAATACTAAATAACGGAACCAGGTCTGGCGAAATTCGCACCGATGGATGTTCCAATGCGAATAATAAAGAATGGAATAACAACAAAATCACCATGCATGCGGTACTTGGCAGATGCAGGTTATTCCAGCGTAATACTAATAAAGGCGGAAACTGTGTCTGGCGAAACGCATGCAGCAGGATATTCCAAAAGAATAATAATAAAAAGCGGAATCAGTCCCCGTAAAACGCATGTGCACGTGATATTCCAATGTAATAATAATAAAGGCGGAACCGGTCCCACAGTAAAAACGCATGCATGAGGATATTCAGCGAGAATAATAAAGAATGGAATAACGTAAGAATTTCACCAAGTATAGGGTAGCTCATGATACAAAAGTTATTCAAGAATAATAATAAAGAATGGAATAACATAAATTCTCTTCATGAATACAAAAGAATAACACCCCTTACTTAGTACAACAAATAATATTCCCTACAGTACAATAAATAATATCCCTACGAGTACAACAAATAATATCCCTATTTAGTACAACAAATAATATCCCCTACCTTAGAAAGAATAATCTTTGGATATAGAAGTAGTGAAGTAGCAGAACACTTTTCTTCTTCTCTCTATAGTTTCTCTCTAGAGTTTTTGAATGAAGTAAAGAAATAATGAATGAATGAGATTCTATTTATAGAAAAATGGACTTCATAGTAACTAACTCATTAACGGTCGTATTGATTTACTTTAATCGACGGTCCATATTTAAAACAAAATCTTTTAAATAAAATATAATATATTCTATTTATAATCTAATAAAACGAATAACTTTATAAAAGATTTTACTATGCAAATACTATGCATAATAAAATATAATATATTCTAATTATAGAATAACTTTATAAAAGTATTCTATTTTATATAAAAAGATTTTACTATATAAAACACTATCGCAGACACTATGCATAATAGAATATAATATATTCTATTTATAGAATAACTTTATAAAAGTATTCTATTTTATATAAAAAGATTTTACTATGCAAAACACTATGCAGAACACTATGCAACACTATGCATAATAGAATATAATATATTCTATTTATAGAATAACTTTTATACAAGTATTACATTTTTATTACATTACTAACACCAATAAAACAAAACCGAAAGTGACTTATCACGTAAGCATCAATAATCAATACTGCAGTGTGCTACTATGCAACCACGCGTATTATTTACTTACTTTAACTTTGGGTGTTTCAACAGTTAATGGTAAAACTTTTTGCCGTTATTTTCATAAAATATTTTTGTCGTTTTCTCAATCCAAGACAATAATTCGAATTCTGAGGTCCACCAATGATTATGCAGATTATACGGATATTCCCCGATAAAAAAGAATATTCCCAGGACCAATCTGAATATTATACAACAACTTGCATACTTTGCAAAATTTATAAATACTACCCATAACTATAACATTATCTCAAATCCACACCATAATATTAAAAACAAATATTTCAAAAAATTAAATCTTTATTCATAAAATCTGGGGTCTCACAAATACAAAGAATTTAGAGAGAGTTGAGAGGGAATTCTTGAGTTTTCCAAAGCAAATTCAGTGGGTTAGCAAGGATTTTAAAGCAACAAAAGGTATTTTTCATAATCTCCATATTATATATATATATATATATATATATATATATATATAAATGCATATATGAGTTTACGACAAAATTTTGTGTATTCTGTTAATTTCAAATTTGTTGAATTGTTTCTATACAATGGGTTACTTGTGATTATATGTGTTTATGATGATTAGAGTTTGTGTTTAAACAAGGAAATTGCATGCTAATTTTGTATAATAGTAGAAAAATCATGACAGTGTATATATTTGTCATATGGCTTGTGTAAGTATCACTTTTGGTGGTTAATTCGTATGTTAAACTGCAAATTGAATCTTGTTTATGCTAATTCATTAAGAAACGAAGATAATGTAGCTTGAACGAATTGAAATCACAGTGTTGATTTTGGGAAGAATGTTAAAAATATTGAGTTTTATATGAAAATGAGAAATTTGAGAAATTAAACTAGTATAATTGTTGATTAAATTGTTCTATGTTGAGGAATATATTGGCAAACATGTTTATGATAGTTTTATATCAATTGTATGTGTTAATATTACTGTTTGGTGGATGAAATTCGTGTTAGTTGGCTTAAGAATAGTGTCGTATTCATGTTACGCAAAGCTGAATCAGTAAGTAAATGGTAGCGCATATGATGAGTCATGAATGGCGTAATAACTAAGTAATATATTGGTAGCGGTAATACGTTAAGTAGTCTATATGAGACAGTGAAGTCTGCTACTTCTGCAGACTTTGCATATTCATTGTAAATTAGCTTAATGTTATGTTAACGTGTCAAATGTGTAATGACAAGGTTAAAACAGAAACGTATCAAGTGGTTAGTAACTCTAAAATGTAAAGTTAGTAAGTTGTGAGAATGATATGTATGATTTAAGAAACTTAGTGAGCAATGAATAAGTGTTGTGAAATATATACTTGTGATTCTGAAATATGTATGCTAAGATAAGACTTGTGCTAAAAATAATAAGTCTAACTAAAAATGCGTGTTATTTTGGAATGTGAATGTTAGTATATCTAATAGATGATGGTTCTAATCCTATATGTAGGTGAATGTGAGTTTAATATTATAGCTTACGCGCGATGCAAGTTTCTAAACTTATCTTTTATAATTGAGCAAGTTTTCTAACTCTACACTTTTGTTGAGCTAGTTCATTTATTACATTGTGCAAGTTTATTCTTACGATTGAGCAAGTTCTTGTACCTAGATTGTTTATGATTTCTAAATCTTATTCTGATATTGAACAAGTTAATCTTGTCTTTAACTTGTTAGCTAGCATGCAAGTTTACATATTCTGATAGACTCATGTTGAACATTATCGTTTAAATTACTATTGGTTATGCATGCTTATTACTCAATTCTAAATAACATTGGCTTAATATTGTTCAAGCAAGGTACGTTATGATTATTCGATGTTTATGATATTAGTTTATTCCTAAAGCATAATCTTAATTTACAATGTCGATTTAATTATGATTATTCCATAGCATGACGTTATCAATATTATATTCAACTAATCCTTAGTTGAAGACCGTTGAATCCTAAATTACCCTTGAAATGTATCCAAACTAAACTTACTTTGGTGCGGACTTGTAATCTAAATACTGAGATGAACAACCTTATTATTAGGGGTTTACGCTTAGCGTTGAAATGTTTGTGTACAATACATTGTACGAAGGGCTAATCCCCCTAAGTATGTGGAGTCCTTATAGTCTTATGACTGTTAAAGTTTAAGTTGAAAGAGTACTTATAACTGTGGACATGGCTCCTGGTCATTAGACCCTCAGTTGTATAATTCAGAATGTTAATAGAACACATTGTTCAGTTCTATAGAGCCTATTATTCGGCAGTTAATGTAAAGCTTTATTCAATTTCATTTCAAGTGAGCCTTGTTTGCTCACTCTTGCTTATATAACTATTACAGCTAAGGATGAGAAGGTCAATGTACCTAGCACCAGTAAGGGAAAGGGGAAGATGAACAAGTACTGAAGACTTGTAATCATTTTGTATCTTATTGTCAAACTTTAGTTTGAATGATTGTAATGAAGTTTATTTATTTTCCGCATTTGAATGATTGTATTTAAAGGTTAGATAACCTGGACAATTTTATTAATGTAATCCCTTAAGGAAAGGTTTATTATTCAATTTTTATTATGATTGGGTAGTTAGATATGAATATTTTATTTAAGTGAACACTAAGTCTTGTGGTAATGAAGTACCGGGATTTGGGGGTGTCACAAGTTGGTATCAAAGCTTTAGGTTATGAACCTTAGGTGGGGGGAAAATACCTTAGGAAGTAACCTGTGAAAGATAGTGGTGATAAACTCTGATCGAGTTTTAAGGAAGAAGTAATAAAACACTTATATGCTTATGTGATTACAATTTATCTGCTCGTGAGTATCGAGTAGTAATGATTAATAATTTAAACTTAAAAATTTTGTTGTCAAGATGACTAATGTCGGAGAATCCAGTCAGGCTAGGGAGGAAGGAACTCAGTGCCTATAGAGGAGGAGCCTCATGACATTCAAAGTTGTTTGGGAACAACTATCGCCACGGAGTCGGCCCGATTGGTTCTGATGGTTGAAGATGAGGATGATGACGTGAAAACGGATGAGGAGGATCCCGTTGAGTTGCCACAGTCAAATGAGGATGACGAGGACGAGGAGGAGGAGATTCCACTGAACTCGATAGCCGCTCGTATGTATGACAAAGTCTACGACCGCAACGTGGAACTTCAGGATACCGTCGAGGAGTTGTAGGAGATAGTAGCTGAACAACAAACTTCGATGGCACAGAAGGACGATGAGATCCAGGATCGAGATGAACGTCTGACTAATGTCAAAGAGAAGCTGGTTCACACTGAAGGAGAGAAAGAACAACTGATCGAGGAGGTCGTAGAACTGAAGAGCAAGCTAAAGGAAAAGGCTATTAAGAGGGTAAGAGCCGAAGACGCATATGAGGAGGTTTTTCAATGAGCCGGGATAGCAGTGAAAGACGCACAAGCAAAGAGAATGAAGATGGAAGAGATGAATAATGTATTCAACACCGTGATTAATCGAGCTCAAGATCGGGTCATGGGTTATCCAATTCAGTTCGAGACTATACCATCGTACGTGTTAGATCGCCGAACAATGTTCCTGGTTATGGAAGAAGAGCGTCGAAAGGCTATGGAGTATCTTAGTATTAATAATTAAAATGTTAAATAATGTGTAAATCCCTAGTGTTATGTAACAATGGGATATGATAATGATGATGTTGTCCTGTAACTTTTGTAGTTCAAGAAAGTAATATAAATAGCAGTGATGCTATCATTTTATATTTTCAAAGAGATTATGAATAAATAAAAGTTATTATTTCATTCAAAGTGTTATGTGTTATGTGATTATTTCTTTTTGGAGGCAAGTGAAGTAGAAAGTACTTAAAGAAGTTGAGTAATGATCTAATGAGTATATTTTAACAAAAAATACCTCCAAGACGTCAACCACCACAACAGAGAACCACTAAAGGAGCCAATAATGACAATGTTGATGCTAACCCCGTTCAACAACTAGTAACGTTACTAACAGGAGCGTTGCAGAATCAACCACAGAACCAAGGTACAACGTTTAAGGATTTCAAGGCGGTTAGACCACCTAAATTCCGTGGGTCCATGAATCTCGTGGAGGCACAAACGTGGATCATGGAAATAGAGAAGGTATTCGATGTCGCTAGGGTAGGGGATGATCAGAAGACTGCTTTTACAACATTCATGTTGAAAGCAGAGGCTAGTTATTGGTGGCAGGCCAATAAAACTCGAGAAGGGCCAGGAGTGATGACCTGTGATAGGTTTAAGGAGATATTCTTCGAGACCTATTTCCCAGAGAGCTCGAATAGTCAGTTAGAAGTGCAATTTTTGAAACTAAAGCAGGGAACGATGACGGTGTTAGAGTATGCCGTGAGATTCAAAGAGTTGGCGAGGTTTGCGCTATATCCAGTCAGTACAGATGAACACAAGGCGAAGAGGTTTGAACATGGACTGCAGCCCTGGTTGTACAGTAGGGTCTCCCTGTTCCAGCTGAAGACATTTGTTGCGGTAATGGAGAAGGCAATTCTCACTAAAGGTGGGGGCGAGGCTATGACAAAGTTCAATCAGGAACAAAAAAAGAAGAAAAATGAGGTGGAGGTTAAGAATGGTAGTGGAGGTAGTGTAAATGGCAATAACAATTTGAAGAGGAAATGGAACGGAAATGTGGGTGCTAGAAACCAGCAGGGTAGTCAGCAAAATAAGAAGTTCGAAGTATGTGCTACATGCGGGAAGTTTCACAAGGGTGTGTGCTTGATGGGGAAACGAGTATGCTTAAACTATGGCCAGGAGGGTCACATCGCCCCAAATTGCACTCAACCTAAGAAGAACGTTTGCTTCACGTGCGGATCCAAGGAGCACTTTGCTCGTGAATGCCCTAAGAAGAAGGCTGGAGAGACAGCAGGAAGCAAGGGAGGTAGCAGTGGAGGTACATGGGCCATTACTGGACCAATAACATCAAACAAACCCACAACCAGAACCTTCAACATGACTGTGCAAGATGTTGTGCAATCAAAAAATGTGGTGTCAGGTATTATCCCAATCAATGATATAAATGCTTATGTATTATTTGATTCGGGTGCTACTTGCTCGTTTATATCTGATGAATTTTCTAAGAAGTTAGAAATACCTAGTGAAGAATTGAATTTCCCTTTAAACATAGAAATTGCGAATGAGGAAGTAATTCCTGTTAGGTTTGTATACAAGAACTGTAGGGTGAATATTAAGGGGAATGTCATGATGGTAGATTTAATTCCGATTAGACTTGGAGAGTTTGATGTTATTTTGGGAATGGATTGGCTGTTCAATTATGGAGCGGTGATTGATTGCCAAAAGAAATGTATAAACCTTATGACTTCGTCTAATGTAGTTTTCTATGGTAGCAAATCGCCTAGACAAATGAAATGTCTGACGATTATGCAGGCCAAGAAGTTGTTGAGTCAAGGCTGTGTGGGTTATTTAGCTTACATAGTCCATACTCAGAAGAAGGGTGTGAAATTGGAAGAGATACCAGTGGTTAGGGAATTTGTTTCCGGAGGATTGGCCAGGACTTCCGCCTGACAGAGAGATTGAGTTTGTGATCGAATTAGCACCAGGAACAACTTTAATATCGAAGGCCCCGTACAGAATGGCTCCGGTAGAGATGAAGGAACTGATGGTACAATTGCAAGAACTATTAGATAAGAAGTATATTCAACCAAGTGTATCACCGTGAGGAGTGCCGGTGTTATTTGGGAAGAAAAAAGATGGGTCGATGTGTCTTTGCATTGATTATATGGAATTGAACAAAGTCACTATTAAAAAAAATATCTGTTGCCAAGAATAGATGACTTGTTTGATCAATTGAAGGGTGCTAAATACTTCTTGAAAATAGATTTGAGAAGTGGATATCATCAATTGAAGGTAAGAAAGGAGGATATACCTAGAACGACATTCAGAACTCAATATGGACATCATGAGTTTCTGGTGATGTCTTTTGGTTTGACCAATGCCCCTGCTGCATTCATGGATTTGATGAACAGGGTGTTTAAACCATTTTTAGACAAGTTTGTAGTGGTATTTATCGACGACATTCTGGTGTATTCCAAAACTCAAGAAGAACACGTGGAACACTTACGTTTGACGTTGGAAACACTAAGAAAGAAAAAGTTATACGTGAAATTCTCTAAGTGCGAATTTTGGCTAGATCGTGTACAATTTCTCGAGCACGTGATTGACAAAGATGGGATTTTAGTGGATCCATCAAAAGTGGAAGTCGTAATCAATTGGGAACAACCAAGAACACCATCGAAAGTGAGGAGTTTCTTGGGACTGTCCGGTTATTATAGAAGATATATTCAAGATTTTTCCAAGATAGCCACTCCGCTAATGAATTTGACAAGGAAAGCTGTAAAATTTGTTTGGACAGAGAAATGTGAAGAGAGTTTTCAAGATTTGAAGAAGAAATTAAGTGTGGCACCAGTGTTGTCATTACCAGATAATACGGGAAACTTTGTGGTGTATAGTGATGCCTCACATAAAGGATTGGGTTGTGTTCTTATGTAGAATGGCAAGGTTATTACATATGCATCAAGACAGCTGAAGGACTACGAGAAAGGGTATCCGACTCACGATTTAGAGTTGGCTGCAGTAGTATTTGCTCTGAACATATGGCGACACTATCTCTGTGGAGAAAATGTGAGATCTACACAGACCATAAAAGTCTGAAGTATATTTTCACTTAGAAGGACCTGAACATGTGTCAAAGAAGATGGATGGAATTGATAAAAGATTACGATTGTGAGATCTTTTATCATCCATGCAAAGCAAATGTGGTTGCAGATGCTTTAAGAAGAAAAGGTTAGGAAAAGTTGATGTTGTTAACCAACCAGGAAGAGCTTATTTCAGCGATGGAAAGGCTAGAGTTGGAAATCAATTTTCCAAAAGAAACCGACAAAAAATTATACCAGATAAAAGCTAGTCCAACTTTGATGGACAGAGTGAAGAATGCTCAACTACAAGATGAAGAATGCGAAACAATCAAAGAGAAAGTGGTTGAGGGTAGTGATGTAAAATACAAGATCGATACTGAAGGGTTACTGAGGTTCGAGGGAAGAATTTGGGTTCCAGCAGTACCAGAGATTAAAGATGAAATCTTGATAGAAGTTCATAGCTCAAGATATTCGATTCATCTGGGAAGTACGAAAATGTATCAAGATTTTTGGCGACATTTTTGGTGGCCAAATATGAAAAGAGACGTTGCAAAATGTGTTTCAAGGTGCTTGACATGTTAGAGAGTAAAGGCCAAACATCAAAGACCAAGCGGATTACTTCAACCATTGGAAATACCAGAATGGAAGTGGGAGCATATCACAATGGACTTTATAGTAGGTCTTCCAACAACTCAGAAAGGGTACGATGCAATTTGGGTGGTGGTGGATAGATTAACGAAATCAGCACACTTTTTGCCAATAAAGATTAAGTTCAATCTTGATAAGTTGGCAAGATTGTACGTTAAAGAGATCTTCTCTAGACATGGAGTGTCAGTATCAATTGTGTCAGATAGAGATCCGCGATTCACGTCAAATTTCTGGAAGAGACTACAAGAGTGTATAGGAACACAATTGCGAATGAGCACGGCATACCATCCACAAACAGATGGCCAAAGCGAACGAACAATCCAAAAGTTGGAAGATATGCTAAGAGCATACATCATGGATTTCAAAGGGAGCTGGGAAGAACATTTACCGTTGGTGGAATTTGCCTACAACAACAGTTACCACGCGAGCATCGACATGCCACCTTACGAGGCATTATACGGCAGAAAGTGTAGAACTCCACTGTGCTGGGATGAAGTCGGTGAACACCAACTGTTAGGACCAGAACTGGTACAACAAACTGTTGAGGTTGTCACACTTATCAGGACAAGATTGGTAGCAGCCCAAGACAAACAGAAAACGTATGCTGATCAACACAGATAAGATCGTGCATTCGACGTAAGAAATTATGTATTCCTAAGAGTTTCTCCTTGGAATGGGAAAATTTGTTTTGGTAAAAAGGTAAAGCTAAACCCAAGGTTTATTAGACCCTTCAAAGTGCTGCGAAGAGTTGGAGAAGTGGCATATGAGGTAGCTCTACCTCTAGAGTTGGAAAACGTTCATAATGTTTTTCACGTTTCGGTGTTACGACCGTATAAACCCGATTACAAGCATGTGATCGAGTATGAACCATTGCAGTTCAGTAAAGTTTTGTTTTATGAAGAGATTCTTATTCAGATAGTCGACAGGAAAGAACAAGTGCTCAGAAATAAACTGATACCTTCTGCGAATTGGTGATATGGAGAAACCACAATGTCGAAGAGGCAACGTGGGAACTCGAAGCTGAAATGATAAAAAATTATCCTGAGTTATTTGTTTAATCTATGTCTTCGATTCTGGGGACAGAATCTTTGTAAGAAGGGAAGAATGTGACGATTTGATTTTTTGAGTTGTGATTTTGGGGACAGAATCCTTGTAAGGAGGGAAGGATGTAACAATCCGGAATTTCAAATTGTAATATTAAATATTTATTGAATTATATAAATATTTATTTGATGTGTTTATTGTTGAAATTGATGAAATAAATATTTTATTGATGTGGTTATTCTTAGTAAATATTTATGAATTAAATATATTAAATAATATTCTAAATTAAATCAATTTATAATTTAGAGAGTTGTAATATGACATGAGGTGTTATATTGTTGGTTAATAATTTAAAGTGGTATGTTAAATTATTAAATAAAATTATAATGAGATTATAATGTTTAAGTGGAATATTTATTTAAAATATAGTATAGTTGATTAATTTATTTGATTAATGTTGGATATGGAAATCCAAATAAATAATATGTGATTATGAATTATAAACTAAATTCTTTATTAAAATAATTAAAGTACTTTTAAATTGATTTAACCCAAACAAGGCTTAAATGTATTAAGTCTTTAATTTTTAAAGAGTTTTGCCAAACAAAGCCTTGTGGCTTTTGGATTTTGAATTTTGAATTTAAATAATATAAATAAAATAAAATAAATAATAAATATAATATATTTTAACTATATCGTTTATTAGTTTATAAATCGATATATTTAGTAAGCGTATTAAGGTTATATCGGTTATTTTATTTTACATTATACTTGTTATCGAGTTCTAGTTTTAGTTTTGCTAAGCCTAAGAGGAGAATACAGAGAATTGAGAGAGAGTTGAGAGGGAATTCTTGAGTTTTCCAAAGAAAATTCAGTGGGTTAGCAAGGATTTTAATGCAACAAAAGGTATTTTTCATAATCTCCATATTATATATATGTAAATGCATATATGAGTTTACGGCAAAATTTTGTGTATTCTGTGATTTTCAAATTTGTTGAATTGTTGCTATACAATGGGTTACTTGTGATTATATATGTTTATGATGATTAGAGTTTGTGTTTAAACAAGGAAATTGCATGCTAATTTCGTATAATACTAGAAAAATCATGATAATGTATATATTTGTCATATGGCTTGTGTAAGTATCAATTTTGATGGTCAATTCGTATGTTAAACTGCAAATTGAAGCTTGTTTATGCTAATTCATTAAGAAACGAAGATAATGTAGCTTGAATGAAATGATTTGGTGAAGAATTGAAATCACAGTGTTGATTTTGGGAAGAATGTCAAAAAAATTGAGTTTTATATGAAAATGAGAAATTTGAGAAATTAAACTAGTATAATTGTTGATTAAATTGTTCTATGTTGAGGAATATATTGGCAAACATGTTTACGATAGTTTTATATCAATTGTATGTGTTAATATTACTGTTTGGTAGGTGAAATTCGTGTTAGTTGGCTTAAGAATAGTGTCGTATTCATGTTACATAAAAAGAACGAGCAGGTTTCGTGGCGTGCAGCAATGCCATGCCATAGAGTATGTGATGGCCATGTGACATGAGAACTCTAAAGTAATACTAAGCGTAAGCTAGCATGATAATCTGTCGCAGCACGGTGAAGTTTGCTACTTCTGCAGACTTCGGACATTCATTGTAACTTAGCATAATGTTATGTTAACGTGTCAAATGTGTAATGACAAGGTTAAAACAGAAACATATCAAGTGGTTAGTAACTCTAAAATGTAAAGTTAGTAAGTTGTGAGAATTATATGTATGATTTAAGAAACTTAGTGTGCAATGAATAAGTGTTGTGAAATATACACTCGTGACTCTGAAATATGTATGGTAAGATAAGACTTGTGTTAAAAATAATAAGTCTAACTAGAAATGCGTGTTATTTTGGAATGTGAATGTTAGTATATCTAATAGATGGTGGTTCTAAACCTATATATAGGTGAATGTGAGTTTAATATTATAGCTTACGCGCGATGCAAGTTTCTAAACTTATCTTTTACAATTGAGCAAGTTTTCTAACTCTACACTTTCATTGAGCTAGTTCATTTATTACATTGTGCAAGTTTATTCTTACGATTGAGCAAGTTCTTGTACCTAGATTGTTTATGATTTCTAAATCTTATTCTGATATTGAACAAGTTAATCTTGTCTTTAACTTGTTAGCTAGCATGCAAGTTTACATATTCTGATAGACTCATGTTGAACATTATCGTTTAAATTACTATTGGTTATGCATGCTTATTACTCAATTCTAAATAACCTTGGCTTAATATTGTTCAAGCAAGGTACGTTATGATTATTCGATGTTTATGCTATTAGTTTATTCCTAAAGCATGATCTTAATTTACAATGTCGATTCAGTTATGATTATTCCATAGCATGACGTTATCAATATTATATTCAACTAATCCTTAGTTGAAGACCGTTGAATTCTAAATTACCCTTGAAATGTATCCAAACTAAACTTACTTTGGTGCGGACTTGTAATCTAAATACTGAGATGAACAACCTTATTATTAGGGGTTTACGCTTAGCGTTGAAATGTTTGTGTACAATACATTGTACGAAGGGCTAATCCCCCTAAGTATGTGGAGTCCTTATAGTCTTATGACTGTTAAAGTTTAAGTTGAAAGAGTACTTATAACTGTGGACATGGTTCCTGGTCATTAGACCCTCAGTTGTATAATTCAGAATGTTAATAGAACACATTGTTCAGTTCTATGGAGCCTATTATTCGGCAGTTAATGTAAAGCTTTATTCAATTTCATTTCAAGTGAGCCTTGTTTGCTCACTCTTGCTTATATAACTATTATAGCTAAGGATGAGAAGGTCAATGTACCTAGCACCAGTAAGGGAAAGGGGAAGATGAACAAGTACTGAAGACTTGTAATCATTTTATATCTTATTGTCAAACTTTAGTTTGAATGATTGTAATGAAGTTTATTTATTTTTCGCATTTGAATGATTGTATTTAAAGGTTAGATAACCTGGGAGATTTTATTAATGTAATCCCTTAAAGAAAGGTTTATTATTCAATTTTTATTATGATTGGGTAGTTAGATATGAATATTTTATTTAAGTGAACACCAAGTCTTGTGGTAATGAAGTACCGGGATTTAGGGGTGTCACAGACATAACATCCAATAACAGTCCCAAACTGAGGACTATTCGACATTCACTCCTAATGAGTGAATGTCAAACAGGTTTCTAAGTTCCAAAGTATAGTACATATATCTTTCCATTAACATGCAAATATGTTGATCGTTTTATTTGAGCTAGCAACGGATTTTTCAACAGTATTTGCAAAGTGCAGGAGCAACAGAAGTTGGCATCGGCATGGTATTATGCAACTTATCACCCAACTCATTATGAAGAAAGTATTAGCTGCCTTGGCCTTCTTCACAATCCCGACTGTGAGACCCCAGATTTTATGATTAAATATTTAATTTTCTCGAAATAATTTTTTTAATATTATGGTGTGGATTTGATATAATGTTATAGTTGTGGGTAGTATTTATAAATTTTGCAAAGTATGCAAGTTGTCATATTATATTCGATTGGTCGAGAAATATTTGTTTTATCAGGGAATATCCGTACGACGGTACAATCATTGGTGGACCCCATAATGGAATTATTATCGGATTAAGAAAACGACAAAAAATATTTTATAAAAACAACGGTGAAAGTTTTTAATTAATCTTGTTGAACTACTCGGTAGTAAAGAAAGAATACGATGTCTGGCGTTGGTTGCGTAGTAACACTGCGGTATTGATTATTGATGCTTATGTGATAAGTCACTCGGTTTTGTTTTATTGGTATTATTAATATAATAAAAGCAGAATACTTTTATAAAGTTATTCTATAAATAGAATATATTATATTCTATTATGCATAGTGTTGCATATAGTATCTGCATAGTGTTTTGCATAGTAAAATCTTTTTATATAAAATGAATACTTTTATAAAGTTATTCTATAAATAGAATATATTATATTTTATTATGCATAGTGTTTACATAGTAAAATCTTTTATAAAGTTATTCGTTTTATTAGATTATAAATAGAATATATTATATTTTATTTAAAAGATTTTGCTTTAAATATGGACCGTCAGATTAAAGTAAATCAATACTGGACCGTTCATGAGTTAGTTACTATGCGATCCATTTTTCTATAAATAGAAGCTCATTCCTTCATTATTTCTTACAATTCAATTGAAACTCAGAGAGAGAAACTATAGAGAGAAAGAAGAAAAGTGTTCTGCTACTTCACTACTTCATATCCAAGACTCTTCTTCTTAAGGTAGGGAATATTATTTGTTGTACTCGTAAGGGTGTTATTCTTTTGTATTCATGAAGAGAACTTATGTTATTCCATTCTTTATTATTACATTGGAATAACTTTGTAGATGTGACGGCTACCCTATACTTGGTGACATTCTTCTATTATTACATTTGAAATATCTGTCATGCATGCTTTTTCTGGGACTCGATTAAAATCTTTATTATTACATTGGAATATCTGCATCATGCGTTTCTGTGGGACTGGTTAAAATCTTTATTATTATTTTGTTGGAATATCACGTCTGCACGCGTTTTCTGTGGGACCTGAATTCGTTCTTATTAGTATTACATTGGAATAACTTTATCACATCAAGCACCGCATGCATGGTGATTTTGTTGTTATTCCATTCTTTATTATTACATTGGAACATCTTGTCGGTCTTGAATTTAAACTTGACTGGTTCCGTTATTTAGTATTCTGTTGGAATAACATGTCATCATGAATGGCACCGCATGCATGGTGATTTCTTTTGTTATTCCATTCTTTATTATACTCAGTTGGTTAAAACTTTGACTTCTATACTCCATGAAATTAGTGGAATATCCTTGATATTTGCGCTTCATCCAGTAACTTTTCATGGAAATATTCTTCTAAGCATTCTTGAATTTTACTCTACAAAACAGTATCATGTTGACAATTTGGACGTTATTGGTTCTTGGACAAATTAATTCTTGAACTTGTTTTATTGAATCCTTATATCATTGTCATCATCCTCATATTTATATTTTTTGAAAGTCATATGTGGCTTTGTGGTGCATAGATGGACTTGGTATGATTATGACCGAGGATTATTGATTGTAATCATGACCGTAATGTTACAAATGATGTGGTAAAAGTCATCATTGGCCCGTAGTGCATTGATGGGACGATTGTTGGAATGATCATGACCATTAATGAATACACAAATATTCTTGGCCCGTGAGTGCATGAATAATTGTGGTCGTGATACTAAAGAATATCCTTGGCCGTAGATGCGGGGTGATTCGATGATGTGGATTATTTATTAAAATTTGAGTCCCAATGATAAAAGTGATGAAAAACCTTTTAAATCATAAAAGATAGTAGATTTTATTCTCTACTTGACTCTTTTAATGGATTGCTTGTTCTCTGTGATTAAACTTGATGTTTGTTATATATCGGTTTAACATTGTTTAAGGCTAATGATAATTTATTACGCATTATCTTAGTCATAATATTTCTTCTTTGGGATAGTTGAGCTCACCCTTTCTTTCTTTATTTCTCTTGAGGAAATGAGACTATAGCTTGGGACGAGTCGGAAGCGGAGTGATGGTCCTAGATGGTGCATTAGTAGTCCTCACTATTCGTGAAATAGTGTGATAATAATTGTAATGAGGACTCCTTTTGAGTTTGTATACTCTCTAGTAGACAATATTTGTATTCAAACTCACAGTTTATGTTTTGTCGTATTGTACACGACAGTTGTATTATTAAGTTGTATTTGAATTTTGTACCATGTATCTGGCGACTCAAGATGGGTGATGTATACCTAATTTTGGGGGCGTCACACCAACCCGCATCCGCATTTTGGGATATGCATGTATAAGTTACCCCCTCTCCATTTCATCTTCCCCCCTTACAAGTGTTATAGCTTTTCTCATGTAACAACATAAACCTTATAAATTAAGCTACTAAACTATATACGAATGAGCAAAGTTAAGCAACTAATTAAGTGGTCAATTCTAGAACTTGCGATTCGGATTCTTGGATGTTCTAGAGGTCTTGAGCTGGCAAAGAATACCGCAATGAGGGAAAAGAACGAAAGATAGAGAATACTCTAAGTCGTCGCGTCACATAAAGAGTTGTCTGAACCCATAAAGTGTGGCGACGAGGTAGTGTATTTTCCACCTTACTTTCTTTGCACTCGTTGCTATATTCGTTGCTCGCTCAAGACCTCTGGAACTTCCAAGAATTCTAATCACAAGTTCTACAATTGGCCGGTTAATTAGTTGCTCTTCTTTGTTCATTCATATATACTTAATTGTAATTTTTGAGCTTTTTATTTTAAAAGGATAAAAGATGTAATACTCTTACGTAGGAAGATTAAGTGGAGAATGAGAACTTATAAATGTCCCAAAATGCAGTTACGGGGACAGAATGTGAAGAAAGTCAGGGTAGTTAATTCTTTCTTCACAATTAGTTAAGTGATAAGTTACCTAATACCATGCTTAGCCAACTTATGTCGCTCTTGCACCTTGCAATTGCTATCGAACAACTCATTGCCAGTTTAACTAAGGCGGTCAACATATTTACACGTTAATGGAATGATATATGTACTATAAAATGTATAGTCGTAATTGATTATAACTATTGAGTTTATTAAGGATAATGTCAAACTAAGCGGTCTATTGAGTGTATTGAAGATTGGAGAGAGAGAGAGAGAGAGTATTATTGAGTTTATTGAAGATTGTGGCAAACTAAACAAATGTTACTTAGTTTATGAGAACTATTATTTGAATATATATATATATATATATGGGGACTACTATTCGACATTCACTCCTACTTGGCAAATGAGTTTCTAAGTTCTAAATTATACTATATATATATATGTGTGTGTGTGTGTGTGTGTGTGTGTGTGTGTGTGTGTGTGTGTGTGTGTGGTACTTATTTAGTTTATTTTAATTATGAAAAACTAAGCAAATGCTATTTAGTTTATTTTACCAATGGAAAACTAAGTAAATGCTACTTAGTTTATGAGAAGTATTTTTTTGAATACGTGGGCTATTATTTTATGTTAATTTAATTAGATATATTACTTATTCTAATTTATTATTATATTACTTATTATTTTATTTTATTTTGGATTATATTATATTATCTAGTTTTTTAATTGATTATTTTATTTTATTAAATTAAATACTTTTAATTTATTATTAATTTATATTTTCTTTTATATAATATTAGATTATATTAATTAATTAATTTGATTTGATTTATTTATTTATTAGATATTATTTAAGTTAAATTTATTTTATTTTATTATAATGTATGTTATTATATTATTTTATTTATTATTAAATTTATTTGATATTATTATATTATTTGATTTATTATTAAATTTGTTATTATATTATTTGATTTATTATATTATTATATTATTTGATTTATTATAGTATTATATTATTTGATTTATTATATTATTATATTATTTGATATTATTATATTATTTGATCATTATTAAATTTTTTATTAAATTTTATTCTTTTATTATTATTTTTACAATTATTTTATTTTATTTTGTATTATATTATATATATTTTAATTTTTTTATTAAATTTAATATACTTTATTAAATAAAATAAATTAAATTAATTTTATGTTATTCAATTTAATATATTTTATTATTATTTTCTATTTTATTTTATTTTATTTTGTATTGTAATATATATTAATTAACTAATTTTTTAAATTTATTTTATTTTATTAAATTTAATTTATTAGTAGGAAAATAAGTAGATGTGTGACGCCCCCAAAATAGGTCCATATAACCTATTTTGAGTCACCAAATACATGGTACATAATTTAAATATAAACTTCATTTATACAATTATTAACTGTTGTGTAAAATATGACAAAACGTAAATTGTGAGTTTTAATACAAATATTGTCTCGTAGACAATATCTAAACTCAAATGAAGTCCTTATTACAATTATTATCACACTATTTTACAAAATAGAAAGGACTACTATAGCCACCATTTTGGACCATCACTCCATTCCCCGACTAGTCTCAACTATATTCTCATTTCCTAAAAAGAACAATGAAAGAAAATGGTGAGCTCAACTAGCACAATAAAGAATATTATAACTAAGATAATGTAGAATAAATTATCCTTAGTCCTCAACAGTGTAAAATTTGATAGAATACAATTGACAACAAGTTTAGATTAACAACTGCAGCGGAACAAACAATCCACTAGAAGAGTCAAGTAGAGCATGATGTCTACTATCTTCTATAATTTAAAAGTTCATCATCAATATTTTATCTATGTAACACAACTCAATAAATGTTTCAAACCAATAAATTATCCATGCACTACGGGCCAAGGATATTCGTTTGTATCACCAATGGTCATGATCATGCCAAACAACTATCCATCTATGCACTACGGGCCAAAGATGACTTTCACCACATCATTTGTTTGTAACATTAAAGGTTATGATTATACCAATACACAATTCTTAGTCATAATCATACCAATCAACAATCCATCTATGCACTACGGGCCAAAGATGACTTTCACCACAATATAAGCATGAGGATGATGACAATGATATAAGGAATCAATCAAGTAAGATCAAGGATAAATATTAGAGATTTATAATTCAATTTATCTAGAGTTCAAGAATGTCCAAATTGTCAACATGATAACTAATTGTCAAGTAAAATTCAAGAAGGATATTCATGTATCACTACTACAAAACAGTAAATATATAATGCATAAAAAACGTTGTGGTTTGTATCCCAGAAGCGTCATGGTTAAGGGTGTCATCTATTTGATACCCTTTATATAACGTTTTTAAAACGTTGTGGTTTGTCACATTTACAACGTTTTTTTCTTAAAAAACGTTGTATATTTATTTTCCAGAAATCATTGGATGCTTGAAAACTTTGTAAATGGTATGATTCCACAACGTTTTCTGGCTTAAAATGTTGTAATTTGATACATCAGACAACGTTTAGACACATTTATACAACGTTTAGAAGGTGTCATCTATTTGACACCCTTTATACAACGTTTTTAAAACGTTGTAGTTTGACTTAAAAATGTTGTAATACATGCATATAACAACTGTTTTTGGATCTCTACCTTAGCAAACAACAACAAACAACATTTAAACACATTTATACAACGTTTAAAAGGTGTCATCTATTTAAAGCCAAAATGTATCAAACATTCAAAATATACCAATTACAAATAATATTACTATCCACACATCTCAAATTCAAAATATACCAATTAAAAAGAATATTAATACCATACAATGCGTTTACATCCCAATAATACCAAACTATCCATACATCTCAAATTCACTTTTCAATATAATTACTAATATATTGAATTGTGAATTTGACTACATCCACAAAATATACCAAACTATCCATAAAATTAAACTACTACCTAATTAAACTATCCATAAAATATGCCTTGTATTCTGCTTGCGCCTATAAAGAAGAACAGGAGAGATTAAGAACATTATACTGGACAAAATAGAAAACTGTGCCCCCTAATAATTGAGTCGCAATGCCTAGGATGTGGGGGCTCTTAACTACATGGATATTTCAATGTAAAGTAATTACGAATTGGTTTACTAACATAGTAGTTGTATCAATGTGATTTAAAAGTTAGTACACATACCGACTTTTCTCCACAAAAACCAACGCATGACAAGATGCTAGAATTTCCAGAAGTGTAATGGCACTTTAGTCATTACATTTCTAATTCTAAACTTTTCACAACCCACCAACTCCGGAAAACTCACCGCCAATTGAAGCACCACATCTGATCATGTAATTAGACACGATATATAAAATAATTAAAATAAATACAAGTTATAACCGACATACTATGTCATCGGATGTTAGTGTCCCAATTTTATCGAAAACAAAGATATATCAACTGCGGAAGGAGCCTTAGGGAAAAACACGTAAAATAAAGATGATAGAAGTGAAGAACTGATAGAATCTTCAGCTTTGTGTAAAGATCATAATCGAATTCATTTGAACCGAATTGTGAGTAAAGAATCATTTAAAATAAATGATATAATAATCACATATCGCTTTTGTATCCCATAATGATTAAACAAAAAACTGCTTAATCATTAATGAAGTTTATTAATCTGTTCAATGCTAAAAAGAGGCTTCGCTCGACGACGATGCTAGATTAAGTGCAAAGTGCGCCTAAAGCGCTAATGCGACTTTATGCGACCAACTCCACACCACCCCCACTACCGGGTGGCGCCGGACGCCAGGCAGGGTGGTGGTGCTTTGCACCACATCATTGTGACTAACTTCAAGCCTTTCCTTTAGTACTACTAGTGAATTAAACTATTCCACATATACTTATAAAGTATTAAATAGTTTTATTCCTCCTCAATGTAGGACTTAAAAAAAATAGTTTTCTTAAACAACAATGAACCTTTTCATATTCCCCATTTTGGATATAATTAAAACATAATATATAATTCCTACTAATCATATATTACTCTCTATTAATCTCCTTGTAATAGACTATCAAATGCACTTTTAATTTTATATAAATTCAATCAATTAATGGGTCTAAATTAATCCCCAAATTGATCAAAATTCATATAAGAAAAGGTGCAATTAATAATCCCCCACTTGTTTGAAAAACTACTTTTCTTCAAACAATTCTTTATCTATCAACTCTAAGGTTTTGTATGCATAATAGAAGGTGTGATTTAACATTGAACCTTCTTTTAGTATAAACAACTCAAAGTCATATCAAAATAGATGGTGTCCGTAGATTGAACCTCTATTTCAAATGATATGACCGAGCTATCATACACACACACAAACCTCCCTTTACGGTGAGCATAATAATCACTTCAAGCGCTTATTAAAGCCATCATGCAATATCCTCGCTTTTGAACCTCCAAGAGAGTAAACCATAACTCTCTATAAGAAGCGGCTTCACTTCTAGTTCATATAGCAAAATGTTTTTCTAAAGACTCTTGTTGCTATAAGTGCAACACTTTGTTGTTAAGAGCATAACTCATCCTCGGTCGTGCAATGACGTTACTATCATATACTACATATTAGACCAAATTGATAGTAATACAACCAACAACGTGACTTGTTTTTCCCATCGAACCTATAAACTAGGGGTAACCTAGTAATAGGTGGGTTCCCATCACCCTTGGCTCGTAATGGTTTAAGTCCCATATCTCGTAGTCAAACTTATTAAATCTCTCGCGAGAGCTTAAGAAGTGGATCAACCAAGTTTTTACTGACTTCACATAGATAATAGTTATGATACCATCATGTATCAATTGTCTCACAAATTCATGTCTTAGACCAATATGTCTAGACTTACCATTATAGTACCACTATACGCTTCTTGTTACAGTAGCTTCACTATCACAATATAGTGAAATTGGAGGCATTGATTTGGCCATAGATCTATGTCTAACAACATATTTCTAATCCAATCAAATTTCTTTTTCCCCTTGAGCCAAAGCTATAAACTCGACTCCATAAGAGAGTGAGAATACAAGTCTGCTTTTTGCTTGCCCAAGAAACAAAGACCACATCGCAAAGAGTGAAAATCCACCCACTTGTAGATTTATTATCTCCCACACTATTAATCCAACTTCAGATCGTAGTATCCTCCAAAACACTAGGAATTTATAGTAGAACAATCCTATGCCATCGGGTTCTTTTTAGATATCCAAGTACCCTTCCAATAGCTTTCCAATGATCAATATTAGATCGTCAGATATCTACTAAGTTTAGAAACCGCAAAAGAAATATCTCGCCGAAAGTACAATGCATAAGATACATAAGGCTACCAATAAGACTTCACAGATTCTAATTGTGTAATAATTTCTACCTCATTTTCTTTGAGTTTAACTCCATTCTCAAAAGGAGTATTCACCTCCTTGAACTCGAGATGACTAAACTTAGTTAATATTTTTTCAATATAGTGAGATTGATTCAATACATAACCCCCACTATGTTTTTTAACTTTGATGCCTAAAATAAGATCTACTTCACCTAAGTCTTTCATCTTAAAGAGAGAGGATAAATACTTTTTAGTCTCATTTACTCCAACCATATTCAGATCGATGATCAACATATCATCTACGCATAAAAATGTACTATCACCATATAATCGTAAGTGGTTTTGGAGTATATGCACCTATCTCGCACTATTATATTTAAACCCAAAGTTTAAAATAAAGAAGATCAAATCTCTCGTACACTGTTTTGGTGCCTCTTTTAGACCATAAAGAGACTTAACTAATTTACATACTTTAGCCTCATTTTCGGGAGCAATAAACCCTTCTAAGTTGTTCCATATATACTTCCTCATTCAAATTGTCATTCAAAATGCGCCTTTACATCCATTTGATGAACGTAAAGATCAAACAATGAAGCTAAGGCAAAAAGAATTGAATGGAAGTAACTCGTGCTACCTAAGTGCATAAGTATCAAAATAGTCAATACCCTCTACTGTTTAAAACCTTTTGCTACTAATCTTGCTTTAAAAGCGTAAATAGTACCATTAGTGTTATACTTTGTTCTAAAACCCATTTACAACCTATAAAGTTTAGAACCTCTAGTAAATGTCAATACCCAAGTATTATTTCCCAAGATTGAATCCATTTCATCATTTACGCCTTTCTTCCAAAAAGCAAAGATCCCTAGAAGCCATAGCTTCTTTAAATGATTTTAGATCGGCCTCAAGACTATATACATAGGGTATTTCATTTACCACCTCATTATTTTGGTCCCCTTCCACAAAAAATAATATAGACTGTGATGAAATGAAATCATCATCTAAATATTTATATTTTCTAGCTCTAAGATTCTTCTAGGTCCACTTGGTTGAATTGGAACACTAGGTTCTTCAACCTCAACATTAGACCTTATAGACCTCTAGCTCATCAAATTTAGGCATATCCACATTCTCAACATCTTTTGAGAATTTATTTTCAAAAATTCCACATCCTCGACTCGCTTATTACATTAGACTCTAAATCAAGAAGTTTATATGTTTTACTATTCTCAAGATATCCAACAAATATACTTCTAATAGCTCTAGCTCCTAACTTAGTCCTTTTAGATCAGAACTCAAAATAAGCTATACACCCCACACTTTAAAATAATTTATGTTAGGTTTTCGCTTTTCCATATTTCATAAGGACTAGTTTTAATTACGTAACTTAGGAATCCTATTTAAAATATGACAAGCAAGTAGTAAAAGTGCTTCACCCCATAAATTATTTGGCAAACAAGCATGATTTAACATACAATTAATCATATCATGAAACACACGATTTTTTCTTTCTGCTAAACCATTTTGTTGAGGTGTATATGCTGCACTTGTTTGATGTATAATGCCATTTTCTTCACAAAATGCATCAAAAGCATTCAAACAATATTCCATGCCTCTATCAGAACGTAAAATTTTAATCTTCTTCTCAAGTTGATTTTCTACTTCTAATTTGTATTTTTTGAATGAGTTAAATGCCTCATCTTTTGTTCTCAACAAATACACATAACAATATCTCGCTAAGATCATCTATAAAAGTAATGAAATATCATTTTCCACCCCTTGTCAATATTCCATCTAACTCACATATATCAGTATGTATTAAATCTAATAATTGTGATTCTCTATGTACATTTGGAAATGGTTTCCTCACAATTTTTGATTTAACACAAATTTCACATTTTTCAAGTTCAAGATTGCCAATATCAATCAATTTCATCAGATGCATATTTTTTAATTTTTTGAATTTATATGTCCTAAACGACTATGCCATAAAGAAATTGCACAAGTGATATAAGTTAGTAAATTGAATCGTTTTATTAATAGATAATTTGTACATTCCATTACAAGCATAACCTTTTCCAACAAAAAACACCATTTCTTTGAAAGAATGACTTTCACGGACTCAATGTAAATTTTAAAACCTTTCCTATCTAAAAAAGATCAATGTAAATTAAATTCTTTCTAATTTCGACACAAACAACACATTCAAAGAAGGTTAGCTTCTTCCCTGAGGTGAAATTAACTTCCACAGTTCCTTTTCCATCAACTTTAGCCATCGAACTTTTCCCATCCGAAACTTCCCCGTCCAATAATTTCTTCAAATGTTTTAAACATTTCTCGATTATTACAAATATGGACAAGAGTCTCTGAGTCCAACCACCAACCATTCGCTCTATCAACCATGTTAACTTCGTAAATCATAGTCACATCAAGACTAAGATCGATACCATGGCAACAAGGTTCTCCTCAACCATGTTTGGAGCCACTTTTTAGGTTGTTTACAGATTCTTCGCATATAGTGTCCAGCTTTCTCCACACAAACATGACACTTACCCTTTCTTTTATTAGGATCAAATTTTTTTTTTTTTCCATCTGTGATGCTTGAACTTATGATTATCTTTTTTAACACTGTGTCCTTTCCCTTTAAATGATTTTGCCTCCAAATAGTTTACACTAGATCGTCTCTTGAATCAAATTCTTAGCATCGCTTTCAGGCCTCCTCCTCAATACGTAAGATGCTTCAATTTGATCCAAGGAAAATCCTCGATTTATGCATCAACTTTTTTAGCAAAATCTTTCCAAGATGGAGGTAATTTTGCAATTATTGCTCCAACTTGAAAAGTTTCTGTGCAAAACAATTTTAAGAACCTCAACTTATTAACAATAACTGGAGCTCATGCACTTGCTCCAAAATAGGTTTATTATCAACCATCTTAAAATCAAAATATTTAGATACTAAATATTTATTTGTACTCTTCTTCCTCTCATTTTGTATTTGAATTCCAAAGCCTCCCATAACTCCTTGGTGATCGAATATTGTTGAGAAATCGTAGAGACGATCCGACAAACGTGTTGAGGATATGTCCACGAGCAAGTTCCTCATCTTCATCCTTTTTCCTTCTTTTCGCTCTTTCAATGCTTCGATGGCATCATTATCCGTCACGACCTTCTACGGGTTTGGGATCTTCCGAAAAAGTCAAGGTTGTGGGTCCAAAACATACGCAATCTTCAAAAAAGTGAGTAAAAATTTCAAATTTATCTTGCCAACGATCAAATTATTTCCATCAAAACGATCGAGCTTGACAAATCCTCGGTTCATGATTTTGAAAGACTCAGATCCATTTCTAAATAAACACCTTAAGATTGTTAAGAAAATATAATGAATACGTAAAATTAGGACCAAGGATCGACACGGTAATCCTCGCCCTTAAGGTGTTTATCGCCCTTACCACTAAGGTTTGCTAAAGGCTACTAGCAATATACCTCCGTGATTAATGTCAAAGTTCTAGATTTGTTCTAAGTGATAGCAACTCACCATGAACCTCAATATATGTCATTGTGTAAAGATGATGATAAGGAAGAAGATGAAGACTATTCATTTTTATAATCGAATTGTGAGTAAAGAATCATTTCAAAATAAATGATATAATAATCACATATCGCTTTTGCAGATCCCATAATGATTAAACAAAAACTGCTTAATCATTAATGAAGTTTATTAATAACGGGTTCAATGCTAAAAAGAGGCTCTTGGCTCGACGGCTAATGCGCAAGAAGTGTAAAGTGCGCCTAAAGCGCCTAATGCGATTTTATGACCAAACCTCGACCACTACCTCGCCGCGCAGCAAGTGGCATGCACCACACCACGCATTGTGACTAACTTCAAGCCTTTCCTTTAGTATCACTAGTGAATTAAACTATTCCACATATACTTATAAAGTATTAAATAGTTTTATTCCTACTCAATGTGGGACTTAAAAAAATAGTTTTCTTAAACAACAATAAACCTTTTCATATTCCCAATTTTGATATAATTAAAACATAATATATAATTCCTACTTGAATCATATATTACTCTCTATTAATCTCCTTGTAATAGACTATCAAATGCACTTTTAATTTTATATAAATTCAATCAATTAATGGGTCTAAATTAATCCCCAAATTGATCAAAACTCATTAACAATCAAAAGAAAAGGTGAGGGCTTTGAATTAACATCGCACATTTGAAAAGCCAACTTCACCAAACATGTATAGTGCCGTAAGGAGATGATTAGGGCTGTTCAAGCTTGGTTTAAAAATAAATCGATGTTTAACATAAAGTAAACCATTTTTTGTCCAACTCCCATGCTAGTCTCATCCAAGCTTTAATCAATTAAGTTGAGCTAAAGTAGCTTGGTTTTCATCTAGCGCTAGATTGTTAAGCTTGCATCCAAGCTCATAAATAAGAAACTGCATAATATAATAAAGCGTGGTTTGCTTATCTCAACAATCAGTTTCAAACAAGCTTCATTCAAAGGGAATTGAGGACCATGGTTGAGTAGCAAGGATGGTTTTTTACTGTCCTATGCATGTGCTTAGTAGACGATAAAGATAACCAAAATGACAAGAGACAGATTTTAGCAATAGCAATTAATCAAACAAGCATTTTAGACTGGTGCAGAGAAAAGAGAAGTATGGAGAAAAAAGCTTGTTAAATTTGGTGATTATGTATAATATATAAAAACACGTAAAAGTTAAAGCAGTAACCACAGATACACCAGGAGAAAACAAGGGCGTGCATCTTGCGCAAATCTGCTATAATACAATTAATGTTTAATATAAGTAATTCAGAATTACCTTAATCATTGGTATACTGATTTCTGATGCAGAACGGGCATGAAAATTGAATTATTACTACTAATGCTTTTATTTTATTATTCATTGATACATGTCCAGCATCAGTTTGATTATTCTACAATGATACTTATTCTCTTATATGAAGCCATACATTTGGTTAAGAGGTCTACATTACTTCTTTCTCTGTGTGCTGAAATATGGCTCACTAAGAAGTTCAATAGATAGAGAATTTTGAAACTGTACAAGACAATAACAACTTCAAAGATCTATTGCTCATTTAATATATGACAGAAGAATAACTCATATTAAGAATAAAGGTATGCCACATCACAAAACTAGTTGATAATAAGCTCTACACATTTGTAATCTTTAGTGGAACAAACTGTGGAGCTTAGAGAATGCCTTCACAACAAGAAACGTTCCAAACTGACGATAGATATATGTAGATACATCTAAACGAAACAAAAGAATTGCAATAACAATTTTCACTTTTGTATTTGGCCATTAAGCAACCAAAGAAGAATGACCAACTCACTCTTTTAAGAAACAAAGAAAATTCAAATTTATATATCAAGAAAAGGGAGTGGTATAAGGAAGGTATTTAGAAATCAATATATACAATACTCAACATAGTAATTTTTAACAAACATAAGTTAAGTAGAACCTACACATTTCATCCACATTTTTGAGTAGCAGCAATAATTTTAGCTTCTGTGCCATAGCCACTACGTTTGAGATAGTAGCCATATGTCTCCTTCGAAGGGTAAGGAATCTTAGAGAAGGATTGCTTCTCTGCTGAGTAGATGAAACATTGCTTTTTGAAGTCAAAATAAATTTCTTCCTGGTCTACTGAGGATGAGGAACCTGACAGCTGTGCTAGCAAAAGATAAATATGTCAAGCAGCCGCTTACATAAATAAAATTGCATACATTCTTAGTTACCCTTCTATTCAAAGAAGAGTGCAAATACTGATCTCCTGCCAGTTAGTACTCCCATATTGCTAAAAAAACAGCAGTATAGTTCAATTAAACGAGCAGCCTGTGACTGTATCATGGTGTGATTCAAGTAAATATTGAATTTTAGAGTTGTCAGCCTATGTCATACATAGACGAGAAACTATAAAACTTGTAGACAGGAAGGGTTGCCATTGGCTCCGTACTGAAAATATTGGGCACAAATTTTTTGAAGAATAAGGTGATAAATTTCTGCCGAGTGTCAGGAAAAAGGTTTGTAGCCTGTAGGTTACTTCATATTACAAAGGTGACCTATTTGTATTACAAAAATGTTTCTAAAACACCCCAACTTTATAAAATACCAGAATAAGAAAAAATGGCTCTAAAAGATCAGAAAACATGACAACCTTCTGACTTTTAAGTATTATTGTACTTAAAGATAATGAAAAATTTAAGATTTCTTTAAAACCATGACAACCTTCCGACATTTAAGTGGGACAATTTCTTTAGAGCCAGAAAATTTAGCTGGAGTAATCTTGCATCCATCTGCTTGGTGAATGTCATCAACCTGCTAAATGAAGAGACATTGACAACTTAAAATAAAAGGTAACAAAGCATTAAACAAAAGGTCATTTAGTCAATCAAAAAAGCAACAGCAAGACATAACTAACCTTACAAAGTTTCAGACAATCTTCTTAGAATTATAAAACTCATGAATCCTTGTTAAAGTCAATAAAATACCAAACAGAACTACTATATAATGCATCAGAGAAATAGCAATACAATTTGTAACTATAGCGGTCAAAAGTCAGGATAATTCGAACCTTAGAGTATTGGATAAAACATTTGAAATCCACTGACCAAACAGTAAAGAGAAAAACGAGCATGTGAACCGCTACAAGACCACCGAGAATTATAAACGAGTCTACAATGTCTAATCTAGGAATGAGGGTTACAATCCAAGCAACATAGAGTATGGCAAATGGCAACACGTCCATTCGCCATGGCAACTTCCTCTTCATCAACAAATCAACAGTATCCACCACTTTCCCACGAACTTGGAATCTTGACACGTCACTTCCCCACTCAATATACTCAACCTTAAAAGTGGCAAAGGAAGTATTTTTCTTAGCCTGCATATAAGCAAAGACAAGGGAGGAAGAAAAAGGACAACAACAAATACCACCAGTCCAATTGTACAAGATCAATATCCAATACCCAATTGCAGAAATCCAGATCCTTACGGGTTACACCAGATTCTTAGGGCAAAAAAAGTTACCCAAAGAAGATAACACATGTGATTCCCAAAAATATGACGAAAAAATATTGCAAGAGTTCAAAATCGAGGACATACCAGTTTGGGTTTTCTTAGATTAATCCTCCGTTCGACTGAGTTGAGGGCAGAAGTTGATCAATTTGGCTTCCACCATGAGACAATCAAGAGGGCGGAAGAGAGAAGTTTAACCTAAGAACTTCTGACTCGTGCTTCTGCAGTTTTGAAAATGCTCAAGATCTTCTCCCGTACGTGCCTCCTCAGCTGATGGCCACAGTGGTAGCCGAAGGTTTGGATCGTAGGAGAGCAGGGCACCCGCTTCCTTTGCTACCTCCATCATAGAGAGAGAAAGTACAGAGATAGGAGAGAGAAGAAACTAGATGTTTTAATTTCAAATTTTTGCTTCCGCATTTTTATTTTTTGTTCCGTGTTTTTTATATAGATAACATTTTTTTTTAAAACGTAATCTATTTAAAATAAAAAATTACTCTTATAAATACATAATATTTTTTCATATGTATCTACAACGTTTTGTTAAAAAACATTGTAAAAAAACACCACAACGTTTTTTTATAAAAATGTCATCTTTTAAGTGTTGTCTTTTTATGGTTTTATACTAGTGTATCAAAAATAATTTGAACAAAAAAGAAACCAATTTTGTCGTGAATAGTACCCCGTGAATAATACCAAAATAAATAGTACCCGAGTGAATAGTACCCCAAATGAAAATATTGAAATTTAATAAGAAAGTTCATACCAATATTTCAATAAAACGATACTGTCGATGTCGGGATTTTTATTTGTCCCTTTCTCTTCTTGTTCTTTGGTGTTCTCATGTTAGGTGAGATTTGTTTAAAAAAACAAGTTGTGAAAAAGTCCGACATTTATATGTCGACGATTTGACTGTGAGAGTCGCGAGTTGGTTTTTTATATTGTTATACCAACACAACCGAGAAAAAGTTTGCACATTAACCCAGTGATGTGACAACGCTAAAACAGGTACGTGAAAGCAAAAGATTCATTAGGGTCCGGGGGCTTGATTATGCGGAGGGAAGGTGTTAGGCACTGCCCGACATCCGTGTTACCACGGTGAACGCCACTTTTCAAAAAACTGTTATATGAATATGTGTGTGTGTGTGTGGGTCAATGTACTATTATTTGGAAGTAGTGCGAGGCCTCGTTCGCCACCTATATATACAGAGTTTGAATTTGTATAAAAATTCAGTTTTAAATAAAATATGGCAGTGATGTTTTTTAAGAAAAAAGTTTTTCAAACCCTTGTGCTCAATAGTAATTGAGACCTTTTATACTTCCATTTTTATTAAGTGATCGGCTTAATTGCTTTTAATTTTCGAGATCGAAGCATCTCGAGAGAAAATAATGTCCAAACTCATCTTAGAACTCCTCGTGGGCATGAAAACCATCTCGAGAAAATTCAAACACAAGTGAATAAATTTACAAGTCGCTTATACACTAAAAAATGTCCATCACGGAATCAAACTAGATCCGATGAGATGAATCTGTGATCACATGATTCTAGGCTCACATGATGCATAATTGATATAAGAAAGCGAAGCGATTGTATATATAAAAGCTGTAAATATATATATACAAACATGCTCACCACCACACGAAACACCTCCATGGGGGATCGAAATGTAAATAAAGGCGTAAAAGCAATCAACCATATGTAAGTAAACTCTAGGCAAGACGAAAAAGTAAATATATATATATAAGCGAAACGCACTGGATGTAAAATTTAGGCTCATCGAACAAAGTCCGAATAACGGTTTATATATATATATATATATATATATATATATATATATATATATATATATATATATATATATTAAAGCGATAAACGCTCTGGATGTAAAATCTGGGCTCATCGAACAAAGTTCGACACACAGTTCATATATATAAGTATATATATATATACAAAAGCAAATAAACGCTCCAGACATAAGTCTAGGCTCAATCGAGGCATAACTCGATAATGTTAGTCCATATAAGTATATATATATATATATATATATATATATATATATATATATATAAACTGAAATAAAACCACGGACCGAAGTCCGAGCATACACACGCAACACGACTCTCAACGTGAAGAATGGTGTGTGCAAAGATGAAGAGAAAGGCTTTAAAGTGTGTAAGAAGGCTTAAGTGGGTTGCCAAAGAAGACTTCTATAACTTTAAGTGGATGAACACTCGACTCCCGCCGATACAAATAGTAGCTATATGTGAGCTCACAAGTGTTTAAAATGAGAAAGCACTTAGTTTAGGGTGTGTACAGAGCAAATTTAACAGGGCTTCCTGATGAGTAGGTTTTTAACCTATGATTTATGTTCATTTGGCTTGCTATATTGCTAGTTTTTTTGGCACTTGCATTTACTTTTGATGGGTTTTGCACTTGTTGTAGGTTAATCAGGTTGATCCATCAAGATGTGAGCAGTGGAGGAGTTTTTGAGCACAAATTGCGGTTTGACATTGACACGGTAGCATGGCTTGTTGTGATGAAGAGCAATGAAGCGTGGATCTGGAGCACGATTGGAGGTCTTGATATTGTGTGAGGTCTTGTTGTGGAGACACTATGGCTAGCGCGGAGCGCGGTGGTGGGGGAAGTTGTCTTGGGTAGTCTTTGTGAATTATGAGAGTCTCTCTTGGGCAGAAGTTAGAAGTGGGTTAGGAGTCATGGTATGAAGAGAGAGAGGATATATGCTGATCTAGACATACTTAAAAAGGGGTCAATCAATCTAGACTTACGCGGGGAAGGTTTTTGAAGAGCAAGGGATTGGAGGGACGAAAAAGAGGAATAATTTCACGAAGATTTCAGAATCGAAGGGCGAGAAGGCTGATGCATTACTATTCTTCTCTAATTTCTATCTTCTGTAATTGGGTTGATGTTTTCTTTTATTTATTCAGTATTTAATTCATTAGTTATGAACTAAATTACTTATTAGGCTTACAATGGATCTTTAAGTGGAACGATGATTATGTAACCTCAGTTTTCAGTTTAATTAAGCTGTTATGCAGTTTATCTATATTAATTGAAGCTTGAATTTATGAATTGCTTGATCAACAATTTTATGTGGATTTGTATGAATTCGAGAGATGAAATATAAATCTAGACTTAGTTAATATAACATGCGTCAAGAATTTTGTGAATAGCAGATTCTTGATTATTGTTGAGGTAGAGATATGCTTGACATCACATGTAATCATGAAGAGAACTTGAACTTAAACCTTACTTAATTAGAATTCACATAGAGATATAGTGAGTTGATTAATTAAGGTGTTTGACTTAATTCTATCTTAATTGTGGATTTGGGTTAATACGGTGTTAATATATCGAGAGGTGGTTAATACTATTTATGTGTTCTTGATTAATAAACTGGGATAGTGAATTAAACTGGAATAAGGGAATAATAATTAGAGGGATGCTTAGAGTGAAGTTACGAGCCTAATTCTCTAATACTTGTTTGAAAATTCAGATTTAGGGTTTGTTGGTATTGAGTTGATTTTTAATAATTTTAATATTTTCGCTATAAACTGGAAATTGATTAGTTTAATAAAATTAGGATTAATAGAAGATTGGTAGTTGCAAGGTAAATTTGTTGCTAAATCTCTGAGGGAACGATACTTTACTTACTAGTATATTACTTGTTGACCACGTATACTTGCGTGTTGAGCGTATATAGATTTTACCCAATAAGTTTTTGGCGCCGTTGCCGGTGATTTCAGTACAGATTTTATTATTTTTGCAATATCAGTTTAATTAGTCCAGTTTTACTTAAACATTTTTTTTTTATTTTGTTCTTTGCCAGACTTGCTTCCTTTTGAGGACGACATTGAGAGAAGGTTTCAGAGGTTAAGTAAGTGGATAAAGGAAACAAGGGACGAGTTCGAAAACTCTGATAAGGAAAAAGAAATGGCTGCCGAAGACCAGAAACCGTTGAGAGATTTTGCAATACCTAAGGTGACTGAGCTGCAGTCGAGTATTACCAGGCCTGCAATAGATGCGAATACGTTCGAAATCAAGCCTGGGACAATTCAAAAGATGCAGAATTTAGTGCAGTTTGGGGGAATGGCAAATGACGATCCTAATGAGCATTTAATCAATTTTCTGGAAATATGTGACACTTTCAAGTATAATGGGGTGTCAGATAAGGTAGTTAGACTTCGCTTGTTCCCATTCACTCTGCGAGACAAGGCGAAGAGTTGGTTACACTCTCTACCAGCGGGTTCGATAACGACGTGGGAGGACCTGGCTCAAAAATTCTTAGCAAAATTCTTCCCGCCTGCAAAAACTGCGAAGATGAGGAACGAGATTACCATGTTTGATCAGCAACATGGGGAGTTACTGTATGAGGCGTGGGAGAGATACAAAGAATTGCTTAGAAAATGCCCACATCATGGACTGCCCAAGTGGTTGCAAATGAATACATTTTACAACGGACTACATGGGAATCTCAGAACGAGTATAGATGCGGCATCGGGGGGAGCGTTTATGGCTAAGACTTATGATGAGGCATACCAATTGATAGAGACTATGGCTGCTAACAATTATCAGTGGCCCACAGCAAGAATGACACAACCTACACTCGCTGGAGTGTTAGAAGTAGATGGAGTACGCGACAATAGCAGACATGATTTTAGCACTCTAAGAAGTTCGACGTGTGGTCGAGGGAACAGAATTGAGCGGTTGTAATTATTTGTGAGTTGTGCGCAGGGGAACACTCGATGGATCAATGCGCAATCAACCCAGAGTCAGTACAATTCATGAGTAGCTACAACAGAATTCCTCAGAATACATATCAGAATGCATATAATCAAGGAATAGGAATAATCTGAATCAGTCGTGGAATAATAATCAGAATCAACAAGCTCCACAACCATCGTATCCCCTAGGGTTTCAGAATCAACAACAACCAGTTCAACGTCAAGAGAGGAAATCGGATTTAGAGGAATTGATATCAAAGTATATAACAAGTAACGAGGTAGCTATGAAGAATCAAGCAATGGCAATGAAATCACTAGAAATGGCCATCAAGAATTTAGAAAACTAGATGGGACGAATTGCTTTAGCATTGAACAACAGACCACAAGGGACCCTACCGAGTGACACCGAAAGAAATCCAAAGGGAAATCATGAACAGTGTCAGGCAGTCACCTTGAGGAGTGGAAAACAGATGGTTGAAAAAGATACAAAAAATTCAGCTGTTTCTGATGATAAGAGTAATGATAACATAGTGGATGCGAAAAAACAGGATGCGAACATGCGATTTGAGAAAACAAAGTTAGATGACACATAGTTGTGTATTCGCCACCGCCATTTCAGCAAAGAGTTCAAAAGCAGAAATTAGACAAGCAATTTGCAAAGTTCTTGGAAGTATTTAAGAAATTGCAGATTAACATCCCGTTTGCGGAAGCCCTAGAGAAAATGCCGAGTTATGCAAAATTCATGAAGGGGATTCTGTCCAGAAAGAAGAAGTTAGAAGATTTCGAGAGTGTGGCACTAACAGAGGAGTGTAGCACGGTTTTTACAGCGAATGTTGCCACCCAAGTTGAAAGATCCAGGGAGTTTCACCATTCTATGCACGATCGGGAATACGACTTTCAATAAATGCTTATGTGATTTAGGAGCGAGTGTGAACCTTATATCGTTATGCATTTACACAGAATTGGGATTGCCAGCTCCAAAGCCTACGAACATCTCACTACAGTTGGCAAATAGGTCAGTCACGTATCCGAGAAGCATTGTGGAAGACATAGTGGTCAAGGTTGATAAGTTTATATTCCCCGCGGATTTCATTATTCTAGATTTTGAGGAGGACAAGAACATCCCGATTATCCTAGGGAGACCTTTCTTGGCGACGGGTAAGACACTCATCGACGTACAAAAAGGTGAATTAACGATGAGGGTCCAAGATCAAGAAGTTAAGTTTAACGTTTTCAAAGCCATGAAATTTCCCGCGGATGAAGAAGAGTGTTTTCGGATGGAAATCATGGATCAAATAGTCAACGAAGACAAGGAAAAAAGTTTGAGTAACGATCTTCTAGAGACAACATTATTGGGGGATGAGGAGTTCGATGACCCAGAATTTATGGACTACTTACAGATGTTAGACTCATTACCACGAGTAAGCCGATTCAAAACACCTTGTGAATTACTACACACAAAGGAGATAGCCACAAAAAAATTGAGACCATCATTGAAGGAGCCACCAACTCTTGAACTCAAGCCACTCCCTAAACATCTCAGGTATGCGTATTTAGGCAATTCAAATTCTTTACCTGTAATTATTTCTGTTGCACTTAACGATTTGCAGGAAGAGAAGTTGCTAAGGGTGCTTAGAGAACATAAAGCAGCGATAGGGTGGACGATAGCGGATATCAAGGGAATCAGCCCTTCATTTTGCATGCATAAGATTTTGATGGAAGATGACGCAAAACCAACGGTGGAGCAACAACGACGACTTAACCCATTTATGAAGGAAGTAGTAAAGAAGGAAATTCTGAAATTATTGGATGCCGGAATCATCTACCCGATCTCAAGACGATGTAAGTGGGTTAGTCCGGTTCATTGTGTAGAAGAAGGGAGGAATGATCGTGGTACAAAAGCGAAGATAACGAGTTAATCTGACAAAAACGATAAATAGGTTGGAGGGTGTGCATCGATTATAGGAAGTTGAACAAGGCAACCCGAAAAGATCATTTTCCGCTACCCTTTGTCGACCAAATGTTGGACAGATTGGCGGGTCACGACTTTTACTGTCTATTGGATGGGTACTCGAGCTATAACCAGATTTCCATCGCTCATGAGGATCAAGAGAAGACCACATTTACGTGCCCTTATGGCACGTTCGCGTTCAGGAGAATATCATTCGGGTTATGTAATGCACCGGCTACCTTCCAACGGTGTATGATGGCCATTTTCTCCGATATGGTGGAGAAAAACGTGGAAGTCTTCATGGACGACTTTCATGTCCATGGAGACAATTTTGATACATGTCTTGGGAATTTGGTGATGGTGTTACAGCGATGCGAAGATACAAACGTTGTACTTAACTGGGAAAAATGCCACTTCATGGTTGAGGAGGGCATAGTTTTGGGCCACAAGGTTTCAGCTCAAGGACTGGAAGTTGACAAGGCTAAGTTGGACACGATCGAGAAACTGCCTCCACCGAGCTCAATAAAAGGAATCAGAAGTTTTTTGGGACATGCTGGGTTCTACAGAAGATTAATAAAGGACTTCTCTAAAATTGCAAAACCATTGTGTAGTCTTTTAGAGAAGGACTCTGTGTTTAGTTTTGATGAGGAATGTAAGTCGGCTTTCGAGCTATTGAAAAAGAAGTTAACTATAGCCCCAGTTAGCGTCGCACCAGATTGGAATATACCTTTCGAGTTGATGTGTGATGCAAGCGACTATGCAGTCGGGGCTGTTTTGGGACAAAGCCGAGATAAGGTATTTCATGCCATTTAATATGCAAGCAAGACACTCATGGAGACTCAAATGAATTATACAACTACGAAAAAGGAATTGCTTGCAGTGGTGTATGCGTTTGAAAAATTTCGGGCATACTTGATCGGCACTAAGGTGATAGTTTACACGGACCATTCGGCTATTCGGTATCTAATTGCAAAGAAAGAGGCTAAACCATGCCTTATCTGGTGGATTCTCCTTCTTCAAGAGTTTAATATAGAAATAAAGGATAGAAAGGGGACGGAGAATCAAGTCGCTAATCATTTGTCTAGGCTGGACAATCCGATTACACAAGAAGAGGACAAGGGCATCATAAACGAGTCATTCCCGAATGAGCAATTATTTAGGGTAAATACAGAATTTCCATGGTACGCGAACTTCGCGAACTATTTAGTGAGCAACATGCCCCCCCTGATCTTACAAGACAACAAAAGAAGAAGTTCCTTCATGACGTCAGTGGTATATGTGGGATGAGCCATACCTATTCAAACAATACGCCGACAAGATGATCAGAAGGTGTGTGCCCTATAGCGAGGTACATAGTATACTGCATGAGTGCCATTCGTCGGCATATGGGGGACACTATGGTAGTGAAAGAACAGCAGCAAAAGTCCTTCAAGCAGGGTTCTATTGGCCTACACTATTTAAAGACACCCATCAATTTGTTAAAACTTGTGATAGATGTCAACGAGTGGGCAACATATCGAAAAGGAATGAGATGCCACTCCAAACTATCTCAGAAGTTGAGATTTTCGATTTATGGGGCATCGATTTCATGGGGCCATTTCCTTCCTCATTGTCCAATCAGTATATTTTGCTGGCAGTGGATTATGTGTCAAAGTGGGTTGAAGCAGTAGCATTACCGACTAACGATGCCAAGGTGGTGCTAAAATTCTTACAGAAAATATTTTTACGAGGTTTGGCACGCCTAGAGCTATCATAAGTGACGAAGGTAGTCACTTCTGCAACAAATCATTTACAACTCTCTTGGCAAAGTATGGGGTCAACCACAAGGTGGCGACAGCTTATCATCCCCAAACCAGTGGGCAAGCTGAAGTCTCGAACAGAGAGGTAAAGAAAATTCTGGAAAAAGTGGTGAACCCGAATCGAAAGGATTGGTCGCTCCGGTTAGATGATGCATTATGGGCATATCTGGATTTTCTTATAAACGCCTTGATAGGGATGTCACCATATCAACTACTGTACGAAAAGGCTTGTCACCTACCAGTCGAGCTACATCACAAGGCCTACTGGGCCATTCAGAAACTAAACTTCGATCAAGCGGTTTGTGGGGAAAAGAGGCTCACACAACTAAACGAGCTCGATGAATTCCGACTTCGAGCATCTGAAAAACGCTTAAACTATACAAGGAGAATGTCAAGAAATGGCACGGCAAGAAAATCTTGCACCGAACTTTTGAGCCGGGGCAATCGGTACTGTTGTTTAACTCACGATTGCAGTTGTTCCCCGGAAAGCTTAAGTCAAGGTGGTCGGGACCATTCACCATCAAAACAGTGTTCCCACATGGTGCAATCGAACTCTACAGCCAAAATCCACTGGAGACATTCAAGGTCAATGGACAACGGATAAAGCATTACTGAGGCGGAGATGCAAACTGGGATGCTATCAACATTACTCTCACTGACACGCAATGATATAAGAGGCACTGTCGGGCTAGCGACGCTAAAACTGGCGCTACTTGGGAGGCAACCCAAGCTCTAAACTATTCATCTTAATTACTAGTATATTTTGGTTTCTAATCTAGTCAATTACACGTTTTAATAAGATAATTAACTACATCTGTAAATAATAATAATAATAATAATAGAAAAAATAATTGTAGGAAGTTCAAGGAAAATCAGTCATGCATCTCATCGCCGCCGATTATAGCGTCGAGCGGCTTAGTAATCAGCGATCATCAGACGACGACAGTAGTAGGCCTTGCACAAATCATAGATCAATTACTGTGCACTAAAGACTACAACAACATTTGCTTAATCCAGCGTTGGCCGCTTACATCGTCGACGAATGTACGATTCGGATGGCCTTTCTTAGTGCTTAACATCTTGATCGACCCGGTACGGTAGTAGCTTCTACAATCATAGATCAAGCGGGCGCAGTAGCACTACAAACAACACCTACCAACCCAGCGTTGGTATCGCTTATACTCGCTTACTCATAATACCGAGCCGCGCTTACTCGGGACTATCGATTTCGAGCAATTTGGAGCGACGTGTTATAAACTGATTCAAGCCACCTCCCCTCATTACATGCAAACTCTCTACTTCTCCTACACCTATTGCACTTCCTATTCCCTATAACTTCATATTCCCCATAACTCCCACTACATCACCTTTACTTCTCCTTTTCCTTTTTAACTTCCCACCCATCCCAATCTCCAACCCACGTTGGTCTCCTACCTCCTATATGAACTCCTACCATCCAAGAAGTCATGATCCGAGAAAGCTTAAACACAACACTCCATTCCTGAATCTAATCCACTTTTTGCGCAAATTCATACAATTTGGGACATCTTTGCAAAGAGGGAGACCCAAAATCATTAAAGGTAAGCACAATTATCTTCTTCCCTCATACAATTCTCTGTTTTTATATACCAATTTGAAGGGAAAATTTGGGGAATTGAGTGCTCAAGGAGTGGGTTGTGTGTTTGAGAAAAATTTGTGAGCAAAGTAACATAAATCAACCAAGTTTGGGGGAAATATTCAGTCCGTCCATCAACTGTTTGATTAAAGTCCAGAATCAACTTCTTGTGTCCAATCACAATGGAAACAACATGTCTTTCCACAAACGACAACGGGCATCAACCTCTATGACTCGGCCTACATATGACCATTCAAAATTTGTTAGTGAAAGGGCCGCGGAAAGATTCAAGACCTCCATCGACAAGAAGAACTTGGTGTTAGAACGAGGATTGAAGCCAAATGCAAATTTGGATGGCGACATGGCTCTGCAAATTGTAGAACGCCACTGGTTTTAGCTAGTAGAACAACCACTCCCAGCGGCAATCAACATAGTTAAGGAGTTTTACGCCAATGCAATGGAACATGTCAACCATGTCGCCATGGTTCGGGCAAACAAATTGGAATTTCATTGCAAATCACGATCAATGCTTATTTGGGTTAGAGACACCACAAGATGATCGATATGAAGATGGGTTGCCCGACCTAGACGAGTTGATTGCCCAATTATGCAAACCAGGGACTCAATGGGTAATTCAAGCCGGAACGAATTAAAAGATAAGTTTTCCTCAATCAGCACTTAGTCGATATGGTAAAGCATGGCATGCATTTATATGTGCTCTTCTAATGCCCACTCGCCACCAAACTGATGTTACAAAGGCACGGGCTCGGCTTTTGTATGGGATTGTTCACCACCACTATTATATGGACAATTCAATTGCATTTTACGATGTTGATGTGGGGGAGTGTATTCAAGAATCAATTGATCGGGCCTTACATGGGAGTACTACGGGAGGGTTGCTGTACGGGTTCCTAATCACTGATTTATGCCGGAAAGCTGGGGTGAAGTGACAACCTACTGAGCCAATACAACAACCAATGGCGATAATTGATCATGTCACTATTGAAAGGTACAAAGCATGGGATGGGGGCGCAATCACACCCGTGTGGTGAAGGCTACATTATGATCTGCCAACCAACACCCCCAGTTAGTGCGGAACAATCGCAGGTCCCAAGGAATCGATTTAGGTGGTTGGCCCAACGTCAAGAGTTAATGTATGAGTACAATGCAAATGCCTTCAACACGCTTGCTGATGCATTTTCTCGTTGCAATCCTAATGTTCCACCGGTGGTTATGCCTAGTCCTCTATCACCTTAACTTACCCTCCTTGGATGGCCCAGAAAGAAACGCGTTTTCAGGGAAGTCCTCATTTTTTTATTGAGCATATTTGACATAATGAGGGCATTCCTTGATTTAAGTTTGGGGGATTATGTTTTCTTATATATGTTGCATGTTTAGTTTTTTATATTTTTGCGTACTTAGGGCAAATAAAAAAAATATAGGGCATGTAGTTGCATGAATCCAGTGGATAGTTGGTATATGTTTGTTTTTGGCCATTGATGAGATTGGAATTTAGTGAACAAGTGCAATACCAATTAAGGGAACTTTGAAGTAATTTCTTGTTATAAGTTGAATCTTTCTTCTATGTGCAACTATTATAATAAGGATTGCACAAGAAAACAAACTTGTAGATTGATTGCGTTTAAATTGATTTATAATAAGACTCTAAAAGGCATTATATGGACCTAAGTTTGGGGGAGTATGTGGGGTATATAAGCAAATATCTATGAATTTATGAAGAAAAAAAATTAAAAAAAAATAAACGCCGTAGCGTGCTTGTCTAGTTTTGTGGCCTTTGTTACTTGAGTAAGTAAGCCCAAAGGGATTGTCTTTACACCTAGCCCCTTAAGGTCCTAATGATCTGAGAGTCGTTGGTCGAAAGCTTGTTAAGGTAGCATTGAAAATCCTAAAGGAATAAGATTTGCATAGTTATGTGTTTATATATATATATATATAAAGAATGAATAAAACGGGAAATACGAGCAAAATGCCCCCGTAAATGATAAGTAAAGCATAAATATCCCATGTTGACCCTTGATGTGGGTTATTGTCTAACATTGGTTGGAATTAGCTTGCTATGAATTTCTTAAATTTATTCTGTATAATGCCTTAGAAGAGTTTTGTTATGTATTAAATTTGATGGTATGTCAATTTATATGGTTGGTACACACACACACACACTATAATAGTAATGACAGATTGAGATGTAATGGTTGGCAAGGAATTGTGGATTGGTTTTGTTATGAGGTGTTGATATGTTTACTTGATTTCTCTGAGGCCTTATGAGTGAACTATCGTGACTGTCATAATACTGGATTCGTAGTTTTAGTGTTAGATGCATTGCATTAAATTGCATTTTTTCTTGAGGACAAACAATGTTCAAGTTTGGGGGAATTTGATGAGTAGGTTTTTAACCTATGATTTATGTTCATTTGGCTTGTTATATTGCTAGTTTTTTTGGCACTTGCATTTACTTTTGATGGGTTTTGCACTTGTTGTAGGTTAATCAGGTTGATCCATCAAGATGTGAGCAGTGGAGGAGTTTTTGAGCATAAATTGCGGTTCTGTTGACCTGGTTGCCAAGCCTTATTTGTGATGAAAAAACAATGAAGCCTTGAGCTGTATGTTGAACCTGTTGAGTCTTGATGGCCCAATGTAAGCGCTACGGAGATATTATTATAGCTATGCGGGCCTTATTTAGTGCAAGAAGTTGTCTTGGGTAGTCTTTGTGAATTAGGAGAGTCTCTCTTGGGCAGAAGTTAGAAGTGGGTTAGGAGTCATGGTATGAAGAGAGAGGGATATATCTTTGATCTGAAGCGTCTTAAAAAGGGTCAATCAATCTAGACTTACGTGGAGAAGGTTTTTGAAGAGCAAGGGCTTGGAGGAACAAAAAAGAGGAATAATTTCACGAAGATTTCAGAATCGAAGGGCGAGAAGGGTGGTGTATTACTATTCTTCTCTAATTTCTATCTTCTGTAATTGGGATGATGCTTTCTTTTATTTATTCAGTATTTAATTCATTAGTTATGAACTAAATTACTTATTAGGCTTACAATGGATTTTTAAGTGGAATGATGATTATATAACCTCGGTTTTTAGTTTAATTAAGCTGTTATGCAGTTTATCTATATTAATTGAAGCTTGAATTTATGAATTGATCAATTTTATGTGGATTTATATGAATTCGAGAGATGAAATATAAATCTAGACTTAGTTAATATAGCATGTGTTAAGAATTTTTTGAATACCATATTCTTGATTATTGTTGAGGTAGAGATATGCTTGACATCACATGTAATCATGAAGAGAACTTGAACTTAAACCTTACTTAATTAGAATTCACATAGAGATATAGTGAGTTGATTAATTAAGGTGTTTAACTTAATTCTATCTTAATTGTGGATTTGGTTTAATACGATGTTAATATATCGAGAGGTGGTTAATACTGTTTATGTGTTCTTAATTAATAAATTGGGATAGTGAATTAAACTGGAATAAGGGAATAATAATCAGAGGGATGCTTAGAGTGAAGTTACGAGCCTAATTCTCTAATACTTGTTTGAAAATTCAGATTTAGGGTTTGTTGGTATTGAGTTGATTTTTAATAATTTTAATATTTTCGCTATAAACTGGAAATTGATTAGTTTAATAAAATTAGGATTAATAGAAGATTGGTAGTTGCAAGGTAAATTTGTTGCTAAATCTCTGAGGGAACGATACTTTACTTACTAGTATATTACTTGTTGACCACGTATACTTGCGTGTTGAGTGTATATATATTTTACCTCATTTCCTCACTTTTTTCTCTTTCAAAATGGCCACCCTAAGCCCTCTATTTATAGAGGGGAGCATGAGATGTACTGCTGACTACGGAAATACCAGAGCTTCAGCAGGTCCCACCGTCTCGAAGTACATGTACGCGTGCATTGTGATGTCCGCTCGAACTTTTAGAATTGCAATCTGGGCATCCGATTGAGGTGTATAAGACCTATTTCGGACCACCGTTGTCGAGAGTTACACAATGACATGGGATTAGAGGTTGTACGAAGTTAGGAAGATGGGACCATGCCCTCCGGTCTTCAAGCTTCAAATTTTATCCGTTGCCCTACGTAATAGTCACTCGGGATTGGACTTCCTTGGTTCTTGTGGGACATTTGTGACGTTCCCCGAATCCGAGGTCTCGAATCACCACGGATTCGGTTCGATCATTCTATACAACTATTACTATTCGCGAAAGATATAAATATAAGTTGTTTATATAATACATTACACACTATTCGCCAAGGTCGAGTAACCTTAACTTAATAAACATATATAATTATTTAACATATAACATTATTATCAAACTACACTATTACAAAACTAATCGCGCACATTAACTTTAAGCTGGAACTGTCTTTAACCTTTCCTTTGTATCCGACGCATTCGCCTTAATCTGCAATGTTTTATCATGATATAGCAAGGGTGAGCATAAGGATTGCCTAGCAAGTTTAAGTTCAATAATATAACGATATATCATGATTGAAAGAGTCTGAATAATAAGCTGGCTATAATTCAACAATATAATTGTGAACTAGCAGGAACAAATTTATGGTGAACAAGTATTATACATGAACAAATATATCTCGAACCAAGCTGGTAATGAAGGTGATCGACCTTTCATACGACTAATACATGCAATATATATGTACAGTACAATTCATGGCAACCAGCAATGATTAACTATAAGCTTATCCGAATGAAACAACTCTTAGTAGAGTTAAGTAAAAACAAACTTGCATGAACCGTTGATTATCGCTACACAATTTATATCGCCTTATCCGAAGACCTAATATTAGTAATATAGATCTCCAATATTAGAATAATAGCATCATAATATAATATTATTATATATATATACATAGAATAACCTAAATACATAACACATAACACATAACCATATCAGTCTATAACACACATAAGACTCAGTATCAGGTCAAACTATTTCAGTCTGACTTGAATTCGACAAAATTCTAACGTCCAGGATTACAAGTCGGACTTTTATCGAGTCTAAGTTCCATTAAACTCTGACTTAACACTTAACAATTATCTTAAATAATGTTATTAATAGGTTAAAACATTTATCGAAGTCTCGTAATAATTTTTAAATAATTATTACTATTTATCATGAATTTTCAATCATTAATAACGTATTTAAATGAATTAAATACCACGTAATTCTTTTATCATTAATATTTATTTATTATCAAATATTAATGAAATACATCATCATAATATTATAATATACTTATAATATATCAAAGTATTTTAATACCTTAAAATTATATTTATATGATTTTTAAAGCGCTTAAATCCATTATCAGATAATTGCTTTTAATATTAAAATATTAATATTTTCATGACAAAATATCAAAAGTTATATTTTAAAACTTAAAATATTTTTATAACACTTAAATCATTTTCATATGATTTTTAAATCATTTATTCTATTTTCCATAATTTATTTAATATATTTATTAAATAAACTAATTATCATTAATATTGATTAATTAGTGAAATTCATCACAAAATATTAAAAGTCATCTTTGAAAATAACTTAAAATATTTTCTTTTACCATAATATTATTTTTCATGATTTTTCATATATTTAAATCATTTTAAATAATTTATTTATTATTATAATTAAATAAATTAAATACCATTTATATTCTAAGAATATTAAATATTTATGAAATATACTCAAAATAATTAAAAACTATTTTTCAGACTTTAAAATAATTTTTCCGAATTTATTATGTATTTTTAATATTTAAAAACCATTTTTATCAATTTTTAAATAATTTCCGAAAAATTAGAAATTAAATTAAATAGAAACCGTCGCTAAAGGGCCCTATAGCGACAAAACCGTCGTTATAGGTGTTCTTGAGCCTGCCCAGAATTTCTTGTCAGTCTTCGAGGGGCATGGTTTGACTAGTCCTAAATCATAGATTGTTATGTATCTGGGTACGGTATTTGGTCCCATGTTATAGTATTGATGCAATACTACAATCTTAAACAAACATCATGGCCAAACAACAACATACCCGAGTGTTATTAGCCCTTAAAAATCTTGTCAGGAGCTGTTCTTAATTTCTGGGTTACCCAGAAATGAAGAACAGTTCGAATAGGCTACTTTCGATCTTCATAATGTTCACCCTGAGCTTGATTAGTGAGTTGGAAAGGTTATTACTTATAGTAAACATGTAAGAGACAAATCCTATAACATAATATTAGTATATTATCAACAAAATCACTAGTTTCAGGCCGGTCAAACATTGTCATAGAAAACGGACTTTGAAGAATCTGGGTTTTCCAGATTGTTCTTCAGGCTGATCGGTCAACGTAGTTTGACCACTATTATTTTCGATCCTGATCATGATCTGATAGGTATAAGGGCTTTGATATGTAGATATCATGTCATAAAAGTAAGATCTAACACCAACATGGCTAACACACTTAACAGACGTAAGATCAAAGGCTTAAAAAAACTTGTCAGATCACGTGGAAAATTGCAGGTTGCCCGAGGCGGCTTTTCCGTGAACGGTCAACGGGTTTTGACCACATATAACTTCTAATCTACACATGATATGAACCTGTTTCCAGTTCTAGATCATAGCCCTTACAACATACTACAAGTTTAAAACCTAAAACACAACAAATCAAAAACAGAGAAGGATTTACAGGCCTTGACATTAGCTTGTCGGGCCATATTTCTAACTTTTCCCATATTTCAAAAATCATCATATCCCAGCATTTTGATGTTATGGATCTGGGATTTAACAACCCAGATCACTAAAAGACACCTTATTACACATCTTTAACCAATCAATTACAACTTTTAACATCAAATTACATGATTTCAAAAATTAGGGTTTATACCTTTATGAAGCTTTGATCTTGGATTCTGATTCTTGATCCTGATTTGGGAAAGCTAAGATATGATATAAGGTGATAATATCACTCCCTTTCACTCTCAAAATTCGTAAGTTAGAGAGAGAGAGTTGCTAGCTTTTGAAAACTAAAGTAAGTCATTTCTTACTTTTTAATCTATTGTGTATTATTGATGCAATGAATAAGCTGATCTAGATGGCTGTCAATTGAGATATAGAGCACATGTTAATGCTAGGGTTGGTGAACCACCCATACTAGGGTTAGATCTACACTTCATCTACTAAATAATTAAAAAGGGCAAAATAGTCTTTTCCATTTTTATTTTAATGGCTTTCTAGTAAATGGCCAAACCCTTAGGGTTTAGGGTTAGGGTTTGGAAAATTTAGGGTTTAGGGTTTACAAATTTAATTTTCTAAAATTTCTAATTTATGTTTTAAAAATAGAAAATTAATATTTCTAAATTATAATTAGGATTTACTAATTATATTAAAAATTTCTTAATCATAACATAAATATTGCTAATTAGGATTAATAATTCATAATTAAAATCGTTAATTAAGCAATTAGGGTCAAAATGGTCATTAGGGTTTTCAACCCACAAATTAGGGTTTCAAAATAGAAAAATAATTTTCCTAAATTAGAATCTAATTTCGTAATTAGATTAGGGTTTTCTAATTACTTAACTTGAAAATTAGGATTAGGGTTTCCTAATTAACATTACAATTATTAAATTAATAATTAGATTTTCCCTAATTATAAATTAGGGTTACAAATCCCGAAATTAGGGTTTTCTAAATTTGAAATTAGGGTTTACTAATTAATTAAGCTTTACCCTAATTAATATACTAATTAATAACACTTAAGTAATATAATAATCATTTAAGTTCCCAGATTAGGGTTTTAAATTCAAGAATTAGGGTTTCAGATTCTCGGAACTGAAATTAGGGTTTCCAGAACCGATTTTTAGGGTTTCTTATAATTCACTAGGGTTTTCTAACTGAACGTTAACGTTCTTAATATATACCTAGGGTTTGTTACAGATATCGTTTATCTGGTCAACCCTTGACCCTTAACTACATACTATACACATATACACAGAACATATTCACATAAACACTTAATCCTGAATAATTCACTTAAATCCTCACTACAAGAAATCAGACAAAAAATGACGCTAAAATTTGTCACATAAAATTCATTTTTTGTCACTAAAACATTTGGTGACTATTGTTAATCGTCACAGAGACCGTCACCGTATGAGCGTGGTATTAGGTATATTTGACACTATTTGATGTCGTCACTAAATGTTTTAACTTATGGTGACGATCTACATCATTGTCACTATAATTAATTACTTTTAGTGACGTTAATAGCGTCACTATTTGAATGAAACTTTCGTCACTCTATATTATGTTTCATCATCAAAACTTGGTGCATTAAATGACAAAAATTATTTTTCGTTATTAAATGATATTGTTTTAGTGACGAAAAATATGTTACTCTATTTAAATCATCTAATTATAATGACGACAATATTGTCATATTTATGATTATTCTTTCGTCGTGTTATTGTGTTTATCGTCACTAAAAATAAGAAAATAAATGACGACAGAACAATTCGTCACCTAATAATATATATAACATGACAATTATGTCATTGTCATTTCATATTTTAAATAATATCACAAAATAATTTGTCACCAAAAAGTTACTTTCTGGGACACATTTTTCAATGTCACTAATTGAATGCTTATGGTGACGATACATCTCGTCACAGAAAGAGTTATTAATAGTGACAAAATTATTTGTTGTGACTAAATGAATATATAACAGTGATGATATAGTTTGTCACCAAAGAGTTGATTTCTATGACACATTTTTCTCTGTCACTAATTGAATACTTATGGTGACGATAGAACTCGTCACATAAAGAGCTATTAATAGTTACAAAATTAAAAGACATCACTAAATGATATATAATAGTGACAGCATAACTTGTCACCAAATTGTCACCAAATAGTTAATATTAGTGACAATATATGTTGTCATAACTAAATGAATATATATAATGACAATACTATTAATTCTAAAGAGTTAATATTATTCGTCATTAAATTTTAATTTTCATTGACCAAAAATAATTTGCCAATAAATAATTATAAATCGTGATGATGTGGTGGTCATATTAAATTGTTTGACATTCAAAATGTATTGTTACATTAACAATTTTCAATAAAAAAATATAATACATTTAGTGAGCTTTTTAAATCAACTTTCCACCTGTATATAATATAAGAGACAAAAGGCAATAAACATTTAAAATAAAAAGTAATTATCTTATAAAAAAAATAGTAGATTCACTGATTCAACAAAATACCCAACTAGCTAGGCAATAAACAGTTGCTTAAATAATCTAAGTACCACAAAACCAAATTATATAATCCAAAAAGCTAAAATTCTAAAATCCATATCCTAAGAAAATACTTAATTAAAACCTTCAACCTTGTGGTTATTGACCTTCCAGAAAAAACTCTATCTGCAAATCAAAAAAACATATGGACATAAATCAATCAAATAGTTATGAAATTTTAAAAAATGTATATAAAGAAAGATATATTTAAATAATAAATTGTGAGTTTTCCAGAACTATATCTATACTAGAATTATAGCAACCAAAATCAATATCCATAGAATTTAGAGGATCCGCAGAATCGAATTTTGGTAGAAGCTGTAATATGAAAATAGACTTCAAGAAAGTCGTCCCATGTGCAGAGAGATATATTTATGAATCCCAAAATATGAGAACTATTAGAGCAAGTTTTAAACTAACCGAGAAGCTTGAGGAAGGGAAAGCAACCCAAGAACTCCTGCACAAGTGAAGAAGTAATTATGTCAACACTAAAATATCAGTGTGAAGTATAAATAAAATTCATGTTTGTCCAAAATGGAGGAAAATAAATAAGAAAATCTAACATTTGTAAGAATTCAACACATCACACACCAAATTCAAAATATTTAAGAGAAAGTGAAGGAAACATTACCTAGAATAATTCTTTTATAGCAAATTTATGATGCATTGAAAGAAAGGACGTAAAAGAGAGATTGTTACTTATTTAAACTAAGTTTTTGAGAATGAAAAAAAAAGCCACATACATATTCATCTTATACTATCATTACTTCAAAGTTCATTATTAACTCATTTATAAAGTTGTTTTTAATATCAAGAATTTGCATCAACACAAATTCAACCATGGAAAGCAACATTTGAAAGCTTAATTGAAGTTTAAAAGTATTTATTACTTACATGATATTTTTCTCTAGTATATGTTCATCCCCTTAGCAGCCATAAATGCCATAAGTTTGTTGATATTTGCACCTTGATCAACCAATTGAGTTTTCAAATCAGACACTTCAGTCTCAAATTCAGCCAATTGTGTCTTAAGATCATTTACTTGAGAGTTAGACATTTGTAGCTTTTGTTGTGTATCTTGAAGTTCCTTTTGGACTTGTTGGGTAGCTAAATTAGATGATGTGATGCTTTCTTGGAGGTTTTGGACCATACCCAAGGCCTTTTTATGTAACCGAGATCCATGGCAAGAATCTCCAAGACTATTTCATACGTGTTCTTCTCGGATCCTTCTTCTCTATATTGATCTCGCTTTTTTTCATCAACTCCTATTAAAACACATGGATGTAAGAAGGTATATACAGTTATTTACAATCATTAACATAGAAAAGGCTGGATTTTAAACAAATAGATACGAAAGTTACCCAATTCTCTTCTGCCACTTTGGATGACCAACCCTTTTCCTCTGAATAATGTGTACGTTTATACAAATCAATCATATCACAAGGATCTCCATTTAGCTCCTTTTGAGACTAGGACAGGAAAAAATGTGCCAAATACATTAGAATTATGCATCAATTAAAGGTTTTTTTTTTGCTAAATTTAAACTATATTAAAAGGAAGAAAAAAGATTACAACCATATTTGGCTTGATTGCCCCAATTACCTCATAGCAGTCCCTAGCATACAATTTCTCTTCATATAACTTCTTTATTTTACATTACAAACTAATTAAGTTTTCGTTATATGCATGTGTGTATTTAGGAAGTTATAAATCAAACTTCATGATTATATCTTCAAGTTACAATATAGGATTTACTAGGATATTTCCAAAACTGTTATGACAATTGTTACTGTCAGCTGCTACTGCCTAAAGGATCAACAGTCACAACAAGCAAAAACCCTTCCAACAAAACAAGATCCAAAAAACTCCCATAAGACCCCAATTCCATATCCCAAAACAAGATATATTCAATTAAATCCCAAACAAATCTAAATTGGGGAAACAAAAACCCTTCCAGCAAAACAAGATCCAAAAAACTCCCATAAAACCCCAATTCCATATCCCAAAACAAGATATATTCAATTAAATGTTATTAGAATGAAAGTAGTACAAAAGTACAAGTTTAGAACACTTACAATCTCGTGTCGACGTAACAGGTAAATGGCTTTACACTTTTGAAATATGTGGAGCTCTCACACTGCTTTTCTATTCCAACATTCACAAAACTTTGTGCTTTATAAAAATAAGAACAATGACATTGTAAGCAATGTTACAAACCTATAGCTATAACCTAAACACTGAACCTTAACATTTAAACATGTTAAGTTTTTGTATTATTACCTTAAATTTAGGTGTTGCGAAATAGTCGTACAATGCTTCCCAATTTTTTTTACAAGGACAACAAGAAGGTTTGTTATTCTTAGCCTCTACCAAAGTTGTAAACTTCTTGTAGTGCATATGTAACTTGTAACGCTTTTGTCGGCTACTAGATTTCAGCCTATCAATCAAACATTGTTTCACTCCTGGAGCATCAACATTAACATCCATGTGGATCTACATATCATATTAGCATATTTTAGATGACGACAAAAATAAATTGATATAATAAAAAAGTTATTAGTTTCGATATATACATTTATATGATCAAAGCCTGGTTCCAAACTCTTTTCCTCATCTACGTCTTTCCACCTTTTGGGCAATGGAAGGACATCTCGAGTTACTACGCCAATTTGACTTGCAAGCTTTGCAGATTCATCTCCATTTATAGGTCTTCCTATGAATGGATCCACATTGATCTTCATTTTGCTCCCTGAAGCAACAAATGACTTCATAATCCCCTTGCTCATTGTTGGACCACGACTCCTTTTCTTAGAGCTAGCTGTATAAAGAAAATGATACTTGTTATAGTATTTGTTTTGCATACATAATAAATAAGATTATTAGTTACTTCAGAACTTGGTATAATTTTTTTTAAGAAAAAAAAGAGAATTCATACCTATTTCAATACTTGTTTCAGTTGATGGGGATTGCTCATTTGATGGAATTTCAGGACTTTCTGTTGTTGGAGTTTCATGATTTTCAGTTGTTGGAATTACTGGACTTTGAGTTAATGGAATTTCAAGCCTTTGAATTGCTGTAACTGTAGAAATTTGTGGTGTGAGATTAATTTCACAGGTCTGATTTTTAGTAGTATGTTCACTACCTTTGGATGAATTATTATGGGCTTTAAGTATTACAAATGGTTCCTTTTCTATATTAGATTTCCCACCATCAGAAGCCACGTTTTCCTTGTCAAAACGTCCTTTGATACCTCTGAGAGTTTTCGAATCAGCTGGCTTAGAATTACGATCAATGAGAATTTGTTTAGTCTTGTTTGCATTGCTTTTCCCTTTCATTTTGTGTCCACTTCCAGGAGCCATTTATAAAACCTGTAACAAAAAAAAAAGTTGAATTAAATCTATTAGAATTGGATTAATTAATAATAAAGATAAGCTGCTTGTATAATTATACATAACATTCTAGTGAGCATTAAGATGAAAAAATATCATAGTAATCAGTACTACGTTAAAAAAATTCAATTTAAAGACGATTATTAATAAAAGTTGTTTTTAACAGGTATCTGCGATTTTACTGAGAGCGTTCAGTAATCATCCTAAGGTTCAAATTTGGGATGGTAAAGGTACCCATTCGATTATAATTTAAGAAGTGTTCATTTTACATTTTAATGCTGGAAAAGTATATGACTCTAGATATATACATTTATATAATACTGTTTAGATCCAAGTCCGCACATGGGGCATCTAGCTTGAGCTGATGCGTTTGTCATCATTGCTGATTCAGTTAGTATGTTGAGTGAGGCATGCAGCACTGGGTATGTTAGATATGTCTTGATGTTTGTCACATCTTACTTGTTAATATGAACCCCTATATTTTATTTTTCCCTTTGTCAACTGAATTATATATATATTCTGCAGGAAGCTCGTTTACGTAAGCTGCTGCTTTCTCATAGTTTTGAAAGCTGCTGCTTTCTTAAAATTGTCAGAGAAAATTCAGAACGGCCTAATGGTCTAGTTCGTTTCCAGGAGCAACTTATTTCTAAAGTTTTGAAAAAAACAAAAAATTTCGTGTTGCCAATGATGATGAAGGATCAACATTAGTGAAAGAAACATTTTGTTCACCGGTTGTGTTACATTTACCCACCCTTGTTCAGTCAACTGGTACCATTCTGGAATTCTTACCTTCTAAACTAATGTGGTTGTATTAACCAATTTTTTTTATTCACCTGAACCAGCCATGTGCAAATCTACTAACAAAACTTAACAACATATAGACGATGAGACCAACAACATCATTCAATAGTAGGGGGGTGAATTACTTATTTAAGAAAGCAAAAACTTTAAATAGTTACCAAGAGAAAAGATTTAAACAACTAAAATCAAAGTATACTGCATGTTAAGATCATAATATGCCGCAACTAAGCAACTATTACTTTTTTTTTCTTAATACAACAATTTTAGTCTTAAATTTAAAACTAAAATAGGTTATGTATGTAATAAAAAAATGAAATTCAAATGGGATTCTCATTTTTCAACAAGGGGGTATTAACATATAGATTATAGATTAAACAACACAACTAGATTGCACCAATAATACTTGTTAGTATGTTAAAATGTCTACTAGGATTTCCCACTTTTTCATATAAGTGAAAACTGTTCGCTACATTGAGTAGTTATTTGTTCTTCTTTCTTTCATTTTTTTTTGCTCTTTCTTTCATTCTTTTTTGGCTGTTCACTGATCTTGATGTTGAATTTGAATCAATTTATAACCACACTGAAAATAGAGACCTACCTCTAGAATGCAAGATGAATAATTTGCAAGGCTAGATCCGAAGTCCGCCATTAAAGTAGCAGTACTGCTGTTCTTAGTCCTGCAGCAAATCTAAGGGAACCTGCATATAGCATTAAAATCAAAATTCTCCATCCAAAAAATCATACAAGATTATACAACAAAGAGCTTCAAACCAGAAAAACTCTCACCTTGTCAAACCCTCACCCAACATTTTGGTCAGAACTGCTACCTTGTATGAATTGAGGAGAGTGACCAGGAAGAATAAATTAGAATCTATATTTACACCACAAAATAATCTTTATTAAACATTTACGAGCAATCCTTATTAAACATTACAACTAATTATCATCAAACTCTAATTTATAAATTAACCCCAAGCCTTGGTTCTATCTAATATTTGGTCTTTAACCAAAACAGTCCATAGAGGACTTTTGACAAACACCATGTATGCACTGTTTTAAATCACCATTCTCATAGCCCTTTATTTATGTTATCAATCCATTGTATGCACTGTATATATGAATCATTACAGCAACTAATGGAATACGGATGAACAAAGTTGTTAGAAAAAATACCTTTGAAAAAATTGAGTGGTCTTTGGGTCTTCGAATTTAGGGTTTCTGCAATTGGGACAGAAGGATAAAATTTGAAGATACAAAGATGAAGTTTGGGGTAAAATTTTGGGATTAATGATAATCCCTTCACCCGTAGGAAACATTATCCACACCATCAAATCTCAATCTCGCTAATTGCGGCAAAATTTGGCGCTACTTTTTTATTTATCCCGCCTAAACTATGGCTAAGGAATAGAGGGGAAACCAAATTGGTAGAGAGCTAGCATCTATCTGGTTTAAACTTCAATGTTGGCTAAGAATTGAGGGAAAATTTTGATCTCTATTGCTTCCCTTTCGCGCACACACTCTACACGCTGAGAATTGAGGAAGCCCTCCCTAATTGCTAATTGTTATTTAACTGAATGTTAAATACAATACTAAAAAATAAAGTTTCTTTAAATTAATCTCCAAATGACTTTTTTAAATTAATATTATGTACTTAAAATAAAATTTAAAGTCTAAAGTGCTACTAAATTTAATCTCCAAATGACTTTTTTAAATTTAAATTATGTTATTTACTTTATAGTTTATTAAAATAAATAGTTGATAGTGTAAGTTACTTAAAAAGTGCTACTAAAAGTATATTTATTATTGTAAATTATTTAAGGTATTTATATTAACCATAATTAATTCTAAAAAATTATTTAAAACAAAACAGCAACCAATTTTATCTTTCATAAAATCCTCTGAACAATAATATATAACTATATTGCCACTATATTATGTGGATGTTTAATGGCTTTAACAATTATTTTTAAAAAAAACTCGGGTGTTTAGTTGAATGCAATTTGAACGATTCGAACAACATACTTGATTGTATAGATGATAGAAAATGAACTGAAAACAAAGATATAGAAAGCATATTTTGTGTACTTCAAGATTTTAAAGAATTTTTATAAGAATAAAATACGTTTACTCCATTGTGATCATCGTATTTTAAGCAATTAGCCATTGTACTTTAAAAAAAAATCAATTGGCCCACTGTGGTTTTTAAAAATGCTTAATCAAGTCATTCCGTCAAATTTTGCTCACAGACGTTAAGAAATTCCTACGTGTCAAGTAAGCCAACCAACTTCCTACCTTTACCCCATTGTGTTCGTCGAGTTGTAAGCATTGAGCCACTATACTATAAAAAAAATACAAATAATCAGACACACGTGGATATGGTATGCAAATGTTAAAAATGAGGTAGAAAATATTTATAATATGTATAATATTAATAAAAATTAATATTATAATATTTATAATATATATGTTTTATTTTAAAAATTAATATTATAATACTTTTATGTTTTAAAATACTTATAAAACTTTTAAAAAAAAAAATACTTTTATGTTTTATTTTCTTTCTTTTTATTTAACTAAATATTTATAATATGTATAATATTAATAAAATTAATATTATAATATTTATAATATGTATGTTTTATTTTAAAATAAAAATAGAAAAACTTTTATGTTTTAAATGCTTATAGAATTTTAAAAAATAAAATACTTTTATGTTTTAAACATGCATATTAAAAATAAAAATACTTTTATTTTTTAAAATTTTTATTTTTAAAAGTATTTTTATTTTATTTTTATACATAAAAATATTTTTTTATTTTAGGTAAAGAAAAAGAAAGAAAATAAAAAATAAAAGTATTTTTATTTTAAAAATTGTATAAGATTTTAAAACATAAAAGTATTTTTATTTTTAAAATAAAACATACATATTATAAATATTATAATATTAATTTTTATTAATATTATACATATTATAAATATTTTCTACCTCATTTGTAGCATTTGCATACCATATCCACGTGTCTGATTATTTTATTCCACGTCATTTCCTTGAATTTTTTTTTAAATGTCATGTAAGAAATAAAGAAACAGACATCCACTAAATTTGACGAAATGGCCCTATTAAGCATTTTTAAAAACCACAGTGGGCCAATTGCATTTTTTTAAAGTACAGGGGGTCGATGCTTTCAACTCAACGAACACAATGGGTAAAGGTGTTTTTCAAGTACTAGAATTTGGTTGACTAGCTTACCACGTAAGAAAATAACTTGTTTTGTTTTTTTTCCAAAAGCCACGTAGGAAAATTGGTCTAATTTCTTAACGTCCGTCCAAAAAATTTGACGGAATGGCCTAATTAAGCATTTTTAAAAACCACAATGGACCACAATAGGGAAAAGGTGTTTTTTCCCAATTTTTATATATAAATAAAAAATTCATGAATCTAATACAATATTATTATTTTTTGCTAAATTTAGACTGAATTAAAATAAAGAGAAAGTACAACCATGTGGGAAAACCCCAATCATGATATAACATAGAAATCATAGTATAGGCCCTACGATGTCACGACTATAAAAGACATACGCTTCTAAAGACCCGACATAAACAACTCAAATATTTGTCAGCCGACTGTAGCAGCCAAACACTCTACAACACTATACAAAGTCCAGCCCAACCAACAACAGCTCGCCCAAGACCGAAGCAACAAGCCAGCAGCACAGCAGCACAACAACAGAATTTAGTTGGAACACAGAGCAGACAACAAGCCCCATGGTAGCCAAACAGAAGCAAACCAGCAAAAACTCCCAAGCTGGTAAGGGTACCTGTTTCACCTGCTTTCAATCTGCAACTTCCAGTAACCTCGAAACTCAAACCTACAACACCTGCTATAGCAGAACATACATCAGACAACATACCAGCAGCAACACAGCTGCACAATCATCCTCAAGCTGCACAATAGGAAATAGCCCAACGCCAGCAAGACTAAAACCCAACAAATAGACTGATAGGCCATTAAAGCCAACTGCAAAATAGATCCACCTACTGCACCAGAATTACCAAAAAAGACTACAGAATTACCTGCATTTGCAGCTAAAGGAAAAGCATTCATATAACAGCTACTCCCATTTCTGGAAAGCCACATTAGTTTAGTCCAGTAAAGTTAGTTGTCAGAAATGCAAACAGACTCATGCAACCCATCCAGTATTAAAAATTGATCAACTTGAAATGAAAAAGCACAATACAAGATACAACTGCAAAAAGTAAGACTACTAGGAAATGCAAGCATAAATAATCACCAGAGTGCCATGAAGTAAAAACTTTCTAAAATAATTCTACAGCCAAACATGACATTACCTGCAAAATCGCTTCCTTCAGCTTTGAATGAAAACGGGACCCTGAATCTTTGACAATTTTAGGAGGCCATATCTGCACCAATAGAACAGACCAATTCCCATGAGGCAAAAGAAGATATAAGTCAATCCAGAATTACAATGCACAAGTACTTTATGTATTTGCGGATCAAGTTCCAAATTCCTTAATAAATGTTATTAAACTTTCCACTATTCCCAATTATCAAAAGAGAATATCCCCCCTTTTAACCCTTTGCTGAATAAAAGATGTTAAAAAAGATTTCAAAATTTCTTCGCTATGTATTAGTGAATTAGAATCCTCTGCATCGCCCAACTATTTCAGCCTTCCAGCACCTGTTAACTTGGCCAAATGTGAAAAATGGCCAAGCTGAAGTTATAATTGGTCGAGCAGAAGCAACTCGATAATTGAAGTGTACAGTCTGTAGACTCAACTTAGTTATTAGGACAAGTGAAACAGTTTACCGGTAAGTTTGTTCTGATGCCAAGAATGCCAACCCAAACAAAGTTCCACTCTTCTACCTCTTACATTTATACAAAGTTCCACTCTTCCAACTATCTTCTGCATGCTTTAATTTTCTAACGCACCCATTATGTTCAAACCAGATACAATTTACCTTTTAAATTTTTCACACACTAACCACTAACTTGAAAAGATAACAAAACAGAAAAATAGCATTCATTCAAGTTATCTAAAAACAGATATTTACCTATTTGAAACAATTTCTAATTCCACCATAACCCTTATCTTTCATCTGAACTCAAAACCAGCAGCAGCTGTACAACCCAGCAGCACCTGCTTAGCAGAACAGACACAGCCCCATCAGTCAAGCCACAGACCAGCAGCAGTACTGCAACAGAAAATGGGGCTCGCCTAAACCCGAACAGCTGCAACTGTAACACGCAGCAGGCACATAGAGAACCCAAATATCTACCCCAACCAGGCAACAGTACAGCAGAATTAGGAATAGATCGGCAACAGCAGGCACATAGAGAACCCAACAGAACTAAAGAGATCCCTATGGCAGTATCATAGCAAGAGCAGAAGCAGAAGCAGTAGCAGCCAACTGCATAAACCAGCTGAAGACCAGCAGCAGTATCAGCCAAAGACCTCCTAATCTAAAATTAAATATCATATACACATACATTTAGACAGGTACATCATATAACGATAAGCAATGACAGAACTACCCAAACTACATCAAAAAATCTACAAGAAAAAGTCAAAATCCCCTGAGCTGCATCTGCGCACTCGATATTCACCCTGAGCTGTCAACACCAAAAAAAAAATTCCTGCAAATAATGTGAGTTTTAGTAAGCATTAATACATCAAAGCAACTGAAAAAGTTTGAAGAATAGAATGAGTTTATTAGAGCACCTGTGTTCTGTTGAGTTAACTATTGTCATCATCAGTATCGTTTTCAGAATCACTATGTTGCTGAGAATCATCCTCAGTACTACAATAATCAACCAAAGTTTCATCTAACTCATCTTCTTCATCGACATCCTCTAAGTTCTCCTCAACAACTTCAGATAGTCTTGAAATTACCAACTCCTCAACATCTTCAGGATCCATATCCTCTCTATTCAATGATTATATTTCACCAAGACTAACTTCAAATGCGTCATCAACATCATTCTCTTGATATACTCCATCTTCCACAAAGGAAAAATCGTCAACATCCATTGCTTCTTCTTGCATCTCATCAACATCGTATATATGCCCGTGTTGAAATGGTTGCACTACTCGCCAATTACCTCCTAATTTAGGATCATTAATATAATAAACTTGTCATGCTTGATCAGCTAGTATATAAGAATCATTCTCATACCATTTTCCTGTAACTTTAATACTTACTATATTTCCATCCTTTTGTATCCCTGATTTTTTCCCCCAAGATCAAACCATTCACATTTGAATATAGTTACATGTCTATCTTTCACATAATACAATTGAATTATATCAGTTAATACCCCATAAAAATCTATGATATCTTCACCATGGTTCCCCTCTACTACAAATCCCACTATTTTGACTTTTACGACGACCATCACGTTCTTTAGTTAAAAACCTAACTCCATTCACGATGCATCCAGTGTACTTTCTTACACACCTATATGGTGCACATGCTAATGAATATAGAGATTCGTTTGCTTCTGATGGTTGATCATGATATATTTGAGTCATCTATAGAAAAGTAAGATTTTAAAAATCAACAACATGATAATAAGATATTTTACAATTGCAAACAACATTCAAAATCCAAAGTATCTTACATGATTTTTGAAGCATGCGGGAAATTGCTCTCTATGTTCTTGATCTACATTTTCACAACCAGCTAAGTGAAGATCCTCTTTATGCCTCCTGTAATAAATAATATCAATATGCATTTCAACAAATTTCAAATACTTAACATATTGTTTTTGTAAGTTTAAAATCTAATTATATACTCACTCAAAATATGGTTTAACCTCTTCACAATTTTGGAAGACAAACCATTGTGTCACATTGAACTCTTCCTCTAATAACTCAACATATTTAGTTGCTCCAAAATGGCGGCATTTTTGAGAGAAAATTGATAAACTATCATCAGTTACTATATCATAATTCTCTCATCTCGATTGAATCTAGTCTTAATTCCCCGCAAGTACATTGAGCAAAAAGTTAAACACTCTTTTGCAATGTAAGCTTCTGCATCTGAACCTTCTGGTTGAGCTTTATTGCGCACACTCTGCTTCAATTCACATAATGATCTACAAAACAAAATTAACAAAGACATCAATAACAACTTAGACAAAATAATTTATATAATGAATATGTGTTTTTTTTACCTTTCAATTGGATACATCCATCTAAATTGAACCGGTCCACCAATCAATGCCTCATTCGGTAAATGAATAGGCAAATGAACCATTATGTCAAAAAAAGCTGGAGGATATATTTTTTCAAGTTTACGTAAAATCAAGCAAATATCTTCCCTCATTTTCTCTAATTCAGATTTCTTCAACTTCTTACAACACAACCTTTGAAAAAAATGACCCAACTCTGCTAGTACGTCAGATACTTCATTGTTTAACGATCCTCGAATACCAACAGGAAGTAACCGTTGTAAAAGTATATGGCAATCATGACTTTTCAATCCAGATATCTTTTGATCACTCGAACTAACACAACGAGAGATATTAGAAGCATACCCATCAGGAAATTTAATAGATTTTAGAAACTCACAGAAATCCTGCCTTTCTTTCTTTTTCATGACATAACATGCAGCAGGTTTCACATATTTTCCATCACTCCTCTTAATTAAGTGCAACTCCTTGCGAATGTTCATGTCCTCCAAATCTAGCCTTGACTTGACTGTATCTTTTGTTTTCCCATCTACACTCATCAAGGTTCCCAATATACTCTCACAAATATTTTTTTCAATATGCATTACATCTAAATTGTGCCTTAACTTCAACTTACTCCAGTAAGGCAAATCAAAAAAATGCTAAATTTAGTCCAATTCAATTCCTCAGGCTTGCGCTTTCTCTTTCTATTACCATGCTTCCCTGGTGTCAAATCTTCTAGTCTCCCCAACTGCATTAACACATCTTCCCCAGTTAATTCTCTAGGTGCCTCGCTATCTTCTCTTTTACCATTGAACTTTCTGCTTCTTCTCCAAGCATGATCTTTTGGTAAATAGCGACGGTGTCCCATGTAACACACCTTGTTTCGCAACCCCTGAGAACATATTTGGTCATTACAAACTGGACAAGCCATGTCCTTTAGTACTCCATCCAGACAAATCACCATATGCAGGAAAATCGTTTATTGTCCATAAAACAGCAACATGCATTTGAATTTTTTTTTTATAAGAAACATCAAAGGTTTCTACCCCTTCAACCCATAATTTTTTTAACTCTTCAATTAACGGCTATAAGTAGACATCAATGTCCTTTCCTGGTGATTTCTTCCCTGGAATTAGTAAAGATAGCATAAAGAATGGTTGTTTCATGCAATCCCAAGAGGGAAGATTCAATGGAGCTATAATAACAGGCCACATGCTATAAGTGGTGCTTAAGTTTCCAAATGGATTAAAACCATCTGCAGCTAGAGCTAGTCTAACATTTCTAGGATCATTTGCAAACCAAGGAAACTTACTATCAAAGTCTTTCCAAGCTATTGAATTAGCCGGATGTCTCATATAATCATCATCAATTCGTTTTTCTTTATGCCACACCATCTTTTTAGATGTTTTTTGGGACATGAACAAGCGTTGAAGCCTAGGTATCAGTGGAAAATACCTTAAAATCTTTTGTGGTATCTTCTTCCCTATACCATCATTGACTTTCCATCGAGAAGTTCCACAAGTAGGGCAACTTTCCACGTTTCCATTCTCCTTCCAGAATAAAATACATTCGTACGTACAAGCATGGATACATTCATATCCCAATCCCAAATCTCACAACGATTTTTTAGCTTCGTAGTAAGAACTTGGAAGCGTCTCACCATCAGGAAGAGATAATTTCATCAGCCTCAACATCATATCTATAGTTTTATTACTCACCTTATTATACACTTTGAGGTGAAGTAATTGTATGATAAAAGAAATCCTTGAAATCTTCTTACATCCGAGAGGTATAATTCATCATGGGTGTCTCGAGATATCTTTGGAACACCACCAATATTGGTGTTATTGTCATCTGAGATATTTTGACATCGACTTGATAGTGTTGTTGACCAAGGTCAAATAACATGTCATTAACACCATCATCTTCTTCATCATCTTCTTCAAACAAATCATTATCAATCCTATCACCCTCATTGGTATGTGGATTCCTTAAATTATTCGAACTTGATGGTTCACCGTGATAAAACCATGTTGTGTACCCTGGATCTATCCCTCGCTCCAAAATATGATCTTTAACTATTTTTTGATCTTGAATTATTAAGTTCAAACAATCTATACATGGGCATCGAATGTCGCACTCTGTACCTACATGAGTTTTAACAAATTTCATAAAAGCGTTTACCCCATCAATATAAGCCTTAGACCATTTAATTGCACGCAACCAACTCTTGTCCATTTTATACCCCACAGAAGCTAGTTGATACAATAGAACGAAAACTATAGCAAAAAACTAATAATGCTAAAAAAGGGCGAAGATAGTAGCACTGTATTCTTGAACTTGCCTTGCTTGGTGATTGCAGATAAAGTTTGATTTTCAATCCTGACAACCGACGTTTCTCTTTCTGATGGTTTGCAGGCATAGCTTCCAAGGATTTGGATTTGTCAACTTCATTACTTTCTTCTTTGATCTGCACAAATGAATCTGACAGGGGAGAGAAAAATAACAACAATAATAAGATTTTTTGGCAATAAAAACTGCTATACATGAGCACTGATCAACACAACTATAACCTCAAAACTACAAAACAGAATAAAAGAACACAAGGACAAAACTTAGCACAGAGAAGTAGGCTGATAAATTTAATAAAGGGAAGAAAAAGAGGAAATATATAGGTAAAGATATAAGCATAAACAAATATCAAGCTTCTTTGTCCAAAATCAACTTCACTAGATAGTGGGTAAAACAATTCCAACCAATAGTGACGTTGCAGTGCGAATAGAAGGTAGCCATTTGGGAAAATTATATCTAAGAGTTCAGGTTATTACATAGACCACCCTCCACCTCCTCAAGTAACATGGACTCCAATAGTAAGGTGTTCAATTTCAAGCGAGGATTTTTATCTTCCTAGACATTCAGAATTCTTTAAGAGTTTGCAAAGTAATCAAAAAGGAGTAAAAACATACCAACCATGCTACCAATTATTATGAATGAATTACAAAAAGTGCTTCTTACTAAAAATCACAATCATATCTCGTAGTTTTAAATCATAGAAAACATAAAAAAATTACATATACCTCTTCAGTGCTTGATTATAATCTTTATAATCCCTCCTTAACTTTTAATTTCCTTAGTAACCTAGCAAAGCCGGAATTCAATTTGGGAAGGGAGAGATAGGTTTCGGCCGGTGGGAGGGACAGAGGCCGGGACTAGGGGGAGAGAAAAAGCGATGTGCGAGGATTCAATTTGGGACTAGGGGAGAGAAAGAGCGATGTGCAGCCGTGCAGGAGAGAAAGAACGAGGGGAGAGAAAGAGGGATGTGCGAGTCTTAGGCCATGTTTGGTTTTCGTCACTAAAACACTACTGCTTCATTTGATTTTAATTTAATTCCTTTTCTAATCTTTAAGTTTTATTACTCACATACTTTCTTAAAAAAAATTTGCCTCCAAATCAAATTGTGGCGATATTACGTACTTTGTCACTAAATATAACAATTTATAGCGAACCATTTTTGTCACTTATCCACTTGACTAATTAGTGACGCATAACTTATTATCTCAATCATATAAAATTGGTATTTATGACAATACAAATTGTCATAAATTATTATTTTTTTTAAATCTTTAAAACAATTTCCTCCAAAATTCTCTGTAAAAATTTTTGCCTCCAAATAAAATTGTGGCGATATTACGTACTTTGTCACTAAATATAAAAATTTACGACGAACCATTTTTGTCACTTATCCACTCATCTAATTAGTGACAAACTATGTTCTCGTCATATAAAATTGGTATTTATGACAATACAAATTGTCATAAATTATTAGTTTTCCGTCTTTAAAAAATTTCCCTCCAAAAATAATTTTGCCTCCAAATAAAATTGTGATGAATTTTTATTTGGCGTCACTAAATGTGAAAATTAGTGACGAAAGCACATTGTCACTAAATGTTACAAATAATTAATGACAAATTATTATGTTGTCATCGAAAGAAATATTTGGTGACAATAAATACTGTCATCAATTATTACAAAATGTCACTAAAAGATTTCTCTCCAAAATTTTGGTGCGAAATTCTACCTCCAAAATAACTTGTGACGAAATTTTCTTAATCGTCATCAAATGTGTAAATTAGTGACGATATAAATGATTAATAGTTACAAAAGTAAAAGTCGTCAGAAAAGCTAAAGTTTTAGTGACGATTATGAATTTCGTAATTATTAATTAACAAATTGCGACAAAATTTTGTGAGTGGCGGACAGTATTAGCGCTTGCACTCGATCAAGCGAGTTCTTCTTATTCTTTTTTTCTCCTTTACTCCACGGGTTCGCTTACTCCTTGTTTCATGCGTCATCGCCATGCTTTCTTTTCTTAATGCTGACTGCTTTGTTTTTTTTTCCCCAGATGCTTATCCTTATCCTTTCTTCTGCTGACTATTGGTTATATATATATATATATATATATATATATATATATATATACTTATCCTTTATGTTAACTGATGGTTATATATATATAATTATATATAAATATAATTATATATAAATATAATTATATAATTATTATAATAATATAATACTAAATAATTATAATAATAAATGTAATTATTATAATTATAATTATAAATTATAATAATAAATATAAACTATTATAAATATATAAATATTATTAATAATTACTATGACGCCCCCAAAATAGGTATACAACACCCATTCTGAGTCGCCAAATACATGGTACTGAAAGCAAACTACAACTTCAATAATACAATTGTCGTGCAAAATATGACAACACATACTGTGAGTTTAAATACAAATATTGTCTTCTAGACAATATCCACACTCAAATAAGTCCTCATTACAATTATTCAAACCCTATTTTACAAAAACAGTGAGGACTGCTAAAACATCTTTCTAGAACCATCACTCCATACCCCAACTAGATCCTGCTATGTTCTCACCTCCTAAGAAGAAAAATGGAACAAAAAGAAAAAGGGTGAGCTCAACTAGCCCAGTAAAGAATATTATGACTAAGATAATATACAACAAATTATCATTAGTTTTCAACAGGGAAAAATCTGATAAAATATAATAGACAACAAGTTTTAGCAGCGGAAACAGCAATCCATTAGAAGAGTCAAGTAGAGAATGAGTTCTACTATCTTCTAAGATTTAAAAGTCCATCATCAATATTTTATCCCTGTAACAATAATTATTATACATCTTTAATCAAATATTCATCTTTGCACTACAGGCCAAAGATATTCATTTGTATCACCAGTTGGTCATGTTCATCTCAACACCTGTTCATCTTTACACTACGGGCCAAAGATATTCATCAGTTAATCATTCATCTTTTGCACTCTGAAGCCAACGATATTCAATAATATCACCATTTAGGACTGAGGATGATGAAAAATATTTTAAAGAAAACGAATCCAGTGAGACAGAAGGACAAATATTAGGGATTCGTATCACAGTTTATCCAAGATCAATAATACTCCATAATAACCAATTTTGAAGCATAATTCAAAAATAAAGATCAAAACATGGATACAATCAAAGATAGTAACTATAATAGACATCTTGGACAAAAAGAAGAAAATTTTATTTTTTGGTGAATAGTGTCAGAGTATCGTGAATAAGGTCAGACACGTGAATAGTAACTCCCAAACACAAAAAGTTCCAAATTTGATAAAAACGTTCACCAATATTTTGGCATAATGATATTGAAGAAAATAATATCATTTAAGAAGAAAATAACATCCATTACCTCAAAATAACGGTACTTTTGATCGGAATATCGGATAGAAAGCCGAAGGAAACTTGTAAAATCTAACAAAGAACTCTCAAAGTATATAAATACTCACTAAAATACACTCGACAATATAGAGAGAAAGAAAACTTGTTTCTGGTGTGATTTTCAATTCTAACCTAAGCGTCTATTTATAGGAAAATGCTAGAACGCCATAGGAGACTAAAATAATAAAATATATTATTTATTTTCTTTCTTTGCGTCTGCAGCCATCCTAGACTAGCCTCCACAATTGAAAAATCAATTCAGCACATGTATTCAACAAAGGACACTAGTGGGGCCCACCTATTTTAATAAAAATTATTTTATTTTCTGAAACTTCAATAATTCATAGAAAATAGCCCGGTTATCAGAAAAATACAAATTTTATGTTCATTCTGCCTGAAATCGAATTCTCTACAACTTTGTAGCTTTGAGTTTTTCCAAATTCCAAACATAAAATATTGAAATCCATAAATGATGATTTTAATACTCTACACTCAAACAAAAATCTTGATAAAACACCTCAGCATTAATTTCTTCATTTTTATCCATATAAAAAATAAATATATCCATCATTTATATTCACATAAAATAAATATTTCCTCATCATATAAATCAATAATTAATTATTCATAAATAATATTACAAAATCACAATTATGACAACCAGACCGTTCCCAAGAAAGAGAGGGCTTTCCAATAAGAATTTTTCCTTACTGGCGCGCAATTAGGTGACCAAACCTCTCATTGACAGAACTTTCTAGACATTTCTAATAATGCTATCTAATAATATTATTCAAATAATATGAATTATTGATCTGATAATAGGAAATAATGTACAGTGATAATTATTGAAACAATAATAATATAAAATATCAACGCAGCAATTATTGAATCAATAAAATAAAATATTGAACAGTAATTACTGTAACAATTATTGAGTAGTGCCTTCTTACGTAAGAATAATAATTCAAAAATCACGTGCATCCACGCGTAGACATCGTATTTTAACCACCGTGTATTCCAACAAATTGTTAAGCGGTAATATTTTTCTGCTCTTTATATTTAGCTTTACTTCAGCATTTATACTTTATGACATCCAGAGACAAATGACATTTATGAATGATGTGAAGAATTTGTAAAAATGTTGGGTCATCCTTGAACTGACAAGCGAGTAGTTCAATTATCTTAAAATGTCTAAAACTACTAAATGAAATTTAAAATTTATGCCTCAATCCTCGTTGACGTGGTACTTAAATTGGTTTTCCTTTTTGCAGCCAGTGGCATCTACAATAAATACTCTGGCAGGGGCTTTATACAAGGTGTTTTGTGCTTCTCCCGATCAAGCAAGGAAAGAAATGCGTGAAGCATGTTTTGACTATTTGAGCCTTGGAGGTGTTTGTTCAACAGGACCCGTGGCTCTACTCTCTGGTCTTAACCCTCGGCCACTGAGCTTAGTTCTCCATTTCTTTGCAGTGGCTATATATGGAGTTGGTCGTATGTTATTACCATTTCCTTCACCTAAACGCTTGTGGGCTGGAGTTAGATTAATATCAGTAAGTAGTTGCACCCTTTTCAAAACATGGTATATAATTTGAGACCATTCTGAACCTTCTCTTCTATCATGCCTTACCGCCACACTCCTAATTTTCCTACTAGCCTTGTAGCCTGCTAATGTTTTTGGCTTACAGTATTTGATAATGCTTGAAATAGAGAAGTTAGGCTGGGTGTCAAAGGGACGCATCCTGGCATAATATAAAAATGGAAAAATATCATCTGCCTTGAATCCGAAGAGGCTATCATATGATTTTGTGCCTTATTCTTCTAATCATATATTATACTGTTTCAATTTTCCTTAACCTATTTAGCAATACCAGCCATTTTAGGCAAGTAACCCTTTTTTCCTTTATGTTGTAGTTATACAATCATGCTTCTAGTTGCAGCTACTTACAAATTTTCCTTTTAATATTGGATATGAATTATAATCCAATATTCTATACATTTCCACTAGTATTATCAGATGCTTAGAACTCTAAATATGGTTTCCTTTATATTACATTTTTGAAGAGGAAAAGGAATTAGGCGAAATGAATCTCTCTAACCTACCCTTTACTCTATTCAGGCTGCTTCAGGAATAATCTTTCCCATCATACAGGTAGAAGGTGTAAGGCAAATGTTTTTTCCTGCAACTGTACCAACATATTATTATCGAGCTCCTCCTGCAGATGACATCAAATTCTGAAGGACAAAAATCGAAGTAGCTTTTGGCTGCGTGAGGAACTTTATGTTGTCCAGTTTGAAAGAGTTGTTGTATGCATAGTAGGAGACAAAAGCAATTTATTTGATTATTGAGAGGTTTGGAGTTCAAATGTATGAATGACAAGTCTCTATTCAACTGTATAGAGTATATGGTCTTGATAAAAGTATGTGCATAAACTGTCTTCTAGCAATACGACGGTTTTCTTAGTTCTATCTTATTATCTGGTTATTTAAAAGTTTATTTTTTAAGAAAAAACCACGAGGTGTGCACTGCATGCTAGATAAAACTCTCCTCAATACATGATCAAATCTTGTATTAGAAATCATCACGATCATGGACTCCATTGATTTATACAGAATCTGTTACTTACTTTATGAAGATATCGTAAAATGTAGAAATAGAAGATCAATTGTTTCTCCTCCTCTTGACAAATCAGCCCTCCAATATCCTATGTCTATTGAGTTCATGGCATTACATAATTCGTGACAGTTACATACATTCCTATGTTCCTCAACTAACTTTCCAATTTATCAAATTCTATGTTGACAGGCAAAAATGTGATTTTTCTAACTTCAATTATGATAGTGTTTCCAGATTACATCAAGAATCACTTTCCCTATCATAAGAAGTCAAGAGATGGAAGTAATCTGTCTGTGCTGCTTCATTATGGCGGCTTTTCTTGATTATGTGAAAAGTGCATGCAAAACAAGAGGTATTTATGTGTATGCTGTTCTAAAGGTATGTTACTCTGCAGTCTGCATTTATAGCTGTCATTCATAGATCAAACTGATTGGAATATAATACTTATTCTACGCGTGCAGGATATATTGTGGTGCATTAAAAATTTAGATGACTAATATTTTTTTTATTCAAAATCATTAATCTATCCCTATGACTGAAAAATTAAATCTCTGAAATTTTTATGAAGGTGTTTTTTTGTGAAAATTTCGCCCTTGCTTTTGTCATTTCTGCTTGTATTCTACCACTAGAGTAGTAGCCTTGAAAATTAGATGTAATTGTTCATGTTATGAGTAAACTAATTTAGATGTGATCTACACATCCGTACAATTTCATGTGGTCTACTCAAACTGGTTGACTTCAGTTCTTGCATCAAAAACTGATCTCATTCCTATGTACTCCTAAGTTAGTCGCTCAAATCTGACGTATCTTGGCGCCACAACCACTGAAGCTAGAGTATTCACCCTGATGATCCATCTCATCATCGATCTCGTCCTACATGACAGATCAATACCAATTACCAAATGCATAAATTTTCTGGAGAAAAAAAATTAAAAGTAATATATTAATGAAAATAATATTAAGTGTTCTAGTACTTTTAGCAGCTCTTCAATGACATCCTCCATTGTTATAATGCCAACAACTTCCTCTTCTTTAGTGAAGCTTTGAAGCGGATCCTCATCAATATGCAGGATCTCAGAGTCAAAATTTTGTGAGCACCTCTTGCTCTTTGAGGTATCTCTGTGTGAAACATTTGCACTTCCGTTCTTCAACTTCCTGAGTGATCTCCTGCTCCTCCTCAAACCCATATTTTGTGGATGGCATTCACCACAAATGTTCAGTCTCACTTCTCTCACTGAATCAAATTTCTTATTAGGTGATCAGCTTAAGAGAAGATGAAAAAATAAGTACAAAAAAAAAACTAGGTATGATTTATGCAGTGTCCCATTTATTAAGTGAAGCATGCTCACCATTAGTTGAAAGTTTCACCATTTCGCTTCGATGTCTTAGAACAAGAGCTATGTGGCTGAGGTCTTTCTGAAACTCATTTAGTATGTCATACAAAGGCATCGACTCTGAAGTTCTAGTAAGTCCATGATCAAGCATTAATCCCATATCTCCCCGAATTCGTTCACTAAATTACAATAAAGTGGTACCCAACAAATGCAACAAAAAATAACAAACAGTTTATAGTACTCATCCAAACTCTTACTCTAGTTTAGGTTGTCATACTTTTGATCAGTTCGAATACTTGGGGTTGAAAATTAAGTAACTCGAAAGAACTTCTGTCCAATATTACCCCATCTTTAAATCATTAAATGTCGAGTGGAATAAGAAATAAGATTTTTATTTTGCTACATATGCAATGCAGTTGCTGCAAAAGAGAACTAGGTTATGGTTTTTCACCCTAGAGACTTTTTCTGAAAGAATCATCCTAGACTCTTTCCCACTTATTGTGTTTAGTAAGTAGCAGGTTTCTACGCTTTATAATATGATGGTAGACATTTTAAAGATAATTTATCATATGTTGTGTTGCTGCATTGACAATGAAATAGTTTTCTATTTCTAATTTGCTACATAAGTTACCTCGGAATCCGACGGATAGTGATGGTCTTTATTGGTTCCTCATCCGCAGGATTTATAGTCAATAAATTTTTCACCTGCAATTTATTTGCATGTAGAGTATCAAAGTGAAAAATGTAATCAGAGATCAGAAGCCATGAGTAAAAATAACATCCAGATATGGCTGGAAGACAAGAACCACTATAAGTCAAGAAACAAATACTCTATATATGTAGGATATGATAGATGGTACTTAGTAGGCCTACTGTACAGACAAATAGAAAGAAATGTAACGATAGATGTTTAGATCAACCAAGCGGCAAAGTACACATAAATGATGTTTGTGAAACTATATACAGGCATCCATTTAGATTCGTCATGGTAGAGGAACTACTAATTTGTAGGTCATAATCTATGGAAATTTTTGAACTTCTCTTCCCTCTCTGGGTTTCGCTTCTAAATAGTTTCTTTAAGGGTCTCATGTTTTGTGGTTATTTATCAGTATTTCATATTTTTTGGTTGTAGGAACAATTATGAAGACAAGTAGAAGAGACAGAACTGTACAACTCAGGAATTCAGAATAAGTTGGCAAACAATCCATAATTCCTATGATTGATTAAGGCAGCACTAGCCTAGGGACAGAAAGAGTCGAAAACAATTCCCGATAAGCTTGTCGACGTTCAAAACTTCTGAACTTTTGGTCATATTTAAAAAGTTGGATATTTTGTTTAGAATGTTATACTTGATAAATTATTGATGTTAAGTAGAATGGATGATACTTTGGATTCTAATTTTTCTATTTTGGTTAAATATGATGGAAAATGGAAATTTAGTTATTCTATTATTGGTGTTTTTTTATCATTACAATCATTTTGGTTAAATATTATTAGTGTATTCTTTTTTCTTATTTCTAGATCTATAATTTTATATTTAGTTTTTCATTTAGTCACAACAAATAATTGTCACTATTAATAACTCTTTCTGTGACGAGATGTATGGTCACCATAAGCATTCAATTAGTGACATTGAAAAATGTGTCCCATAAAGTAACTCTTTGGTGACAAATTATTTTGTAATATTATTTAAAATATGAAATGACAACGACATAATTGTCATATTAAATATATTATTTGGTGATGAATTATTCGTCGTCATTTATTTTCTTATTTTTGGTGACGATAAACACAATAACATATTTAAAGAATAATCATAAATATGACAATATTGTCGTCATTAAAATTAGATGATTTAAATATAGTAACATATTTTCGTCACTAAAACAATATCATTTAATGACGAAAAACGATTTTTGTCATTTAATGCACCAAGTTTTGATGACGAAACATAATATAGAGTGACGAAAGTTTTATTAAAATAGTGACATTATTAACGTCACTAAAAGTAATTAATTATAGTGACAATGATGTAGATCGTCACCATAAGTTAAAACATTTAGTGACGACAACAAATATTGTCAAATAAACCTAATACCACGCTTTCATACGGTGGCGGTCTCTGCGTGACGATTAACAATCGTCACCAAATGTTTTAGTGATTAAAAAAATTTTGAATTTTATTTTGTGACAAATTTAATTTTGTCAAAATTTTTTGTGTGATTTCTTTTTAGTTTCATAACATTAGTCTAAATTTGAATCGAATAGCGTAGACTCATATCAATAATTCAATTCAATCAAATTATTTAGGTGTAGCCAAACTCCGTTGGCAAATTAAAATTTTTGAAAATATTTTCGAGAATGATTTCATGATGTCGTACTGTATTAACTGTCCGTTTGCGGATGCCGTCATTGTATGACTTTGTCATAACACATCATACAATAGTGGAACAACGATTTTAGATCAAATTCACACTAAGTATTCCTGTATTTACAACTCCATCAAATTTTTATCATCTCTCGCACTAAAGTTACATGGTACATGAGTAATAAATAAAATAAATTTTGATATTTCAAATCATTTGCGTCTAGCTGAAATAAGTAGCATAGACTATACTTTAAACCGTTTCAAAAATGATTACGAGTATATATATATATTTTTTAAAAAGCACATAGTGCGTATTTAGCTTGATGTCAACATTTCGAAGTCTAGCATAACTAGGAGTTTCGAAAAACTTATGTCTCCACTAATAATCATTTGCTTAACAATCTATCTGTTCCTATAGTCTTTAATACTCCATTTACACACAACTATACCCAGTTCGTAAAACCACACTTATGAGTCCATAAATTACCACAATCATATGAGTTTAAGAACTTTCCTGAAGCATGCACCTTTTGGCGTCCATTCATTTGAGGGGTTCATAAACATTTCATATAACTATGAGTCAAGCATATCACATAAGTATGAGTTTTAAGAACACGTACTTAACCTTAAATCCTCTACCTATGACCTATCTATCTGGTATACACATGAGAAAGGAATCACCCTCTTAACATGCATATATCAAATAGCGCGACACAAAAATTTCAATGATTATCATTGCCAGAAACTAAGTGGTTTTTACACCATGTACAATTCGGCTCCCATACGAAGAATCATACAACTTAGCTGCCGACATGAATCATCAATTGAATCCCCACCTACCACTAACAGCCTTCTCAATACGAATTTCATTTAACTCGTATTCATAATCCTTTCCGAATGCATGCAATTCATAAGATAACCGACACTCAAAGAATCTTGTCTGTAAACTTTTCAATCATTCGCTTGATTCTTATCCCTGCTATCACTTTATCAGATCACGGGGTGATCTTATCGTATATATTACGATTCATTTCTATATCTTGATCGTTTTGTTTTACGATCTCCTCTCACTGTAATTTTAATCTTTTAGACTCTATCTATTCACCATTACTGTTCAACTTTATTATCAGAGTTAGGGAACTCTGTATCTTATAACTCGTCGAGATTCATCTTTGAATCTTACCGACCCAACTAACTCTATGTGCGTTAGTACTTATCCTAATCACTGCGGTTATTAGTCTCAGGTATTCCTACCTTAGGTTCATAACCTACAGCTTTGATACCAACTGTAACGTTCCTCGAATCCGAGGTCCCGAATCACCACGGATCCGGTTCGATCATTCTATACAACTATTACTATTTGCGGAAGATATAAACATAAGTTATTTATACAATACATTACACACTATTCCCCAAGGTCGAGTAACCTTAACTTAATACACATATATAATTATTTAACATATAACATTATTATCAAACTACACTATTACAAAACTAATCGCGTACATTAACTTAAAGCTGGAACTGTCTTTAACCTTTCCTTGTATCCGACGCATTCGCCTTAATCTACAATGTTTTATCATGATATAGCAAGGGTGAGCATAAGGATTGCCCAGCAAGTTTAAGTTCAATAATATAACGATATATCATGATTGAAAGAGTCTGAATAATAAGCTGGCTATAATTCAACAATATAATTGTGAACTAGCAGGAACAAATTTATGACTGAACAAGTATTATACATGAACAAATATATCTGAACCAACTGGTAATGAAGGTGATCAGCCTTTCATACCTGACTTATACATGCAATATGTACAGAGTACAATTCATGGCAACCAGCAATGATTAACCATAAGCTTATCCGAATGAAACAACTCTTAGTAGAGTTAAGTAAAAACAAACTTACCTGAACCGTTGATTACCTCTACGCAATTTATATCGCCTTATCCGAACACCTAATATTAGTAATATAGATCTCCAATATTAGAATAATAGCATCACAATATAATACTACTATATATATATATATATATATATATATATATATATATATATATATATATATATATATATACATAGAATACCCTAAACACATAACACATAATACATAACCTTATATCACTACAACACACATAAGATGGAGTATCGAGTCAAACTATTTCAAATCGACTTGAATTGATTAAAATTCTAACGTCCCGACGGTCTAGTCGGACTTTTATCGAGTCTGAGTTCTATTAAACTCTGACTTAACAATTAACAATTATCTTAAATAATGTTATTAACAGTTAAAATATTTATCGAAGTCTCGTAATAATTTTTAAATAATTATTACTATTTATCATGAATTTTCAATCATTAATAACGTATTTAAATGAATTAAATACCACGTAATTCTTTTATCATTAATATTTATTTATTATCAAATATTAATGAAATACATGTCATAATATTATAATATACTTATAATATATCAAAGTATTTTTAATACCTTAAAATCATATTTATATGATTTTTAAACACTTAAATCCATTATCCGATAATTGCTTTTAATATTAAAATATTAATATTTTCATGACAAAATATCAAAAGTTATATTTTATAATTTCAAATATTTTTATAACACTTAAATCATTTTTATATGATTTTTAAATAATTTATTCTATTTTTCCATAATTTATTTAATATATTTATTAAATAAATTAATTATCATTAATATTGATTAATTAGTGAAATTCATCACAAAATATTAAAAGTCACTTTGAAAATAACTTAAAATATTTTCTTTTACCATAATATTATTTTTCATGATTTTTCATGTATTTAAATCATTTTAAAATAATTTATTTAATATTATAATTAAATAAATTAAATATCATTTATATTCAAAAATATTAAATATTTATGAAATATACTCAAAATAATTAAAAACTATTTTTCAGACTTTAAAATAATTTTTTAGAATTTATTATGTATTTTTAATATTTAAAAACCATTTTTATCAATTTTTAAATAATTTCTGAAAAATCAGAAATTAAATTAAATAGAAACCGTCGCTAAAGGGCCCTATAGCGACAGAACCGTCGCTATAGGTGTTCCTTGAGGTGTTCTTGAGCCTGCCCAGAATTTGTTGTCTGTCTTCGAGGGGCATGGTTTGACCAGTCCTAAATCATAGATTGTTATGTATCTGGGTATGGTATTTGGTCCCATGTTATAGTATTGATGCAATACTACAATCTTAAACAAACATCATGGCCAAACAACAACATACCCGAGTGTTATTAGCCCTTAAAGATCTTGTCAGGAGCTGTTCTTCATTTCTGGGTTACCCAGAAATGAAGAACAGTTCGGATAGGCTACTTTCAATCTTCATAACGTTCACCCTGAGCTTGATTAGTGAGTTAGAAAGGTTAATACTTGTAGTAAACATGTAAGAGACAAATCCTATAACATAATATCAGTATATTATCAACAAAATCACTAGTTTCAGGTCGGTCAAACATTGTCATAGAAAACGGGCTTTGAAGAATCTGGGTTTTCCATATTGTTCTTCAGGCTGATCAGTCAACGTAGTTTGACCACTATTATTTTTGATCCTGATCATGATCTGATGGGTATAAGGGCTTTGATATGTAGATATCATGTCATAAAAGTAAGATCTAACACCAACATGGCTAACACACTTAACAGACGTAAGATCAAAGGCTTAAAAAAACTTGTCAGATCACCTGGAAAAATTCTGGGTTGCCCAGAACTGGCTTTCCGTGAACGGTCAACGGGGTTTGACCACATATAACTTCTAATCTACACATGATATGAACATGTTTCCAGTTCCAGATCATAGCCCTTACAACATACTACAAGTTTAAAACCTAAAACACAACAAATCAAAAACAGAGAAGGATTTACAGGCCCTGACATTAGCTTGTCAGGAAATATTTCCAACTTTTCCCAGATTTCAAAAATCATCAAATTCGAGCATTTTGATGTTATGGATCTGGGATTTAACAACCCAGATCACTAAAAGACACCTTATTACACATCTTTAACCAATCAATTACAACTTTTGACATCAAATTACATGATTTCAAAAATTAGGGTTTATACCATTTTGAAGCTTTAATCTTGGATTCTGATTCTTGATCCTGATTTGGGAAAGCTAAGATATGATATAAGGTGATAATATCACTCCCTTTCACTCTCAAAATTCGTAGGTTAGAGAGAGAGAGAGTTGCTAGCTTTTGAAAACTAAAGTAAGTCATTTCTTACTTTAATTTTAATCTATTGTGTATTATTGATGCAATGAATAAGCTGATCTAGATGGTTGTCAATTGAGATATAGAGCACATGCTAATGCTAGGGTTGGTGAACCACCCATACTAGGGTTAGATCTACACTTCATCTACTAAATAATTAAAAAAGGGCAAAATAGTCTTTTCTATTTTTAATTTAATGGCTTTCTAGTAAATGGCCAAACCCTTAGGGTTTAGGGTTTGGGTGGAAAATTTAGCGTTTAGGGTTTGAAACCCTTAGGGTTTACAAATTTAATTTTCTAAAATTTTTAATTTAGGTTTTAAAAATAGAAAATTAATATTTCTAAATTAAAATTAGGATTTACTAATTATATTAAAAATTTCTTAATCATAACTTAAATATTGCTAATTAGGATTAATAATTCCTAATTAAAATCGCTAATTAAGTAATTAGGGTCAAAATGGTCATTAGGGTTTTCAACCCACAAATTAGGGTTTCTAAATAGAAAAATAATTTTCCTAAATTAGAATTTAATTTCGTAATTAGATTAGGGTTTCCTAATTACTTAACTTGAAAATTAGGATTAGGGTTTCCTAATTAACATTACAATTATTAAATTAATATTTAGATTTTCCCCAATTTAAATTAGGGTTACAAATCCCGAAATTAGGGTTTTCTAAATTTGAAATTAGGGTTTGCTAATTAATTAAGCTTTACCCTAATTAATAACACTTAAGCAATATAATAATCATTTAAGTTCCCATATTAGGGTTTTAAATTCCCGAATTAGGGTTTCGGATTCCCGAAACTGAAATTAGGATTTCTAGAACCGATTTTTAGGGTTTCTTATAATTCACTAGGGTTTTATAACCGAACGTTAGCGTTCTTAATATATACCTGGGGTTTGTTACAGATATCGTTTATCTGGTCAACCATTGACCCTTAACCACATACTGTACACATATACACAGAACATATTCACATAAACACTTAATCCTGAATAATTCACTTAAATCCTTCACAGAATTTTGAAATCCTCAAAATTCTATCTTAAAAATATCAAACACATACACTAATTTTCTATCTAGGTTCTAATTTTAAACCTTAAATCAATTAATAAATTTTTTAAAATATTCAAAATTCTCGGGTTGTCACAACATTGCTGTGTAGAAATGTATGTATGAGATATTGAGATGGTGCGATGTGACATCAAGGTGGCAAGATGACGACTTTGCCCCTCACCGGGGTTATCTCTGGTTTGGGCTAATAAAGCAGACGTTGCTCAGGGTTATCTCTGAGATTGAACTACTGCAAGTGTTGAAGGTCCTCAATGTCATCTTTGAGGTGTGCCTGTCTTCCCGGTATTATCTCCGGATCTTGTACTGAGTGCCTTGGTGTGAGTTTCGAGGTTTAAGCTGATTGCATTCATTTGAAACAAGCATTTTCGGGGTTTTCTCCAGAACTGCAACTACACTCCTTGGGGTTATCTCCAAGGTTGGAACTGCTACTCCCAGTGTTATTTCTGGGACTGAGACTGAATATCTCAGGGTTATCTCCGAGGTGAATTGACCTTCTCCGGTGGAATTTCCGATATTTGAACTGTATGCCTCGAGGTTATCTCTGAGGTTGGAACTGATACTCCCGATGTGTGTTCCGGGGTTGAGACTGAACTTTCGGTAGTATGCAAACTGGATATGGGCTATCTTCCAGGGTTATCTCTGAAAGACGAATATGCCCTCTTGCAATGTCACTGTCAGGTGTGCAGAAAATTTCGAGTGTCTACAGATGCCCCTCTTTATCATATTCATGCAATGCAATGGCATGGATAGGATAAAGAATCCTAGACACTTGAAATGCAACAAGATAAACATGATGTCATGTGCAGCAACATGATGCAAATGTATGATGCATGTGGATTGTTGGATTGCTCTCCAACATGGTGGGATGATTGTCGGCTCCCTGTTGCTTCAGCCTGGGATTGGCAACAATGACAAGCTTGGACGTGTGATCCAAATCTTTTAGGATGTTGACATTGGGGCTATCACCAAAGTCCTTAATCCTTGATACAGACTTTATTCCGAAGATGTGCCTTTCGTGTACAAGAGATCTGTGGGGATAAAGCTTTTTCTGTTTGAGGATGTGTATAACATATTCCATCATCGATCCTCCCCGATGATGTTGATCTTTCCTGGTTTGTATCGCCAAGACATATCAATGTTCTGTTGGATTTACTGCAAATAGTATGTGTTGTTAGGGCTGCCTAACCTTCGCTGACAAGTACGTCACCGGATAAAACCTATGTTGGGCATACCGTCAAGGCTGCTTGATCTTCACTGACGTGTGAATCAACGGATAAACACACGTTGTAACCCCCGCTGGGGACCGGCTTGATTCTCGCTGACGTGTGCATCAACGAAAAATGCATGATACCCCCACCAGGGATATGTACTTCGACATATGAAAACGCGTGATACCCTCGCCGGGGATTTTTGTATTTGGACAGATGAAAACACGTGATGCCCCCGCCGGTGATTTGATTTAGAATGCGTGATGCCCCCGCCGGGAATCTGATTGAGAATTAGGGTTACGACCCTGAATTGGTGGCATTGGACCTGCGTAAGGTATTGCCGAGTGTGACTTGTAACATTTGAGATCATCGGCATGGTGTACCATGTGCTTCGGCGAATACCAATGAGGGATGTGTAGACCCACGCTTCAATTTGAGAAAACCAGGATTGTTAGCTATTATGTTCAATCGCGTAACGTTTTTATTCCCGATTTGGCCCTGAGGACAACTATGCTCGGCATTCTGGGGATTTCACCATACCAGAGGACCAGTGGCATTTGGCCAGAGTGGATGCATTCTTGATGTGCATAGTGGCGTATGTGTACATGCCACGATATATGGATGAGCTGGATATCGATGTTATCATGGCAGTGAGAGCTCTCAGGGAGGGTCATATTCACAGGCAGTTCGGTCATGTTGTACGTGTGATTTATGTCACACTTGAGACCGATTGGCACTTTCCACCGACACTGGTACTGCTTTACCCATGATATAGCTATGTCTTACTCCTTTCAGCCATCAGAGTGTACAGACGCTATGTCTTGGTCGGTATTCTTGGCGGAAATCAGTGATCCGTTTGGCATTCTATCGTGCATAGGGCTTAGCTCACCCTACAGCTTTATTACTCATGCTCCGGGTATGGGCTATCTCCCTCTAGCTAGTTTGAGGGGCATGACTACCTACCACCCACTGACCGTGATGTCACAGTTTGACCAGTTCAAGGACTTCCATCCTTTTGAGGGGGCGCTAGGTCAGCGTTTAGCTTCTCGCCATCTATCAGCAGAGGACCGATCTTGGATGTATGCATGTTGGGATCAGCGTGAGATAGCTGCTTTTTCTGTTAGCCATTCGGGCTGTTCGCCAGAGTATTCTGCGTGGATGGAGATAGAGACTTCATCGGCCGCGACAGTATCCACAGTGCCAAGTAGTGATTCAGATGATGGAGAGCCCATGGAGGACATTGATCCCCACATCGAGGAGGAGTCATTTACTGGGTTGCCAGCATCTCCTTTAGATTCTCCCAGTACTAGCACTGTCGTGATCCAGCATTCCGCAAAGTACTTTGAGAAGAGTCTTCATCTGATGACCTTCGAGAGAGATTAGGCTAGAGCCTTGATGTTGACAGCCCTTGATGGGAGAGACGCAGCTTTGTCAGAGAGAGACAAGGCATTAGCTCATAGAGATGTCGCTGTTGTTGTGCGGGATGAGGCTATATCAACAAGAGATGCCGTGACAGTCGAGAGGGATAGCGTCATATATGCCCGGGACGTAGCCGTTACAGATAGTACTACAGTGAGGTCCCTTACCATTGTCATGATTGCAGAGATGAGCACGTACATTAATGAGCATAGAGTCACCATGCAGATGGCTGTAGATCTGTTGGCTCGCGTGGATAACCTTGTACAGGAGACCACAACTTTACCTCTTTCTTCTAAGAGGGATGCCATGTTGGGCTTGATAGCTCACATATACATCGATTTGTAGATGGGCTTGTATTTTCCTGCACAGACTAGCTTAGCCATTTTGTCATGTACAATTTACATTATGTATATCAAACAACATTATATATATAGCAGGGAAATATATTTTTGATCACTTCCCTTTTAGATCTGCCTGGATACTTGCTCGATATTTTGCCTACTTCTTCAGGGCTTGTGATCTTGATGTATTCTGAATTCCTCCTTGATGGATGGACATTGATTTGTCTCTAGACAGTTCAGAATGGATCATTGATCTGTGTGTATCCCTACCATCTTTTTGGTGTCTTGGGACTGGTTTCTATATGGAAATGTGGAGAATAGTGCGTCTTTTCCTCTCTGAGATTGACTGCACCACAGATGGTCGTCAGTACTCCTATTTAGGAGGAGCCTAGTTAATTCCATCTCTTATAGATCGGTATTGCTCTTTGAGGCACAACCGTAGCTTAGATGGTCGCCGAATCTCCTATTTAGGAGGAGTTCAGATAATTCCATCCCTTTGGTCTGAAGCCGATGAAATGTAGTGGATTGAAGTTTGATCCTAGTACCAGATGACAAGTTTTTATATTTTGGTAGGGGGTGAGACCGAACAATAAATGGCTTCCTACGTACTTATATTGAAGAGGAGATCAGATCTGCGTAGTTCGAACTTGGTGTTAGAGGTTCAATGTTGTTTATGGCAGAAAGGTGTAGGATTGTTTTTGTTGATTTTGTTTTTGTAATGATAAGGGTGTAGAAATGTTTTTGTTGTTTTTGTGTTATTGCGACCGGGCCATATAAAATGGTTGCCTATGTACTCCCATGTATCAAGGAGATCAGGTCGACGTAGTTCGCCCCTCGGGATGATTTGTAGCCGACGAAAAGCTTGATCCCATGTGCAGGACAGATTGCGGGGAAAAAGAAAGTTTGATCCTAAGTTCAAGATAAACTACAGGTGTGAAAAAGTTTGATCCCATGTTTGGGACAAACTACAAGTGTGAAAGGTTCAATCCCTAGTGGGATAACCGAAGTTGTATGAATGGAGTGAAGCCAGGCTGCTGGATTGAAGAGTATGTTTCCTTGAGGGGCAAAGTGTGAAAAAGAGTTGTATGTAGTGAAGGGTTAAAGAACTGGAATGACTGGTGATCTGATGATCCAAAACCAGGATGTTTTCTTGATGGTAACTTTAGACATAGTATCGTTTCACGGCGTCCGAGTTGATGAGTTGCAGAAATTCATCGCCGTCCATTTCCTGCAATCTGAGAGCGCCTCCTGTCAATACCTCCTTGACAACAAACGGGCCTTCCCAGTTATGGGTGAATTTTCCTTTGGACTGATCTTGGTTGTTAATGATCTTCTTTAAAACCAAGTCATGTTGTTTAAACTGCCGTAGCCGGACTTTTCTGTTATAGGATCTGGTGATCCTTTGTTGGTATAACTGACCATGGAAGATAGCCGTGGTTCGCCTTTCGTCTATTAGAGATAATTGGTGATACCTGTCTTGTACCCATTGGTCTTCATCCAGCTGAGCGTCTATCAACACTCTGAGGGATTCCATTTCAACTTCTATGGGGAGCACTGCTTCCATCCTATAGGTTAATGTGTAGGGTGTTGCCCCAGTGGAAGTGCACATTGATGTTCTGTAGGCTAACAGAGTAAGAGGCAATAAGTCAGGCCATCTTTGTGATTGGTGGACATCTTTTGCATGGTCTTCTTGATGTTTTTGTTAGCCGCTTCAATAACACCATTCATCTTTGGACGGTAGATGACGGAGTTAAGGTGTTTGATGTGGAATTTACTGCATAACTCCTCCATCATTTTGTTGTTGAGGTTCTTAGCATTGTCTGATACAATTACCTCTGGTTGTCTATATCGACAAATGACATTATTTCTGATGAAAGCAATGATGACTTCTTTGGTAACCCTGGGGAAGGAGGCTATTTCTACCCACTTGGTGAAGTAGTCGATCATGGTGAAGATAAACCGATGCCCATTACTGGCTTTGGGCTCGACGGGCCCGATCACGTCCATTCCCCACATTGAGAAGGGCCAAGGTGAACTCATATTGTGGAGCTCCCTCAGAGGGGCATGGATAGCATTCCCATGAATTTGGCATTGATAACATCTCCTGACGTGGTCATCACAGTCAGTCTTGAGAGAGAGCCAATAATGCCCTGTTCTGAGGATTTTCTTAACAAGTAGGGGGCCGCTCATGTGTGGGCCACATACTCCACCATGGATCTCATCCATGAGCCTTTGAGCTTGGTCCTGGTCCAGACATCTGAGGATACCTAGTCCTGCACCTCTTTTGTAGAGTGCATCTCAGCTCAGGTAGAATTTTATAGCAAGTCGATGGATCCGTCTTTTCTCAGTCGAGCTTGCCTCAGCGGGTGTAGATCCATCTCGTAAGTACTCCTTGATGTACTGATACCAAGGATGCTAGATGGGAGGCAGCTCATCTGATACTTCTCCAATATAGTTCCCATAGGCTGGTGCCTTTTGATGGGCAAATGTGACGCTTGTCATGTGTTCCTTGTCAGGCATATGAATCAAGGAGGCCAAAGTTGCTAACACGTCTGCAAAGTCTTTCCTATTACGAGTAATGTGTAGAATGGAGATCTCGTTGAACTCCAAAGCCATTTGTAAAACTTGTCGATGGTAAGGCAGAAAATATAGCTCTTTGGTTTGATAGATTCCCGTAGATTGTTTGACTACCAACTCCAAATCCCCAAAGACAGTTAACCGCATGATGCCCATTGAACGAGAAATTTTTAGCCTCATGAGACAACCTTCATACTCAGCTGTGTTGTTAGTGTTGGCAAACTACAATTTGACGGCGACGGGATACTGCTCCCCTGTACCGAATACTAGAACTGCTCTAGCTCCAGAGCCTTCCAGATTAACAGCTCCATCGAAATACATTTTCCCTGTATGGCATGTATCGTACTGATGGTGTTGCTGAATTGGCATTACCCCTTCATCGGGGAAGTATGTTTCCAAGGGTTTGAAGTCCCCTGAAGGTGTGGCGGCCAGTTAATCCGCAATTCCTTGACCTTTGATAGACTTTTGTGTCACGTAGACAATGTCAAATTGTTGTATGATCAACTGCCATCTGGACAGCCGGTAATTTAATATGGGTTTATTGAACACGTACTTGAGAGGATCCACGCGAGATATGAGATGGGTTGTGTGACCACGGAAGTAATGTTGTAACCTCATGGAAGCCAATGCTAAAGCACAACAAGTCTTCTCAATCAGAGTGTACTTGTATTCACTGCTGCTGAATCTTTTGCTGAGGTAGTAGACAGCTCGCTCTTGGCCTCTATCGTCTTTCTGTCCCAGCATACAGCCCATGACATTGTCACTTATTGACAAGTACATGAACAGGGGAACATCATCCCTGGGTGGTACCAAAACGGGAGCTTTGACTAGCTGCTCTTTGATTGTAAGGAAGGCCTTCTGACACTCATCATTCCACTTTATGGAGGAGTTCTTCCTTAACAACTTGAAGATAGGCTCACAGGTTGCTGTGAGTTAAGAAATAAACCTACTAATGAAGTTGATTCTTCCCAAAAATCCCCGTATTTCCTTCTCTATCTGAGGAATGGGCATTTACGTGATGGCCTGGATTTTGGTGGGATCCAGCTCAATCCCTTTGTGGCTGACTAGGAATCCTAGCAACTTGCCTAATTTAATGCAAAAGGCTCACTTGGCTGGATTCAACTTCAAGTTGTACTTACGCAACCTGTTGAAGAGCTTTCTGAGATGGTCTAAGTGGTCTTCCTCCCTTCGGGACTTGACAATGTTGTCATCCATATAGATCTCTATCTCTATGTGCATTAAGTCATGGAAAAGAGCCATCATAGCTCGCTGATAGGTGGCTTCGGCATTGATGAGGCCGAATGACAACCGTCTATAGCAAAAGGTTTCCCAAGGCGTGATGAATGCAGTTTTCTCACGATCTTCCTCAGCAACCATAATTTGATGGTACCCCGCAAAGCAATCAGCAAAGGAGTACATACCGTATTGAGTAGTATTATCAATGAGAATGTGGATAAATGGTTTGGGAAAGCTATCATTAAGGCAAGCTTTGTTCAGATCCCGATAATCCACGCAAACTCGCATCTTTCCTCTAGGTTTAGGTACGGGAATGATGTTGGATATCCATTCAGGATATGTGGACACCATGATAATACCAGCTTGAAATTGTTTCACAATTTCTTCTTTCACCTTTAAACTCCACTCAAGTTTCAATCGCCTGAGCTTCTGCTTAACTGGCTTGAATCCCTCTTTAATGGGAAGGCGATGAAGAACAATGTCAGTGGACAAACCCACCATGTCTTCATGAGACCATGAATACACATCCTGAAATTGGGTTAGTAGCGTAACCATGTCATTCCTCTGGTTTGGAGTAAGGTCTGAACCAATCTGGATTAACTTAGGGCTTTCTAAGGTTCCGAGATTGAAAGAAGTGGTTTGATCAAGGTTGGGTTTAGGTTTGTCTTCGACCCATTCTTTGATCTCCCGAGGCACCTCAATATCCTCTTGTATTTCCATCAAGTTTGAGTCCAACTTTTCATCAAAGTTACAATCCTTGTGGAGAATAGGCATCTTATCAGCAAGAACATGCACATCTAAGTTCAGAGTCCTGAAACAAAATATGCTTTCACTTAGTATATATGAAATTATTTAATCATACAAAGTGTTAGCATGTATTGACAAAACAACTGCTAATACTGTACAAAAAAGTAAGTAGTTATGATATCTATAGGGCAGCAAGAGTTCCTGCTCGCTTTACCCTCGTCGACCAATGCAAGGAGTGTTGTTCCAATTGTCGAAGGCAAAGTTCTGGTGGACTGCAGTGATGGAGGGGCTGTCATCATCCTCCTTTTCCCGAATGATGACCATTATGTCTAAGCAATCATCGTCTAGGGTGTATCTGTTTGTATGTCCATCATGGACAATGATGTGTATGCCTGACATCATTCTGACGATATCTTGTTTAATTCTTAGTTCCTCTTCTTCCACTTTGGGATTTGGAACAAAGACTTCCTTCTCTTTTACCGATATCAGCTTGGGAAATAACATAGCCATTAAGTTGGCTGATACCTTTATCGGAGATTGTGCGAACTCAGGATCTACAGGTGGAGATAATCGTCGTGTTGTTGAAGATAAAGGAATCTGATGATGCTTATGAGGATTCTTATGACTGGAAATGGCAGACTAGACTAATCCGGCTGTCCCGGTTTGATTAGACACTTGAATTGGGTGCTTAACACCCTGATGATTTTTACCTAGCCCTCGTCCAGACTGATAACCCAATGACATCATTTCTTGAGTAGCCGACATTACTTCGGCAGAAATCTTGGGTGTGAAAGGTGGCGCCCTAATAGAGTGGTAGTGAGTGTTGCTCACCTCCAGGGCATGAAAACTGACCGGCTCAACTTCTGAATTAAAGCTGATGAGTGGTATGTCACCTTGTTTAGGACATTCTGGCTCAGTGTTAACTTTGACTAGGTTGTCATTAATGATGTATTTAAGTTGCTGATGAAGAGTGGAGGGGACGACCCTCGCCATATGAATCCACTGTCTTCCCAAGAGTAGGTTGTATCCTGAATCTATCTTGAGCACGTGAAAAGATACACAGAATGTGTGGGGACCAACCTCGATTGGCAGCTCAATCTCTACAACTGAATTCCGACGGGATCTATCAAAAGCTTTAATAATCGTATGGCTGCTTCGGATCCGTTTGAGATTGACACTCATCTTCAGCAAAGTAGCATAAAGACAGATATTCAGAGATGAACCTCCATCTATCAAAACTCCAGTTAGCATGTATCCAGAGGACAAAACCGCAATGTGCAACGACTTGCAATGACCGGTCCCTTCGGGCGGTATGTCATCATTAGTGAAAGATATCACATTGTTGTTAAAAATGTTAAAATTTTTCCACACCCACTGATTTCGGCAAGTAGGCTTCTTCCAAAACCTTTAGTAAGATCTTCCTGTGATCCTCAAAAGTTAAAACCAAGTCCAGTATTGAAATTTGATGTTGAGCTTCTCTTAAGCTTAAAACCACCTTGGCTTCATTATGACCCATAGTATGGAGGAACTTTTCAATTTTCTCCATGGGAACTTTCCCCTTTGATTTGATGGCAGGCTTCATCACCCGTTGGGGAAGATACAATGGATTTTCCTTCGACACTGCAGTAGTTGTATGAGAGGTGGATCCTTCAGCTTCTCCATAATTCCAAGGGACTTTTTATAAGCTGATAACAGGATATTGTGGTCGGAATGGTAAGTTGATTGGCTCTGGAGCAACCACTTTCAAAGGATTGTCAACTCCTTTGAGTTGAATTGCTTGTATTGGGAATGGTTTGACAGTCCCATCAGCCTCAGCGGATATAACTGCTACCATTCCCTTCCATTTAGTAGGACAGGTATTCTCACTCTCAAATAGCACAGTATCTTTGTTTGTTAGTTGCAGGACACCGCTGTCAATTAGATTCTGAATAAGGTAGCGGAGTGCCCAACATTCTTCCGTGTTGTGACCGTGAGAATGGGAGTGATACTGACATACTCCATCAGAATTAAACCGTCCTGAACGAGGATTAATTGGAGGCAGAAGGGAAGTGATCCTTCCTTCATTGATCAACATCTGAAGTATCTCCTCCATAGGTTGGCCAAGGTATGTAAATTCCCTTCTATTGGCAAAATCCCGACGGGCTCTGGCACTTGCTCTCTTCGTCACTTTGTCTTCCAATGTTTCGTTCTCTGAAGGTGACGAGGGAGTATTCATAACAAAAGGGATGAGACTAGCATGCTCCTGGCTAACTAATTGGCGTATAACTTGATGCTGATAAGTCACCAGTTCTGCCAATTGCTCAATCTATTTACACAGAGCTTTCATCTTTCGTTCCATTACAAACTAGAACTTTGCATAATCCTATTTGTCAACACCGTCTTTGATGGTCTGGGATGATTCACCGTTAAAATTGGAACTCTGTCCACTGCTCCAATTAATCATGTTGACCTCTTCATCTTTGTGTTGAGGAAGATGGTTGTCTTGTATGTGAGGTTGATCTAGTTTGGTGACCACGATCTCACCGTTATCTATTAAATCTTGGATCTTGTGTTTCAAGGCCTAACAATCTTGAGTATCATGTCCAGGTGCCCCGGCATGATAAGCACATTTCCGAGCATCATTGAAACCCCTCCCATTAGGGTTGGCTGGTGAAAAAAGATGCGTAATTTTCTTCGAAGTCGTCAGAAGAGTGAGAATGTTCTCGAGTGAGTCCCCTAAAGGTGTGAACACTCGAGGGCGTTTAACTTCTCCACCCTTTGGTAATGGAGGGTTTGAAGACTGTGCTTGAAAGGGAGTGTAATTTCTCCTCTGGATAGATATATTTTGATTGCCTTTTTGACCTTGTAGTATCAAGGAAACATCCTCCTCTTTCTTTTTATGGACCCTCTAGGGGTTTTTTCCAAAAGTTCTGGACTGGATGTGTTCAGCAACAGCTTTAAGGGCAGCTAGATCTTGAATCTTTCCTGGCTTCAAACCCATCTCAGCCATCTCCCCGTGTTTAATCATTTCAGAAAATGGTTTACCAATGCCAACTAAGACTCTTTCATAGAAATGAGCTTCTTGTATGTCTATAAAGGCCATAACCATTTCTGACTCTGTCATAGAGGGAATAACTTGAGCAGCAAGGCGCCTCCACCTTTGAGCATACTCTCTGAAAGACTCATTGGACTGTTTCTTGACCTTGGTAATCTGGTATCGGTCAGGAGCCATCTGAGACTGGAAGCTGTATTGGGTGAAGAAGGTGTGAGCTAGCTCATCCCAGATATGGATCTTTGAGTTGTCTAATATGGTATACCAAGAATGGGCTTCTCCAGTTAGACTCTTCTGGAACAGCTGCATTCTGAGCTTCTCGTCCTCTGCATAAGATCCAAGTTCTCCAATTAACACCTTCAAATGTGTGTAAGGATCTCCTAACCCGTCGTACTTTTCGAAGTCAGGAGTTTTGAACTTTTCTGGATAATTAACACTAGGGAATATACAAAGGTCAGTATATGAGATACTTTCGTGTGTTCCAATTCCTTTGATAGAACGAAGGGTTTCTTCCCTTTGAAGGACCTTTTTCCTGATGTCACCGGTGTCTAGGTCTCTTTTGAGATGGGTGTTTTCAAGGTTTTTGTCTGTGGTAATCAACTGAAATTCCGGATTTGTTTTATCCGAGACTTAGATTCCCCCCTGTGCAGAGGATTCTGTATGTGTGGGCATTTTTGAGCCTTGAGTAGACTAATGTAGTTCTTTAAGCAGAACATCCAAGTCTGTAATCTGTTTACTTAATCTGTCAAATTCTTAGCGAGAGACAGGATTATGATTAGCCTGGTCAGATGAAGACATGATTGGCTGTAGGCTCGTAGCCTTTTTGGACTTTAACCAGGTAGTAGGTCCGATTGTTTCCCTACGAAAAACTGACGTAGTTTAGTTTTTAGGGAATGTATAAATGTTTACATGCTAGGTGATGTATCCGTTTTAGGAATATTATCCTGCAAGACGGATGTTAGCTATTTGTAATACAGGATAACATGTTAATTTAAATATGTATGTATACATATTTTTTCCTATTTCTCATTACATGGAGATGAATATGGCATGAAATTACAAGTAATTGACTTTACGAGTAATTTGAAATGAGAAAGCATGACGAGACTTTCCTCCGCGTTTGGTTTTTTAGAGGTTGACCTATCTTAGGTTACTCTCGCAGCTTTTTGGCATGAAGGTTCCCAAATCATCGCAATCTACGAATTTGGGTGGTGCCTTTTCCGAGCCTCGTTGGAATTATTCTTCTTACGAGTCCAGTAATCAAACACCGACAGGATAGCCTCCTGGTGGAGGAACCACACAACATACATTCACATACAACGTGTCTCACCGTTTATGAAAATGATGACATGTGCGAAGCACTAATATCACAGATGGATATATTGAAGTACAATAAAAAAAATGCATTCGTACACATTCATCATAAATGTAAATGCAACATCCACACACAAGCATATAACAGTTTTGAAAAGATTGTAATAGCAGCTTAAGCCCTCTTACTGGAGTCCCCAGCAGAGTCGCCACCTGTCGACGTCGGGATATTTATTTGTCCCTTTCTGTTCTTGTTCTTTGGTGTTCTCATGTTAGGTGAGATTTGTTTGAAAAAACAAGTTGTGAAAAGGTCCGACATTTATATATCGACGATTTGACTGTGAGAGTCGCCAGTTGGTTTTTTATATGGTTGTACCAACACAACCGAGAAAAGGTTTGCACATTAACCTAATGATGTGATGCTGCTAAACGAGTTTGTGAAACCGAGATTTATTAGGGCCCGGGGGCTTGATTATGCGGAGGGAAGGTGTTAGGCACCCCCTAACTTTCTCGTTACCACGGTGACCGCCACTTTTCAAGAAACTATTATATGAATGTGTGTGTGTGTGTGGGTCAATGTGCTATTATTTAGAAGTAGTACGAGGCCTCATTCGCACCTATATACACAGGGTTTGAATTTGTATAAAAATTCAGTTTTAAACAAAATATGGCAGTGATGTTTTGTAAGAAAAAGGTTTGTCAAACCCTTGTGCTCAATAGTAATTGAGACCTTTTACACTTCCATTTTTATTAAGTGTTCGGCTTAATTGCTTTATTTTCGAGATGCGAAGCATCTTCGAGAAAATAATGTACAAAGCAGTGTCGAACTCCTCGTGGGCATGAAAACCATCTGAGGAAATCCAAACACCGTGAATAAATTTACAAGCTGCTTAGAGCTGAAAATGTCCATCATGGAAACCGAATCTAGATTCAGTAGACTGAATCTGTGATCACATGATTTCTAAGCTCACATGATGCCGCAATTGATATGAAAGCAGTAAGCAGTTGTATATATAAAAGTTGTAAATATATATATACAGACATGATCAGCCACCACGAAGCACCTCATGGGGGATCAGAAATGTAAATAAAGCTGTAAAAGCAATCAATCGCCACGAAGTAAACTCAAGGTGGGACGAAAAAGCAAATATATATATATATATATATATATATATATAACCGATAAACGCACTGGATGTAAAATCCAAGCTCATCGAACAAAGTTCGATAACAGTTGATATATATATATATATATATATATATTAAAGCAGTAAACGCTCCGGATGTAAAATCTAGGCTCATCGAACAAAGTTTGACACACAGTTCATATATATATATAAACTGAAATAAAACCACGGACTGAAGTCCGAGCATACACACGCAACATGACTCTCCACGTGAAGAATGGTGTGTGCAAAGATGAAGAGAAAGGCTTTAAAGTGTGTAAGAAGGCTTATAGTGGGCTGCTAAAGAAGACTTCTATAACTTTAAGTGGATGAACACTCGGCTCCCGCCAGTACAAATAGTAGCTATATGTGAGCTCACAAGTGTTTAAAATGAGAAAGCACTCAGTTTAGGGTGTGTACAGAGCAAATTTGACAGGGCTTCCTCGCCTTTTTCTCTTTCAAAATGGCCACCCTAAGCCCTCTATTTATAGAGGGGAGCCTTGAGTGTGCAGTAGATGTACTACTCATGGTTGCCGGGGTGCCCCAAGCTTCATGGTCTTGCCATCTCGAAATACATGCACGCATGCACTGTGATGTCCGCTCAAACTTTCAGAATTGTAATTCAGGCATCCAATTGAGGTGTATAAGACCTATTCCGGACCACCGTTGTTGAGAGTTAGGCAATGACATGGGATTAGAGGTTGTAAGAAGTCAGGAAGATGAGACCATGCCCTTTGGTCTTCAAGCTTCAAATTCTATCCATTTCCCTGCGTAATAGTCACTCGGGATAGGACTTCCTTGGTACTTGTGGGATATTGCTGTGTAGAAATATATGTATGAGATGTTAAGACGGTGCGATGTGGCGTCAAGGTGGCAAGATGATGACTTTGCCCCTCACCGAGGTTATCTCCGGTTTGGGCTGATAAAGAAGACATTGCTTAGGGTTATCTCTAAGATTGGATTTCTGCAAGTGTTGAAGGTCCTCATTGTCATCTCTGAGGTGTGCCTGTCTTCCCAGTGCTATCTCCGGGTCTTATACTGAGTGCCTCAGTGTGAGTTCCGAGGTTGAAGCTGATTGCATTCATTTGAAATAAGCATTTCTGGGGTTATCTCCGGAACTACAACTGCACTCCTTAGGGTTATCTCCAAGGTTGGAACTGCTACTCCCAGTTATTTCTAGGACTGAGACTGAATATCTCAGGGTTATCTCCGAGATTAATCGGCCTTCTAGGTGGAATTTCGGTATTTGAACCGCATGCCTCGGGGTTATCTCAGGAGGTTGAACTGATACTCCGGTGTGTGTTCCGGTTGAGACTGAACTTCAAAGAGTATCCTAATCGGATATGAGTCTTCCGTGGTTATCTCTCGAAAAGACGAATCGCCCTCCGTAATGTCGTTGACATGTGTGCGTAAAATTTCGAGTGTCTACAGATACTAGATAAAGCGCAAAATTCAAGGATATTCTACTAATTTTAGGAATTATAGAAGCAATACTTATTACAGTAAGTGTAGATTTAGGAATATGAAATGAAATAATATTACTTATATACTATAGATTATGGAAGAAAATAATATTTCTTACGGATATTGAACGAAAATAATATCCCTTACCTTAGGACACTACAAGAAAACCGGCTAATTCGGATGGACATTTCCGTCGAAATTAGTCTTATTCCGTCGGAATTAGGTTATTTACGAGGGAAATTTTGGTCGTAAATTCCGTCGTAAGTACACTCGTCGAAAATAAGTCTGTCGAATTGTACGTCGTAAATAAGTAACTTCGACGGAATTAAGTACGACGTAATTCTGTCGTACATAACCTTAGTTCGAGGGATTATTTTCGAGGGAAAACGTCTGTCGGGGATAATTCCAAATATGTTCGAGGGAATATTTATGACGGCCTATTTCAGTCGTACATAATGAGTGATAAATACGACGGAATTTTCGTCGTACATAACTTATTACCGACATAATTTTATTTATCAGTTAAATCAGAAAAACTTATTTTTGACTGAATGTTCGTCGAAATTACCTTATTCCGTTGAAAATAAGGTTTTTTTTAAGAAATGCTTTTTTAAAAATTTTTAGGGTCCAGTTGTTTAAACCCAATATTTTTGTACCTGCAACTTGTTTCAGCCCAATAACAGTACTATTTCCTCTCATTCAACATATATATTCACCGAATATATAAACTAAACTAACAATTACAAATAATCTACTAACTCGTCAACAATACAATAATCTACTAACCCATCAATAATTTCAAATATAATTAAATGTTCCAAAATGTATATACAATTTACAATACTTTCAGAGACTACACTAATAAGTACGAATGAATAACAAATGAGAAAAACTTGCACTGCATGTTTGCTACACTGTTTGCTACACTCAAAGTATCCTTATACTAGAAAGAAATACACACAATATTATATAAGAAGAATTCTCTGATTCTGGTGTGATTTTCATTTCTTAACTAAGTATCATATTTATAGGAGAATGGCAAGGCACTATTTGAATATAATCACGGGTGAACAGAAGAAAAAATTTCACGGGCGTTCTGTTAGGTTTTGTGAAGATCAAAGTAGCAATCAAATTACAAAATAGCGGAAGTTAAATAAAATCAGATTTTAAAAAATTTCACAAACCAATTACCCGGATCATCCTTTATGCATATTATTAATTAAAACGAAGAACGAGAAGTTATGGAATCATACCCTTGTAGATACGAGCTTCCACAGGTACGAGTTAAACTCCTACTTCTCCGTGATCTCCTTGGATCTCCAGGTAGATTCCTTCCTTTGATCAATGTTAGCCACCCAAGTGTATGACCTCTAGAGGTGATCCACCAAGGAAGAAGAATTTTTCAAGAAGAATGGTGTATTGGCTCAAAACCTAGTTTTTCATATCTTTATAGAAAAAGGGAAGTACTATCCAATAATTGGAATTACGTATATTTGATATCTGATATAAGACTCCTCTTATAAAGATATCAGGTAACCCTATTTAATTAAAATAAGGTATTATTTATTTAATTAAAATCCTTTAATTAATTGGGCTCCCTAATCTTATTAGGGATAATTAATTAAACTCATTTAACTAATTTTCTCTCCTAATCCTATTAGGAATAAATGAGAGTACTTATATTAAATTAATTCGTAAGCTCTTTTAGAAATTAAAATAATAATAATTGTAATAATATAAATAAGACTCCTCTTATTAATTTATATTTAATATTTTCCAAATATTAAATAATAAATATTAAGCTATTTAATTTATTCTATCACCATAGATTAAATTAAATATACTTAACATATTATTACGATTATGTCATTAACTTCTTAATAATTATTCTTCCTTTTATGGTGTGACCCTTTAGGTTCTCCATATTAAACCGGTTGTGAATAAATCAATTAAAACAATTCTAATCTTATTTAAATAAATAAAATAAACTATAAATGTATTTAAATAAATAATATTTATTCTACAATATGGATAAGTCTCCCTAGCGATCAATGAATTTCCAGATAATATAAATTTCAACATTAATCATAAAAGAATCTTTGAGTAAATAGTACCGTACAATTCTATCTTTCCACTATGCAATGTCCCAATTAAATATAAGACATGCAATTACTGTCAAGTCTTATTTTATTTAATTATATATATTTTGATTCCTAAATGCACAACTCCTAATGAATGCAAATTAGAAACTACTTTCTAATTTCATTCCACCTTGGTCAAGGATTCCTAGGTTGTCATTTATCGAATCACATAGGACATTTCTCTTCTTTTACTAGAAGTGGTAGATTCTTTATTGATCATTCATTATCTCTATATATAACTAATTACACCCAAGCATACCCTTTGATATACTCTAAGAGTCTTAAGGAATAAGTCAATGTGTAATTCATTATATATAAGATACTATGTTGATCTCAAGTCTAAGGATCATTTTTACTACTATCACTATAGGAATTCCTATTGACAGGCAAGTAAAACTCCATTAGGCATTCCTTAGCGAGTCACGTTCAGTAAACTTATTCTCTAATAAGCACCTACATACTTGCTTTAGTTACTCCACACAAATGATCATGAGATCAATCATCCTCATCCAATGAGCAAACAATGTACGTACCAATCTATCCATTGATTGGGAACATTTTAGTTTTAAGCTATCTAAGAATTTAGATCTCATCAGCATGATCTCATCATGATTCTAAAAGTATTGCTTAAAACTATGGGTTTATCACATATTATTAAAACAGCACCATGTAGATAATTAAATGCCTTTAATAAATAATTCTTTTATTAATAAATAAATAAGATTGATTATAAAGTATATGCTTTATCATCATACATGATTGGCTTATATGCATACTACTTTCAATCTCCCACTTGCACTAAAGCCAATCGCCGTGCTATCTCATACCAATCTTCTCTAAGTGACGATCGAATTATTGTTGAGTTAATACTTTAGTAAATGGATCTGCAATATTGTCTTGAGAGTCCACACGCTCTAGGGTGACGTCTCCTCTTTCAATGATCTCTCTGATCAAATGAAATCGTCGCAACACGTGTTTGGATTTCTAATGAGACCTGGGTTCCTTAGCCTGCACAACAGCTCCGGTGTTGACACAGAATAAAGGTACTGGTCCTGTAATGCTAGGAACCACACCAAGTTCGGTAATGAACTTCTTCATCCAAACAACTTCCTTTGCAGCTTCACTTGAAGCTATGTACTCTGCCTCTGTCATTGAATCAACAACTGTTTGCTGTTTAGAACTCTTCCAACTCACTACGCCACCATTTAAGGTAAACATATACACCGAAACGGATTTACTATCATCTTGGTCCGTTTGAAAACTTGAGTCTGTGAAGCCCTCTAGTTTCAATTCAGACCCACGGTAGACAAGAAATACATCCTTAGTTCTTCTTAAGTACTTTAGGATATTTTTCATTGCTTTTCAGTGCTCTTCTCCTGGATTTGACTGATATCTGCTTGTTACACTAAGCGCATGAGAGACATCCGGTCTAGAACATATCATACCGTACACGATAGATCCTATTGATGAAGCATAAGGAATCTTACTCATACGGTCTCTCTCCTCAGGTGTCTTTGGGGCCTATTTCTTGGAAAGATTTATTCCATGGCTCATCGGAATAATACCTCTTTTGAAATTTTCCATGCTAAACCTCTTTAGCATTGAGTCAATGTACGTTTCTTAGGAAAAGCCAGGCATCCTTTTAGATCTATCTCTATAGATCTTTATCCCCAAAATATAGGATGCTTCACCCAAATCCTTCATGGAGAAGTGTTTAGATAACCATATTTTAATTGATTGTAGCATAGGAATATCATTCCCTATCAGTAATATATCATCAACATATAATACAAGGAATGAAACAACGCTCCCACTAACCTTCTTGACACACATGGTTCATCCTTATTTTGATAAAATCAAACTCTTTGATTATCTCATCAAAACGGAAAGACCCCAAATTATATTAATAAAATTAAAATTTTCTCTATTTATTATTTTGAAATAGTTAAGGTCTGATTTGATTTGATTAATGTGGTTAGTTAGGGTAAAATAAGCAAATATTTTAAATAAAGCAAGTGGTTATAAAATATTCATTTTTATATGGGAGAATATTCAAATATTTTGGTCGTGGAATATTTTTATCTGAGAATATATTTGGTCGTGAAATATTCGTATTGTTGGGGAATATTTTAACGATGGCAGCAATTTTGTGGGCCCCATAACGAAAAAGTTTATTGGATGAAGAAAACGACAAGTATAAGTTGTTTATAAATAATCTACAGTAGTTGTTACCAATTAATCGTTGGAATACCTAATGGTTAAAACACAAGAATACGCATTGTTGCACAAAGAAGTTACACCAGATTGCACCAATTATTGATTCTTACGTAAGAAGGCACTACTCAATAATTGTTACAAAGAATTATTGCTCAAGATTTTATTTTATCGATTCAATAATTGCTACGCTGATATTTTATATTATCGTTGTTCAATAATTGTCACTACACAAGATTTTCCATTATCAAAGCAATAATTCATATTATCCTGAATAATATTATTAGATAACATTATTGGCAATGTCTAGAAAGTTTCGCTCAAAGGAGAGGTTTGGTCACCTAATCAAGCGCTACAAAAGAGAGAAATCCTTATCGAAAGCCCCCTCTTTCCGGGAACTACTCGTTGTCAAGATTGTGATTCTCGTAATATTATTTGTGAATAATTAATTATTGATTTATATGATGAGGAAAATATTCATTTTATGTGGATATAGATGGAGAAATTTTTAAAGTGACAATTGTTGAAAATCGATATTTTATCTTTTTCGATAAAATAATATTTTATTATATTATTATAATATAATAAATGATGATATTTTTACAATGAATGTGGGATATATGAGTATATGAGGAGAAAGAGTATTTTTGTTGCAAAAGTTGTTTAAAACATGTTAAACATGTCTCGTGGGCCCATTTCTCGATCGAAATTTAATTATAAACTGTAAAATCGCTTCTGCTTGTGGATTTTTGGCCAATTTTTGTTTGGAATTTGGAAAAATTTTCTTCTCAAAGTTGTAGATAATGAAATTTTCTATAAAAAGACATGTGGTTTGAATTTTTTGATAAAAGGGCTATTTATTATGAATTATTGAAGTTCAAGTTCAAATAATTGATTTTTGGAAGTTTTATTTATTTTTATTAATAAAAACATTTTTTTTACATTTTGAGAGCATCATTAACATGTGCTAGGGGTCAATTCAGTTGCTTAAAGGGTGTATAGAAATTTGAAATATATATATATATATATATATATATATATATATATTTATATTATATTCAATTTTTCGCTTTGGTGTTCTAAGCATTTTCCTATAAATAGGTGCTTAGGTTAGAATTGAAAATCACACCGTAAACTCAAGTTTTTTCTCTTTTCTCGATATATATCGAGCGTATTCTTGTGAGTATTTTAATACTTTGAGTGTTGCTATATATGGTGCAAGTTCAAGTCATAGCCTATATCCTAAGTGTTTCAACTGTAAGTAATCCTTTTTTACGAGGTAGTGGGATATTATTTTTTTAAAAATGATATTATTTCTTTCAATATCATTATGCCGTAAATATTGTGAGTATTTTTTTTATGAAATTTGAACTTTTTTTTATTCTGGGTTACTATTCACGGGTTAGATTATTCACGATTCAAGCTACTATTCATTAATATTCAAACTATTCACGTAAAAAATTAAATTTTTTCTTTTGTCCAAAATATCTATTATGGATACTAGCTTTGATTGTATCCATGTTTTGATCATTCTTGAATTTTACTCCACTATGATTATTTATGAGGTATTTTTGGACATGGAATAAACCGAAATACTTAATCCTTAATATTTATTTTTTGTTTCACCGGATTCGCTTTTCTTTAAAATATTTTTCATCATCCTTAGTCCTAAATGATGATATAATTGAATATCTTTGGCATGTAGTGCAAAGATGAATGATTTTTGATGAATATCTTTGGCCCGTAGCAAAAGATGAAATGTGTTTAGATGAACATGACTAATCGATGAATATCTTTTGGCCTCAGAGTGTAAAAAGATGAATATTTAATTCTAGATATATATTGATTGATGTTACAGGATAAAATATCGACGATGAACTTTTAAATTCATATATGTAAGATAGTAGTTTGCATTCTCTACTTAACTCTTCTAATGAATTATTATTTCGCCGCTAAGATTGATTTAAAACCTGTTGTCTATTGTATTCTATTAGATTTTTCCTCGTTGAAGACTAACGATAATTTGTTCTATGTTATCTTAGTCATAATATTCTTTTATCGGGCTAGTTGAGCTCACCCTTTTCCTTTTGTTCCATTTTTCTTCTCAGAGGCTAGAATGTAAATAGTAGTACTAGTCTGGGTATGGAATGAAGGTTCTAGAAAGTCGCTTTTAGTAGTCCTCACCATTTTTGTAAAATAATGTATCAATAATTGTAATGAGGACTTATTTGAGTGTGGATATTGTCTAGATGACAATATTTGTATTTAAACTCACATTTTTATGTTGTATTAATAAAGTTGTAGTCAGTATCTGCACCATGTATTTTGACGACTCGTAATGGGTGTTGATACCTATTTTGGGGGGCGCCACAGCTTGGTATCGTAGCTTAGGATATGATCTCTCCAAGTGAGATCGGGAATAGAACTAGAGGGAGAGACGAGTAAATCCTTCGCTAGTGTGTCCTACCTAAGCTTATTTGTTGGCTCTGGTCATAATATAGGATATTATGTGATATGTTAATTTGTTAAATTAACCCTTGTTTTATGGCAGTATTTGAGAATGTCGATTGAGAATGTTAACAATGGAGTAAATGAGACCGTGGAGACACCTGTGCTCACCAACGAGGAGAACGTGCAACAGGCTGGCAATGTTCCTCCTGTGAACAACACCACCGAAAGCGTATGATGAACGATGGGATGTTTAGAAGCTTTATAGCTCATGCAAAATCGACGAGGAGACTCGTGTTCAAAATACACAGAGGAAATGATAGTAATTCACCGCTTGTCACAAACCAAGTAGTTCAAAGAGTTGGGACCACCGTAATTTATTGGAAAGCCGGATCCGATCAAGGCAGTAGACGGGTTAAACAAATTACCAAGATATTCGATGTCTTGGGATGCACGGAGGAATGTAGGTTCCATTCGCCACCTTTATGTTCCGTGGTGAGGCGCATCATCGGTGGGAGTCTCTGTGAAGCGCACTCCATCCAACCGCCGCACTCAAAGATGTCTTGGGAGACATTTCAGAATCGCTCAATGACAAGTACTTTCCGAAAGTATTCGCTATATGAAGGAGGTAGAGTTTATTAGATCGAGCATAATAACATGATTTGTCCCAAAGACGAGGCTTAAGTTTGCAGAGTTGTCTGTGTTTGCACCTCATTTGGTGGAGAATGAGGAACGATGACGCGGATGTTTCGAGAGGTTTGAAACCCTAGATACGCCAATATCTCATTTCTCATAAATTTTTCTCTCTATTCGAGATGTTGTCAATGTGGCTCAATTATTAGAGCGAGATAACGAGTAGTACGGCCAACCGAGGGACCACAACCAGATCATACCTAAAGGATGACAAAATAGCCATCGTAACAACGATAACCAAATGAGAAAGAAAAATACGGACAAGAGCAAGAACCACTCGGTGGTAATCGTGGCCATGAAAATAGAAGAAGCGAAGTTGGGGGAGATTTTAAAAAGAGGAGATTCAACAATGACACATGTGAAGACGCCAAGACCAAAGAAGAATCGGTTTTAAGGGAGGAGAACGACCACCCATCAGATGCTATAAATGTGGAAAAGAGGGATATATCACCCCAAACTATCCACAACAGCTCAAAGTATGCTATAATTGTGGAAAGGAAGGACATATCGCTTCGAGATTGTATCAGAGAGAAACCAAGTCCAAAGGGGATGGTGACTCAAAAGGTCGTCCCGTAAAAGTCAAAGTCAACGATTCCTAGAAGAAGAGCATTTGTCGTGGATCGGGTCAACATGCGAGGAACCCAAACGAGGTGATCACGGTAAGTTAATCATAAATTCATGCCAAGTTTATACCTTACTAGATACCCGCATATACCCATTCATTTATTTCTCCCGCTTGTGCTCAACGCTTAAACTTGACCGAGAAATTAGACTTTGATTTATCGTGGAGACTCGTTAGAGAAACTTTCATCACATCCATCGCTTATAAATCTTGTTTGATCCAAGTTGGCACCATCACATTACCCGTTGACCTTATCTCTTTAAAGATACTTGCTTTTGATGTGATTTTAGGGATTGATGACGTTAACTACTCATCATGCCAAAATTGATTATTTTCGTAAGGTTGTTAGTTTTCATATTCCTAACCAACCTGTCAGCGAATTCAAGCAACTAAGCCATTAAAATCAATCATCGTTATATCAAGCCATAAAGCCATTCGCTTATTAAAAACTGGATGTCAAGCTTTCTTAGCCCATGTTATGGATTTGAATAAAGACACGCCATATTTGAATAATATTCCGTTGTTATCGACTTTCCCGACGATTTCAAGAACTTCCTGGCCTACCCCCTAACGTGAAGTTGAATTTTATTGATCTTGAACCCGTACAAAGCCCATTTCTAAAACCCCATATCGAATGGCTCCTATTGAACTTTCAGAGTTAAAGGTCCAACTACAGAGAGTTATTGGACATCGGTTTTATTCGCCCTAGTACATCTCCTTGGGGTGCTCCTGCTATTTTATTTGTAAAGAAGAAAGATGGGAGTATGCGATTTTGTATCGACATCGAATTAAACCATGTCACTATCAAGAATAGGTATCCGCTACCTTGTATTGATGACCGTTTGACCAGCTTGCAAGGAGCACAATTTTTTCAAAGATCGATCTTTCGCTCGATATCATCACCAAGGTTAAAATCGAGGATATTTTCAAGACCGCCTTCGTAACTCCCCAGACGGCATTATGAATTCCTAGTCATGTCTTTTGATCGACTAATGCTCCGCGGCTTTCATGGATATGATGAACCGAGTATTCAAGGATTATTTGATCGGTTTGTTGTTGTCTTTATTGATGACATCCTCATATATTCCAAAAGCCGTGGAAGATCATGAGCACCATTTGAAGTCGGTACTCCAAAGGTCGTGGAAAACAAGCTATATGCTAAGTTGAAGAAATGCGAAGTTCGCTTGAGGAAGTAGCATTCCTAGGGCACGTGGTGTCAAAACATGGAGTATCCGTTGACCCGCCAAGATTGAAGCAATACAAAGTTGGGAGCAACCAAAGACGGTGATCAAGCAACGTAGCTTTTTCGGGCTTAGCCGGTTATTATCTGAGATTCGTGGAAGGGTTTTCTTGAATCGCTACCCCATTAACTCACCGACTCAGAAAGATATCAAATTCAGATGGAGTAAGGAATGCGAGAAGAGTTTCCAAGAGCTTAAGAGGAGACTCATTTTCGCACCTGCTTTTGACCATACCATCCGGTTCGGATGGATTTGTTATCTACAAATGATGCTTCGTGCAAAGGGCTAGGATGTGTTCTCATGCAAACGGGAAAGTTATAGCCTATGCCTCATGACAACTTAAAGAATATGAGAGGAATTATCCTACTCATGATCTAGAGAGGCAGCAAGCAGCTTTTCTCGCTTAAAGATCCGGAGGCACTATCTATATGGGGAGAAAGTGGAGATATATTCGCACCATAAAAGCCTCAAATATTTCTTCACTCAAAAAGAACTCAACATGCCAAGAACGACGCTGGCTCGAGTATTGAAAGAGATTACCACCACACTATTCAAATACCATCCCGAAAAGCAAACGGTAGCCGACGCGTTGAGTAGAAGATCATATGCGTGAACGAAAAGTGATGATGTCAAGTATATGATGAGTAACCAACTTTAATCGATAAAGTTAAAGTTGCTTTCAAGCCACGTAATCTTGAAGTCGATGCGTATGAAGAAGAAAGTGCAAGAAGGTGCTATTCCGTAAGCAAGAATCGATGAAGAAGGAATACTTGAGTCCACCTGCACTTTTGTGTTCCTAACGATTCTCGATTTGAAGTACAAGATCATGATGGAGGCACACAATACACCATTTGCAATCCATCTCGAAGTACCAAAATGTATCGTGATCTTCGACATACATTTTGGTGGAACAATATGAAGAGAGAGATTGCAAAGTTTATCTCGAGGTGTTTAACTTGTCAACGGTAAAGGCGAGCATCAAGTGCCAAAGGGTCCATTACAACCACTTGAGATTCTCAAATGGAAGTGGGAACACATTACCATGGATTTCATTCGGGTCTTCCCACGGTTTTCAAGGCATAAATGCTATTTGGGTTATTGTTGATAGATTAACCAAGTCTCGCTTCATTTCTTGCCGACACGGAGACTTATTCCCTTGAACGCCTTGCTAGTATGTACGTGAATGAGATTGTGAGGTTGCATGGCATGCCAAGATCCATAGTTTCGGATCGTGACCCAAGATTCACTTCAAGATTTTGGGTTAGCTTGCAAAAAGCTATGGGCACGGATTTACTTATTTGGCTTTAAGATACCATCCTCAAACGGACGGGCAATCGAGAGGACTATTCAAACTCTTGAAGATCTATTAAGACTTTGTGTCCTCGATTTCAAAGGAGTTGGGATAAGTACCTACCATGGTGGAATTCTCCTACAACAACAAAGCTTATCGTGCAAGTATAGGTGTGGCTCCATTTGAAGCATTGTATGGACGAAAGTGTCGCTCTCCAAGATGTTGGGATGAGGTGGGAGAAGCAACATTGTTGGGACCAGAGTTGGTACGAATGACTACAGAGAAGATCCAAACGATTCGACAACGATATAAACAAACGACACAGATCGATAAAAGAGTTATGCGGATCTTCATCGAAAGGACGTGGAATTTGACATCGGGGATCATGTATTGTTGTGTGTGGCTCCATGGAAAGGAGTTACAAGATTTGGGAAGAGAGGAAAGCTCAATCCACGATTTATGGTCCATTTTGATTCTTGACCGAGTAGGAAATGTGGCCTATAGACTCGCAATTACCTCCAAGTATGTCTCGTGTTCATAATGTTTTTCATATATCTGCGTGCTACGTAAATATGTGAAAGACCCAAACCACATTATTTGAGTTAGAACCGGACGAGATAAGTCAAGACTTAACGCATTTAAGAGGTACCGTCAAGATCTTGGATAGAAGGAGCATGTCCTACGACGAAGGTCATACCACAAGTTAAAGTTTTGTGGAGAAACCATGCTATCGAGGAAATGACGGGAGTTGGAAACGGAAATGAAAGCGAGGTATCCTCATCTTTTCAAACACTGTGCACGTATGTCAATTTCGAGGATGAAATTTCATAAGGAGGGAGGTTGTAAGACCCCAACTTATTATAAATAAAATTAAATTCCTCTATTTATTATTTTGAAATAGTAAGGGTTGATTTGATTAATGTGGTTAGTTATGGGTAAAATGCGCAAATATTTTAAATAAGCAAGTGGTTATAAAATATTCATTTTTATCTGAGAATATTCGTTTGGTCGTGGAATATTCTTACCGCTTTGGGAATATTCATACGACTCTGCGCAAATTTTGTGTGGGCCCCATAACGGAAAAGATTGGATGAAGAAAACGACAAGTATAAGTTGTTTATAAATAACTACGTAGTTGTTACCAAGCTAATATCGTTGAATACCCTATGGTTAAAACACAAGAATACGCGCATTGTCGCACAAAGAAGAATACCAGATTGCACCAATTATTGATTCTTACGTAAGAAGGCACTACTCAATAATTGTTAAAGAATTTCGCTCAAGATTTTATTTTATTGATTCAATAATTGCTACGTTGATATTTTATATTATCGTTGTTCAATAATTGTCACTACACAAGATTTTCCATTATCAAAGCAATAATTCATATTATCCTAATAATATTATTAGATAACATTATTGGCAATGTCTAGAAAGTTCTCGCTTCTAAGGAGAGGTTTGGTCACCTAATTGCGCCGCCAAGAAGGAGAAATCCTTATCGAAAGCCCCTCTTTCCTCGGGAACCGCCCGGTTCACAAGATTGTGATTCGTAATATTATTTGTGAATAATTAATTATTGATTTATATGATGAGGAAAATATTCATTTTATGTGGATATAGATGGAGAAAATTTTTAAAGTGACAATTGTTGAAAATCGATATTTTATCTTTTCTGATAAAATAATATTTTATTATATTATTATAATATAATAATGATGATATTTTTACAATGAATGTGGGATATATGAGTATATGAGGAGAAAGAGTATTTTTGTTGCAAAAGTTGTTTAAAACATGTTAAACATGTCTGTGGGCCCATTTTTGATCAAATTTAATTATAAATTGTAAAATCGTCTCGCTTGTGGATTTTTGGCCAATTTCTATTTGGAATTTGGAAACATTTTCTTCTGTAAAGTTGTAGATAATGAAATTTCCTATGAAAAAGACATGTGGTTCAAATTTTTCTGATAAAAGGGCTATTTATTATGAATTATTGAAGTTCTGAAGTTTCAAATAATTGATTTTTGGAAGTTTTATTTATTTTTATTAATAAAAACGTTTTTTACATTTTGAGAGCATCATTAACATGTGCTAGGGGATGAATTCAGTTGCCAAAGGTGTACGTAGGAAATTTGTATATATATATTTATATTATATTCAATTTTTTCGCTTTGGTGTTCTAAGCATTTTCCTATAAATAGGTGCTTAGGTTAGAATTGAAAATCACACCGTAAACTCAAGTTTTTTCTCTTTTCTCTCGATATATCGAGCGTATTCTTGTGAGTATTTTAATACTTTGAGTGTTGCTATACTTGCAAGTTCAAGTCATAGCCTATATCCCTGTTTCAACTAGAAGTACTGCCTTTTACGAGGTAAGGGATATTATTTTTTAAAAATGATATTATTTTTTCAATATCATTATGCCCAAATATTGTGAGAACTTTTTTCTTTTGAAACTTTACTTTTTAGTGTTACTATTCACGGGGTTACTATTCACGATACGATATTCACTTAATATTACACTATTCACGTAAAAATTAAATTTTTTTTTTTGTCCAAAATATCTATTATGGATACTAGCTTTGATTGTATCCATGTTTTGATCATTCTTGAATTTTACTCCACTATGATTATTTATGAGGTATTTTGGACATGGAATAGTTGAAATACTTAATCCTTAATATTTATTTTTTGTTTCATCGATTCGTTTTTTTTTTAAAATATTTTTCATCATCCTCACCCTAAATGATGATATAATGAATATCTTTGGCATGTAGTGCAAAGATGAATGATTTTTTCGATGAATATCTTTGGCCCGTAGTGCAAAGATGAATGTGTGTTTAGATGAATATGACTAATCGATGAATATCTTCGCCTCAGAGTGCAAAAGATGAATATTTAATTCCGTATATATATTGATTGATGTTACAGGATAAAATATCGACGATGAACTTTTAAATTCATATATGTAAGATAGTAGTTTGTATTCTCTACTTAACTCTTCTAATGAATTATTATTTCATTGCCAAGATTGATTTAAAACTGGTTGTCTATTGTATTCTATTAGATTTTTTTCTGTTGAAGACTAACGATAATTTGTTCTATGTTATCTTAGTCATAATATTCTTTATCGGGCTAGTTGAGCTCACCCTTTTCCTTTTGTTCCATTTTTCTTCTCGTGAGGCTAGAATGTAATAGTAGTACTAGTCGGGGTATGGAATGAAGGTTCTAGAAAGTCATTTTTAGTAGTCCTCACCATTTTTGTAAAATAATGTATCAATAATTGTAATGAGGACTTATTTGAGTGTGGATATTGTCTAGATGACAATATTTGTATTTAAACTCACAGCTTTTTATGTTGTATTAATAAAGTTGTAGTTGTATCTATACCATGTATTTTGACGACTCGTAATGGGTGTGGGGGTATACCTATTTTTTCCTCCAATCGCCCCTTCAAGGATAAATTCTTTTTCCAAAAAGGCAGCATGTTTGGCAACAAACACCTTTTGTTCAATAGGATTTTAGAAATAGTATCCTAAACTTTCTTTAGGATATCCCATAAACGTACACTTATCAGATCTTGTTCCAAGCTAATCATTCTGAAACCTTTTCACATAAGTTGAACATCCCCAAATCTTAACATGCTTAAGACTAGGTTTCCTCCATGTCCACATCTTATATGGAGTCTTCGGGACGGATTTCGAGGGAACCTTATTTAGTAGATATGTAGCTTCTTCTAGGGAATATCCCCAGAATGACACCGGAAGATTGGTAAAACTCATCATGGAATGAACCATGTACAATAGTGTTTGATTTCTCCTTTCATATACACCATTCAGCTGTGGCGTCCCTGGTGGAGTCCATTGAGAGATTATACCATTTTCTTTGAGACAATTGAGAAACTCACTGGTTAAGTATTCACCTCCTCGATCTGATCAAAGAATCTTAATACTTTTGTCAGTTTGTTTCTCTACATCACTTCTGAACTCTTTGAGCTTTTCAAATGATTCAGATTTGTATTTCATTAAACATAACAACTATTCATTTCCCTCAAGATTTGGTGTTCACTTAATCAAAACATTCATTTCTAACTACCCAATTATAATAAAATTAAATAATCAAACCTGACCACTATCCAAGATTAAACTTAAATAAAAATCTCCCTGTGTTATTTCTAACCTGTTAAATCAAAAATCATTCAAATGCGAAATTAAATAAAAACTTACAATTACAATCATTTAAACCAAAGTCTAATAATAATAATTTATCAAATCTATTACAAGTCTTCAAAGAATTGTTCTCTTTCCTTTTCCTTTATCGGTGCTAGGTACGCCACCGCTTCAACTTTAGATGTAAGAAATTTTACAGCAAAGAGTGAGCAAACAAGGCCCACTTGAAATAACAATAAATAAATCTTTAAACTTTTACATCAATTGCCAATACTAGGCTCAATAGAATCGAACAATATATTCTATTAACTTTTCGAAAATTATAACATTCATCGAGGGTCTAATGACCACTTAATCATGTCCACAGCTTATAAGTAATCTTTCAACTTTAACTTTAACAAATATAAGACTATAAGGACTCCACGCATTTAGGGGGATCAACCCTTCAGATAAATGTATTGTGCACAACCATTTCAACGCTAAGCGTAAACCTCTATTAAAAGAGTTGTTCATCTCAAGATTTAGAATACAAGTCCGCACCAAAGTAAGTTTGGTTTGGATAAGCTTTCAAGGAAATTTGAATTTAATGAACATCAACTAAGGAGTAGTTGAATAAGACCAATAACACTATACTATAGAATAATAGTGATTGAATCAATCATAGTAACTAAAGTCATGCATTAGAATAATCTAATAGCATACAATTTGAATAAATATAGCATACCTTGCTTGAACAATACTAAGCCAAGGTTAATTAGGATTGAATACTAAACATGCATGGCAATTCAGCTTATGCATGTTAATCAATAATTGAAATACAAGAATAACTTGTTCAACATCAAACCAAAGTTTAGACCACTTACATCATTATAAGATAATCAAATTGAAAACAATAATTAGCTCAATAAGACAAAGGATTAGAAAAACTTGCATCCTCATGAAGTAACTAGATACAAGAGACTTACTCAATCATAGGAAATCTAGCTCCACCTAAAGTGTAGAAGTAGCAACTTACAATAATTGAAATGGAATTTAAAAACAATAATGTGCCAAATGAAATTAAACTTGTACAATGAAGTTTTAGAGTTAGAAAACTTGCCTTTGCTAGTAGAGCTAAACCGAATCAATTTGAATCACAATATCCTATATACATATGTCATCGTGACATAGTTAGTCATTATCACATAATCTATATATACATTCATCACATAGGTTTGATTATTTAATCACATAATCAACTTATAACACAAGTTAATCCTTAATAACATAATTATTCATAGTATAGAAATACTAAAATCTATATTTTACATTTCTACTATCATCACATAAAATTTTTTTTTAAAATTTTGTACAAAAAGTACATCGTCGCGTAACATTTCGTTAACTCACGCATGGCACGCCACAATTTACATCGTGGTCTGCCACACATGGCATGATGTGACACAGGCATTATTGATTATATTTTCACGGGCATCATTAATCAAGGCGATGAATGTCATGATTTAATATTAATATCATTGTCATACATGCAAGTCCGTAATCTAGATCGAATCAAAACTTTAAGAACTGCATGTAAAAAGCCAAATTGGCCTAAAAGCTCTAATCTAATAGATCGATTATCATGTAATTTATATATAAGACTTCATATAAACATATTGTGAAGACTTCTAACATGTTTATACTCATAAAATAACACAAACATCAAATATACAACACCCAATTTCAATGTTTTTGGCAAAAACTCCATTTTTTATATTTTCAATGAAAATCAACACTTGATTTTGTTTTTCAATCAAAAAAAGTAAATTCAAAACATCATAGTTATATGATTATACATACTCTATCAATTTCCATAATCAATTTATCAATCTAATAACTAATTAAACCTTAATTTCTATTTTAAATTAAGCCATGTTCATATATATTTTCATGTAAACACCGTAATATATTTTCTTCCACAAAAACACATACATACATGAATTACTATATCTATAATCATATACAATTTCATGAAACAACCTTTTACAAACAATTATTATACTAAACTATATACATATTAACAATTCATCTTTTACAAATATTTTACAGAGACTTGTTGGGAAGAGGAAAACTAAACTTTTAAAAAATAAAATAAGAGGATTATTATCCTACCTTTGATTAAGAAGATGATGGCTATCCTTTTGATTATCGCTTCTTTTCCCCAATTCCTTTCTCAAATTCTCTAGCCTTCCTTCCTTCTCTCTTCTTTTCTCTCTCAGTAAACTCTCTTCTTCTCTTCCACCGAAGTTCTTTTCTCCTAACTCTAACTACGTATCTAACAATATAACGTATATAGCAATAATATATATTAATTATATAATATAAATATAGATATAACTTATGTCAGTTATATAAGTTTTGAAAATCAAAAGCCATAAGGCTTGTTTGGCTAACATAATAAAAAAAATAACCTATTAACTTATATACCTTGTTTGGTAAAGCTAATTAAAATAAATCAATTACTCCTTATACCTTGTTTGATAAAACACTATTATATTAAAGACTTATTATGCAATAAGACATGTTTGGCAAAACTAAATTAAACTCTTTTAATTTATTTTGGTAACTCCTTTATAGCAAGGTTATTAGTCACACTTTTATTTAATTAAATAATCAATTTAATCAATTCAAATATTAATCTATTAAATTACTTTAATACATAAATCATTATCACAAAACTATAATTTCTTTATAATTATAATTTTATTTAACCAACTAATATTTTAAATTACAATTTCCCATTTAAAATATTATAATTTATTTAAATCACTATAAGCTCTCTAGCTTACTTATTAAATTAAATTGGTATATAATCTCATAACAATTAATTTTTTAGCTCCTTAATTATTTATTCAACAAATAATTAATTAAACCACATCAACTCAAATTGCATTATATAATTCAATAAATATTAAATATAATATTTAAATAAATATTTAATATTTAATATTTAATTATTTATTCAACAAATAATTAACTAAATCACATCAACTCAAATTGAACAATTATTTATTCAATAATAAACATATCCATTAAATATTTATATAAATCAATAAATATTTAATATTACACTTTAAAATTCTAGAATGTTACATCATTCCTCCTTACAAGGATTCTCATTCCTCGTAATCACAACTCAAATAAATCATTCGTTACATTCTTCCTTACTTACAAAGATTCTGGCCCCCGTAATCAAGACATGATTAAACAAATAACTCTGTGGTACTCTTTCAACATTTTCTTCGAGTTCCTAACGTAGCTTCTTCAAATGTTGTGGTTCCTCCATATCACCTTCATGTAAGGTATCACTTTATTCCCGAGCACTTGTTCTTTCCTCGTCGACTATCCGGATAGAACCTCTTCATAAGACAAATCTTTCTCGAATCGCAACGGTTCGTACATCGATCACATGTTTGTAGTCAAGTTTATATGGTCGTAATATCAAAATATGAAAAACATTATGAATGTTTTCCAACTCGAGGTAGAGCTACCTCGTAAGCCACTTCTCCCACTCTTCGCAAAGACTTCAAAGGGTCCAATAAACCTCTTGCTTAGCTTTTCCTTTTTACCAAAAAACGAATTTTCCTTCCAAGGAGAAACTTTTTAGAATACAAAAGTTCCTACGCCGAATGCACGATCTTGTCTCGTGGTTGATCAACATACTTTTTTTCTCATCTCATCTTGGGTCGCTACTAATCTTGTCTTGTCCGATGAGTTTAACAACGCAATAGCTTTTGTTGTACCAGTTCTCGGTCCTAATAGCCATGCTCACCGACTTCATCCCAAAGACAAAGGAGTGGAGTTACACACTTTTCGCCGCATAATGCCTCGTAAGGTGGCATGCCGATGTTCGCGTGATAACCGTTGTTGTAAGCAAATTCCACCAACGGTAATTGTTCTTCCCAGCTTCCTTTAAAGTCCATAACACATGCTCTCAAAGATATCTTCCAATGTCCGAATTGTTCGCTCGCTTTGGCCATCTGCTTGTGGATGATAAGTCGCACTTCATTCGCAATCGTGTCCCCATGCATTCTTGTAGTCTCTTCCGTAAATTTGATGTGAATCATGGATCTCTATCGGACATTAATTGATATCGGCACTCCGTGCCTCAAACGATCTCTTTAATGTACAATCTTGCCAACCGATCAAGATTGAATCTAATCTTTATTGGTAGAAAGTGTGCTGATTTCGTCAGTCTGTCCACTATCACCCAAATCGCATCGCATCCTCTCTCGAGTAGTTGGAAGACCCACCACAAAATCCATCGTGATGTGTTCCCACTTCCATTCCGGTATTTCCAATGGTTGAGTAATCCACCGGGTCTTTGATGTTTCGCTTTTTACTCTCGACATGTCAAGCATTTCGCCACGATTCAAAGAACATCCTTTTCATGTTTGGCCACCAAAATGTTGGCCGCAAATCTTGATACATTTTCGTGCTTCCCGGATGAATTGAATATTTTGAGCTATGAGATTTGGCCAAAATTTCTTCTTTCAGTTCTAAAGATCATCGAACCCAAATTCTTCCTCGAACCGTAGTAATCCTTCAGATCGAATTTTGTATTTTACATCACCGCCTTCAACCGCATTCTCTTTGATTTTCCCACACTCTTCATCTTGTAGTTGAGCATTCTTCACTTTGTCCACTAAAGTTGGACCAATTTTCTATCCGGAATAGTTGTTCGTCGATTCTTTTGGAAATTTGATTTCCAACTCCAGCTTTGTCATTCATTGAAATGAGCTCCTCCCGAGTTGTTATCAAGATCAACTTCTCTCGACCTTTCCTCGCTTAAAGCATCTCCGCAACCACATTCATTTTTTCTCGGATGATAAAAGATCTCACAATCGTAATCTTTTATCGGGCCCATCCACCTTCTTTCGACGCATGTTCAAATCCTTCCGAGTGAAAATATACTTTAGATTTTTGTGGTCCGTGTAGATCTCACATTTCTCTCCATAAAGATAGTGTTCCATATCTTGAGCAAATACAATTGCAGCCTAATTCCAAATCATGAGTCTGATACCCTTTCTCATAATCCTTCATTGTCTTGATGCATAGGCAATAACTTTGCTGCTCGCATAAGAACACAACCCAACCCTTTGTGTGAGGCATCACTATACACCACAAATTTTTCAGATATATCCGGTAACGTCAACACAAAGCCATACTTAACTTCTTCTTCAAATCTTGGAAACTCTCTTCACACTTCTCCGTCCAAACGAATTTTACAAATTTTCCTTGTCAAATTTGTTAATGGAGTGGCTATCTTAGAAAAATCTTGGATGAATCTTCTATAATAACCAAACCAATCCCAAGAAACTCCTCACTTACGATGGTGTTCTTGGTTGTTCCCAATTGATTACGCTTCCACTTTTGATGGATCCACCGAAATCCCATCTTGTCAATCACATGACCCAAAAAATTGTATATAATATCGAGCCAAAATTCGCACTTAGAGAATTTCGCATAACTTTTCCTTCCTTAGTGTTTCCAATGTCAAACGTAAATGTTCCACGTGTTCTTCTTGAGTTTTGGAATACACCGTAATGTCATCAATAAATACCACTACAAACTTGTCTAAGAATGGTTTAAACACCCTGCTCATCAAATCCATGAACGCAATAGGGCATTAGTTAAACCAAAAGACATCACCAGAAACTCGTAATGTCCGCATCTAGTTCAATGTCGTTTCTAGGTATATCCTCCTTTCTTACCTTCAATTGGTGATACCCACTTCTCAAATCAATTTTTGAGAAATATTTAGCACCCTTCAACTGATCAAACAAGTCATCTATTCTAGGCAATGGATACCTATTCTTAATAGTGACTTTGTTTAACTCCCTATAATCAATGCAAAGACGCATTGATCCATCCTTCTTCTTAACGAATAAAACTGGCGCTCCCCACGGTGATACGCTTGGTTGAATATATTTCTTGTCCAAAGAACTCTTGCAATCGCATTCATCGCTTCCTTCATTTCTACCGAGCCATTCAGACGGGCCTTCGATATCCAGGTTGTTCTTCTACGCTAAGTCGATCACTTAACTCAATTTCTCTCAAAGTGGAAGTCCCGCAAATCTTCTCGAAACACGCCTTCAATTCTCTCACTACCCAGATTTCTTCTAGTTTCACACCCTTTTTCTTCGAGTATCGACTATGTAAGCTAAATAGCCCACACAACCTCGACTCAACAATTTTTGGCTTCGCATAGTCGCCGACATTTCATTTGTCTAGGCGATTTGCTACCATAAAATACTACCTTTCGATTTTGAGTCATAAGGTTTACACACTTCTTGTGACAATCGACATCGCTCCATATTTGAACAACCAATCCATCCCCAAAATTACATCAAATTCTTAGTCTAATCTAATCAAATCTACCAACAAAATATTTTCCTTAATGTTCACCCTACGCTTCTTGTATACTTAATCTAACAGGATTACTTCCTTATTCGCAATTTCTATGTTCAAAGGAAAATTCAGCTTCTTCTCTAGGCAATTCTAACCTCTTAGCAAATTCATCGATATAAACGAACAAAGTAGCACCTTAATCAAATAATACATAAGCATTTATATCATTGATTGGGATAATACCCGACACTACATCTTTTGATTGCACAACATCTTGCACAATCATGTCAAGGTTCCGGTCGTGGGGTTTGTTTGATGTCGCAGTCCCCCAATGGCCCATGTACTTCCATCGTTACCTCCATTGCTTCCGGTTGTCACTCCTTCCTCTTCTTAGGGCATTCACGAGCAAAGTGATCCTCGATCCGCACGTGAAGCATACATTCTTCTTTCTGTTGAGTGTAATTTGGGGCGATGTGACCCTCCGCCACAATTGTAGCATATACCGCTTCCCCATCAAGCACGCACCCTTATGGAATTTCCCGCATGTCGCATATGCTTCAAACTTTTTTTTTCATCGGTTACCCCGCCGGTGTCCAAAGACCCATGCTCCCATTCCACTTCCTCTTCAAGTTGTTGTTGTTGTTATTGTTGTTTCCACCGCTACCACCTCCATTCTTAGTCTCATTCTCATTCTTCTTCTTCTTTGTTCCCTCGTTGAACTTTGTCACCTTTCGCTTCCACCTTCGCCAGTAATCGCTTTCTCCATCACCACCGCAAATGTCTTCAATCGAACAGGAGACCCTCATCAGATAGCCTGTGGCTTCAACCTCTGTTTCAAATCTCTTCGCCTTTACGCTCGTCTCAGGCCGACTTGATATGGCGCAAACCTCGCCAATTCATTGAATTTTGAGGCATATTCAGATACCATCATCATTCCTTGTTTTAGTTCCGTAACCGCACTTCTAGTCGACTCTTCAACTCTCCGGAAAATAGGTCTCAAGAACAACTCCTTGAACCTATCCTGTGTCATCACTCCCCGGCCCTTCCCGAGTTTTATTGGCTCGCCACCAATAACTAGCTTCGCTTTCAACATGAATGTTATGTGAAAAGCGTCTTTCCGTCATCCCTACCTACCTTAGCGACATCGAATACTTTTTTCTATCTCCATAATCCGTGTTTGTGCTTCGATCGGATTCATGGACCCACGTAATCTGTGTGGTCCAACCGCCTTTGAAATCCTTAAACGTTGTACCATGGTTTTGTGGTTGATTTCGCAACGCCCCACATCAAGAGTGTCACTAGTTGTTGAACGGGTTACCGCCAACATTGTCATTATTGGTAGTTCTCTCATTGTTTCTCCGTTTGGGTGGTTCACGCCCCGGGAGGTATTTTTCGTTAAAACAAAACATTTATTAGACTATTACTCAGCTTCTTTAAGTATTTTCTAATTAACTTGCCTCCATAAAAGAAATAACCACATAACACATAACACTTTGAATAAAGTAACAACTTTTATTTATTCAAAACCTTTTTGAAAAAAAAACATAAAACAATAGCATCACTGCTATCTACATTACTTTCCTGAACTACAAAAGTTTCAGGACAACATCATAGTCATATCCCATAGGTTACATAACACTTGGGATTTATAATTTATTTAACCTTTCACTCATCGTGCAACAACTACGATGTTCTATTAAGATACTTCTTAGCCCTATCATGCTTCTTCCTCCATGACTCAAACATTGTTCTCGCGATCTAATACATAATGATGGCGCTGTCTCGAATCGAATCGGATATCCCATGACCCGATCTTGAGCTCGATTAATCATGGTGTCAAATACTTTATCCATCTCTTCCATCTTCATCCTTTTCGCCGTGAGTTCCTTTATCGCTTCTTCCAGTTCATTGATAAGCTTCCTCAGATGCATCTTCAAATTTTGCCCTCTTAGTAGCTTCTTCTTCTCTCAACTTATTTCTTCGCTTCAAAGAACCATCTCGATCAATTGTTCTTTTCTCCTTCAAGTCTGCATCAGAGTTTCTCTCGACTGTTTGTCACCATTCCTCACGATCCTCGGATCTCACCGTCTTTTTTGTGTCATTGCAGCTTTGTTGTTCACCTACTATCTCCCCGAACTCCTCAATCAGATCCTCAAGTTCCACGTTACTTGGCCATGCACCTCATCGATATACTGGCCAACCATCGAAGTTAAGTGGAATCCTTTCCTCCTCGTCCTCATCATCCTCATCCTCCCGTGGTAACTCAACGGGATCCTCCTCGTCTGCCTCCACATCATCATCCTCATCTTCAACTATCGTGACCAACTGGTCGACTCCCGTGGGCAAGAGTTGTTCCCAAACTACTCCGAATGTCGCGAGGCTCCTCCTCTATAGGCATTTGAGGTCCCTCCTCCCTAGCCTCGACCGGATTCTCCGACATTAGTCATCCCGACAACAAAGTTTTAAAGTTTTAATTATTAATCATTACTATTCGACACTCACGATTACATAATTTATAAATCACATAAGCACATAAGTGTTTTATTACTTCTTTCTTAAAACTCGATAAGAGTTATCTCCACTATCTTTTCAAAGGTTACTTCCTAAGGCTTTTTTCCCCACCTAAGGTTCATAACCTAAAGCTTTGATACTAACTCAGTGACACCCCCAAACTCGGTACTTCATTTCCTCAAGATTTGGTGTTCACTTAATCAAAACATTCATTTCTAACTACCCAATTATAATAAAATTGAATAATCAAAAACCCGCCCCATACAAGATTAAACTTAAATAAAAATCTCCCCAAAGTTATCTAACCTTTAACAACAATCATTCAAATGCGGAAATTAAATAAACTTCATTACAATCTTTTAAACCAAAGTCTAATAATAATACTATCAAATCTATTACAAGTCTTCAAGATTTGTTCATCTTTCCTTTTCCTTTATCGGTGCTAGGTACGTCACCGCTTCAACTTTAGTCAGTAAGAAATTTTACAGCAAGAGTGAGCAAACAAGGCCCACTTGAAATAACAATAAATAAATCTTTAAATTTTTACATCAATTGCCAATACTAGGCTCAATAGAACCGAACAATATATTCTATTAACTTTCTCGAAAATTATAACATTCAATCGAGGGTCTAATGACCACTTAATCATGTCCACAGCTTATAAGTAATCTTTCAACTTTAACTTTAACAATTATAAGACTATAAGGACTCCACGCATTTAGGGGGATCAACCTTCGTGACAATGTATTGTGCACAACCATTTCAACGCTAAGCGTAAACCTCTATTAAAAGAGTTGTTCATCTCAAAGATTTAGAATACAAGTCCGCACCAAAGTAAGTTTGGTTTGGATAAGCTTTCAAGGAAATTTGAATTTAACTAACATCAACTAAGGAGTAGTTGAATAAGACCAATAACACTATACTAATGAATAATAGTGATTGAATCAATCATAGTAAACTAAAGTCATGCATTAGGAATAATCTAATAGCATACAATTTGAATAAATATAGATACCTTGCTTGAACAATACTAAGCCAAGGTTAATTAGGATTGAATACTAAACATGCATGGCAATTCGCTTATGCATGTTAATCAATAATTGAAATACAAGAATAACTTGTTCAACATCAAACCAAAGTTTAGACCACTTACATCATTATAAGATAATCTAATTGAAAACAATAATTAGCTCAATAAACAAAGGATTAGAAAACTTGGATCATCATGAGTAACTAGATACAATGACTTACTCAATCATAGGAAATCTAGCTCTACGAAAGTGTAGAAGTAGCAACTTACAACAATTGTAATTGGATTTGAAAACAATAACGTACCAAATGAAATTAAACTCGCACAATGAAGTTTTTAGTTAGAAAACTTGCCTTACTCATAGACTAAACCGAATCAATTTGAATCACAATATCCTATATACATATGTCATCGTGACATAGTTGGTCATTATCACATAACTAATACATTCATCACATAGGTTTGATTATTTAATCACATGATCAACTTATAACACAAGTTAATCCTTAATAACATAATTATTCATAGTATAGAAATACTAAAATCTATATTTTACACATTCTATTATCATCACAAAAATATTTTCTTAAAATTTCGTGTACAAAAAAAAGTACCGTCGTACCATTTCGCTAACTTCTCATGCCAACGCCACAGCTTTACACACTGGGTCGCACATTGCAGGTATGGTGATAATACGCATGATGATTATATTATATTAATTAGGCAGGCATGGCATGGCGATGGAGTCACTAGCGCCATTTAACGTCATCATTGATCACAGCACCATGCACGTAAAGTGCGCTTTCGACGAAAACTTCCTAACAATGAAGATGAAAAAAGCCAAATTGGCCTAAAAGCTCGAATCTAATAGATCGATTATCATGTAATTTATATATAGACTTCATATAAACATATTGTGAAGACTTCTAACATGTTTATACTTATAAAATAACACAAACATCAAATATACAACACCTAATTTCAATGTTCTTGGCAAAAACTCCATTTTTTATTCTTTCAATGAAAATCAACTCGGTGATTTTGTTTTTCAAACAAAACAGTAAATTCAAAACATCATAGTTATGATTATACATACTCTATCAATTTCCATAATCAATTTATCAATCTAATAACTAATTAAACCTTAATTTCTATTTTAAATTAAGCCATGTTCATATATATTTTCATTTAAACACTGTAATATATTTTCTTCCACAAAACACATACATACATGAATTACTATATCTATAATCATATACAATTTCATGAAACAACCTTTTACAAACAATTATTATACTAAACTATATACATATTATCAATTCAACTTTTACAAATATTTTACAGAGACTTGTTGGGAAGAGGAAAACTAAACTTTTAAAGAATAAAATAAGAGGATTATTATCCTACCTTTGATTAAGAAGATGATGGCTATCCTTTGATTATCAAGCTTCTTTTCCCCAATTCCTTTCTCAAATTCTCTAGCCTTCCTTCCTCTCTTCTTTTCTCTCTCAAACTCTCTTCTTCTCTTCCACCGAGTTCTTTCTTCCCTAACTCCAACTACGTACTAACAATATAACGTATATAGCAATAATATATATTAATTATATAATATAAATATAGATATAACTTATGTCAGTTATATAAGTTTTTAAAATCAAAAGCCATAAGGCTTGTTTGGCTAACATAAAAAAAATAAACTATTAGCTTATATACCTTGTTTGGTAAAGCTAATTAAAATAAATCAATTACTCCTTATACCTTGTTTGATAAAACACTATTATATTAAAGACTTATTATGCAATAAGACATGTTTGGCAAAACTAAATTAAACTCTTTTAATTTATTTTGGTAACTCCTTATATAGCAAGGTTATTAGTCACACTTTTATTTAATTAAATAATCAATTTAATCAATTCAAATATTAATCTATTAAATTACTTTAATACATAAATCATTATCACAAAACTATAATTTCTTTATAATTATAATTTTATTTTAACTAACTAATATTTTAAATTACAATTTCCCATTTAAAATATTATAATTTATTTAAATCACTATAAGCTCTCTAGCTTACTTATTAAATTACATTGGTATATAATCTCATAATAATTAATTTATTTAATTTTCTTAGCTCCTTAATTATTTATTCAACAAATAATTAATTAAACCACATCACTCATATAAATAAATATTTAATATTGCAAATAAAAATTTAATATTTAATTATTTATATAATTCAATAAATATTTAATATTGCAAATAAATATTTATTTATATAAATCAATAATATTTAATTATTTATTCAACAAATAATTAACTAAATTCACATCAACTCAAATTGAACAATTATTTATTCAATAATAAATGGAATATCCATTAAATATCTTATATAAATCAATAAATATTTAATATTACACTTTAAAATTCTGGAAGAATGTTACAGTAGGAGCATCCATGGTTTCATGCTGACGCTGAAGCTCGTTACTCATGGATGCGAGAATGATGCATTGAGCCACATATGCATCATCTTGCCACATTTTAAAAGTAGCAATCTCTTCCTTAGAGGCTGTCTCTGTAACTTTTGTAGGTACAGGCGAATTTAGGACATAAGAAATCTTTTCAGCAGTGAGAACAATTCTTAGATTCCTTAACAAATCTGTGTAATTCGGTCCGGTCAGCTTGTTAGCATCAAGTATGCTACGCAGTGAAATTAGTGAATGTGACATTTTAAAATTCTGGATGTAAAAAGACAATATTTTAGCAAACATTCATTTAATTAATTATCAAAATAAATTAGGTCTTATTTTAAATTGGTATCTCCCATTATTTTCTTCAAACCTTATTAGCCTCATTGTATAGTTTGGTAATATCTAATTAAAGATTTGCTAGTGAGAATAAGGATCTCATTTCAAATGTATATAGCCTTGTGTGTGCACAACAAACTATATATAAATAAATAGGTAGACAACTCTTGTCAATTACATCATCATGTAACTTCTTATGTTTTGTCTATTAAATCATAATGGTTAAGTGTGTGCACATCCGAACTAAGATGATTTAAGTTAAGTCATACCCAAAATTTCCATATAAGTGAAGAGAAAAATACAGCCCTTGTGTGTGCACAACAAAGCGGTAATGTTCAATTCCTTATAAACATCATATGTAATAAAAACAACATCTCAAATATTTAATACCCGCCTTGTGTGTGCACAACAAACTCATATTAAATATTCAATGCTCTATTATTTTTATCATGCTAGAAGGTGACGCTCGATATTCCAAATATCTTTGAACATTACAACTTAATATAATTTCATTGAGGGGTTTGTTATTATTAGTCTCATCTTGTTTAGCGCGCATGCAAATATATATATAAAATATGCGTCATATTATTAAACATGCGAAGCATGTTTGCATAATATATAATTATATATAATACTAGCATGCACATATAGAATACTATATTCTACCCAGATTGATTATGGACTTTTATTCTAGTTTGGTTCACTAGAGTCACCATGTGAATCAAAAGGTCAAACCCTAGGGTGCAAGAATAAACATTTAAATATAACTATTACATTTAAACACAGACTCCATTACAAACGGGTCTTCAAGCGCTCCTTGCTCATTGATCTTGGTTCTTCGAAAAAATTCTAACTAATCCTATTACAATTAAACTATTTAATTTAAATAGAAACATTGATCAGCAGTCAAGGGGAAGTACATAAGAGAGAGATAGAATTTACATCAAGAAAAAACCCAGAAAAAATGAGGTACGCAGACCCCATTTAATAAAACACATGTATTCAAACATCCAACCAAAATAAATCCAATCACATTGGTCAATAGTCCATAATCAATCATATTTATTATCATACATATCATCATATGTATCAATAAATAAAATCATTCCATATATATATATATATATATATATATGAATATCATTTAATGGGCAATTTTATATTGCATGAAATCAATTTCAAGATTAAAATAAAATCTTTATTTTAAATATAAATTTATTAAGAATATATATATATATATATATATATATATATATATATATATATATATATATATATATATATATATAGTCAAGATCCGTCCTAGAAATACGACATTTTTTAAAATTCAAACTTTGCATACAAGCCATGAGATGATATCCAACGGTTTGGAAAGGAAATTGTTGGGGACAAAAAAGACGCGGAGCTCCATTTCGAACGGGTTAAGAAGATCTAGACTCCATTTCACAAACCGCGTCTCTCTCTCTCTCTCTTTCACAAAGCTCCAGACGAAATCAAATCGCGCAAATTTGGCCCAAAGCTTCCGGCCGAAAACTCCCAAGAACAACTGAGTCTCCCTGTCTCTATCTCCCAAGAACTGAATCTCGCTGTCTCTTTGTCTCCCAAGGTATTTTCTAATTATCTGTTTGAACCAAATGAATGAAATCTAGGGTAAGGCAGTAAATTTTGAGTTGCCTTTCATGTGTATTATCAAGGTTTCATAAATTTATTGGTGAACCTTTTGAATTCAAATTGAATGTTTAAAAAATTTTGCAAAATCCATTACTGCATCATAGTTTCACTGCAGAATTCAAAGAGTTGGAAAGTAAAGTTTAAACAAACTAACTAGTTTATAATTTGTTGATTACTTATTAATATGGTTGGTTAAAGAATTTCCACTGTTTGGTTTAGGCACAAGGAGATAGGTTGGGCTGAGGAGTAATAAGGAGGATATAATGGGTTCATGATATAAACCAATGGTTGTGAAACTGATAGCCTAAAATTGTGCCTACCAACTGTTTGATAAAAGTTCTAAAAGAACTATTTTGATTGAAAACTAAATATTAGACCAAAGTAAAGCTTGGGCTTGATTTATTAATCATATGTGATGTTAACTAGAAGGTTTGAGTGTATCAAGCTAGAACAAAACTCAATTTCTAGTTAACAATGAACAACTGTGTTAACACTAAACTATTATTAGCCTTCATATGGATATCAGATAGCAATAAAAAGTTCATTATTTTTCCTATGAGCTGAGTAAGAAGAAAACAATGTCCACCAAATGAGGGTCCAAATTCACATGATTTGAGATTAAGTACAACCCACAAGATACCTAATGAAAATAAAACTAAAATCAATGAGTACACTATGCTGCTACAAAATAAGTAGTGAATTAGTCGAATGAAATTGGTGCGTAAAGTAGTAAAATCGTCCACAATAGAACTAGCCTTGCAATGTGAAATGGCAAGTCCCTGCTGCTGCCTTCTTATTGTTTTTTTAATTTTTTGATACTTAGATTTGCATTTGACACACTTAAACATAATTTATTTGAATGTTTTTTTTTCAACAGTAAACTCCAAAGAGTACATTTAAATATTGAAAATATATTTTTAGTCGTGTACTTAAATGTTCAAGGGGAAAAAATAGAGTAAATAATAAAGTATGAGGCTGTTACTAGTAATAAACACAACATAAAACAGGGGGAGCACTCAATTATATGAAATTCTGAATCATTGCAAGACTCTTTAGCCAGGAGAATTATTGAAATCCGAGTTTTCGATATGTAACACCATGTAAACACTAAACTATTTTTGTTTGTGTGTTATTGTCATGATCTGTGGATTACCAACTGTGGAATGTCTCTAAAACATTACAATCTTATGGTGGTTTTGGCAGATAAGGTTCAACAAAGGCATGCCTACTTCAAGCAACATGAGCATTCAAACTCATGATTCCTGATTTCGAAATAAGATGTGTTATTGTCGCCTGAGAGCTGCTGTGAGAATATCTGAATTAGAGAAGAATCCTGGAAAGCTATACTATGACTGTCCAAGGGAGAAGGACAAAGGAAAATGTAAGTTTTGGGATTGGTGCAATCCAATTGGGTATGGCAAACCCAACTCCGCTATTGAAGCACAAGTGCAGCTGAGCATCAATGATGATGCTCGACTTGGAGTCATTGAAATCAATGTGGAAAATCTTAAACACATCGTCAATATCATCATGTTCTTTTGTGGGTTATCCTTGGTAGTGTCGGTCATGGCACTTATCAAGTGATTGTAATGATTGTGTACTCTGTTACCCTAGTTGCAATGACTATAATGATTGTAATGATTGTGTACTCTACTAACCTAACTGGGTTAAGAAAGTAATGGATGATTATCTTGAATTTGATTGTCTTGTTGAAAATATGGATGTTAAGTATATTCTGTTACTTTGATGTAGATTTTGATATGTTAGTTGTTTTCAAATTTGAATAAAAATGTGTTTCTTGATATGGCCGAGATCTTCTTTTTTCAACTCTTTTGAAAGCTTTTTTCTTGAGCTTTAGCGATTATGAATCACTTTTTGTCAAATTATTTAGAAGGAGCCGAAGAAGAACCTAATCCATTGATAGTATATCAAAATCTCATAGGCAATCAAAGCACCATGTTATACCAACTGCAATCAATATACACCCAGACTTAAAATGTGGTGTCATCTTAAAATTAACATATTGTGGCGTTAGTGCATGAGAGTGCCCATTTATACAAATTAGAACCCATCTGCCCTTATACTGTCCTATTTAGTCACAACAATGATAATAACTAACAATATACTCCCCAAACAGTTAATACATTATATCACTAGGAAACAAAAATGTGAAATATATCACCACACTGCGCACCAGTAAATTCAGTTACCATTTAGGATCAAAACATAGTTGTAAACAATTGTTTACCAATTAAAAGCCACCACATGTCACCTAAGATGTCATTATAAACTCAAAACTTGCCCATTCACATAAATTAATGCAACATAAATAATTATAAAGCAGCATCAAGCTACTTTGCCAAAACAGAGTGAAAGAAGCAAGATTCGGATCTGCTAAAGATAGTAAACGAAATGGCATGAATCTTGATATCAGCAATTTGATACACAACAAGAATAGCTTATATCAGTAATTTGGCAAATTACAGACATCGTAGATCCACACATCTAAAATACAGAAAAAATACAAATTCCTAAACAAGCACCAAAGAAACTAATGAAAGCAGCTCCTGCCACAAAGACTCCCATCCTGAAACATGAAAATGTCATCAATGTCAACTACAAGATGGAGAAAAAATTGCAATAAGGAAAACAATCAAACAAAGACTTACAATCATCGTTAATGTCAACGTCCTCCTCATTGTACACTCCAACAAGTTTTGGACAATTTCCTTTGTCATGCGACACTAACAATCCCACAGCCATTGCATTTCCTAGCCTTCTTGATAGCCTTCTCTTTTCCTCCCTTAAGACGTTTATCACAACCCTTTGTCCTTACCAAAAATGGTTCTTTGAAACTTAGTTGTTGGCTCTCAAGAGAAATGGGCATGTTGATACTCCCTTCCACATCCATGCTACTATGATTCATGGCGGCAAACCACCTTTGAGTTGAGAACAACAATTCTTTCAACTCTTTTGTATCATCTTCACTTAATGCAGCTTCATCAATAACATTAGATGCAATTTTGAAGAGACTACTCCGCCTCAGTAACACAGAAGTATCACATATTTCACTCACCCTCCCACCCAAGTCATCCATAACTCTGCCACATTCAGCGGATTTTGTACTGATTAGGTAATTTCATAACTTGTTTTTTTGTGAAATATGCCAACATATGCCTACATGGAATTCCATCACTCTTAAATATCTGACAACTACATTTAACATAGTTTAATGACTTGTCAAACGAAAGCTTACGGTCATTAGAATTACCCTCCTTTACCCTCTGAACATTGTATATACAGTTGTTGTCATCTTTAAATGTATGTGTTACCGCATACTTGCCACTTTCAAGTAGTTGCTCTTGAAACTTGTAAAAAATAGTATGTGTGTACAACTCACTCATTTGGTATTCCATGACCCGCCTAGTTACTGTTTGTGGCTTTTCATTGACATCCTTATGATTGAAATCTAGTTCATTATGTCGCATTTTTGCAAGTCCCCTATTAAACCGCGTCACAAAATCCAACATTGAGTTTTGAGGAGACACATACTTCTTGAAAAAGGCATGAGCCCCTTCAACTCTTTGGCTACTAGTCATGTGGATAGAAAACATATGTCTCGAAAATGCTAGAACCCATCACTCGCGGATTTCGTACATCTCCTGTAACCAATCATTCGTGTCCAATGTAGATTTCCCTACAACCTCCGCCCATTTTCTTTCAAACTCGTCTAGGCTCTCAGATTTCCATATAAAACAACTAAACTCGCCATAATGTTCTTTATAGGGAATTGGACCTAAGTTTTCAGAAAAAAATTTCAAAATGTGCCAAATGCAATACCTATGAAAAGTATTTGGAAGCATAACATGAAATGAATTTCAGATGGCCGGGATCTTGATCGATTATGATCATTTTGGCGAGAGCTACCCAAAGATCGCTTTCAACCATTCCTTGAAAAACCAATCAAAAGCATCAATCTTTTCACCACTTAATAATGCACACCCTAAAAGAGTTATGCGCCCATGGTGATTAACCCTACTATATATATGCGAAAATCAAATTGTAGCGGTTCGTATTGTAAGTTGTATCAAACACAAAAACATTCCCAAAACTTTTGTATGACTTTCTACATGTTGCATCCGCCCAAATATAATTAATCATGACACCCTCCTCTTGGTAGAATGTAAAAGTAAAACTGGGATTCTCTTTTTTCTCATCCTTAAAATATTCGAACAACAGATTAGCATCATGTCCCTTTAAAGCCCTCCTCTTATCTCTTTCAGCATTATAAAGATCTCGTGTTGTACATCCAACATTTTCAAGACCTCCAGCTTCCATCTCTAAAATACTCATTTGTTGTCATGTTGGCACATTAGCTTTTGATAGGCCCACAAGCACTAGTTAGGCCCCGTTTTCGTACAATCTGTTGAGTTTTGTTGGGCACAATTCTCCTCAACCCTTCTTTATAACAAACAAATTCCTTTCTAATTATTTCACCATTAGGACTCTACTTACTAGAATTTAACCGCGTACCAAATCCACCTTCTCTACCATAGTTGTTATAAAAGTCGCGAACATCGCCTAAGTTGTGAAAATGTTGCCCAATTTTCGGTATCAACTCGTTTTTAACTTGCGGAGTGTAAAATTATTGAGAAGAATTACCAGATGATACTGTTTCTATCTCTTCCACACAATGCTGCATTCTGCAAAGCCAACAAGTATACAACTTAGAATCAACAAGTCAGCAGCCAGAAAAGACCATCACTGTGAAGGACTAGTGAAAGAATCAACAAGTATATTGTTTGATATTAAGTCGAAGAATTCTGCAGTGAAACTATGATGCAATAACGGATTTTGAAAAACTTTTTAAACATTCAATTTAACTTCAATTGGTTCACTATTAAATTTATGAAACCTTGATAATACACATGAAAGGCAACCCATATATCCAAAAAGACATAATGCTTAAATTGAAACCTAAGCTTCAAGGATAAAAGTTAAAGAACAGAAGCATTCCTTTAACCCCAATAGATCCAAGAAAACCATCCCAAGATATCGCGCAAATGACCACATACAAAAATTGCAAATTCAATTTAACTTCAATTGGTTCACCATTCTTAGACAGAGACATCAACTCAAAATTTACTGCCTTACCCTAGATTTCATTCATTTGGTTCAAATAGATAATTAGAAAATACCTTGGGAGACAGAGAGACAGCGACATTCAGTTCTTGAGAGACAGAGACAGTGAGACTCGGTTGTTCTTGGGAGTTTTCGGCCGGAAGCTTTGGGCCAGATTTGCGCTATTTGATTTCGTCTGGAGCTTTGTGAAAGAGAGAGAGAGAGAGAGAGAGAGAGAGACGCGGTTTGTGAAATGGAGTTCAGATCTTCTTAACCCGTTCGAAATGGAGCTCCACATTTTTTTCCCCCAACAATTTCGTTTTCAAATCGTTGGATATCATCCCATGGCTTGTATGCAAAGTTCGGATTTTAACAAATGTTAGGGCTCTCGGACCAGATCTTGACTATATATATATATATATAGGGTCCGGTTCCTATTCGGGAGTCCGCATTTTCTTAAAATGCAGATTTTTTTTATTTTCTTTTTAAAATAACTAAAAAAAAGTTTAATATTTTATGGAACTGGAATTTTTACATAATACAGTATTTTGGGTGTGATTTGGATACATATAACAAAACACTGTATTATGTAAAAATTTCAGTTCAATAAAATATTAAACTTTTTTTAGTTGTTTTAAAAAAGAAAAAAAAATCCGCATTTTAAGAAAATGCGGACTCCC